>JALJCO010012117.1:0-600000 GCA_023101725.1 Atherinomorus stipes | reverse complement strand
CCCTCAGAATATTGGCATTTTCCCATTTGTGCCTCTCATTCAGTTCACACATAGTAGTCTGTTTTATTAAATAATCAAAAACAGTAAAAAAAAAAATAAATAAATAAATAAAATGTATCTCAAAGTGCAATATTCAAATTGCAAAACAGTTAAACATTAATTTATCTTTTCATGAAGTCGCTTTTCAATTTTTGGTGAAAGTTCAGAGAAATGCAATATTCAGCCCAAATGATTGAATAAAAAACCTTTTTAAGTGATTATAAGAAGATACCACATTAATTAGAGGCAGAAGAAATGCTGCAGCCTTCATTGGATTTTGGCTCCATGCTTTGCAGTAGCTTATATGCACAACTCCACTACCTCCTGAACGTAAGGCAGGTCCTTTGTTTCCTGTTTTGCATTCATTAATCCAGGTGTGTCTGGCCATTGTTGTCATGGTTACTATGGTCAGGCGCTCCTGAATTATTCAGTTTGTCCAGAAATGAAAAAAAAAATGGAAACAAACGAGCTGCCTTCAGTTCAGGAATAGTGGAGTTGTGCATAGAGCCCATTTGATGATGCATGTGTATTGTGACTCTGTGATGGCTGGTGAAGAACCGTCAATCTACTCAGAATAGCAACTTGTAGAGTGGGAAGTGTTGGCCTAGAGGTTACAGAGGGGGGCTTGAGGGGGGCTAGTGTGGCACCAAAGTCAAACCATCTTAAACAAGGTCCACCATCCCCCCAACTGCTCCCCGAGTGGTGAGACGGTGGGCGGTGTTAAGGAACGAAAGAGGTTTCGAGGGATAGATGCTCCTTTTGATGCCCACTGTGACAGATTCATGGTATGCTCTACATTTGTCAGCTGATGGAGACACATGTCGCAGACGTAATGCTTTCAAGTATGTTTTTGTTCTTGATTTTTCTCAAGTTATTTTTGGAACATCATTCTATGAACATGGCCAAGAAAGAAATCAGCTGTCAGCGAAATGAAATGAAATTGACAAAAGTAATAATAAATAAAAATTCTATGAAAATCATCACATTGATCTTGAATTGTGGTTTAAAAGAAATATTAAAAACAAACTGAATAAAACAACTAAAAAAGCACAATGGAGCTTTGAAGCAAAAATTTTGTTGAGCAACACTTTGAGGCAATCACTGCAACCAGGTGTTTTCAAAAAGACTTCTACACCTGTTGGCAGGTATTTTGATCCACTGTTCATGGGAAAGGTGCTCTAATGTGTCTGGGACAGTTTGCTTTTTTAATTATTATTGCCAACCACAATTCAAAAGCAATATCTTATTTCACAAAATTATAATTCTGAAAGAAAGAAAAAAAAAGAACAAAAAAAAAGAACATATATATATGAGAATGTGAATATACAGTACATATATATATATGTATATATATATATAGATATATATACTGTATATATCTTTTCTTTAGTTTTATGTTATTTGAATTACTATTATAAATTTAGCCTTTTCTTTAATTGGAGGGTATGAATAATTTTGAGGACGACTGCATGCTAAAACGGTCTCCAATGATAAATAGTACCTTGGCTAACTCAAAAATGAGGCCCCATGTCAAAAATCCTTAACTACCCCTTTAAAGTTTTGCTGAATAAAGGCCCTTCAGTATCTCTCAGTAAAATGTAGATGTGAAAATCTTTCTAGTAAACTCAGCACATAAAGCTTCCCCCACTCTTCTCCATTAAAATATTGATTTCAGTGGGAATCCCAGCCCCCCATATCATAATGTAAAATGAAAACTAATCTAATGATGGCAAGCTCCATCACTACCTCTTCTGCTCCGTCCCCGACCCTGCATGTAAAAAATCTTGCTTTGCAAATCCTCCTTCACCCAGACCTCATTTAGCCCATGGCCCTATTACCTCAATAAATGCCAGGAATGGGAAGAAAGGGGAAAGAAGCAAAAAGGGGGAACGTTGTTTAAGAGCTGGGTTGTGCTGGGATTAATGATCAAAGCAGCAAACTTGGCTTTTGCTTGCATCAGGTAATCAATGGCGTAGAGCAAAGCAGACGAGGCGGCCGGCAGAGGGGCTCGTCGAGAGCTCTAAGAGCTGAGACTAACCTCTCCTCATTTCTCAAGAAGACAGAGAACACCTCACTGCCAAGCAGACAAGGTGAAACACTGTGGGGAACCCAGTTGAATGGCAAGGGCTTTTATTCAGTTTAATGATTTTATTAATCCAATGAGTCAAATGCTCGCGTGGCGACTCTCTGTAATATGTCATTTGTCTTTAGTGGCTGTTTTTAACCTTGACAAGAATTACGCATATATTAGAAACAGTGAAGAAACAGGCAAATAATAAATGATGCTTCAGTTTTGGCAAAGGAATGAAAATAAGCTCTGTTACAAAGCAGCTCTGACACAGCAGCACTTTGGGAAAACAAAAAATAGAAGAAGAAGAACAGGGGTTATCCAGCAAAACTAAAGTGCATTTATAAATAAGCCATTTTTATTCTGTCATTCAGTTATCGCAGAGCACATTTTCACCACAGCAAGGATCCTGCTTTTCCCTGGATTTCAAAGACACAAGGCTTTGATTGGCACGCTAGTTTCTTCATATTAATTGTATTTTCAAAGATCTCTCAGGGATCACAGGGTTGAGTAGTTGTTGTGTTTATCATGTTTGTGGCTTTCTTACTTACCTTTGATCAGACTTCTTATGCTCTTGAATAAATGCCCGCTTTCATTTTGCAAATGCGCTTTGATTTCTCCAAGATGCAGGAGGCTTTTTTACCTTTATCATTAGTAACCACTGCCATTATGAGATGACTTGCTTCAAAAGTAAAGGTTTACCTCAGTGACATGTCTGAGCTGCATGCTGATGTTTTAACAAACACCTGAGAAATCAGAATTAAACAGTGTGTGTTAAATGTATGATGCTATGTTACAGTAAAATAGCTTGTCTTATTATCATGTTAGCAAATAGATATTTTCCATGTTTGGTTAAATGAATAGAAAATGTGTTTCACTATAGAGTTGCACTAATGAGGCAGTCAGACCAAACACGTCAGGTGCCTCAAGGGTGTCAGGTTTACATGCAAAGTCGATTTTAAATATTTGAAATTTTTGAAAAATCTCAAACAATATTTACTGTTTCCCTATTTATTTCCCCAAATCCACTTAAACTGGCATTTTTCACTTGTAAAACATTTGTGTTAACATTATTTTATGTACCAACTGTGATGTTAACTGCCTCACAGTTAAAACCTTGGAGTCAGTAGCTCAGTGAATTGTGCTATATTACAATCCCCTTTCAGACGAGTCATTTGGATTTACAATCTAATTATAAGTTGTCAAACTGTATTACAGGTGTTTTCTGAAGCTGCGGTGTGTTGAGCCCTCTTAGCAACCGTGACAGTGTTAACCATCCTGGATGAAAGAGGAACAGGAGCCTGTAGCAGAAGAAAATTTTCCTTTTCCACATGCAGTTATGTCTTGATCCAGTTTAGCTATTAAAAAAAACCAAAAAAACAAAGAGAAACACAAGTAAGCTATGTTACAACAGCAATCAGAGTGTTTTAGCATTTGATTATCATTCAAATATTCACTTGTGTATAAACCCGGCCGCACAGCAAACTGGGTAATTTAACTCTTAGCTGTGGCTACTTGTTGATACTTGTGTGTTTGTTCACTTACCAAAGGGATTGCTGGTTTGACCCCTGCCATGTTTATTATAGTGTAATTGTTGAGTTGAAATACTGTACAGAGTGCAAATGGTGTGTGCTACCCTGGATAAAATAGTCACCAGGGTTTAACTTAAGAAGTTAGAGCATCTCAATGGAAAATCATTGCATATATGCAGTGAGAAGCTTGTCATTCCTTCAAGGGGAAGTTCAGAATTTTTGACATAGGGCCTTATTTTCTAGTGAGCCAGAATGCTATTTATCACTGAAGACGGTTTCAACATATTTCATCCCGATATTCTAGTTCCAGGAGGTTGCTGATGCTAATGCTAGTGGAAGTTAATAGGAATCTGCTAGCCTGTCATTATTACCTTTTTACATTATTGGTTTTAATGACAGGCTAGCATATTCCTATTGACTTCCACTAGCATTAGCATCAGCAACCTCCTGGAACTAGAATAACGGGATAAGATATGTTGAAACCGTCTTTAGTGATCAGTAGCGTTCTGGCTCACTTGTAAATGAGGCCCTATGTCAAAAATCCTAAACTTCCCCTTTAAACAATGTCAGAAGACATATCCTATGTTTGTGGAAATGGTTGGAGCCAAGTAATTGGTCGGTTTTAAAGTCATGACATTACTAAGGAGATGAATGAAACTATAAAATTGATTTACAAGTGTCAAACTTATTCTTGGTACATGGCGAACGGAGGCAATCTTCATCTTTGAGGAAGAACTGGAAGAAAAAAAAACAAAACAAGAGTTGGACTCTGGTCAATGTTTAATCGTGAAAGTCAAAAGGTTAACATGGCAATGACAGGATTAATCAGGTTGGGAAGGAGGGATTCAGGAGTGTAACACTCAATTTTCACACATTGGCCACCATTAAGTCCAGACTTTAAGCCCACTGAGAAAGTTTGGGATGTTCTGAAGGTGGCAACATTTTGACTTTCACATCATGAGGACAAGATATTCTTCACAAATCAGTGCAACTGTACATGAATGTGAATGCTATGACATTTCACCACGAACCTTGGAGATAGCTACAGTAGAGTTCAGATGAAAGAGCTTGTTTTCCAATTGGAGGTTCCTTTGATGCCCTGCTGCTCCACACAGTGAACTGGTCTCAGAAAGAGAAAAAAAAAAAAAGCTCTAGTGAATTCAGGTGAAAGGTCATCACATCAGTTCCCCCTCTACTGTTGGACTTTTGAGAAAATTAAATCATCTTTTTCAAACCACCAAAAGATAAAAATTTAGACCTCTTCAGAGCAAGTGACCCATTTCATAAAGTCCATGTACCAAGTTAAGTCACTGAGACTACAAACGGAAAGCTTTACTGTACCACATTGCTCAGTGTCAGTGATGTCAGATTGTTTCACATGGGTACAACCCATTAACCCTTCACTCCTACACTTAGCTACTTGCATTGTGCACATTGAACTAGTCATGGTTTTCTTTCCAGAGGGCCAATGAGAGGTGAAGACTATGAGAGTAACCTGAAGGTCATCATCATCAGCACAGACTCAGGACTTCATGTGTCCATGTGGACACTTTACTCATGTTGATAACACATGGACATAAGTCGAGCTAACTAGCTTGTGGTTAATCACAACACAAATTGTTTATGGTCAACAAACTGATTCATCAACCCTCATGCGTTTAAATAATTTTCCCTCCTTTTTCTTATTTCTTACATTTCTGTGATTCGATGTAGAAAAAAAAACAAAAAAAACCCAAAAATGAAACAAACAGTTCAGCCCATACAGCCAGTGGAAAACAGTGTAACCACACCTCTCCATTATTTATAGCGTTAGCGACTTAAAAACTAACAAACAAACAAACAAAAAACTTCATGAACTTTTCTAATCTACTGAGTGCATTTGTACACTGTCACATACAGTATTTCTTCAATTCAATTAAATTCAATTCAGCTTTATTTGTATAGCATACAGTACATTCATGACAGTGTCACCTCAGGGCACTTAAACAGACAGAAAAGTTCAGGTCAGATTCATAATAGCCTAGCTAAGGAAACCAACAGATTGGATCGAATCTTGACTTGACCCGGTCCAATCCCCCATCCTGAGCAAGCACGGAGGGGTGGCGACAGTGGGAAGGAAAACATTCTTTTAACAGGGAGGAAAAACCTCCGGCAGAACCCGGCTCAGGTAGGGCGGCCATCTGCCTCGACCGGCTGGGGGGGAGAAGACAGAAAGGGAGACCAACAAACACTGCAACGTTTTCCAGCCAGATCTGCTGAGAGAGGAGAACACAGTTAATGATGCAATACTGTCACAGGTTTCTACATGGAGAGACAGAGATGGTGGGACAGAAAGAGCCCAGTGCATCATGGATGTCCCGCAGCAGTCTAAACCTATAGCAGCTTAACTAAGGGAAGGCTAACCATCCCTAACTATAAGATTTATCAAAAAGGAAGGTTTTAAGCCTGATCTTAAAGGTAGAGAGGGTGTCTGCCTCCCGAACCTGAATTGGTAACTGGTTCCTTAACAGCGGGGCTTGATAGCCAAACGCTCTGCCTCCCATTCTACTCTTAGAGACCCTTGGAACTACCAAAAGGCCTGCAGTCTGAGAGCGAAGTGCTCTGCTTGGAATATATGGAACTATGAGATCTCTAATATATAATGGAGCTTGGTCATGGAGAGTTTTATATGTGAGAAGAAGAATTTTAAATTCTATCCTGGATTTAACAGGGAGCCAATGAAGAGAAGCTAGAACTGGAGAAATATGATCTCTGCTGCTGGTTCTAGTCAGAACCCTAGCTGCAGCATTTTGGATCAGCTGGAGACTTTTCAAGGCATATTTGGGGCAGCCCAATAATAGGGAATTACAGTAATCCAATCTGGAAGTAACAAAAGCATGGACTAGTTTTTCTGCATCGTCCTGAGATAGGATGTTCCTAATTTTAGCAATATTACGTAGGTGAAAGAAGGCGGTTCTAGAAACCTGTTTTATTTGGGAGTTGAAAGACAAATCCTGGTCAAAAATGACTCCAAGATTCTTCACTGTGGTGCTGGAAGCCAAATTAATGCCATCCAGATCAACTATAAAGCCAGATAATTTAGTCCTGAGTTTTTCGGGTCCAAAGCCTATAACCTCGGTCTTGTCTGAATTTAGAAGCAGAAAGTTCAGGGTCATCCAGGGGTCTCATTTATAAAGCTTGCTTACGCACAAAACAGGGCTTGAAAGTGGCGTAAGTGATTTTCCACGCAAAGTTTCTGATTTATAAAAACAAACCTGACGGGAGAATGTGCGCACCGGTGCGCACATTCTGAACTTTGCGCACGAACATTTTGGAGACGGGGAAACTGGCGGCACCGCTGGTGAGATGATGAACTTAAGCCACGTTCATGCATTTAACCATTAATATCAGACTGTAGACCCTCGTATGGTCCTCAATTAAGCCATACAACCCATAAGCACCCATTCAGGACTTACAGCACAGTGTGTTCGAAGTGTATGTTCATCTTCAAATTATGTAGCAATGACAAGTTTATCTATAAAGCAAATTAATGTACAGGATAATTCAAAATGCTTTACATAAAACATAAAAAGCATTGCAGCAGGGGTGCAGCAGAGAAAACATCAAAACGTAAAAGAATAAAAGATTATTGTTCCATTAATTGTGACAAGCTGTATAGCAATTACTGTAATTACTGAGTAAACATAAATACTGCAGTGACCCTGTTGCGTAATGCTTTACAATGGATGCGCTGGCATTGCTTGAAGACTATGCCAATGGCAGGATCAGGATGGAGAATCTTTAGAGACCATGAGGATTTTCTGGCCAATGATGATGGCCGGCTAATAATCACATTTACTTTTGCAGTGCTTTTGTCTATGAACTGGACCCAGATACCCTGACCACCGAAACCGTGCCCACCCCGACGCATCAGCAGCTGCTGACCACAGCGCACTCCGTTGTGGAGCCATCAACCTCAGCAAAGACCGGCGGAGGTGTTTACAGGCGAGGGGAGGGCACGTGAGGGGGAATCGCGCTGCACCACACCAAACAGGTGTTCTGTGTTCTGAATACAGTCGTTCTGACAGCGTTTCCTCCACAGCGACTTCTGGAACAGACCTCCGTCACATCACCGCCACAACAACCTGCTGTCACTCAGCAGACTTACGTTTATATGTTTCCTGTGACGCCAAAATAAAATGATTTTGTGAGGCTCCACTTCACCAACAAGCACCTCCACTTCCGTCTCCGCGAAATTACGTTTAAATTTCTTTTCGATCGCCACAATTCAGTTTTAAATGCATCAGATCAGCTGGCTCATTTATATGCAGGAACATCCATGAGGTGCTTTGCATTGACCATTTATGGTAGAATGTGGGCGTGTAGGAGGCGGAATATGAGCCAAATTCACCTGCGCAAACTTCCATGAAGAGTGTGATTTATAAAGGGGAAACTGCTTGAATCTGTGCGTACGCACGGTTTTATAAATCTGAATATTTTTTGGCGTATGCAAACTTTTGGTTTTGGGCGTACGTACACTTTTAGTAAAGATCCTATGCAAAGTTTTATAAATGAGACCCCAGGTCTTTATGTCACTAAGACACTTTTGTAATCTAACAAACTGAATAGTTTCATCAGGCTTCATAGATAAGTATATCTGAGTGTCGTCTGCATAACAATGAAAATTTATGCCATGTTGTCTGATGATATTACCCAAAGGAAGCAAATATAATGTGAAGTGAATTGGTCCGAGCACCGAACCCTGGGGAACTCCATGAGTTACTCTGTGATGAAGACTCATTGTTGACATTAACAAACTGAAATCTATCAGATAAGTATGACTTGTACCAGTCTAATGCAGTTCCTCTAATTCCAATAACATGTTCAAGTCTCTCTAGCAGAATGTTGTGATCAATGGTGTCGAATGCAGCACTGAGATCTAACAGGACAAGTACGGACAGGAATCCTTTATCTGAAGCCATGAGAAGATCATTAGTAACCTTCACCAGTGCTGTCTCTGTGCTATGATGAGCTCTAAAACCAGACTGAAACTTTTCAGACAGATTATTTCTGCTTAGATGGGCACAAAGTTGAGCTGAAACTGTTTTCTCAAGAATTTTAGACATAAAGGGGAGGTTGGATATCGGTCTATAATTAGCTAACTCTCCTGAATCAATAGTAGGTTTTTTAAATAAAGGTTTCAATCTGGACAGTATTTTACTGGATCATCAACAGTAAAATTCTGTTAAATATACAGTATACTACTGTAGACAGCAGTGGATTTTGGGAAAATTCACAGTCACTACTATAAGACTTGCATTGCAAAATGTGCAGTAAAGTCCATCCGCTCTTTGACTGGACTCATCTTTTCAAACATGTTGCTTCCTCACGGACTTAATGCGTTCTGGCCACGTTCAGACATCAGGAAATGTTCCAGAGAAGTCCATCACACTCGCCCTTTGACCATGCCCGGAACATTTTCTTGTGCATTCAGCCAAAACGACATGACACATTTCTGCTCTTATGACATGGGGTCCGGCTGGTACATGTCCGCTCCGAGGTAAAAGAGCGGAACTCATGTCTGAATGCTAACAGTACAAAGGACAAAGTCTACACTCTTACTGCTTTTTCCAGCGCAAGTATGAAAAGGGGCTGTATTGTCCTGCACTGTGAACCAAAATACAGCAGTTTAATCACCCACGAAGAACTGAGCAATGGCAAAAGTGTTTCTTTTTTTTAAAGGGTCTAGAGGCAGGAACTGTGAAAGAATAAACATGCATGTCCAGTTTTTTAATGCTAATGTGTGATGAAGCGTTAAAAACCAAAAAGAGTCTCTCTCCGTTGCCTTGAACAGGCACAGGCTGTGTGCTGCATAATGTGCTGCGATTCGGTGGCCGAATTTCCTGCGCAGTTCTGTGGATGTGACATCAGTTAACACTGCATACACATCTCCGGTAGTTCTGATACAGGAAGGAGACGGTTGCAGTGAATTCAAACACTGTAAGGGATAGTTATGGATTCTTCTGCTGTTAGCAAACGATCCAGATCAACTGAAAGACACTAAAACATGGAACTATGAAGAAAAAGGCTTTATCAGCGTAGTAAACAACGTTATAGCAATCCTTTAGTGCACGCTCTCGTGTTGGCTTGGCTGGTGGCTGCAGTTACCCGCAGCACCAGTCGCGTGCATCTTTGTAGCTGAATTGTCGAGAGTGTAATGACTTTTTTGTGTTGTGTACATTAGCCAACAAAATAAAACTTGCTTATTTACATACAGTATTTCCCATCATGCTTAGTGGCAGCATTTGTTCTATTCTGCACCGTGAGTTAAATGTCCATGTAATCCTTTGACTCCCTCCCCATCTGTCAGATACATACTGTATCAGAGATACAGTATGTGTAGATTTCACTCTTGGTGAGGGGGACCCCCCAGCATGAACAACAACCCAGAGAATGTTGTTGTATATTTGGGTATTATAGAAATAGTCATGTGTGAATATTTTTTGTATATTTTTCAGGGAAAATGCAGTTGTGGGACTGTAAAGAAAATTACAGTAGTGGTATTGTAAAATATGAGTACAGCAACTTACTAGCATCCAGCTGCCAGTATGTTACAGTAATCTACAGCAACCTCTTTAAAGTGTAGCCCTAGATGCCCTGAGGGAAAAGTAGCTAGCAATAGAAAAGGATAACATGCAAACCTGCATCCAGAAAGCCACCTCTAAATATTCATTCTGGTGTAAAACAGGTAAATGATCCAGCATCTGTCTGGCATAAAAGTACAGGCTTATATCACATTTGTTTTCTTGGGGCAAACATTGACAGCTCATGATGAATCAGGTTCTTGAAGGGGTAGTTTGTAATAGTAGTATTTGAACCACTCAACCTCTAACTTGGTTTCGATTAAGGGACAGAGGGACTATCAAAAGCAATCAGTAGGGGTAAAATTGAGAAATTGGATGAGGGCTTCAAAGTCTCTTTAAACCTAACTAAAGCTGAATGAAGCACAAATTAAAAGATGCTTGTAATAACTATTTTTTCCCAACACAACCTCTCCTTCATAGGTCCATGATATGTTTCATTTGTTTGACATGTGAAGGTCAATTACAAGAAAGCATAACAAAGTGGTTTATAGCTGTAGGGGGACACAGGCACTGATCAAGATGTCAAACAAAATGAATAACGACAAATATCTTACTCAATAAAATGTTTGGATGTGCTGATTTTGCATCAATCATCCAGCTCGTAGCTGCATTATAACATCAAAGTGACATTTTTAAGTAATCATTTCATTTTTTTTCTCTTTAAATCTTTACTTAATCCATAATTCTGCCAAGAGCTGACAGATGTATGTAAGTAGAGCCCGTAAGGTCATCTAACAAAATCCTTTTAACCTTAACTTGTTCTTATCATACAGCCAGCTGTCTACAAGGTGGGTCACCGTGGTGATGAAGCAGCCATTAGCTTGAGCACACTGACCTTACAAAAGGAAATCTGTCACAAACTAAGTTCTCTCAAGTATCCAGCCTCCAAAAATGCATGATCAATCGAGCTGACTCAAGTGTTTTTACGAGTGAGATTCGCAGTCAAGAGTGTCAGTGCGTGATTATACCTCCATCTATCATTGTGATGGGACGAAGTATTGGCTCCTCATGACACACTCTGAGGAATAGGACTCGACTTCAAGACAGACTTCACAGACTTACTAGATCAGCAGTCTGGAGTATTCACAGGAGAGGAGAGCCTTTTCCCTCATCCTTTCAACAACCTCTTAATTTATAGTTAAGCACTTCCTTTTCTAAGACTTTTTATACTACTGTTTCCATCAACGTCCTTAACTCCCCATATACAGTAGTGCCATCCTCCAGATGATATATGCTATCCTGAAGCCCAAAAGAAAAATGACCAATTTAAGTAAAACACTCACTTTTTCATAGTGTTCAGTAATCACACGGCCTGAAAAGACACGGATAATACCTTTCTGCTTAAAAAGGACTGATTCCAGCCCCTATTTCCCAAATGCTGAAGACATGGTAACCATTGGAGACCACCAGTAAACATGTTACCAAAGACACAATAGGACTCAAAAATCCTAAAATTCTTATTCTGCTGCTTTTGTTGTTTGCAATATGTTTTACAGTCATAAGTTTATAAAGATACTTCCATGATGTATGCTAATGAGAAACTCAGTGGGTGTAGTCTGT
The DNA here is from genome assembly GCA_023101725.1 of Atherinomorus stipes. Taxonomy (NCBI): domain Eukaryota; kingdom Metazoa; phylum Chordata; class Actinopteri; order Atheriniformes; family Atherinidae; genus Atherinomorus; species Atherinomorus stipes. The sequence goes on along the minus strand of JALJCO010012117.1, from coordinate 588,178 downwards.
GGAGGCGTCATGATTGCAGGAAATTACTGAAAAAAACAACCTCGATGGAGCTTTATACTAATTTGAAGCAATCGGGAGAGAGAATTTTTGTCCATTACATTGCATACAGAAAAAAAAAAGTAAAGAAAAGGCAAGGGATGATACCTCTGTAAAAATAAAACATATGTTTGTAACAACTTCTAACAAACAGTCTCTGGGATAATAATCTGCAGACAAAGGACGGCAAAATTGTTCTTTGGGAGTTCAGTACTTTGGTATTTTACTGTATGTGTCTAATCTGAAGGCAAGGCAAGTTTATTTGTATAGCACATTTCATGTACAGAACAATTCAAAGTGCTTTACATAAAACATTAAAGAAAGAAAGAAAAAGAATTCTCACTTTCAGTAAAACATGAGGGAGATTTCATCACGCTTTGGTACTCAGATATTTTCTTTTATTTATTTACTTGGACATGAATCTGGATATTGTTTTAGACAGAACCATGGTTTTTATTGTGCAGCTATTTTTTTAAAGAGCATCTTTCAGGTTGAATTTTCCACAATAAGCTGTTTTTGAAAAGTCTAAGGGCGCTTTCACAAAGCTTTTTTGATTCGAATCAGAGTCCGTTTGCTCGGAAAGTCCGCTTACTTCGGGGAGTTGTGAACGCACAAACGGACTCTGATCCGGAACAAACAAGCGGACTCGGTCCGCCTACAAACGTGGGTCTCGGTGCGATTGAAGCGAACCAAATACAGGAAGTGGACTACAAATTGCATAGGCATTGTGGGTAAAACGTTTCACAACGTGGGCAAACGCTACGACAACAAACACACATGAGGGACTGCGGTACTTATAAAGATGGCTCGTAGTCATACGTGGAGTTACGAGGAAGTAAAAGCTTTAATGGATATCTGGTCTGATGAAATCATATCCAGCTCCTCATACAAAAATAATGTCGCTTAGTGGGGGGAACAGAAGTTGTGAGAACCTTCTTGTACGTGCGTCTTGTCCACTCCTACGGTAAATCCGAGAGCAGCGCCACCTGAGATTCTCATTCTTGGCTCGTTTGGCAATAGAGCAACGTGAACGCGATCTCGGTCCGGAAGACCACCCCCGCCCCCAAGCGAACCGAGTCCCCAAACGGACCGAGTCTCGCGGACTATGCTTTCTGAATGCACCCTAAGAGATGTCGTCGCATGAAGAAAAAGTTTTGCAAATGTTTTTATATATAGTTAAACTTAATTTAGCTCGCTAGCGATGCATTGCTTCAAAAAACGTGACTCTTTGAACCATATGATGCATGACGCCATTTCAGGTAAATGAGTCCGAAAGCCAGAAGCTGTCAGATCAGTTTATGGCAGGAACATCGGCAGGTTTTATCTGAGATTTCGGCAACATCAACATGGTGAATATGTGTGTTTGTGTAGGATGCACAGATTCAAGTCTCTCTGGACATCATGTCCACTTTTCCTAACAAGAAGAGCCGCCTTTCACTTGTCCTGCAGCAGCTGCAGCCTCAGCCACTTTTGTGGAGGGAAAAACAGCTGGCTGCTCTAACACAAGTCAGAACCGCGACTTAACATGGCTGCTTTTTGACAGCGACGCCATCATCATCTTCATCTTCATCACCATCAGCTGTTTAGCTTACATCGGATCGTGTGATTTAGACTATGTACCACAAAGTGTTATTATACGGCTCTTTAGAATGCTGTTGAATGCTCCGTTGACTTAAATGGGTTTTCCCAACGTTCCAGCGGTCATTATTTTAGTATAATAACCGCTGTAACAATATAATGATGGCAACAGATTTTTTTTTTCTTTTTTTAACCTGTGGTCTTGCGGTGATCCTAATAACCCTCCACATCACAAGTAGTCCGGTCACTACAGCAAGCGAGCACGTAGCTACACCTCGTGACCGAAAGTGGATGACTTTCTGAACGTCTTTGGCGAGTGTGGAGATTTTGAGCGCTGGGTCCATGCTGAGTTTAAGGATTCACCCTCCCCAAAACAAAAAAGACAAAAAGAAATAACCGGTGTTAGGCCAAATTCCAGCCGCTATGGCTCAACTAACAAACGTTGCTAAGCAACAGGTGCCCCAACTGTGGGGAACTATTTTATTCTTAGCGTAAAACATCAGAACAGCAGAGGAGGAAATGTCCAGTTCAATAGTTGGTGCTAGCCAAAGGTGCTAGCACAATTTCCGACTCAACTAACAAACTTTGCTAAGCAACAATTCCCCAACCTGGCCTCAACTGTGGGGAACTATTTTAATCTGAGCGTAAAACATCAGAAAGTTATTTGACCCTCGCAAAAATAGAAGACTTTAATTTGAATTTTATTTTTTGCAAGTAGCCGTATAATAAGCGGGATAATGTATGGACCACAGGTTATTATCGGGAAATACTGACCTTCAGGGCGAAGCAGTTTGCGTCAGGGTCTGATTCGCCCTGAAGGTCAGTATTTCCCGATAATAACCTGCGTTCCATACACTATTCCATACTTAATATCAAATTATCGGCGGCTGCTCTGCAGCTTAACCAAGTTTTATCACCCAGTTCAGAAGCTGATGTGGAGAAAATATATGAAACACTTTTCACTTACATGCTGTTTGATTAATCCTCCATGTTTTCAAAGGTCCAGGACTGAATCTCCTGTCTGTTTCCCGTCAACAGTGACCTCTGCTAGATGCCAGAGACCCTGTTAGTAGCTTCTGGTTCAGAAAGGTACAGATCTGGGGTCTTATTTATAAAACTGTGCATAAGATCTTTACTAAAAGTGTACTTGCGCCCAAAACCAAAAGTTTGCGTACGCCAAAATTTTAGGATTTATAAAACTGTGCGTACGCACAGATTCAAGCAATTTCCCCTTTATAAATCACACTCTTCCTGGAAGTTTGCTCAAGTAAATTTGTCTCATATGCCGCCCCCTACACGCCCACATTCTTTCATAAATGGTCAATGCAAAGCACCTTATGGATGTTTGTGCATATAAATGAGCCAGCTGATCTGAGGCATTTAAGGCTGAATCCTGGCGACCAAAAAGACAATAAAATGTAATTTCGCGGAGACTGAAGTGGAGGTGCCTGTTGGTGAGTTGGAGCTTCTCAAAAACATTTTATTTAGGCGTCACAGTGGAATCAGAGATAAACTAAAGTCTGCTGATGCAACAGGTTGTTGTGGTGGTGATGATGTAACAGAGGCCTGTTCCAGAAGTCGCTGTGGAACTGTGGAGGAAACGCCATGTCAGTGCAACTGTGTGCAGAACACCTGTTTGTGCTGTGTGGTGCAGAGATCCCCCCCCCTCATATCAACACCACCACCTCTTTGGTGAGGCCAATGGCTCCACAACAGAGCGCGCCATGGTCAGCAGCTGCTGATGCGTCGGGGTGGGCACGGTTTCAGTGGGTCGGTTTATCGCGGTCCAGTTCATAGACAGCAGCGCTGCAAAAGTAAATTTGTTTATTAGCCAGTCATCATCATCATCATCGTCGTTGTTATTGGGCCAGGAAATCCTGGTGAATCACTGAAAATGTATTCCCTTCTAATTCTCCCATCTGTAGGTCCTCCAGCAGCACCGATGTGCAGCATTACGCACACCTGTCACTACAGCATTAATATGCTTAGATCAGTCAGTCTGATTGCTGCACCTCGTCAGAATATGTGTGTTAATGCGGTAAATATATCACCCTGATGATCATTGGGTAGAGGAAGGTGATGGTGAGAAAACTTGATCAAATGTTGATTTAACATATAAGTTTGCTTACGGACCTTTTTATTTATTTGAAAGATTCTTATAGTTTCAGCTCAACTGCTGCTGGTTTGAATCCTGTGAAGCCAGTCTATGATAATAATTTGACATGAAGGGGGAATTAAATGTTTGAGAATGACAGGACATACGGAGAGCCTGCACAGGGCTCGATCCCCACCCAGAGGAAAATTTGACTTCTCAAAGCTTTTTCTTTTGCATCTCAGGGACAAAAAGCAGATCTCATCCCACCTCATTCAGGTTTCAAATTGTTCTCATGAATGTCTCTTGTTTCTCCTAAAATTCAGCAGGAGAAATAGACTTAATTGAGACGTAATGCAGGCATCCTGAGAACGGTTTGCGAAACGATTCAGATCTCCTTTGGAACTGGAAGTGAGACTGGGTTGAGATTTTCTGAAACTTTTCCACCTGGAGACGAGGTTGAGAAACAGAAGAAATGAGCCGTTGTCTAATTTAGCTCTCACGTGGATCTCACATTTGTCTAGAAGTAAATGAGACTTTTCCTTGATCTCCTTTCCAAAATTACTATATTTTCCTTTGGGCAGTCTCCAAAATGTGCGTAAGCAAGGTCTGTAGTTTGCTTAAAGTTACGCACATTCCTAAGCTAGTTTTTTTTCTACAGTATAAATCCCAACTCTTACGCACTTTCTAGCCCAGTTTTGAGTGTAAGCAAGCTTTATAAATGAGGCCCCTGGTCATTCAAATCTAAAAATAATAAAACTTTCTTTTTCCTCCTCTCTCTTGTCCATTCTGTTTAGCTGTGTTAGCCGTAGGCTGCACATCACGGAGCACTGAAATCTGCGTCACTTCCGTTTTTAGAGATGTTTAAGCAGTTTTTGATAGTCTTGTCTTTATTTTTTAATATACGGACTTCTACAAACACAAAATAGATAATAACTATCAAAAATGCTTCATGCAAACCATTAACCATACTCTTAACCTGCCAGTTGCTCTTTAACTTCTCTCAGGCTTAACACGGATTTCTTTAAAGTTGCCATGACAACAAATTTTACTTTTCTGTGGTTTTTGAGATATATTTGATTTGTTGCGCACTGATGAGGCCATGTGAATGTCAGAGCGAGTATGAACGCCCTTGTTCATGGGTGGTCAGCTTTTTTCTTTGTTCAAAAGTGGTTGAATCAGTCAGCATCTTACACACTAAAATCTACCGTGTCAAACTGCTGGGTTAAAAAGTAGACTTTCCACTGATCAGATCAGTTTGATCAGATCGGCCAATATCCCATATTTTTTTTCAAATTTTCTGTTTGGCCCATAACTCTTCATTCACCGATCCGATCAATGACGTCATTGTCATTTTGAATCTGCTCTGGTAAAACTCTCATTTCCACCAATTAAACCTAGAAAACAAACAAACAAAGCAGAATTGACATGTCTCACTAGTATGTGTTTTATGTCTTTGTGGCGTTTTTGTTGTGAGCTCTGTCACTATGTGCTGGACAATAAAGTTTTTACAATCCAGAATACGTCACATGTAAAGGATGGCGACGTCGGTTGCAAACAAGGTAAGCGAACGTGTCGGCGGTCTGGAGTCCTTACAGTCTCTGATGGAGACACGGTGACAAACACCTGTGCTGCAACAGTTTAAGGTAATCTGTCGTTTGTGGAAATGCAGGAAATGCGCTGTTTCCTCTAAGTCAAAGAGCTCTGTATACCTCTTATAGCGGAGACCTCCAGTGTCGAGCGTTTTGGCCACAGCCTGCTCCTTGCGTGCTGCAGCAAGTATGTACACAAACGCTCCTCACGCTGACACTGACGCATGCGTCCACAGCAAGTATATTCCAGCCCTACTGTAGCCATACCAGACTACATGAGCTGCAGCTCAGTTCATTCTCACGTCGAGGTTCTTCTGAGGAAACAGTCACTCAATTAATTTGACCACTGATATGACGTCATCATATGTGAGCCCCAATCTTTGAAGGAGCATTACTGCATTCATTTGCACTGTGACTGTAAATAATTTCAGTTATGACTGTTTAAGTTGTGCCCATTATTTGTGCCACTGGCTAAATTATTTTGGTTTGTCCTGATTAAACCTGAATGCCCATTAGAGGTTGTTGATGTTTAACCTTTTCATCTCAGTCAGTTCAGGACAAAACATGTTCACAAAAATCCTTTTTATGATATTCAGTAAACTGTATAAAGACAGGTAAACGGGCTATTTAAATAAATACATTTGCTTCCTCACATGATCGGATTGGTGTTCGGTGATAAGCCCCAAAAATCCTGATAGTGTAAAGCCTATTAAAAAGGGACCATCTAGTTTCTGGGTTATTTCAACCAAGACATTTGAGTTGTTGGGTTGTTGACCCAACTTCTGGGTTAAAATAACCCAACATTGTAGTCAATAAAACCCAACTTCCCAACCAGCATTTTCATAAATTTAAATTTTAAATTAAATTTTAAGTTAAATTTTGGCTGCATATAAGGGACCCAAGTGGGATTGTCTGTGGTTTCCATGGTGGCCCCACCTGTTTGCCCATATAGCCTATTGGCATGGGCTTGAACTGGGCAAATTTGCAGATCTCATCATTTAAGTTACATGGGTCCCATATGTGGAAGCCCACATGGGAAAACACAGGTGGGGCCACCATAGAAACCGTGGACAATCCCACTTGGGTCCCTTATATGCAGCCAAAGTTGAACCCATATGGGCCCCTCATGGAAATGCTGGCCTGGTTCTGGGTCAAATATTCAACCAAAAAGTTGGGTAAAAAAAAAATAACCCAATTTTCTGGGTAGAAGTAACCCAGAAATTGGTTGGTCCCTATTTAACCCAGCAGACGAACAGCCTCCCCCTCCCCTCACTGATACACCATCGTGAGTCATGCATGGTATGCACGTCTGACTGCATTCCTTTTTTTTTTTTGTCTAACTGCATTCCTGAACATGGGTGAATTTAAGTCGGAGTTTTTGAAAAAATGGAAAAAAAAACAAACTTCTGCAGCAACACTGAAAGAGGTGACCACAACATTGCCATTACCTTTAAGTTTATTTATTTTTATGCTGTCTTGACTTATGAATGTACGTTCACTGTCTGAAGAGCCCATGATGCTAACAGATAGCCTCTAAGCAAATAAACTCTGACTGCTAGCTAACGGCTGGTTGACTAGTGTTTCTAAATAAGGTTGTAGCCAAATAAGGTTACAGCCAATCAAAAATTAAGTCAGCTTGGTCTCTGGGCAGATTATATCATTACTGTAACCAACCCTTTAACTGAGGAGGGAAGTCTAGTGTGCCAAAACAAACACCCCTGAAAAAAAGGGATGCTATTTTTCTTTGGAGAATTGACATATGTAGAGATATCAACTACATGAAATTGTTTATACCGCTGTGTCATCACACCTGTATAACGGTGGAGAGATTAAAAATTTCCCTCTTAACTGAATATATCATCTATTCTCGAAACCATACTTTTATATTGGCAGCAGATTTTGACAGTATTTTCCTTTAATTTGTCGTAATTTGGTCAGAATCGACTTAATGCCTTGTCTGACAAGAAGACATCTCACTGATATGGATTGTTGTATGACAAATTTAATTGACGCTGAAGGCAGCAGCAGAATTCTCAATGAGAAAGCAATGAAACAAGTGAATACTCAACACTGATCTACTATGTGTTATCGCAGGTACTGATTTCAACACTGTAAGTCGTGCATGGCCTCTGTTATTTTCTTGTCCAAATCAGTCTGCGCTGTCTGTCATCCCAGACAGGTGTGTGCTTGTCAAAATCCACTATTTGCATGGTGACTTCATTTGAATAATAGTCAAGGAAAAAGGGCTGAAGGCTGCACTCTTAACCTTAATATATTTCATTTTTTGTCTGATTAAATTACATGTTTCACTGAATCTTAATTGCTTTTTTCTGAACCTGCTTATGTGATCTGATTTGCAAATTTCACTGGGAATGGTATTGTATTACTTTTAATATCAAGGAAAGTCAGACAGGGCAACGAGCTTTCCGCAATTTACTCTTGGACTTTTTAAAGCATAAAACAGGGTTCAAAGGATTCAAGGACTATAAATGCCAAAAAGGACAATAATTGTTCTTTTCATAAATAGACATTAATTACTTTTTTTTAAACTCAATTGCCTGAAATAGGCAAGAATAGCTGTTTCTTTCCCCTCAAGGAGTCTATACAAGACCCACACTGAGTGATTTTCCTGCATACAATCCCAGGTGAAGGTCTAATGAATATATGGGCACCTCTCCAGTGATCATCTGCTGTGAGATTGGTGCTTAAAATGCATAATCAGCTGTAATTAATCGAACAAAGTGATTAATCACGTTTAGTTCCCTTTCTGTTTGCATGCAGCCTGTCATAATCAATTATTTGTGGGATAAATCGTGGCTCTGGAGATTGGGGTAGCGGGAGTGAAGCAGGGCTTCTGATGAAGACTGATGACAGTCCTAAACATGGGACATGACAGTAGGAACATGGTGGAGATTGAATCTGTAACCCTCCAAGCACACCATAAATTATCTCACTCAAGATAAAATGATTGATTTGCATCGCTCCTCGCTGCACCTGGAATTGCTGTCCTTCACAGCAACAAACTAGGTGGATGAACACAACATGCACCATTATAAGCTAATCCTCTGAAAGAAAACAGTGTAAGGTGTGTTATTAAAGGGTGGTCTCTAGAAATCTCTCTCTTTTTTTTATCCTTGAGTAACCACATCTATGCAGAGGCAGCAGTCTGTCAGAGAAATATTGTGTATGAGTCGCAGATGTTGACAGTTACATTTACTTTCAAACTAACAACCACAAGCAAGTTTGATTCACAACCCCTGACACAGAATTTTGCACCGGAAAAGAAGTAAGTTTACCTTCTTTAAAGGTGAAAATCTCTAACTTTCACACTCTGTCACTGTCTCCAGAAGTGAGTGGTAGCTGCAATGACAGTGGAACTACAGCAAACATGTCAGAATCTGAAAGGTTTTGTGGGAGACTAAATCTAGTTGATGTACCTGCTAGCAACGTGTCATACTTGACTCATGTTTTAGATTATGGTATGCAGAAAAAAAACATAAGAATTTGTTCACTTTGGTCTGTAGGGGAAAAAAAGACAAATACCATTTCTCAGAAGTGTGCATAAATTATCCCTGTTTTTCTATACTGTAAATGCTTTCACTATGAACATTGAAAGCCTATATGAATATTTTAAAGGAAGCATACTTGACTTTTATTCATATACAATTTCTGCTCAAAACTCTGACAAGTTGATAAGTGTTTGTTTGAATAATACAAAGTAAAGATCGTTTATTATTTTTAATCTCAAAATTCATAACTGTAATTTTTAATCATATTATGTATATAAGGCTTTGGCTTTGGGGTGATACAGGCCCACCCACACATACATACATACATATATATACATACACACACACACACATACACACATACACACATATACATACATACATACATACATACATACATATATATATATATATATATATATTTAATAAAATAAAATTAATATATATATATATATATATATATATATATATATATATATGCAAACTATAATGATAATAATAATGATAGCAACAATGACGCCATTTTTGGTTTGAGGTAAACAAACAAACAAAAAAAATATTTTTGAAGTATTAACAACAGTACTCGTAACGTTTGCTCATTTATCTTAACAGTATTGGTGAAATGAAATATTTCTGGTGCAGATGATGTTACATAGAGACAAACTCCTGCTGCCTCCTTCACCCGCATTATATAGCGATCATGCACAGACGGCGAGAAATGAGAATATCATCCAAATAAATTAGAGTGACACGTAAATGTTACCGGTGAGTTAATACACCTATTTCTAGAAATAAGGTCCGGTTTGGGAAATGCGGACTAGCAGTGGCGCTAACCGTCACTAATAATGCGTTTTTAAGTTCCATAACTAACCTGTCGGAATCCATCATGAAGGCCAGGATGTCAGTCATTAACATGATTCGCCAGGTTTGCTGTGCTGCTGGACTTCGTTGTGACCGCTTTGACACACTGTTTGCACACAGACCTGTCTGCGTCTTTCTGTTTTCCTTCTTCGTCTGCTGCATGCGAAATACTTCCAAACAAGACTTTTTCCTTTTTCATTTTCTAATAAGACTAGCTGGCCTGGACTTCCAGCAGCAGAAACGTGTGCTATCAGGAACATGTTGCTGTTTACCTGCCGGCTGCTTCCTGTTGAGTGCGCTCGCACTGCAGTATCGATACCATGGCAAATTAGTATCGTTGTTCATACGGCGTTTCAGTATCGATACTTTTCGGAGTATCGATATTTTTGATAACCCTTCTAGAAAAAAAAGTCTCTCCCACATTGTACCGGATGCCGGTGGATACCCTCCGTTATAAAACTTATCATGTCCAAAAAGATTTAACAGTATTTTCTACTTTCTCAGTGACCTGTTGCCACCCGTGGGATTTTTACCTGTGAAATGTGGACACCGAACCGCTGTCGGACTGTTGTTGGAGCAGCGACAGAACACACGGCAGCCTGCTAGCAGCTGCGACTCTGGCCTTGTAAACAAACAGCCTCCACATGCTGCGTCGGCAGCGCGTGATGTCACATAAAGGGGCAGCATAGAAATACACTGAATAGATCTGCACCTACGGATCGGCTCATGTTTACCCCTACTGATTTTTACCGATCTAGGATTTTTTTCTATATCGGAGCCGATACCGATCTGGTGATCGGATCAGTGCATCCCTAGCTTTCAGTGTAGCCTCAGTATTCTGTTTTTGTTACTCTGTGTCTCTGTAATTCTCATGATGTTTCTCAATCTGTCGTTCGTCTTTTTTTTTTTTTTTTTTTCCAGATTGAGGAGGGATTCCGGAGGATCACACTGAAGCCACTACACTCCTGGGGAAGTTGGTCCAATACACACCCAGAATATCGAGCCTCTACAGGAGGAAGAGAGGCGCTGTTGGGAAGAAACTTGATGAGACCCTTGACATGTTAGATAAGGCATGTACTTATTGCACAAATAGTTATCTGTATTAGCCTTCTGACATCTATACTTAGCATGATCTCATTTTTTATTTTTATAGGACAACAGCTTTGAGTCCAGAGGAGAAGCTGTGATCAGAGGCCTCATTCTCTACCTTGGTGAAAAGACCGAGGAGCTACTCAAGGACTACAAGGTGAAGAAAACTGTTGTAATGAAATCAAAATCAAATTGAATGGGACAGTTTTGCCTATAGGTCTGAAATTTATTTAAAATAGCCTTCAGTTACATTAAATTTAAATCTGTGATGCCTGTAGGCAGTCTGATGAAGCTACAAAACCACCAAAGCAATCAAATAATATCAGTCTGATCTCCCATGTATAGAAAGGCAGGCATTAACCCTTTCTTTGGGTTCTATTTGCTGTATTCATTCATGTTTTACATGTTTAACCTGAGCCAGGCCTTACCATGATGATAACCACATCACACACTCATGTAGGTGTACTATGATATCTTTTCAAAACATAGTGGAATTGGTACTCAGTACCGACAGCACAAGCATCGTAATCAGCATTGGGAGGAAAAAATGGTATCCGAGCATCTCTACTAAAAATAATATTCATTAGTGTACTTTTTTTTTTTTATTAATTGGTTTTTGTTGTAAGGTAATGGTAAAAAAAAAAAAAAGAGAAAGTTTCCATAAGCCCAAGATGCAACTCTAAATAACTTGTTTTAATCATTAATAGATAATTAAAAATTCCTTTAAAAAAATCTGTGATGAACTGAGTAATTGGCAACTTGGCAATTAAACAACTAATAGTTGCAGCTCTACACAGTAAACACAGTAACAGTACATGTATGACATGAGTTTTGCAAGAATTTTCAATAAAATGTCAATTTGGTTGACTTGTGACCTCTTGATTGCGTTGAACCTAGAACTTTTCCTCTCGTGCAACTGTCACACAATTTGTAAAATTCACCCTCTTAAAGGAACTAGGGGGCAGGAATTGTGAAGGAATACACATGCATGCATGCATGTCCAGTTTTTAATGCTAATGGATAATGAAGTGTCAAAAACCAAAAAGGACGAGCCCACCCACGTCTCAACAGGCTGTGTGCTGCATAATGCGCTGCGATTCGCTGGCCGAATTTCCCGCAAAGTCCTGCAGTTGATGTCATCGACGCTGCATACATGTCCCCGACAGCATTGATACAGGAAGGAGATGGTCACGGTGGATTCAGACACTGTAAGAGATAGTTACGGATTCTTCTGCTGTCAGCAAACCGCCCAGATCAACTGAAAGACACTAAAAAGTGTAACTACGAAGAAAAAGACTTTATCAGCGTAAACAACGTTACAGCTTCAGTTTGTGCACACTCCCATGCCAGCTTGGCTGGTGGCACTCGTGAGTCTCATTTCTTAATCCTGCCCCTAGATCCTTTCATTTTTGTTGTGATTTTTTTTTTTCAATCGCACCATGCCAGAATGTCAGTTCTTTTATTTGACAGATTGCCAACACATAGATTACATACTTGATGTAAGTAGCTCACCGTAACAAAAGTTTATTGTGCTTTATCTACTGAGAAATAGTAAGGCAACTTTTTGCATCATTTTGTCACGTAGATCAAACAAGAATTGTCTTTGTATGTACAACATTCATTTTACAAGTCAGGTTAACTTACATTTGCAAGTAAAGTGAACCCACTTTTGCTGTTAAAGTCAACATTAATATTGCTAGTAAAGTCAAATTACTTTTGTTAAAAAAAAATCAACTTACATTTAGAAGTTAAGGCAATTTACTTTAGCAAGTAAAGTAAACTTGCCATAACTGAGTTGCCTTTGTTTGCAAAAGTAAGTTCACATCACCTGCAAAAGTAAGTTTAAATTAACTGTAAAATAGATATTATACAGGGCTGCACGGTGGCGTGGTGGTTAGCACCGCAGCCTCACAGTAAGAAGGTTGCTGGTTCAATTCCCAGCTGGGGAGGGGGTTCGAACAATTCCAACTGTGGCCTTCCTGTGTGGAGTTTGCATGTTCTCCCTGTGTATGCGTGGGTTCTCTCCAGGTACTCCGGCTTCCTCCCACAGTCCAAAGACATGCATGTTAGGCTAATTGATTACTCTAAATTGCCCCTAGGAATGAATGTGAGCGTGAATGGTTGTCTGTCTCTCTGTGTTGGTGACCTGTCCAGGTTGTACCCCGCCTCTCGCCTAATAGCTGGGATAGGCTCCAGCAACCCCCGCGACCCTGAACTGGATAAGCGGTACAGAAAATGACTGACTGACTGATAAATATTATACAAACAAAGACTAATCTTGTATGATCTACGGGATAAAATGATGCAAAAAGTTGCCTTACTTTTTTTAAGTAGACAAAGCCCCTTATTTTTATCAGTGCTAGCCTCCCCTTTTTCTCTACATGGCTAAATCACCCTACTTAATACTATTGCATAGCTGAGACAAGGCAGGTGGGCAAGGCAAGACATGCAGGTGGGTGAACAGATAGCCGGACCAGAAAAGTATAATCCGAGCACCTTATTGACTTAATGGGAAATATGATGTGGAATTATGAGTCATTTTAGGGCAGAGTTTTTTTTTCCATGTATAGTTTTCAGAAATTCAAACACATTTGAAAGGATTGTTTATAGTATGAATAGTCTTTTGTTATTGAAACATTTTTGTAGTGATCTCAAGCCCAAAGGTCTCAGCAAAAGGATACACACATCTTACCAAATATACTTTGGAACACATACTGATTGATAAAGGCCACATTTGGATGTAAAACAGACGTCCCAAGGAGGAATTTTGCTCAGAGAAGGACCTTCTCTGAGGAATCACTGATTTACGGTCCTGAGTGCAACTCAGGAGAGGACCTGCATTTTGGTAAAACAAACAAAGGCCAATTGTTGAACTTTGAACCCATCCTCCAAGCTTGGAGATACTCCTTCCCAGTATTTACGACCTGCTATAAATTGGTTCTGTATAGCCAATTTTGTAATATGTTCTTAACATCCAAGAACTGTTTAATATTATCAGGAAAGTAAGCTCATGTTAATCTAATGATGAAGACTTTTCTTTTGATATGCAACATGACATACTTTGGTGATTAGAAACTAAATGTTTCTTCTCCAAATTCACATCACATGCATTCCAGGATTTGCTGCATAAAGGTGAAGAAAGAGACACTTTACCCAACTGCTGAAATCCACTTTTATGTTAGAAATGGACTTCCTCATATCAAATGATGTCTAACACATGTATTTTCTTTACAGGAATCTTAAATCATCAAGATTAATCCTGTTTTATCTGTTTAGCTGATTTGTTTATTCAATGTCTTCCTTTATTCATATAATTCAGATCTTTGCTTTATTTTATTTCATTGTGTTCATTTTATTTCATCATGTCTGAATAATTGATCCATTTTACACATGCCTCACTTAGAATTCACAGATGCTTATAACCATTAAGCTTAACTGATAGTCAAAATGATCATTTGAGATGTGTCTGACTATTGGATGAAACCTGACTCTGTCAGCTTCCCATTGGCTGACAAGCTGCAAGCCACATTCCACTGCCAGGCAGAGCGCGAAGCTCTGAACTGAGAGAATCAGAAGTGGAGAGATGGGAAAGAGAACGAGATCTGATCAGAACTGAAAGAGAACTGATCGGTGAGAACTGGAAGGAATAGAGACAGAACTGGAGAAACTTGGAACAATGGGGAAAGAATGAGACACCTGCTCTGAACTCAGCAGAGTTCAGAACCACGGATCACTCAGGGAGGAGTGATGGAGAGAAGAAGACTGTAACCCAAATCATCTTTACTATCAACCATCCCCTGACATCAGTCCTGAAGCTGCACGTCTCTGGGGAGACGGATGAGAGAGAGAGAGAGAGGATGAACCAGAACCACCACTGAGCTGACAGCCCGCAGAGAGCCGGACGAACTTCCAGGAGATCGGGAAGATTTTGGGGATCCATCCACCCGACAATCTTCCAAAGGATTGAGGAACAGTCCAGCAGAACCAGGGCGTGAGTGAAGCACCTCAGTCAGACTCTGAGGAGAATCCTGATCATTTGCTATGAAATATGATCTGATGTCACAAGAAGTTGGTGATAGTGATAGTATCACTATCACCTAGTAACTTTGTTTAGTTGGATTAAGAAATCCTTCCATCTTTTTCTTTGAACATTTATTAATTAACTGAAGTTTAATTAATTTATGTTTCATTTTCATACCATCTCACATTTCTTTCACAAGATAACTTTTGGTTGATCATCATGCTCACATATTTCTTGTATATATCTTGTACATACATTATCTCATGTAGTTTGTAGACTAGTTAATAAATACTCTGTATTATCTTAACTAGTCGTTGTTTGTGGTTTTTCTGATGTATCATGGAAGGTCACTTCAAGCGAGAACTCATGAAAGCGTCCTGAGACTGATCACTTCATTAAATCAATCTAAGAGTTGATTTAAGACATTAATGGTTTTCCTTGCTTCCATTACATATCAAATAAGTAAGGTGGTGCTCCGAGGCTGTATTAGTATTGATATTAATAGAAATATTAATATTAATATTAATATCATACAAAGTGACGCTATATATATTGTGGTTGCCCAAGCTAAATCACAACATTTTCAAATAGTGTTTTCCCCCCCCCTTTTTTCCTTTTATACACAAAGAAACCTATCTTGAGTGTAAGAAAAAGTCAACAATGCGACTGAACATTTCTTCTTTGGAAGTGGAGCATATCTGGCTGTCTCAAAATCTCAGACTAATACTTTTGTCAAAAAAAGACAGACCCCAAGAGAGCCAGGGAGAGAGGGAGATGATGATCATTTTTAGGATTTACAAATCTTGGAATTAGTACATGAAAACAGTGAAGCTTTCTAATCATTTCTATCTAGATATAAATAAGTTATCTGATGAGAAAAACAGCCAAAAAAATCTTAATTTATAACAAACTGAGATTAGTTTTAACAGGTGGATATTTTAACAAGAAGCTGCTGTTTTTTAGCTGTTATGCAAAGCCATGACAAACCTGTGGTCACTGCTGCTGTGGTGAAAATTACTTCTGCCATGTCTCACTGACCACTTTATTAGGCTCAACATGGTCAAGATGATCTGCTGCAGTTCAAACCAAGCATCTGAATGGGGAAGACAGGGGATTTAAGTGACTTTGAACGTGGCATGGTTGTTGGTGCCAAATGTGCTGGTCTGAGTATTTCAGAAACTGCTGATCTTCTGGGATTTTCACGCACAACCATCAGGGTTTACAAAGAACGGTCTGAAAAAGATAAAATATCCAGTGAGCAGCAGTTCTGTGGGCGCAAATGCCTTGTTGATGTCAGAAGTCAAAGGAGAATGGCCAGACTGGTTCGAGCTGATAGAAAGGCAACAGTAACTCAAATAACCACTCGTTACAACTGAAGTATGCAGAAGAGCATCTCTGAATGCACAACACATCCAACCTGGAAGCAGATGGGCTACAGCAGCAGAAGACCACACCAAGTGCCACCCCTGTCCGCTAAGAACAGGAAACTGAGGCTACAGTTCACACAGACCCACCAACATTGGACAATAGAAGATAGAAAAAAAATGTTGCCTTGTCTGATGAGTTCTCAATTTCTGCTCTGAAATTCTGATGGTAAGCTCAGAATTTGGTGTCCACAACATGAAAGCATGGATCCATCCTGCCTCGTATCAATAATTCAGGTTGGTGGTGGTGGTGTAACGATGTGGGAGAGATTTTTTTGGAACACTTTGGGCCCCTTAGTGTCAACTGAGCAACGTGTCAACACCACAGCCTACCTGAGTGTTGTTGCTGACCATGTCCATCCCTTTGTGATCACAGTGTAGCATTTTCTGATGCTACTTCCACCAGGATCACGCGTCATGTCATAAAATGCGATTCATCTCAGACTGGTCTTGAACATGACAATGAGTTCACTCTACTCCAATGACCTCCATCGTCACCACATCTTAATCCAATAGAGCAGCCTTCAAATGTAGTGGAACGGGAGGTTCTCATCATGGATGAGCAACTGACAAATCTGCAGCAACTGCGTGATGATGTCATGTCAATATGGAGCAAAATCTCTGAGGAATGTTTCCAGTACCTTGTTGAATCTTTGCCACAAAGGATTAAGGCAGTTCTGAAGGCAAAAAGGGGTCCAACCCGGTACAAGAAAGGTGTACCTAATAAAGTGACCAGTGAGTACATATACACTATATTGTCAAAAGTATTTGCTCACCTGCCTTGACTCACATATGAGCATAAGTGGTTCAATATGACACTGGTCGACCTTTACAGAAAAGCTTCAACTCTTCTGGGAAGGCTGTCCACAAGGTTTAGGAGTGTGTTTATTGGAGTGCATTTGTGAGGTCACATACTGATGTTGTACGAGAAGGCCTGGCTCTCAGTCTCCGCTCTAATTCATCCCAAAGGTGTTCTATGAGGTTGAGGTCAGGACTCTGTGCAGGCCAGTCCAGTTCCTCCACACCAGACTGCATCCAGGTCTTTATGGACCTGCTTTGTGCACTGGTGCACAGTTATGTTGGAAGAGGAAGGGGCCATCTCCAAACTGTTCCCACAAAGTTGGGAGCATGGAATTGTCCACAATGTCTTGGTATGCTGAAACATTCAGAGTTCCTTTCACTGGAACTAAGGGGCCAAGCCCAGCTCCTGAAAAACGCCCCCACACCATAATTCCCCCTCCACCAAACTTTACACTTGGCATAATGCAGTCAGACAAGTACCGTTGTCCTGGCAACCACCAAATCCAGACTCGTCAATCAGATTGCCAGATGGAGAAGCGTAATTCGTCACTTCAGGGAACGCCTCCACTGCTCTAGAGTCCAGTGGCGGCTGCTTTACACCACTGCATCCCACGCTTTGCATTGCACTTGGTGATGTATGGATGGATGCAGCTGCTCCACCATGGAAACCCATTCCATGAAGCTCTCTGGACACTGTTCTTGAGCTGATCTGAAGGCCACATGGCTGACCACTTCGTGGCTGAGTTGCTGACATTCCCAAACACTTTCATTTTTTTATAATGCAGCTGACATTTGACTGTGGAATATTTAGGAAATTATTGTTGTGTTGCACAGGTGGCATCCTATCACAGTTCCACCTTGGAATTCACCGAGCTCCTGAGAGAGACCCATTCTTTCACAAATGTTTGTAAAAACAGTCAGTATGCCTAGCTGCTTCATTTTATACGCCTGTGGCCATGGAACTGATTGGAACACCTGATTCCTATAATTTAGATGGGTGAGCAAATACTTTTGGCAACATAATGTATTTTCACTTCTCATGTGACATGTGACTGCTTTGCTCGACAAAACACTGCGTTCCATTCCTCTATTTTTAATATGGTGGACAGTGCTTCATTTGATACTTTCATCTTCACAGGTGGGAAATGCAAACAGTCGTCTATGAGCAGGATGATGTGAAGGTCTAGATAAGCCCAGACAGAAGCCTTGTGTTGGCACAGCCACCTTAGCAGGTCAACACTCAAGGCGCTACAACACAGTCAAGAATGTCATCTGGTATCAGTACCTGCATCTCTCTCATACACTTCAAACAAGCCCTCACACCAGTCTGGGCCATGTGACACACACACACACACACACACAAGACTGATCTACAGACATACGCGACATGCACACACACATAGAACATCGCTGCAGCTACAGAGGATTGCTGGGGCTGAAAATTCCAGGGGGTTGATGGGTAGTTATGGCAGGTGACAGAGTGTGCTGCACACTCAGACAAATGGAGTCTGGCAGCTTCCCTTCAGAAAGACTTGCAGCTGTTTTTATTTTTTCCCCTTTCTCTCTCCTTCTCTTTTTTTTTTTGTTACTGCCCGACTGACTGCTTCTGCCTTTTACCAAACATCCATTGTTTACCTCTGTTCTGCTCAGTCTCACCTCAGATGACAAGCCATCCGTGGAGAGCCACTTCCTTTTTTATTCTTTTCCTCTTTTCTCCCTCTTTCTTTCAGACTCTCTTCCTATTGAGTCATCCTTGTGAGTTTTCCATCTCTCCCTCTCTCTTTTTGGTACCATCGTGATGAATGAGCTTTAAACTGACATGGTGTCAGGCTTTCTCCCATGGATTCACAGTTTTATAATTAAGTCTGGCATAGCTCGCCACCAACTCAGGAGAACAATCATGTGACAGCGAGGAATGTGTGTGACACTCTCGGCTAATCTCGGTGTGTTTAGATCATGGCTTTTAAAGAAAAAACAGATGCATCTTAAAAGGAATGAGATGCATTAGGACTGACTGATGGCATTATGATGCAGATTAAATAAAGCTTGCATTGATATTGTGACTTCCCGCATACGTATAAATTCAATGTCACCTTTTGCGTCAGACATTTACATTTATTTTTCCGTGCATGTGATTTAGTCTGACTCGATTCACAAGTGACATTAAAATGCATCCCTGCCTTCCACACTGAAATTGCATCAATTTTTCTCAAGCAGAAAAGAGATTGCAAGTCACATAATTCCCTTTAAAATGTTTACATCTTAAACACAGCGTCAAAGGGTCAAACTGTATGGTATGGGGGTACGGGGTTTCCCCTCATATTCCAAAGTGTGGAAAAAATAACTGCAGCTAATGAAAACCAATCAACACACCTGTTCAAATGTTTTTATTCATTAAAGTTTTATATCTTATTAACTGAACTAGAAGCATAATAGTGGATCACATTCACTTATGTGAACAGAAATGATCACAGTGCAGTGTGGGGTTTTATTTTTTTTTTATCTATTATTCAATTCGTTCTGTGATTTTATTATTTTACATAAATAACAAGTTTAAAACATGATCATCACTTACAGATCAGCAAATAACAAGAATGTATTTAATTACTACTGCTGTAAACGAGATGCGAGCAGGTGGTTTATCTTTTCTGAGTGCTACAGCTTTTTCATTTTACTTTCTGGATTCTCTTTTAAATGTTTTCTATAGGAGGTCACACCGTTTGCTTGATACTCATTAATACATTTTTGTATGACATCGTGGAAAAGAAACAGTGGCCATATGCCAACCCAAAGGGTGGTTCAAACCCAGCTCGTTTGCATGTTGAAGTATCCTTCCGCACCATTTTTTCCTGCAGTGGGTTAAACCCTGCCAGTTTTACACCAGGAGAGCAGCGTGCATGGAATGTCATGGATGTCATTCCAACTCCCATGTTAACAGATTAGAGCATCCACAATGGCTGCATGAGATGTGCATCTCAGACATTCAGGCTCAGTTCATTTAGTGTGGTGCCTTTTTCCACGAGGTAAATTCTGTAGTACAAAACACGTGCTAGTAATCATATTAAGCTTATAATACAAACAATACGCTAAAGTTTAAGTGTGCAAGTGATATGTTGTAGACCAGAGAATCTTGGTTCTGGCAGGCGCTCTCCGGTCTGGGTCTTCTTTTTTTCAGGAAAACTTCTAAGATATGGAAACAGATATGGAAAAAAATTGTTGGTACCCCTCAATTAATGAATGAAAAACTCTCACAGAGAAATCATTTAAATCTGGCAAAAGTAATGATAAATAAAAATTCTATGAAAATTAACAAATGAAAGACATTGCTTTTCAAACATCTTGAAGAGAATTATTTAAAAAAAAAAACTTATATACCCTATTATATATATATATATATATATATATATATACATATATATATATAGACTCAGTGGCCACTTTATTAGGTACACCTTGCCAGTACCGGGTTGGACCCGTTTTTCCTTCAGAACTGCCTTAATCCTTTATGGCACAGATTCAACAAGTTACTGGAAACATTCCTCAGAGATTTTGCTCCATATTGACATGACAGCATCACGCAGTTGCTGCAGATTTGTGAGCTGCTCATCCATGATGAGAACCTCCCGTTCAACCACATCCCAAAGCTGCTCTGTTGGACTGAGATCTGGGGATGGTGGAGGTCATTGGAGTACAGTGAACTCATCTTCATGTTCAAGGAATCAGTCTGAGATGATTCACGCTTTGTGACATGGTGCGTTATCCTGCTGGAAGGAGCCACCAGAAGATGCTACACTGTGGTCATAAAGGCATGGACATGGTCAGCAACAATACTTAGGTCAACACACCATGCCACGATGGTAGTAAGGGGCCCAAAGTGGGCCAAGAAAATCTCCCCCACAGCTGTTGGCTTCTTATCAGCTCGAACCAGTCTGGCCATTCTCCTCTGACCTCTGGCATCAACCAGGCATTTGCACCCACAGAGCTGCTGCTCACTGGATATTTTCTCTTCTTCAGACCATTATTCTCTGTAAACCCTGATGGTTGTGCATTAAAATCCCAGTAGATCAGCAGTTTCTCAAATACTCAAACCAGTCTGTCTGGCACCAACAACCATGCCACGTTCAAAGTCACTTAAATCACCTTTCTTCCCCATTCAGATGCTTGGTTTGAGCTGCAGCAGATCATCTTGACCATGTCTACATGCCTTATGCAGTGAGTTGCTGCCATGTGATTGACTGATTAAAAAATTTGCGTTTAGGAAGAGTTGGACAGGTGTACCTAATAAAGTGGCCGGTAAGTGTATATATGAGGGGTGCAACAATGGATGTATTCGTATCGTGACCACCAGTAGTTGACCCTGACGGTAGGTCCCTGTGGATGAAAGGATATTGGGTTAAAACAGGCATGAAAATGTTTGGGTTTTTTTTTTGTATCGAAAAAATATCGAACGATGACACTAAAGTATCGAACCGAACCGGGATTCTTCTGTATTTTTGCACCCCTATTATATATGTATTTTTATTATATATATATATATATATATATATATATATGTATGTATATATGTCACCAAGCAGCACAAGCCCCCGAAGCCGTTGGCATTGTGCCAAACAGTGCACACCTCTCTTCATAAGTAATAGATATCAGAGACCATGTTTGAAGTTGCAGACAGTTTCATTTGTTCAGCAACTCCTGATCAATGTCCTCAAAAACTGGCACAGAGGTTCTGCAAAAATACCTGTTGTATTTTGTACATTTTTATATTTATATTTATCATACTTAGTTTCAATTATATTTATGTTTTCCTCCCCCACTGGTATCTCCATCTCTATTTGGTGATATTGCGCTTTTGTCTCTCGCAATTCTTAACTTTGCAAACCTTGGAACATACAAACCGCTCATTTATATAGGGACATTTCCAACATGTCATTAGCACTTTGAATTTTAGTAAATCACCCGCAAACTGGAGAAGCATGTGGCTGCAGACCCAGTTTCAGACCCGCAGATCTGGACCCTCAGATCCAGACCCCTTCTCTTTCCACGACAGCGCCCTTTATTTCCTCACAAACCAACATGGAGGGCGATCGGAAAGTGAGTAGCCTGTGAACATGAACTATTTATTATTTATTTAATACCCTCTAAGTATTTTGTCATCTTTAAAAATTGAATTCATGTTTTACTGTGATGAGTTCAAAATGATGCAACACTCCTGACTGTAGTCAGACAGCTACGTCTAACTCTATTGTAAGATTATGGGTAAGCTAATAGGCTCGTTTAGCTTAGCTCATTGGAAATGAGCTGCTGGTTTGACTCAGAGATTTTGTTTAAAGGCCTCCTTCCACTAAAAACCCGTTTAACTTGCTCCTTCTGAAATACAGAGGGTTTCCCCTTGTTTACTTACACATGCTGACTTGCTAGCGTTGCGTTGCCCCCAGTCGGCTGTGCTTTCTCATCAGAGAAACAATACGAAGAAAAGAGCGAATCGGGAACAGCCTCGCACTTCTACGTAACATTGCAAATAGCGTATCCCATGTGGGGTTTCTATCTGTCCATTGGAAGGCAGGTAACCCTCCACTACACACTAGAAGTAAAGACGGCACGACTGTAGCTTCGGAGTTGAGAAGCTAATCAGCTAACTGTTTGTTAGCATGGCGGAACAAACTTGTTTGTCGGCTCTATTTCCTGTCTGTAACAAAATAAGAGCGGAGGGCGGAGCTTCCTTCATACACTGATGGGAGGCAGCCAATCAGACGGAAATTCACGAGAAGGACCCGGAAAAGCCTGACGTTGGACCACAAGCCTCTCTTCTAGTATACAAATACAGCTGGATACAAAGCAACCAGAAGGTTTTTTTAAACAGAAACGATGCAGAATGCATTCAATAATAATGGAGAACACAGAAATATTAATGAAATGACCATGGAAGTACAACTTAAAGGGACACTGTGAAATCGGGAGCAGCTCCCTCGTACTTTTCATGCTGCATTCGCGTGAAACCGGGCAGACCAACGACAGCCGATGCATGTAAAGTTATCACCGGCCTCTATGTGAAGACGTGGTCCGTCAGTTACAGTGACATCAGTCCACATCTGATTTGTTGTCATGGCGATGTCGTATTGTTTTCCCTGACCCATGTTTTACCGTCTTTCGCTCGGCTTCATTGATTAAAATGACATCTGGTTTGTTACCAACGGCCGTCTGCCCGACTGCACGTGAACCCAGCGTCAGTGAGACACTAGTCTTTCCCCACTGCAGCACGGTGACTTTTCAAAGGCATTACCTCGAACTGAGCTGAAAACTCCGGTGTGTCCGGTGAGTTTCTGTGTTTTCCTACTTTCACGCGTCTCCCGAACGCAAAAACATGGCGATACGACATGGCAGCCTTCACCGAGCCGCCCCGCTCGATGTGTAAATGAATGATACAAACGGCAAATTTAGAACTTAGAGGAGCACTTCAGTTTGTTGATGGGAGTGATGACTGATTAATGAAAAAACACTTTTGAACCAAATAATCAGTTTTTGTGAATAAAACACAGGAGAACTTACACAATATCCCTTTAACGAAACCAAAGTTTTCAAAAAATGAAATGTAAGGTAATTGTGACAGTTATGTAGAGGATTATGATTAGAAAACAAACCAAAAACATGAACCTACGTAGGCCTTGGGTCAGCTTTCATAAAAGTATGAAACTGTTTACATTCTCTGGAATCAGAAACATATTGGCAGCTACCATGTACTCAGTGATAATAGTAAATTTTTCATTATATATCATAAATCAATATTGTATGTTCAACAGACAATATTATATTTCAGTAATTAACAAAGGACGATGCTTGTTTTTGATCATTTAAAATTGTAATAACATATGTATATTTAGAGATTTTATCTATGAAAAATATCAACTTTGACTAATTACACTCTTTGTAAGGTCCTCAGAGGAAGAACCTGGCTTGTTTTGGACAGATGACTTGTTGCAGACTTTTATTGTCCTTTCAGCAGCTTTATGTCATCCCACAAAGTTGTGTAAGTGTAGGAAACATGATCTTGTGTTTCAACAAGGCTATTTGTCATAAAGGTTTCATTTAAGAAAAGGTAAAGTTTGTAAACATTCACCTCACATGTTTAGTGATGGTTGCTGGAACTTTATACTTTATCCAGCTTGTGTGTACAAGCTATCATTTGTAATTAAATTATTTGGAGAAAAAAAAACCAAACTCAATTCTTAATTCAGTGATCTCATGTTCATCTATAAACTATACACGGGTGTGGGTTGTGTTGTAACGCTTAATTGTTCCTGCTGCAATGCAACAGTACAGCACTGTACTTTGTGTAGTATTAGGTACTAATAAAAAAAAAAGTTGGAGTTGGATCCAGAACATTAAATCTATTTTTAGTTTTAACATGTCTGTATGTCTGTATGTTAAATGCAGCTGATATTTATAGGTATGTATATGCTGTTAACGCCAGTCTAATACTGACTTTGCTGTTGTCCAGAATACTTCAGAGTAAACTGTGATGGATTTGTACATGTTAAATAATTCTTTTTTAGCCTTGTGATGTTGTCTGTCTTTTCTCTGCAGATCAGGCCCTGAAAACAAAACAAAATATTGAAACCATTTCTGTTTTTCCAAACTTTGCCTTAATCTCACAGAAAAAAGAAACATGACTGTTGTCATGTTTAATTCAAAGTCTAGTCTGCTATATATATTTTTAAAAAGTATATATCCCAGCAATTACATCATATAGAACTTCATGGAACTTAGCTGTGGAAGTGATGTATAAATGTATTTGTAACGTTAGTTTAAGTATCACTTATTATAAAGGATCTGGATTTCAATTATGACATGAGAAGATTCACTCGGTCTTCAATTGTATCGCCTCATCGCTCTTGTTCAACATAGTTGACATTTCTCATGATAGCTCAATACTGAAGAAGCCTGCTGTACATCTCCATTTTCACTCCACAAAAGCATCTCCTCATTTGGAACAATGACATCTTCCAGAGCTGCTTAGTTTTATTCATATATTAATATATATTATTTAATAGGTTGTTGTTAAACCCTTATGACTGTTGCTGGAAAAATACTTAAACTTGAGGCTAAATTGTAGCCAGAAAATATTGATTACCCAAAGTGAAAATATTGATATTTATTTATGTAGAATATAATTTTAACTTTTATTTCAATTTCTTTTTACAGCTAAAGGTGCAAATTCTGAACAAAGGGTGTTTGGGTTGTGAAATGGTCCAGAAATGTAGTAATACTGACGTCCAGTAGAGGGCGCTGTCACAAGAAAGAAATGGTCTGAATCTGTGGGTCTGAATCTGCGGGTCTGAAACGGCAGTCTCCGGGACTGCAGACACATACTATTGGGCAAAGTGTTGTTCAGCCCCCCCCCCACAAAATCCTGGATTGCATCGGCAAATTACTACACGCAAATTTGGATCTTAGGGGCGGCTGTAGCTCAGGTGGAAGAGCAGTCGTCTTTCAACCGTTCAAGAAATCTCAAAAATAAAGTGAAGACGAGATAAACTTTGTATTATCGGTGTAACCATGGGTTTTACAGCTTCAGATACACTCGGAAAGATACATTGCCCATTTAGTCGACAGCTGTTGCCCATACACACTGAAGCTACCAGTGCAGTCGCATCATACACGTCTTTCTCGGACCATCAATTCAAATCGGTGAATCTCTGCATCCCTAGTCCAAATGATCATTAACTAAACTTCCCAAACTGTGTTTTATGATTTACAGGGCCCACATGCCTGTACAGATTGCCCTGGTTAACACAACTTTTATCCTGATCAACTCCTCTCCATGCTGCAGGAATGACCATGACTGCATGGTCATATCCCTTACAAAGACAGAAATATGTGTATATGAAAGTCACTTGTCAAACAGATTTATGTCCTGCAATGGCAACTGACCATACTGTCAGTAAACTCAAACAACCATATTGATTTATAGTAAGCCTTTAGACAAACAGGCCATTCTTTGGGTTGTCAGCATGTCAATACATGTGAGCAAGTGATTGTAGATCCCTGACATTATTACCTTATTCTGTTTCAATCACATATACCTCACCAAAGTAGTTTTTTTTTTTTTAAAGAGAAATTCTCAACCAATACCTCTCTAATTATATGTGAAACTCTTAATTTTGGACACTAATTTGAATTAGCAGCTGTGTTGGTTTTCTTAAAGATGCGTCATGTTTGTTGGAAATCTGAGTTCTTTACCATAAAAACCCAGAGTCATATCTTTTTTTTTTTACTCCTCTGTGGTAGTGAAAGAATATTTAAAGCAACAATAATTAATTTCTCAGCCATGGCAATGCAACAGGTTATAAACCCTTTAGAGATGGTTTTTGTCTCCTCAGGGCAACATCTGCAATTTGCTTGTGGTTCTTTCGCAACTGGAAGTAATTTGGTGTGGATCAAAGAAAATTAATTTTGGCTGCATTTTAGTTGTAGTCTGGTTTCCATTCATGAAAACAAATCAAGAGGAGCAGATATGAGGGTGAAAAGAATGAGAAGCACAGCTCCAGCGACTGTCCTCATGCATTGTCGAGGCATCATTAAGACTCATAGCAAAGCGGAAATGTAATTCCAGACAGACAATGAGATGAGGTGTATTTTTATTCTCTGTTGCCACAAAGAATGCTGCATTTTTAGAATTATTACACTGTAGATTTCCTGCATGTTATGAATAATGAGAACCACATAGTGGCAGGTTGTGAGACAGGATTATAATAACCTGTGGGGTTTTATTCTGAAATCACGATGCCATTTTTAGTCTTTTTTATTGGGCTTATTAAGGGAAGTAGATAGAGTATGGAGAAACTGCTTTTCTTTTTCATTTTCTGCAGCTGCTATTGATAGTCTGATTAACCAGAGAAGATCCCCTCACTAACACTGAAACATGCACGAATAATAATCTAATTATCTTTTAAAAGTATACTCATGGACAGTCTTTTTGTTTGTTTGTTTGTTTTTTCTTTAATAGACAGCTGAATCTTGACTAAATCATATTTTCTGTTTTCACAGAATCATTTGGTTGGGTGTAATAATTAGTGGTTACATCTTGAAATACATGGGACATAGATATTATGAAAAGTACGAAAAACACATTGATCTATAGATGCACCAATTCATATATCAAAGAGCCAAAAGTTTTGATACAAAATTAAAATATTAATCAAATATAATTCAGTGAAGAAAATGATATGGTAAAATTGACTTTGGTTTATTATAGAAAACTTTGGTTATTATAACTAAGTTTTAATAGTATTTCATTTGAGACCCTAATTAGAAGTAAGGCTTATTCTATAACACGCTCTAATGTCTACTTTCCTTTTACACTGTCTGTACATTTTTAATGCTCAATTTATAAAGTGCAGGCCGAAAGTTTAGACGGCCGCCTGTCATTAACCCCTTGTCTTTCATTTCTACATGTAAATCATCCTGTTTCACCCCACCTGTCTGACTGGCCTGGCATCACACCATCTCCTCCCCTTCCTCCTAACGACTCATTGGACACACCTGGAACTGCTTCCCACAGCTTCAAAAGAATCCAGCACACCATCAGTCATTGGCAACTGCTTGGCCTGGCAACAGTTGTCCTTAGTTTGTTATGTTTTTGGTGACTTTAGTTTTGATTTCCAGGTGTTTAAGTTTGGTTAACGGTTTAATAGCTGGATTCCCTTTTCTTTGTCATTTTCACTGATAGTTTGGAGTTGAGATAGCTAGCTAGGTCTTGTTTTGTTGTAGTTGGGTTTTGGTTACAGGTTTTAGTTTACAGTGCTGCTTGTTCCCTTTTTGGTTTGTGTCTTTCCCCGTTTGGTTCCCCTTTTTAGTGTTAGGCTTTGTCTGTCTTTGATTTGTTCCTTTGAGCAGCATTGCTAACCCCATCTCCTTTTCAGTTACAGTTTTCCAGGTTTTTGTTAATGCTTTAATTCATCCCTGAACAATAAAACATCTTCACTCCACCTTTTCCATCTTGAAACCAGTCTTTTGTTTGCATCCCTAACCCCTAGCAGAGCTGGGATGTAACACACTCCCATTAAAGAAAATGCTAAATTCACCAAAGTAATTCAAAGAACATGAAACTGAAAAAAGTAATTAAAAAAATATAATTTAGTAAAATAAAAAATTAAATTTGAGTTGTGGTTTTGTTTATTTTTAAAGACAATCAAAACTTCAAAACTGTTCCAGACTAATTAGAGCACTTTGCTCATGAACAGCGGACCGAAATACCTATCAACAGGTGCAGAAGTCTGATTGGACGTTACAGAAAACAACTTGACTGCAGTTATAGGGGATTATCACGCTTCCGTGTTCCGAACTTCCGGTTTTAAACAGTTAGACGGCCCACTTCCGGTCCAGTTCAATGTCCCTGCTTTACTTCGTAGATAACGTGAATAAACGCCAACCCTACTTAAATTTTCACGGATTCCAGACTGAAGTGATACTAAGGAAGAAGTGGATCAAAGCGATTCTCCAGAGTGAAGGGCCGAACTTTATAATAAAACAACGTAGCATGTTTGTTTGCAGCCGGTGGGGCACAACACCGGCATGCTAGTGTGACAGTGTGGTCCTGTCACTATGCCTCCGACTGATCATGTGCCCTGGCTACTTGGCCACAGGGATGTCCCTTTGGCTGAATGGTCAGCGCGCATGACTTTCTCCCGGGAGTCTGGGGTTCAAAGCCCGCCCGGGCCCTCTGTTGCGTACCTTGCCACACTAGCATTAGCCAGCTAGCGTTTACCGACGTGCTTAACTTTGTGCGTCTTAAAACGCACATAAATCTGAACACCCCCCCCCGTTTCCAGTGGAACAACTGGGGACTGCCAAGAAAGGAGACGCTTTCAGATGCTTGTGTGTTTTCAGCCGCACAAAGTTAGGCACGTCATCAAGCCGGCTAATGCTAACCTGCTAACAGTAGTCCACCAGCTACTACTCTGTTAAACTTTGTAAATCGGATAAACGCCAATGCCAAGTTTTCATTCCAGACTGAGTGATGATGCTAAGGAAGAAGTGGATCAAAACGACCGATTCGCCGCAGTGAAGGACCGAACTTTATAATAAAACGACACACGTTTGTTTGTGGCCGGCAGACTATACAGTCGTGTTAGCCTGTAAGCATTAGCCAGCTTGATGACGTGCCTAACTTTGTGCGGCTAAAAACACACAAGCATCTGAAAGCGTCTCCTTTCTTGGCAATCCCCAGTTGTTCCACTGGAAACGGGGGGGGGGGTACAGACCTGATTTTCAGATGTTTGTGTGTTTTAAGACGCACAATGTTAAGCACGTCAGTAAATGCTAGCTGGCTAATGCTAGCATGCTGTGAAGTGCCGGTGTTGTGCCCCAACGGCGACAAACAAACGTGTGTTTTATTATAAAGTTCGGCCCTTCACCGCGGCGAATCGATCGCTTTGATCCAGCTTTTGATCCAGTATCACTTCAGTCTAGAATGAAAACTTAAATATGTTTGGAGTTTATCCGATTTAAACAGTATAACAGAGCAGGAACGGCTGTTGTTAACATGGCCCGGAAGAGGAAGTGTCCAACATCAGGGAACTTCCGGTAAGCGTGATAATCCCCTATTGCCTCACAGTGTTGCTCAATAAAATTTTAGTTCAGGAGCCCCATCATGCTTGTTTTATCTTTTGTTTATTTTGATATTTATGTTAAATCACGATTCAAAATCAATGTCATGATTTTGTCAAAATTTTGATTTACTTTTGTTGATTTCAAACTTATTTTATTGACATGATTTTACTGATTTTTTTCCGGCTTGAATGGGAGTGTGTCGAAACCTTTGGCCTGTACTGTAGAATGTGCTATGTTAAAATATTGTTTTTCATTTAAATGTCTGATAGATCTCAGGGATAAATAAATATTTTTGATATTTTAGTGGTTTTTTTTGTGGATTGATATTAGGGGTGGGAATCAGCAGATATGATTCTATCAAGATATTTTGCCTACGATAACAATATCACAATAGAGTGATTCTGCAATAATCAATATATTGCAAAAAAATGTAATCCATGATACATCATATGTGTCAGTCAACAAATTCCAAATTTATTGACCAAATTGAATCCATTTGAAATGAATTACAAAATATTGTCAATCGATTGCACATAAATGACAGAAATTCATGTGAAATTAGTCAAATATTAAAACAAAGTGCACGGTGGGTCTTCTTGAAGCAGTATGAAATTACATATCGGTGCATATGAAAAATTAACATTTCAGTCAGTGCATTATTACCTCAAACATCTGGGTGGTCCATGAAAACCTGGCCACACATTTTAACTTGTACTTTCCACTCTGAGTAAAGTTTAACCTGAGCCTGCAGGCTGCACATAAATTTCAATGTTGAAGCAGGGACTTTTTCTACAGTACATGCTGGATCGTTGCAAATAGAAAAACAACATTTTCATCGTTTTACTACAAAATCTCAAGAGATTTCGTGATAAAACAAAATCTTGTTAGTAAAAAGATATAGAATCAGCGTTTTTTAATATCAAAATAATATTGCAACAGAAATTATCGCAATATTTCAGTGTATCGATATTTTTGATTGATATGAATGGAAGTGATTGTGTATATCAGCTGTGATATTGTATTATATTAATTGTTGGACCCTGAATCAAATCAAAATGAGAACTTATTGTTGCAAAACTTGTTACAGTATATTTGTTAAAGGGACTTAAGGCAAGATTAAGAAACAAAACTCACGACTGGCCCTTCAGGTATCTGCAGCCACGAGCCAAGCCGTCACGGGAGCGTGTACAAACTGAAACTATAATGTTCTTTACTCACCTTTTTCTCCGTAGTTACACTTTTTAGTGTCTTTCAGTTGCTGACGGCAGAAGAATCCATAACTATCGCTTACAGTGTTTGAATTTAACACGACCATCTTTTTCCTGCATCAAAACTGTGGATGTAGGTCATTTGACGTCACGTCTGCATGGCAGCACCGGAAATCCGGACACCGAATTGCAGCGCATTTTGCAGCACACAGCCTGTTCAAGGCAACGGAGAGAAACGTGGGTGGAAACGTTATTTTTGGTATTTAGCGCTTCATCACCCATTAGTATGAAAAAAAGGGACATTCATGTTTGTTTTTTCTTTAAATTCCTGCCTCAAGTCCCTTTAACATTGAATTATTGTCCATTAAATCAACATAACATGGTATCATGGTCTAACTTGTGATGTTCCCGTGGCTATTAAACATGCAAAGCTGTAAAAAGCAAGTTTTTAAAGATGCTGCTGTTTAAATCCTGAACTGGTTGTTCAGAAGGGAAATCTGAAATGCCTCTTAAAGACTAACTCCGGGCAGCTTTTGTAAATGATGGAGGGCCACTGTACCCCTCTGCCACCAACACACAAAAGCTCTAAACTTAACTGTTAAAGAAACAGTGCACCCACAGAATAATGTGCCTTCATTTTCTACTCACCCTCATGCTGAGCAACACTCTGGAGCACTTTTTTAATATCTCCAATGCAGCTGGAGATCGCAAGCGCTGAACACAAAAAGGTCCATAAAAGTCCACAAAAACCTGCCAATATTCCTCCATACTGCTCGTCCAATGTAATCCAAGTGTCTTGAGTGGGTAGCGTCCATAATTTACTCGAAACAACATCATTTAGTATATTTTTATAGCTTAAGCAGTACTACATCTTACTTCTGCGATGCATGCTCATGTGAGTTCACGACACTACGGAAGCCACGGCAGACGAGATCGCGCGTTCTTTCTTTCTTTTTTTGTTTTAAATCAATAGCCAACCCCTCTTGTGTTTGTCCTGGTTTGTCCTCAACTTGTTCACTCGTAGTACAATGTAAACAGCAATTTTCTTCTTCTATTCTTGCATTATCAGCAAAGTAGGCACTGAACACCACGGCTTCTATTGTGTCGTGAACTCACATGGGTGTGCATCGCAGATGTAAGATTTAGTACTATTTAGGCTATAAAAATATACTAAATGATGTTGTTTCGAGTAAATTCTGGACGCTACCCACTCAAGACACTTGGATTACATTGGACGAGCAGTATGGAGGAATAGGCCTACTGCCAAATTTTCATAAATGAAAATTCATCAATGAATAACGAAACCCTCCTCGGATTTCAGGCTGCATTTGAGATATTATAAAGGTGCTCCAGAGCATGAGGGTGAGTAGAAAATGAAGGCACGTTATTCTGTGGGTGTACTATTCCTTTAACTATGCACCTGGATCAGTCTCAGTTAAGATTGATATTTGGGTTAGTCCTTGGATCTACAGTGACTATGGTTCCATTCCCACTACGCCGAATTGTAGTAAAACCCCTAAGGTTTTGTAGAAATCCGCTCTTTTCCCTACAAAACTGGGGATTAGCCTCCATGAAACCAATGATGTCTGGTCCCAAGGTGGAGGGATTTGAAACCCCAACCATCTGTGGTCCATCAGGATGGTGCAGCTGCACAACTGGAATATGACATCAGTGTGACAAACATTGGCGCCAATCACAACAATATCTACACATGCATTATGTCTTGTTCTAGCTTTGGAGTGCTACTCTTTAATCATCATAGCGCCACCCACAGCCTTGTAGTATGTACTAACTTGGTTTCGTGAGGAAAGGTGACGCCTTTTTGCCAATTTTCCGCCACCGTCTTCACATCTGAACTGGCTTTGGCGCTGTGGGGACGTGGCCTATGACACCTGAGATGTTTCAATTTTCTTGTCATTCCTTTGATTATGGTAACAACTGACAACACTCAACACACACACCTTTACCTGTACATTCTTGCTGTTTTAGTCAGCTCAGGAATGGGTTAAAGCTGCTCAGGTATTTCTGATTAATAACAAAAAGATGTGCAGATTTTGCATTGAAATACATGACTTTCAAAAGTAATTACAGTCAGGATCATTAATGTCACTTAATATGCACATATTTAAAAAGAGAATAAATCACCCACAGTGGGTGACTGATCACTATGGAAACCTTTATAATCCAATGTACATCTGCAGCTTTGCTGTAGGTGCTTTGTGTGATGACACAAAGCGCTATATTACCAAGACACTTTAACACCAGTGTAACACAACTATGTGTATTTGGCTCCTATTCACCACCAGCCTTCAATAAGTAAAGCAAGTTAGTGAAGAGAAGTCAGATGGAATAGAATCAGACTGTTTAAATATTGTCTTGAATTCATGATAAGGGGACAATGGGTGAATAGGGGATGCACCACTTGTGGCAGGTACACAAGAAAGGCCCACGTGGGTTTCGCTCCCCAGACTCGCTGATTAGGGTCATGAGCACTAACCATTCAGCCAAAGGGATATCCAATCGGAGGCATAGTGACAGGACCGTCAACTGTCACATCACATCCTCATGCTCCATGTAGGCTGCCACCCATCAAGAATCCATGGACCCATCCCTTGTGCTTCTTGCAAGTGTCAGATTGTGACAGGTATGCAAGGAGGGTGACAGCCGTGCATGCTAGCCAATGAGCCAAAGTAGGATTCAGGGTGCATGATCAACTGGAGGCATGGTGACAGCACGTTCAGCTGTCACACCACTAATGGGGAAAATAAGATCTTTTTTTCTTTCCACAATATCACTGAAGTTGTGATGATTTAAAATACTTTGACCCATGAGCATGTCATAGCTGAATCACAAGCTCCTTTAGTTACTACCAGCCCTTTCGGACCATTTTATTGTGTTCAAAGTTTTCTCAAATTTCTTTCATGGACTCTTGTGTTATTTAAAAAAAAAAAACTAGAAAAGCACTCGGAGAGTGCAGACATACACCAAGCAGTTCAACTCCTTTATTTTTGTGTGTTCTGGATCATAGTATCCAGAATTTTCTCTGGATCCGGATCAACTTTAGAAACATTATAGAACTCATTGAGATCCTTCCTTGTAATTTTTAACCAAACACTTGGGCCATTTGTATGGAGTTATATGGAAAAATTCCCCAAATTTGGCCTATTAGGGTGATGTTGATGTAAGACTGTTCAGGCATTGGTAAGGAGGTTTAATGTAACCATGGGGTGTCGGTCAGAAGACAGAGGACTCGCTTGTACAGGTAACTATCTTTACTGGTCACTCTTAATCACAACAGCACAGTAATGCAACAAAAGACAGGCTTACAGGTGAGGAATTCCAGGGCTAGTTAAGGTGAATGCCTGGATGGAAGCGAGTGTGGTCTATAAACACAGAAATTCAAAGCCATGAGGAACATTCGTTCGGCAAATGAATACATTCAAGGTATTAATTATTACTAATAAACCCCTTACAGTTAGGACTAAACATGCATATGTCTTCAAGGCTAACAGTTACAGTCACTGGCATGTGACAGGTCAGCTACTGTAGCTTAATAACATAAAAAGGCAATGACTGGAGGAACACTCAATAAACAAATCAGCTAAATAACATTAAAGGCTAAATAAACATCTGTTCAGGCAGAAATACAACTAGTTACAGTTCTTCACAGACGCACACAGTTCACCATATTCAACTGGCTAGAAGTCTGTCCAACAGTCTTCTCTCCTTGAGCTCACCGCTGCTCATAAGTCTGCTCTCCAGACTGAACTCATGTTTGGCTTCCAGGACGTCTTCTCTTCCTCCCAGGACAGTTGATGTCGGCTCCTCGGTCACTTTCAGCGGCTCGCACTGACTTTTCTCCACAGTTGGTCTCCGAAAATATGCAAAAGTGCTTTGTATGAACTGTGAGACTGTGTTGCTGTTAGCAAAGACATCTGTGGTCAAAAGGAAGATGTCGTGCTGCTGTGTTTGTTTAGGTGTAACGGAGCCGGTTGTCGGTGGAAGTAAACACACGGTTGCTGTTCGGCGGATATTCATGTCGCAGACGATCCGCTGGAGCGGAGTCCGTCTCCTAAATGGAGATTCACCAGCAACTGTTTGTTAAACACACTTATAACCTCAACAAATACATAATGGTGGTTGCTAAAATAAAATAAATCAGATAAACGTGAACAGATTTTTTAAATGGTCTAAAGACTGTAGACCTATGTAGTGATCTCAAGCCCAAAGGTCTCAGCAAAAGGATACACACAATTAACCAAATATGCTTTGGAACACATATCGATTGATCAAGGCCACAGTTGGAGTTAAAACAGATGTCCCAAGGAGTTCTCTGTTCAGAGAAGGACATTCTCTAACCAAACACTGATTTACTGTCCTGAGGGCAACTCAGGATGACGACATCTACCAGGAACACATAACCCCGACCAGAACAGGACTTGCATTTTGGTAAAACAAACAAAAGGCCAATTGTTCAACTTTGAACCCATTCTCCATTGGAGATACCGCAGCAACCTTCTTCACAGTATTTACAACCTGCTATAAGCTGGTTCCCTTAAGGCAGGTACACACTACAGGAAAATCGGCCCGATTTATGTCCTGATCTTCCCCTCACGATAAAAGCCAACAAAGGTCCGATTGTCGGATGTTTGCAAAAAAACATCGCATCTGATCTTCTCATGGTGTGATGTGAATTACAAGTGATTTTGTCCGATCCAATCCGCTCGGAAGGCCTCGGAGGGAGAGATCGTAGATAATGAACATGTTTACTATTTGCGACTAGAAATCCTGGTGTGTGTGGTGTTCCGAGAGGACCTGAACCCGCACAGTGTTCACAGCTGTGCAAAATCCAAAACGCTGCTCTCATTGGGAAATCACGTGAAGGCTCCTGGAACAACAGCCAATCAAAACACAAGAGCCAACAGCTGACGAACAGCTGACTGAAGGAAAAGGAAGTAAATAAAAACAAAGAGCACACAGCCATTAGCTTACAGCCCTGCTTTCCAAGCTATCTAATGTTTGTGGCCATTTTTATTCACCTCCAACTCGCGGTCATACAGCCCGCATTCTTGTTACTCTCTATGACTTTTTCCACAATGTTTTTTTCTATGTATGCATGTTTTTTTCCACAATGTAAGAGGCTGAAAAGTCTGCTACGTTTGTTTATGCTAAAGTCTCGTCACTGAAGTCTCGTCACAAAGTCTCATCACGAAGTCTCACTGCGAAGTCTCGTCACATAGTCTTGTTTGATATCGTGAGATTTGGGATGTTGACCGTGAAGGATCCAATTCTCTGCTGACGAATCAGTTAGTGTGGAGTGTTCTCCGTCATGTACACCCCTCACTATATAATCAGAAGAGTCAAATCTTGTGTGATTTGTCTTTTGTAATCATCAAGTGTGTGGTCTCTACATCTATGAAGGTCTCAGGAATCCTGTAGTGTGTACCTAGCTTTAGGCAATTTTGTAATGTGTTCTTAACATCCAAGAACTGTTTTATATTATCAGGAAAGTAAGCTCATGTTAATCTCATGATGAAGACTTTTCTTTTGATATGCAACATGACACTTTGATGATTAGAAACTAGATGTTTCTTCCCCAAATTCACATCATTCCAGGATTTGCTGCATAAAGGTGAAGAAAGAGATACTTTACCCAACTGGTGAAATCCACTTTTATGTTAGAAATGGACTTCCTCATATGAAATGATGTCGAACGCATGTATTTTCTTTACAGGAATCTAAAATAATCAAGACTAATCCTGTTTTACCTGTTTAGCTGCTATGTTTATTTGAATGTCTTTCTTAATTCACCTTCATTATATCTTTGTTTTATTTTATCTCTATTGTGCTCATTTTATTTCATGTTTGAATTATTGATCCATATTTCACACATGCATCACTTAGAATTCACAGACGTGTTCATAAATGTCTGAATCTGATATTTTCAGAGAAATTAAGGAAATAGATGTTTATAACCATTAAGCTTAACTGATAGTGAAATGATCATTCGAGACATGTCTGACTATTGGATGAAACCTGACTCTGTCAGCTTTCCATTGGCTGACAAGTTGTAAGCCACATTCCACTGCCAGGCAGAGCGCGAAGCTCTGAACAGAGAACAGTGATAATGTGAACACGCAGATGAACACGCAGATGAACAAACAAGGCAGAACCAACGGAGAAACTTGGAACAATGGGGAAAGAATGAGACAAAACCTGCTTTGAACTCAGCACAGTTCAGAACCATGGATCACTCAGGAAGGAGTGATGGAGAGAAGACTTTAACCTTTATGTAAACCAGTTACATATTTTTGTACCTTTTCCAGCGAAAGACATTATTGATTCTTGGATCACTCCCGTGATTATCTGCCAGCATCTTTACTATCAACCATCCCGTGACATCAGTCCTGAAGCTGCACGTCTCTGGGGAGACGGATGAGAAGGAGAGGACGAACCAGATCCACCACTGAGCTGACAGCCCGCAGAGAGCCGGACAAACTTCCAGGAGATCGGGAAGATTTTTGGGGGACATCCACCCGACAATCTTCCAAAGGATTTGAGGAACAGTCCAGCAGAACCAGGGCGTGAGTGAAGCACCTCAGTCAGACGGAACCTCTGAGGAGAATCCTGATCATTTGCTATGAAATATGATCTGATGTCACAAGAAGTTGGTGATAGTGAATTAATCCAGGCCTACGGTTTACCAGACCCAATTTAACTTTGTTTAGTTGGATTAAGAAATCCCTCCTTCCCGTTCTCTGAACATTTATTAATGAACTGAGATTTAATTAATTTATGTTTCATTTTCATACCATCTCACATTTCTTTGATGATAACACTCACATATTTTCTGTATATATCTTGTACATACTTTATCTCATGTAGTTTGTAGACTAGTTAATAAATACTCCGTATTATCTTAACTAGTCGTTGTTTGTGGTTTTTCTGATGTATCATGAAAAGTCACTTCAAGCGAAAACTCATGAAAGCGTCCTGAGACTGATCATTTTATTAAATCAATCTAAGCATTGATTTAAAGGGACTTGAGGCAGAAATTTGAAAAAAAACAAACATTAATGTCCCTTTTTTTAATACTAATGGGTGGTGAAGTGCTAAATACCAAAAATATCATTTCCACCCATGTTTCTCTCCGTTGCCTTGAACAGCCTGTGTGCTGCAAAATGCGCTGCAATTCGGTGTCCGGATTTCCCACGCTGCCCTGCGGACGTGACGTCAAATGACCTACATCCGCAGTTTTGATGCAGGAAAAAGACGGTAGCGTTAAATTTCTGCCGTCAGAAAACGATCTAGATCAACTGAAAGACACTAAAAAGTGTAACAACGAAGAAAAAGCTTAGTAAACAACATTATAGCTTTCCAGCTCTGCCATGCAGACATGATGTCAAATGACCCTACATCCGCAGTTTTGATATAGGAAGAAGCCGGTTGCGGTAAATTCAAACACTGTAAGCGATAGTTATGGATTATTCTGCCATCAGCAAATGATCCAGATCAACTGAAAGACACTAAAAAGTGTAACTACGGAGAGAAAGGTGAGTAAACAACATTAAAGCTTCAGTTTGTGCTCCCATGACGGCTTGGCTCGTGGCTGCAGTGGCTTGCAGAAAGTAAAATCACGTTCACATATGGAGATTATAGTGCATTTTAGGTCCATTCTGACATAATACATAGAGCCAGATATCCAACTTTTGGTTGTAGTGCATATAGTCTCGACTGCTTTGAATTCAGTGATTGCGGAAAACTGTATGCCAGAAATGGATCATAATATGCTTGAAATGTACTCTGACCAAAGGTTGTTTGCATTTATGTGAGGAATTCTGAGCTTTCAGAAAATAACCATGAGCAGTGTGTGGCATTTAAACATTAACTCATCACTGAACAACACTAGGCTGACAGTTGACATGGCAATGGTAGACATTACCACATTCTTTTTGCTAACAGCAAAAACAAGTAATGATCATGTGTGATATTTTTCTTCCCTGCCTTTGGGGACGATGTGCCATTAGTCACTTTTTTTTTTTTTTATCTGAGTGTTACAGTGGTCTGAGATGGCACTGATTTTCAGAGGAAACAACCTCCAGCTATCTATAACACACAGAAAACCTTGAAATCACATGGAAAGTGCTGCTAGATCAAATGTGAGGTGCCAAATATTTGGCTTATTTACCTTTTTCTATTTATACCGGCCAAGAGAGTGATCCATGGTGACTGTGGGCTTAAGCTGTCTCTTATCTACTCGCCTGGCCAATTGCACATCCAAGCAAACCACATGCCGGCAGTAGAAATGTATTCAAGCTAAGGCCTTTTTTATCCCAGCAACACCTGAAAAAAAAAGATGCTTCTATATTTTTTTCTCATTTGGATTATGGTAAGTCACTCTGTTCCTGCAGTCTCTGAAAAGTGTTTCTTCCACCCTTACAACTCCACCAAAATGCTTCAGCAACACTTGAAGGAGAAATGATCTCTGCGGCTGCAACCTGGGAGTTTCAGAATTGATTTTTTAAGATTCTCCTTTCATGGCTCAGCTGGTTATGTCCAGTAGTTATATCACAATTTCTGAAGTTCTGTGCAGGTGGGAACACAGTTTGAGATCTTAGGGCTTGGTCTTTTTCATTGTACTGAGTCTTGATTGTAAGGGACATGTTCTGATTATATACTGTATATAAATATATATATACTGTATATAGTAAATGAAGGGGGATACTTTTTGCTTCATTAATTTTTGCCCTAAAGGCCATTTCAGAAAGCATTTCATTGATAGTAATACAGCATGGGCAATTTATCACACCTGCAAAGATGGACAAAGCTGTAGTTCTTTCATGGACAGAGCAAAATCAGAAAGTTAATATTCAATCAATTATCAGTGAATTACAGAACTGGATGAAAATCTAATGAAGAACACCCATAACTGTTGGTTGGACACACAGTTGGGGTTGGAGTGTTTGGAGTTGTCAGCATCTCCTGTTACCTACAGGAGACACCTGTCAGCATGCTCCCAATTACCGTGACTACAGCTATGTACACAGATGCGCAATTATGATGTGTTATGACGTTATATAACAACATGACAACATAATAAAGTATCAAATTGGCTACTGCAAATGAGAGTGATGTGATGTAAAGCAGTTCTTATGGTCTGTGCGCTACATTCTAACGTTAGCACAGACTACTCATGTTGTGGTGCAAATATCTTTGTGTATCAGGTATAGGGATACAGAGGTGGACACTATCAGACCAGCAGACCAGGTAGCCAAGGAAAATGTTAAGAAGAAGAAGAAGAAAGTGATTGAAAAGATGCCTGTCTAAGTGGACTACAGCTGGTCTGCAGTCCACATTCAGACCAAGGTGTCTAGCAAAGCTCTCCCATTTGAGTACGATCCACTGAGATTTACATGAGCTTTATTTCTTCTTTGGTCTCTCTTGCATTTCAAATCTCTCTTCTCTTCCTCGGTTTTGATCTTTCAGGCTGTTCTTGCTGTATCAGCAGTGACTGCCAGTGGAAGCATCACAACTTTCCCTTTGGTGGATGTGGTTCTGTTTAAAAGAGGTTCCATGCACGTGGGAGGAGAGAAACACTCTTCGTGGCAGATTAGAAACCGGAAGTTCGATAGAATTTACCCCGTTGTCAGAGAAAAACCGTCACGGTAGGGTTAGAAGCCTAAACTAAAAAGGCCTGGACTCTTAATACATCTGACTCTTATCATGTCCCCAGGATGCTTTTTAAAACGTTTGTGTCGGTCGGAGCAGATGTCTAAAGCAGGTGTTTGGATTTCAGCGCACAGCTTACAGCTCCGTTTTTAATGTTAAACCCACGGTCTGCTTAAAACCCTCAATAATTTAAATAATTAATATTTTACCTGTTCAATGTAAATACTTAAATACGTTAAGATGGACTTATTTTCATTTTGGCAAAAAGAAAACACAGATCCCAGAATGGAACTACTGGAAAACAGCCAAAAGTTGCAAAAAAGAAAGAGAAAATTACAGTTCTGATCACTCCAGCTTCATAAAAAAATAATGCTAACCACTGTGAAAATGCTTCATACATATAAGCATGAAATGTTGAATCAGCGCCATCTGGAGACATCACAGATGTGGAGGTGGAAATTTCTATTTTAAAACAGGAAACTAAAACCATGTCACCGTGGTGCCATGTCAGTCATGAGAACACCTAGTTTAAAGGCACTGTAGAAGATGTTTCGGCATTTCAGAAAGCAGAGACTGTTAGCAAGTTTTTGAAAAATGCACATGCGCAGGACCAATCTGCTAGATTCACAACTCCTTCCCCTTGGCCATAAAATAACGTGCACGAGCCACTCCGGTGTTTAGCAGACAGCAGGTACAGATTCTCCATCATGTCACAAATACAAGTAAAACAGATATCGTTGTCTGAACATCGCTAACTGCTAGCAGAATGATGTTAGCTACCTGCTATAAACTTCAGATGAGAGCGCGCAGCTTCCGGTATGCAGTATTACTCTCACCAATCAATCACTCTCATGTAAGGAAAATGTAAAATGTAAGGAATGCAGAGATGATTGGCAGATTTTTTTTCAGCCCCATTAC
Source organism: Atherinomorus stipes (assembly GCA_023101725.1). NCBI lineage: Eukaryota > Metazoa > Chordata > Actinopteri > Atheriniformes > Atherinidae > Atherinomorus > Atherinomorus stipes. The sequence goes on along the minus strand of JALJCO010012117.1, from coordinate 546,771 downwards.
TTTCACAGCTGATGTATAATAATATTTATAGGGTATATATAAAGCTTTCAATTAATCATAGCGTATGGGGTAGTGAAGCCACCAAATATTGTAAAAAATTGTTGAAACATCTTCTATCACACCTTTAACACACTAGTTTTCACCATAGTTGAAAAATAAATTCAAAATAAGATCACCAGAAACCTGTTGTGACTTCTTAGCTATAATAAAACCAGTGTCTGCAAAAACTACAATCCACTGCAATTTGACATCACATTCCCAAGCTCTAATGTCTGCATCACAGCTGAGCCGCAGAGATGCTTCTCTTTATTTAAACAAGAAGAAGAAGAAGAAAACAGCAAAAAAAATAAAACGATTCTCACTTTTCCCTATTAAGTAGCCTACTCAGCGGTACTTGGTATCGGCAAGTACTCAAATGTCAGTACTCATACTTGTACTTGGTTGGCAAAAAAGTGGTATCGGGACATCCCAAAATGAGTAATTTATTTTTCATAAAGGTACCTCTTTTACCACATAACATGTAGAAAGCACTTTTCTTAGAGAGATTAAAATAAACTAGGTATAGTGCCTTTAACCAGGTTATTATAGATTCCTATGAATTCAGTCTTCCCCACCCCCCCAAAAAAAAACTGTTGTTATAAACTGTTGTCCCAAAGACAATCTGTCCATAAATTTGTCATAATATTGTCTTTTTAGTGTACGGATTGTGTTGCAGTAGTGCATAATCTAAGACGACTTATCCAGTGTTTTATCCTGAGATAATAGTCTTAGATGTGAATTATCTACTTATCAGTTAATCCCATCACACTTATTCCCGAGGGTTACTGTGGGCTAATGAGATTCCAACATGTTCTGACATTTCTCATCATTACATTTACAAACACACTGCCACGATGTACAAAACACCCGAGCAAACACACACGCATCCACACACACAAACGCTAATTCTGTCATCTCATTGCATGGCTTCCTTGGAGCCGAGTGAACTCCCTGGTGGTTTGGCTGCATCCCTGCAGCGACGCGGGGCAGGGAGCTTTTATCAGCCGCTGTTGCTGGTGACAATTAATGTCACTGATTTGATGTGTCCTAGCTCTTGGGTGGGGATGTTGGGGGAGGATGGGTTAGAGGTGAGTATAGCCCAGATCTATAGACTGAGAGGAGGTGATGGGGGTGGGGGGTGCATGTCTGCTGGCTGAGAAACAGTGGAACGACGCCAAGTTCTCCATTAGGCAGCCCTGCAAGGTCACTCCTGTATGCAGTCCTTGTGCCAAGCGTCCCAAGCTCTTCGCCGTGTCCTACGAGGAGGGTGCTGGAGGGAGAGAGCAACAGATAGAGAGAAAAACACAGAAAGAGAGAGGAAGACGTGCGGGCCATGGTCCAACCCATCTGGGATGTGCTCCACAGACAGTTGGAGCCAGAGGTCACTGACAAAGCCGACCCCATCTTTGTAGAATGTCTGAAGGTTCCCTGTGAGAAAATGAGTTTTAGGAGGGAATAAAAAATGCCAGCGGACTCTTCTAGATCCTTAATCAGAGCAAAGGTCCACATGAAAACAAGAGTGTCGACTCACAGAAATACTAATGTTCCCCCTCCTTACAAGAGCGTCTATGGCGCCTTGCCAAGAGGTGGGTGAGATGGGATGAGGTGGGTCGTATGAAAGAAAAAAAGGACTGGAAGGTAAATCTTGCCCTTGAGACAAAATGAATAAGATGTTTTGTTTTAAGCACTTTTTATGTGCTGACAGAATGTTAACTTTTTTTTCCCCAGTTTCAGGGTGAGCCACACTCGCTGATGTAATGGCTGCTTCTCAAATTAAGAAGAAAACAAAGAGCTACACTACAAAATCTTACCAAGTATATTTTTCTAATTTCTAGTCAAAATATCTCATCACACTCAAAATAAGACATAATTACCTGAAGAGAAACATTTCAGAGACTGCATTTACACGAGAGTTTTATTTCCTCTATAATTCCGAATAAAAGTTAATTCTGCTTCAAAGGTTGAATATGGAATACAGACAGAACAGCGACATCACGTGTGTCCAGGTTGTAGTTGCAACAGCAGAAAAACAACTCCAGCCGCTGAGATGCCAGGCTCACTGCCGATACGACAAGTGACCAGCAGCCTGCAGCATGTCCAACAAGTAACGCAGAGGAGTTTATAACTGATAGCTAACGTTAGCCATGTTAGCTAACAAGTTGGCTTACTAATCCAGGAGGAAAGTCGCCATTTCTGCGTTTTGATGCTGTAGAAAACGTTTATGTGGGTCCATTTAGTGTAGTCTTCACCTAAATTTACTCTAGTTTTTGCTCTTCTCAGGTCACTCCTCTTCAGAAACAGATAATATCTCCAGGGCTTGGAAGCAGCTGCTTGACTTGCCGACTCCACTGTTTCCCTCTGTGCCAGCCAAACTGTGCCCAACATACTGTTGCCACACAGAGATCGTATTTGGCTTGTAGATGTAAACAAAATGCCATTGTCAAACCTATTAAAATTTAAAGGAGTGATGACATAGCAGTAAAAACTAGTTTATGTTGTTGGCATTACTGCATATGTAAATACTCCAAAGAAAAAAACGGCATTTTTTACAGCGGAGTATTGTTTTGAAACGCCAGACCTCACTTCCTCTGTAATACAGTTGGGTCCGGTGATGATATGGAGCTTTACCCGGAGACCACGTTGACTTCATTTTGATTGGCTACACCTTATTTGGCTATGACCTTATTTGGAGAATCTAGGTCAAGCTGCGGTCGGAGTTTGCTAAAGGCTAACTGCTAGCAACATGGGCACTTCAGACAGTGTGAGCTACGTTTATCAGACAAGACAGCATTTAGAAAATAAATAAACTTGCAGGTAATGACAAGGTTGTGGCCCCCTCCCTCAGTGTTGCTGCAGAAGTTTTCTTTTAAATCCATTTGTTTGAAAATCCAGACCTGACTGCACAGAAGTTACTACTAGCTCCATACACGAAGCTGAATCAAACAGGGAGGGGAGGGGGGAGCGGACGGTGCATAAACCGTTAGGAGAGAGGAGGGGGGCGCTGTTTACTTGATAGTGTGCTCTTATTGGAGCAATTAAATTACGTAGAATGATAGAACTACGTAGAATGATAGCCTGCTGTCTGATTCAACTGTTTCTGCGCAGAGAGACAAAGCTGACAGACCATAAACAGGAACTTTGATTCTCACTCTGGACATTCACATGGCCTCATCAGTGCACAATAGATCATATTATACACCCAAAACCCCAGAAAAGTGAAAATTGATGTCATGGCACCTTTAATTAATATTTATTTTCAGGCAAAATATATATTTTTTTAAATGTTGTACTTTCATTCTGCACACCTTCAAACAATTTGTGGAGGTTTTTTTTTTTTAATATAGCTTTTAATAAAAACGATATTCATGAATAAAACCTAATTCTGAACTAAATGGTTGGTTTATTCCTCTTTTACTTCCGAATAAAATAATTCTCCTGCCATTTAACCTGTTACTCTGCTTCAACTTAATTTGGGTCGTTCTGATCATACTCCTTCCCTTGTCCTGTTGAAATGACGCTTGTCGAAGGGCACATGAAACAAGCTCATGCAAGCCGGCGGAAATGAAGAGGCATGTTTGTGTCAAGCTGCTGCTACAGAACTACTGTCACAATAAAGTCAAAATCTGTGTTATTATGTGGTTTTCATGTCATAGTCGAAACAAAAAGGAGCAGGAACCGGCGTCCGTTTACGTCTGGGTGACATAAACGGACGTAAATACGTCACGTCCACCCCCTGTCCAATCAGAACCCTTCCAAAACCCCCCGATATAACACGGAATTATGCTGCCTTCATGTGGCACGGGAAAGATGAACCTTTTCACTTGTTAAGTGGAAATTACCAGTGCGTTGTGTTCAAGTGATTTGTCATAATGAAGTTAAACCCTGGAGGCTATCCTCGACTGACTAGCTCACTAGCTCCTAGCTAGCATTACTGTGAGGAGGTAAACCAAACAATAAGGTAGTTTTACTTTTACAAAGAAAACTAAGTTTAAATGGCAAAGTTTGTAAAGTTCTGTGTATCACAGAATTATTCAGACTACAAACTGACCAAATAACCGCAGCAGAAAACTTCAAACATAATGCAATGCTTACAATTCAGGATATTTCCGTTGCTCTCCACCATGTTGAAAGGTCAAAGTTTATCTCATCTCGGCAATTCGGGCATCTTAAAATTTTTCCAGCTTTCCAGTGGAAAGTACCAATGGGGTTGTTCAAGTGCAATTTTGAACTTTGGTATTTACCATAAATACAACACCACATGAAGGCACCATTAGATAAACCTGTTTTCCATGTAAACCTTAATTCGGAATTATTATTTCCATGTAAACACAAAGGAGAATAATTAACCACAAATTTTAAGAAAAACATCGTGCAAACGTGGCCACTGATATATAGGAACTTGTTTTAAGACAAATGCATCTTCTTTCAAGAAATCTTGTCAAGGAAATTTCACTTTTTCTTTTGGCAGAATTTTTTTGCTTATTATAAGCAAAAGGAAATCTTGGCCACTCTTTATACACAATGTTTCTTTCCACAATTTTTGCAATACTGGATAAAATTGGATTCCCTTCCCCATATGCTAAGATTAATTAAAAGCTTGGAATATATGAATATTATTATACATCAGCTGTGAAAGTAATGGGGCTGAAAAAATATCCCCAATCATCTCTGCATTCCTTACATTTTTCCGTTTGTCTATTGGCTCGTCAATCACTTTTACTTCCGTAGTAAGAGTGATTGACGGTCAGTTCAACGGGTAATAGGCAAGACTGATCAATGAGAGTGATTGATTGGTGAGAGTAATACTGCGTACCGGAAGCTGCGAGCTCTCGTCTGATGTTTACAGCAGGTAGCTAGCATCATTCTGCTAGCAGTTAGCGATGTTCAGACAACGACATCTGTTTTACTTGTGTTTGTGACATGATGGAGAATCTGTACCTGCTGTCTGCTAAACACCAGAGTGGCTTGTGTACGTTATTCTATGGCCAGGGGAGGGAGCTGTGAATCTAGCAGGTTGGTCTTGCGCATGTGCGTTATTCAAAAACTCGCGAACAGTCTCTGCTTTCTGAAATGCTAAAAAATCTTCTATAGCGCTTTTAAAATAGGGATGGGCCCAGATAAGTATTTCTTGCTTCAGCCAACTCCCTTTTTTCGGACCAAAAATTATGTTTGTGTTTGAAAAAGAAATTATAATTTAGGCTAGGCAGGAACATGTATATGTATTTATATGTAGCTATACTTTTTTGTGTGTGTATGCATATATAGTGTATGTTTCCTGTCATCCACTTGGTCAGAAAAAGAATTATATATAAAAAAAGAGTTAAATAAGCAAGTGTAATAAGCAAAAAAAAAAAAAGAAAGAAAAAAAAATCTGCCAGCAGAACAAGTGAAAATTTCTTGATAAGATTTCATAAAATACGATGCATTTGTCTTAAAAGAAGTTCATATATCTAACTGAAATGTTTCTCTTTAGGTGATTATTAGGGGTGTAGCAATACATCGATCTATGTTGATCCATCGATACAGATCAAACCCACTTTTATTAAAATTGGCTTCACTTTGAAGGTCTTGTGACACAACATTTTTACAACAAAAAACATGTTTATAGTTGTGCAGTGGATAGATGTGACACTGGGAGGTGGTACTGCAAAGTTTACAGTTATGTCAAGAAACAATAACCTTGTTTATTACTTATAATATTGTTTTATATCGATCAGCAGATCCTAAATCAAATCGAATTGAAATCATATTGTGACTGAATTTGAGATATCGGCAGACATTGAATCGCCTATCCATCGATATATCGTATCATGATCAAACCCCTAGTAATTCTGTCTTACATTGAGTGTGATGATATATTTTGACTAGAAATTAGAAAAAAACACACTTAGTAAGATTTGAGTTTTTGTAGTCTACTTCATGTTGTTTGTTTACCACATCAGAGTACCACTAGGTGGATGTTTATAGTGAACATTGTTTTGCAAAGTGGCCTGCGCGGTGCAATACAAGTAGATTCAGGGAAAACCAGAGCTCATTAAGTGTGTGTGTGTGTGTGTGTGTGTGTATAAATGACTTTACGTGATGTCTGGGCACATTTATGCACGAGGGTTTTTCAGCCTAGCTGCTCTCCCCTTCAGCAATACTAGCTTTAGAGCTTTTAAATTGTAATGTGATAGGGTTCACCTGCAAAGCTACCACAATGAATTATTAAGCTCTCCACTATGGATGAGTGAGTCTCATTATAGCTCTCCTCAGTACTGCGGGAAGATAAGCATGGCTGATTATTCCTGGGCTCCCTTTTTTTTGCTTTCTGCGGTGCCTGGAAAAGGCAGAATTCGGGAGTACAGCAGGAGTGAGATAAGATTTCAAATGTGTATTCAGATGTTCTTTCACGCTCTGGGAACTGGATGCTGAAGAAAAAGGTATGGCAGCATGATTCAACATCTCCTCTCTCTCTCGTTCTCTCTTTATCCAGAAACCAACAGTACAGGCTGTATGGTGATAACTTTTCAAAGTGAACAAAGGCATCAAAAGGATGGAGGAGACCCGGGGATTATTTAAATACTAGGTGCATTAAAGGTCCCGGTGTGCTTTCCATCCCTTAAGTCATCAACAAAACCTGCTCCACTTTTCTCACTTTAGCTGAGGAGCATGTATACACTGACAAAAGAAAGGCAAGACGGGGATAAAGGAGAAGATTCTGCGCCCTGGCTTAAAAGTATTATGTTGTGTTATGCCGATGAATAACAGCGAGAAGTCTTCTTGTCAGTGTCAAGACAAGATGTGTGATAACTGGGACCATGAGCAGACTTTAGGCTCTCTAAATGAGCATGGCCTAAATAAACAGTGAACCAAATACACCTTAACAAAGCAAGTGTCTGATTGATTGAGGCGTCTGTTGCCATGTGGCCACAAGACAGCTGCCACGCTGACTGAAAGTGGTGTCACTTCACAGAAATCACACTGCAAGGCAGGTTAAAGAAGATGTGTGCAGTTAGCTGCAGAGGCAGCTCGGAGCTTTCAAGTTTCCTACCAGCCTTTGATCAGCTGATCCGATAACACGGCATCGCATTACAGGAAAAATCGGCTCGTGGCATGACTCCTTTCGTCGGTGTGGCATGTTGTCTGCCCCTGGTGGTTCAGTGAGTGGCGTATCATTAGCGCCAGCTGTCATCACATACCCCGAGTCAGCACAAAAGACTGGGCTTCATTGCGTTGGCACATGCTGGAGACACAAAAGTGTTTCTGTCGAGCAAAAACTTTGCAAATGAGCCTGATTGAGGATTTAGAATGCAATGCATTGTTGGGAAACAGGCACGGTGGAGAGAAGTGGTTTCTACTTGACCGATACAGATTTTTCAGGGCCGATACCGATATTTTCTCATCAGCCTCAGTTGATACAACCTGCTGATTTTAAGGGCCGATACTGCTGACTCCCAAATAGGGATGTTTGATATTTACTTTTTTACCGATATCTGATATTGTCCAACTCTTAAATTCCGATATTAGCCGATACCAGTATATGCAGACAACTGTGAGGTTGTATCTCTCATATTTTGAAAAACACAATTATATTCTGGTCTGTGAGCAAATATCCCAAAATCTCCTTAACTCAGCCAGAGGAGTTCATTTTGGACATCTGGCTGCCAGATATCAGATGCTAGCAGGTATTAGCAAACATGTGGCTAATTATAATGTTTCTAACAACTTGGTAACTTAACCAACAACTTAAAACCAGACATTTTATAAGCAGCTTCAAAGCAAGTCAGTCTGTAGCAGCTGCACTGTAGTCACATGACTCTGAAAGGAATGCTGGGATATGAAGTTCTTCCACAATAACTTTTCTCCATTCTGGACTGATGCTAATGGAACACGAGATCTTGTTGTTATGTTACAAAATCTCACAAGATTTCCTTAGAAAAAATACTGGTCCAAAAAAACCTGATACAGATATTTTTAGTTATCACATTTTGATTCCAATATCTGCTGGTAATATTGGTAGGCCGATCCCTACTCCAAAATTGATATGATGAAGGATACAATGAAAAGTAATTTTACTCCTATAACTTCGAATAAATATCTAAAAAATAAACAGTGCACTTGTAAACAAACAATAAATAGAAACTAGGGATAGACCGATACATCGGCCGGACGATATTTTAGGCCGATATTTGTGTTTTTTCTGGTATCACTGTCAGGTGTGTTGGCTGATATCCCCAGTCAGCAAAATTTACAGATTATATAAATATATATATATATATATATATATATATATACATATATTAAAAGTATATATATTATAGTGTAATGTGTATATTTAATATTTATTTATTTTATTCTAATTTAAGTGCACTGTTTCTATTGTAAGGGGAGACACTACAGGCAAAACCCTTGTTTTTTCATCACCTGATCAATTCTGAGATTTTTTTTTTTCTTCCCTCCTTCAACATGTTTTCTTTCAGACTAGAGTAAAAAAAAAAAAAGGTCCAAAAGAAAACATTTTAGGGGTTTATTTCCTGATACTTTGTCTGATGCGTACCCAAATCCCATCAAAATGCAGCTAAAGTTGCCGTTTTCTCAAAATGAGTTTTTTCTCTTACTCTGGGTAAAAAATCTCGACTTCAGGAGTACTTACAGAAACCAAACTTTCAAGTTTTGCTCCTGACGTATTCTTGAAGTTTTTAACAGAAGGATTTCACAGTCCAACTTAAAGAACATTTAATCACAAAAATATGCCAAAAAATGATATTTTTTCTGGTTGTTAACAGTATATTCTCAATTGTGAAATGATCTATAGAGATATCCAAATCCCTTCTGTAAAAACTTTTGGCTTTAAAGGTGCCATGACATCAAATTTCACTTTTCTGGGGTTTTGGGTGTATAATATGATCTATTGTGCACTGATGAGGCCATGTGAATGTCCAGAGTGAGAATCAAAGTTCCTGTTTATGGTCTGTCAGCTTTGTTTCTTTGTTCAAAAACAGTTGAATTAGACAGCAGCTTATTATTCTACGTAGCTCATTTGCTCCAATTAGAGCACACTACACACTCAAAAATAGAAGTACCAATTTGTACTTAAAAGGGTACAAAGCTTGTCGCTGGGGGTGTTCCTTTTCTGTATTTCTGTACCCTTCGGTCCTGGTCCCTTTTTTGTACCTTATCAAGCTGTATGAGTTAATAAAGTACAATTAAACCAATTTAAAATGATGAATAAAAGTAAATAAAATAGAGATTATGACAACAATCAAAGATGCTAATAATAAATGAATGAATATTATATAAATATTAGGCCAACCATATGAATAACTATACATATAAATATTACTATGATTATTATGAAAATCATAATATAATATGCATAGTTATACGACTGTTTAGAAAGACTGCTATTTATAGTTATTGTGCAATCTACACACATTTTTCAATGCTGCAGGTACCGTTAATGTTGAAATGGTAAAAAATTGTACTTTATGCAACTTTGGACCCTTTTTCATAGTATATAGGTACACTTCTGCTCTCATGAAGACCAATATTGTACTTTTGAGGGAACATTTGTAAAAAAATATACCTACAGGTACAGAAATGTTCCTGTGTCGTACCTCTGTTTTTAAGAGTGTATCAAGTAATGTCAACTACATGAACTAGTTTTTACTGCTATGACATCACTCCTTTAATATGTGAACAAAACTCAAAAGGAACTTTGAACCTGGTTGAATCCAGTGTTTAGATTTTTTTTTGCCTAGAAATGTATGCAAATTATCCCATTTTTGGCTATATAACACCTCATTCAGAAAACTTGCAAAACAAAAAATGGTAGCCCTAATGTGAGGAATAAGCCAGGAAAGTTTCATGGTGATACCAGTTAGTTAAATTTTTTACCCTATTTGCCTGAAGTGTCTTACCTTAAAGATATTTATTTGAAGTGCTTTGTTCTTTTCTGTATCAAAAAAGTTCTAAAATTACTTTTCATTGTATCCTTCATTATGTTAATTTAATATTAATTTGGGAGTCAAATACAGTAACAGCCCCAAATATCAGCCCCGGATATCAGCAGATATCAGCTGAGGCTGATGAGATAATATCGGTATCGGCTGATCCCTGATAGAAACATTGAACTTGTGACAAAAAAAAGTCTAAATTATGCCGAGTGGGGTACCGGCCAACACACCTGACGTAATGGTCAATACCCATACGAGCAAAAACCACAAGTATCGGCCCAAAGTACCTGGATGGTTATTGTATTGGTCCATTTGTACATGACAGCATCCACGTCTGCCTCTACAGGACAGAGACTAAATGAATTTTAAAAGATGAGTGAAATCATTGCAGGAGAACATTTACACAAAGGAACTGACATCTAAGTTGAACATAATTATCTGACACGAAAAAGCAAGATTATCAAAGAGTTTAGTAAATATCACCTCAAGTGACTGTTATCTGTTTCTAATTTGTTTCTAATCTGTTTAAAGGTGTAATAAAACTGTTGAAATGAAAGATGAACGACTTGTTTTTAGAAGCAAGCAACTCAATACGGCACCTCAAAAGGCATTAATGGCAGTAATACTCTTCTCTCCCCGATCGATGCCGAGCAAAATTAATATCGGAGAGTAAATCTTTCATTTTCCTGATTGATTACCATCATTAAGAGCATTGATCAGGAGCAGGAGGGGGAAAAAAACAGTGAGTGGGAGGGGGAGCAGCTTGTAGCTTTTTATCTGCCTCAGACAACATTAAAGAAGAAAACAGGCTGATCCTCTGCTCGCTGGAACGTTGACGGCAGAGGGAAATTTGCAACCATCAAGGGAATGTTTTTGTTCTGACCTCCTCTAGCTAAATGAACGCCCGTCCTTGATCACAGGAAACACACGCATATAGTGTACGAAAAAAGAAGAGATACGTGCAAAGTCTTCAAGGTTAATTTACTCTTAACTCTTATTATTTAGTGTTTGTCTGTTGGGGCTTCATTAGGGTGACATCCTGGTTGCTGCTGAGGATGAGATTAACCTTGTGCAGAAGGAGGAGGAAGAGGAGGAGGTGTTCTTTCTTTTCTTCCATCTATCCTGGTACCAGCTCCATCGCCATGGGGCGACTGACGCATGTGCTCGGTAAACATCTGTAGCGCACGAGGCATCTGGCATAACAAGGACAAGAAGAGCAGCGCTGATGCAATGCTGTGGGTCACCTGCACAGATGAACGCAAGCGGATTGTCAATGGAGCCGTGAAGCTGCCTGCAAGGACGACGCTTCGGAGAGTTTCGAGATGCTGCTGACACAAACACATCTGCAACTCAAATTATGTACTTTTTTTTTGGTGAACTTTAAAAGAGTTGTAAAATGAAAAACTATAGAAGCTTATTCTGTTATGTGGATATATTGTGTAACCATGTATATATAGTCGTCCTCAAAATTACCCACCAATTAAAGAAAAGGCTAAATTCAAAATAGTAATTCAAATAACAAGAAACTAAAGAGACTTATAATAAATAAAAATTTAAAAAATTATACTTTAGTGAAATAAACTATTACTTTTGAATTGGGGTTGTAAATAATCATTCCAAAAAACAAACAAACAAATAAACCAAACTGTCACAGACACATAAGAGCACCTTTCCCATCAACAGTGGACCAGAGTACTTGTGAACAGGTGTAGAAGTCATTTTGAACATTAGAGAAAACACCTGATTGCAGTGATTGCCTCAAAGTGTTGCACAACAAGATTTTAGCTTCAGAGCCCCATCATGCTTTTCTACTTATTTTGTTTTTTCTGTTTGTTTTTAATATTTATTTCAAATCTTAATTCAAAATCAATGATATGTTTTTTGTAGAATTTTTACTTATTAATACTTTAGCCAGTTTCATCTTTTCCTTCTTTAATTTGAGGGTATGAATAATTTGAGGACGACTGTATATACTGTGAATTTATAGGCATATTCGAAAATAAATGTGTATGTGTAAACAGAGCCGTCCTCCAAATTATTCATACCCTCCAATTAAAGATGAAAAAAAGTCAGCTGTCAATGAAATAAGCTGAAATCGACAAAAATAACAATAAATAAAATTTCTATGAAAATTGTAACATTGATTTTGAATTTTGGTTCAACAGAAATATTAAAGGAGTGATGACATAGCAGTAAAAACTGGTTCATGTAGTTGACATTACTGCATATGTAAATACTCCAACGAAAAAAGACGGCACTTCTGACAGCGGGGGATTGTTTTGGCACGCTAGACCTCCCTTCCTCAGGAAAAGAGTTGGTCTCCGGGTAAAGCTGCATATCATTACCGCACCCAAGTCGACTTCATTTTGATTGGCTACACCTTATTTGGCTATAACCTTATTTAGAGAAAGTAGGTCAAGCTGTGGTTGGACTTGCTAAAGGCTAACTGCTAGCAACATGTGCATTTCAGACAGTGAGCTACGTTTATCAGGCAAGACAGCATTTAGAAAATAAATAAACTTACAGGTAATGACAAGGTTGTGGCCCCCTCCCTCAGTGTTACTGCAGACATTTTCTTTTAAATCCATTTGTTTGTTAACCCAGACCTGACTGCACAGAAGTTACTCAGCTCCACTCACACAGATGAATCAGCAAGGGAGGGGGGGGGCTGTTCGCGTGATAGTGTGCTCTTATTGGAGCAATTCAATTATGTAGAATAATAAGCTGCTGTCTGATTCAACTGTTTTGAACAAAGAAACAAAGCCGACAGACCATAAACAGGAACTTTGATTCTCACTCTGGACATTCACATGGCCTCATCAGTGCACAACAGATCATATTATACACCCAAAACCCCAGAAAAGTGAAATTCGATGTCGTGGCACCTTTAAAAACAAACACACAAAAAAGTTAAACAAGAAAATAGAACATGTAAACCAGCATGATGGGACACCGAAGGTAAAATTCTGTTGAGCAACACTTTGAGACAGTCACTGCAATCAGGTGTTTTCTCTAATGTCCAATCAGATGTCCTGCACCTACTGACAGGTATTTTGGTCAACTGTTCATGGGAAAGGTGCTCTAATGTGTCCGGGACAATTTTGTTCATTTGTTTTTTTTTAATTATCATTTTCAACCACAATTTCAAAAACAATATTTTAGTTCACTAAATTCACTACATTTTTTTAAAATTATTATTAGTTTCTTTAGTTTCTTGTTATTTGAATTACTATTGTGAATTTAACTTTTTCTTTAATTGGAGGGTATGAATAATTTTAAAAGAAGACTGTATGTATCTGTGTAAATGGACAGAACATATACATATATATATATATATATATATTTATATAAAGCCTTGGCTTCAGCCTTTTTGGTAAACTATTGGTTTGTAAAATAGTTTTCGATTTTGTTTCTGTTATTTTAATGTTTTAATTACAAAATAAAGCTATTAAAAAATCTAAAACGCACACACTTCCATTCAGAAGCTAATTTACTCATTTCATCACCATAAATGCATGTACATTTAATTCTACATCATTCTATATTTGCTTTTGTCTCTTATATTTCCAAACAGCATTCTCAGGCTTCTATATTCCTGCCTAAAAGCCACGAGGCAGAATAATTAAATGGGGAATGTAATCCATTTTGATAATTGACAGTATTAATTTTGCATACAGCATTAGTAAAGTCAGCATGAAAATTTATCTGCTGAAAATATAATACAGAAGAGAAATTATTAATAAGAAAATGAGGACCTCATGTTTTATCTGTGAAACATAAACACAGAGAACTTGCTTGGTTTAGTATTTACCCATTTGTACATGTCAGTTTATCATTAAGAAAAAAAAAATAAAAAAACTGAAGACATTTAGAAAATACCAAGAGCGAAATGTGCCTATAAATGTCAGAAAAAAATTACTTTGCAGTACAATTTAATTATTACAAAAGAAATAATAAATAAAAATAAATGATGAAAGTCATGACATTGATTCTGAATTGGGGTTTGAAAGAAATATTGAAAACAAAAACACAAAAAATAAAACAAGTAGCCTAAACAAGCATGATGGGCCTCTGAAGCTAAAACTTTATTAAGTAACACTTTGAGAGAATCACTATAATCAGGTGTCTTCTGTAATGTTAAAAAAGATGTCTGCACCTGTTGATAGGTATATTGGTCAACTGTTCATGGGAAAGATGCTCTAATGTGTCTGGGACAGCTTTGTTTGTTTGTTTTTTTAAATTATTTGCAACCACAATTAAAAATAAATATTTTGTGTCTCTAAACTATCATTTTTATTTTTTATTTATCATTAGTTTCTTTAGTTTCCTGTTATTTGAATTAATATTGTGAATTTGGCCTATTTTTTCATTGAAGGGTATGAATCATTTTAAAGGACAACTGTATGTGATTATGCATTTTAAAATTAAATAAATTTTAGGTGGCTGTTTTGGGGGATTTTCATCACCATGAATGTTGTATTAGTGCTGGCTGCATGTACTCCAGCCTTTCCAGACACAAAATCCAAACTCAAAATGCTTTGTGACTCTAAAAGGGGCTAACGAACTTAGCTTCCTTGTCTGGCTGCAGACTGAACAGGTGAAGAGAGTTCTTGGATGCGAACATGGCTACATGTGACCCACATTTTAAATGAGAGGATAATGTACTGAAAGAATTTTTGGACAGAGAAGCAGCAAAATTGTGTGAGGTTGATAGCAGATGGCGGTTCAATCTTTGCAGCTGCTTTAACCGGAGAACTGTCTCAATTAGCATCAGGCTGCCAATACACTGGTGTAGAAGACAGACAGTGGTGTAACACTGAAACAGCCCGACAGACACAAGAACTGTGTTAATATGAGTGTCACATACGGTAACTCTCTCTTGACTTACCCTCACTTTCCTGCTCCTGCTCTGTAGGACACACTGTTGCTTTGTTGTTATAATATGGCAAAAAAGGAGAAAAACTATGAATGTAATATTTAGGAATTGGATTCTCTTCCACATCCTGTTTAATAGTTAAGCAGGTAACAAACACCTCTAGTCATTTTATGCTCTTATGCTATGTATCGTTACAGAGTGAAATCCCCAGTGTAAAATTTGAGCTGTTCAATTCTATAAACTCTTTCAGAGTAATGGGCTCTATACACAACTCCACTACTTCCTGAACTTAAGCCAGCTCCTTTGTCCATAATTTACTCGAAACAACATTATTTGCACTTAATATTGAAAGTTAGAAATTTTCAAATTGAAGAGAAAAAAAAACTGTCAAACTGGTTTATTCTTTTTTTTACAATACGATTTCTGTGTGTATACATATACTGTATATACTGTATGTGTACACACAAACAAAGACGCACAAAAGAAAATAATATATTGCAATATCGTTACCGTACATAGCCTACTTCAGATCATACCACAACATTTGAGGCTATATCACCCAGCCCTAGCTGTTGGTGTTAATTATATGGCCTGATATTAACTTTAATGCTGTTTGTGAAAAATAAGCGATATCCTGGTTTAAAAACTTGCTGCCTCCATTTATTTTAGCCTAATTCCGGAAGATTGGCATTCAGACAACATTTTTTCTTGCTCCCAAGATCACCCAAACTTTGGATAGCTAAAATTCTTCAGCTACCGGCTGTAGCTCAGGTGGAAGAGCAGTCGTCTTTCAACCGGAGGGTTGTGGGATCGATTCCAGGCTTCCCCAGACTACATGCCGAAGTGTCCTTGGGCAAGACACTGAACCCCAAGTTGCCTCCCGATGTGCCTATCGGGGTATGAATGTGTGTGTGACTGGGTGAATGTGATATGTAGTGTAAAGCGCTTTGAGCGGTTAGTATGACTGGAAAAGCGCTATATAAGTACAGTCCATTTACCATTTACCATTCTTCTTCTTCAAAAAAAAGAGAAGACAGTTATCCATGCTGAAATATAAAGAAGTGACGCGGTGTTCACCCCCTGCGATTGTCAGGTTAAAATACGTCCACAGATCAGACGTATCGCTCTTCCAAATACCCTATTTTAAACATGGAAATCAATGGGCGAGTCGTGCTACTATTATTTTGTGGTCCAGTTTGGGGGTGTGTCCAATTTTGTGCCTGTTGAGGGGGAAACAATAAACCTCAAAATAATTGTCTGTTTTCTAAACAGACAATTCCCTTTATACACTGCGCTGCAAATAACGTCCTAATAAATGTGAGTTTTTCCTCTGAGTGCACTAGAATGCCGACTGTGATTCAAAGATTCAAAGCTAAAAAAAAATCGCAGGGGGGGCATGCACCCGGAGCCACCCTGGAGGGGTCGGGTGTTTGTCACCCTTTTCACCTCTGATGAGTTTGCAGGTCTGAATATCAGTGTTGATCACATTTAACTCGATAAGGTAAATCAACTCTTATCAGTGTTAAACTGACTAAAAATTCAACACTACATTGAGTGTAACATTAAAAGCCCATTTATGCTCCCTTACATACGTAAATGTCAACATCCGTTTCATGCACTGCCATGTGTCGCCATTTTCATACTTCCACGCGTCTTCTGCATTTCCATGGTTCATATATCAGTTTGTCCACTAGGCGGCAGTGCTGAGTTCACTGTTAATTTCCCTGTTTTGATGTCAGTTTACACCGCTTGGTGTCAGTAACATAGATATGAGTGTATTTTCAGACACACTTACACATCCTCTCCTCAAAAGCTCCATCCATGTCTACAGATGCTCTTCTCTGTTGGTTTGGCGTCTTCTTTCTCAGGGCTATTTGACATTAACGGTTTATGTGTTGGTTTCCTTTTCTTCTTCTCTGGTTTGTTCCTGCATATCAGCTACACAGAAACTTTCCGTCTGTCTATCCGTCTTCTGCGTTGATCATAAATGGGCCTTAACACTGTAAAGACCGTGACCATAAGTAACCTGGCTGGTGTTGAAATTGACTCTTGAAGTGTTGCACCAACACTGCTGACTTGACTGACATTAGCACTGTTGCGATTGTTAGCTATTTTTACGAACTGACTAGCACACAGGTTTAGTTCTTCACTGGTTATCAAGCTTCAGATTCACGTTTATGTCAAAAATATTTCTCCTGATCTTAGTTCTTTTCTTACCTGTCAGAATCACGTCTAAAACAGAAAAGACAGAAAAAAATATCAAATCTTTGAGCTATTTTACATGGTGGGCCCACAAAAAAGAAATTAGCTCTCCTGGCAGGACCATTCTGATCTTTTTTAGCTTTAGCCCACCTGTCAGGAAACCGTCTGGTTCTCCACCAGAAATCTGTCCAACTGCTGTGTGATCTCTCATAAAAAAACCAACTAATGTTTCGCACAAATCTTTTAAAATGCAGTACAGGTTAACTAATCATTTTCTATTTTTCCTCCTGTTGGAGTGACAGTGTGGGAGGCTTTAAAGCTATTTAAAAACATCTTTTCACAGACCTTGCAGAGTCGTGAAACTTACGGGAACCAGTCAATCTAATTACACTTCCCGAGTGATGTAATTACTGTTTCATTTAGTGAAACGTTATGAGTAATGTGTGACTTACTATAAGAATCTTGGCAAACGCTGTGAATAGAGCCAACATGTGTCTTTGTGGGTGGCGTTAAAGACGTAGGTTAAATGAAGTGGAAACTCTACTGCCTGTAGGTGTGGATGTGAGTATTTTTCTGTCTGGATCCGACCTGCTTCCTTCCCAGAGCAGTCAAGCAGAGGTTTTGTCCTCTCAGACACAAACAGGAAGGCAGGAGAAATGGATGATGGCAGACACTTAAAGTGAGAGGGTTGTCGTGTTTATTTGTCCAGCGCGGCCATAAGAGGCAGTCAGGTTTTTCATAGGCACTTCCTTTTTTCCCCCCCCCCCCCCCCCCCCCCCCCCCCCCCCCCCTCCCCCCCCCTTTTTCCCTCCCTTTTTTTTTTTTTCCCTCTTTTCCCCCCCTTCTTTTTTTTTTTTTTTTTTTTTTTTTTCCCCCTCTTTCTTTTCCTCCTTTTTTTTTCCCTTTTTTTTTTTTTTTTCTTCCCTTCCCTCCCCCTCTCCTCCCCCCCTCTTTTTTTTTTTTCTTTTTTTTTTTTTTTTTTTTTCTTCTTTTTCTCTTTTTTTTTTTTTTTTTTCTCTCTTTTTTTGACATGTGGAGTAATTTCCATAACTCATATTTGCTTTCAATGAGCTGATCTGAATGTTTAAGATGTTGTTGCCTCATTTTGTAAACAGAAACATGTTTATGGGTTGTTATTCCTTCAAGACTAATTAAATCCACCAGCAGACAAGCTTGACATTAAACGCTCTGCACAGCTGAAAAAACATTATGAACCCATAGCCATGACCTTTCCAGTGTTTGTTTTTCTCACAGCTGCAGCGTAATTGTTCGATTTCTTAAGTTTTCCAGGACTTCCAGTACTGCGGTTATACTGGATGTGCTGCCACAAACTGAAACACACACAAAAAAATATACGTGCAAGTATTAAAAACTGCTGAATTCACCAAAATCCCCAAAGTTAACAAATTTAGAGGTCAGACTCAGCTGATTGTTTCGTAAAACCCGATTGAAGCCTTTTGCAAACAGACATTTGCAAATTCTTCTTTAAATATTATGTGAAATGAATAATAAAAAACCACCCACAAACCTTTAGTTTTCGATCTGGGGCATCAATCCTGTGATGCGGGATGCCAAAAACAACACCTTTTCCCACCCAAGCAAAGGTGCTGATCCTTCAAAGTGTCAAGCTGAATCCACACTAATGTTGTTTGAGGTTATGGCTGCGATTCAAAGTAAGTCAACATTAGATTAGTGAAATCCTGCCTTTGTTTATGACCGTGAACTCCTCATTTGCAATATGCCTACTGTATAAGCAGCCCATATCTAAGAAATAAGGGATTCTGCAACCTTGCCCGATCATCAGTCTTTCTGTGCTTACATTCTGCAAGAAAATCTACATTTTCATGTAATAAAGATGTAATTGACCTGTGCAAAGAGAAAAATGGGAGAAACAGGATTGATGTCCCATGGAGAAAATTCTTTTTCTGGGAGAGGGTGGTAGCTGTTCTGACTCAGGTTAAATATGCCGTAGTAGCCCCCTTTATTCTGCACCCACATACCCAACCACTCTCTTCCCACCTCCCTCTCGTCATCTTTTTCCAGTGTTACTGCGTAGAAAAGAGAATAATCTCCGCTGGAAGAGACAAATGTGCAGGGATGTTACATTCAAAAGGCAGCTGGAATCATGTGCGCTCAGTATAATGTTTCAGAGTGGATTATTTGAGGCTTTTTTGGGATTCAGATGGATTTCCTTTATCTTTGTCATATATTTTTAGCTTTCATCTTTATAGTTTGGTTTTGAATTACATTTTCTTCATCATCTTGACTGCTTGTGAACTGTAAACTGACCATCTATTCTGCATAAATAAGATTAAAACCACTTCAGAGCGATTTCTCTACAAGTAAAACTTTTCCATGCAGTGCAAAGTACACCCATTATTCAATCACTCTCAAATACAGTTCAAGGTGTAACAATATCATTGAAGATGAAGGGGTGAAAGCCTACGTTGGCCATTACTTCTAAAAATGCAAAAAACAGACTTTAACAATCCTCCTGTTCGTCCAAAGTTTTGTACAACTTTAAAAATCTTTATTCATTTCTCTACAGGGAATGATAAAGTGTTTGTGGTTCTGATTACATTTCATCCTTGCACACCCACAGCTATGCACTTAACGATAATTTGTGATTCAGCTAAGAAGAGTGTAGGATGAGAATAATGTTTTAAAGTGTGTGATTACATAAGTTCATCATTAACTGAAGGAAATGTGTGTTTTTAATAATTGTCAACTTGATTGTTTTTAAGCTTTGTTTTTCCTCTAAGATTGTCACTCTACCTTCCGCTGCCTTCCGGCCTTTCTGTCTTTCTGTCTGGTCGGCTTTTCTTGAACTGTATATTGACATAAATAAACACACACACTGTCAAAAGTTTGGACATATTTTTCCATTAGATTCAATGACAAAGTGCCCAAATGTTTGACTAGTACTGACTGTAAATATGCAACAATTTACATGTGATCTGATTAGTCTGATCGCCAGAATAATCGATGACAAGTCGATTGTCAAAACGACCGCTTATGGCAGCCATATTGCCTTGGCTTACCTGAATCCAAACGACTGAACTGGATTATTTTGGCACCCCTAACAAAGCCTACCAGCACCCGTCTTGCATTCTGCATCTTTCTTTGTCTGATCTTACTCTTGTCCTTTTATCCCTTTTTTTTTTTTTTTTGCTTCCTCTGTTCATGTCCTGTTGCTGAATCAGTCATGATGTACATTCAAAACGGTCAAATCACTGATATCAAGGTGCTGGTGGTGACGAGTTTCCTGAAAGCAAAATGCAGTCACGTGATGCTCAGAGCTGGAAAAATAAGTTGTGAAAAGCAGATTCTCACTGATGACTCTAAAAATATACTAAATAGTTTCAAGTAAATTATGGACGCTACCCACTCAGGACACTTGGATTAAATGGGACGAGCAGTATGGAGGAATATTGACAATTTTTTGTGGAATTTTATGGACCTTTTTGGCTCGGACCCTGGCGAACTCCATAGGGGGAACCAGAAGTCGCCCTGAACTCCAGCTACATTTGACATATTGAAAAAGTGGTCCAGAGTCTTGCTCACCATCAGGGTAAGTGGAAAATAAAGTTAAATCATTCTGAGGGTGAACTATTCCTTTAAGGAAGTGTTGCTTAGAATCTCCTCATCCAACTCCATTTATACTGGAGAACTGAACAGATAGACATAAAGTTGGGGGTTGAGCTGCACCTTTATTTTAAAATCAAGGAATTTATTATCTTTTACATATTTAATTTCCCTTTATATTTATTATATATGTATATTTTCTTTGTGCTTACCATATGTGTCCTTACAGTTAAAATGATTTATTGTGTTTTGTAATTCAGTGTTCGGAGCTGCACTGGAACAACATGAGCAGAGCGTTCTGTCTCAGCACTGCTCAGGGCAACATTTTAAAGAAACTCCTGAACACATGAATTATTAAATAATGAAATTAAATTAAATTTTCACGAACGCCCCCTTTGAATACAAGCCTACACCATCATCCCCTCATTTTCTCCTTTTCGTCTTTCATGACAGAAAAAAACACAAAATGTACCTGTCTCCCCAATTATCCACCCTGCAAGCCCTGCTCCAAAGAGGAAATAAGTTTCCTTCATTTTCCGTGTGAGGCATAATTGATTTGCTTTTTTTTAGATGTTGTCCTTCTACTCCTTGGCGTCATGTTTCTTTTAATTTGCAGTAGAAACAGGATGTTGTGTTTGCATATTCAGAAGCTGTTCAAAACCGAGCAGGTGGCACCAAAACAGCACAAGTTTCCAAATGAAAATGGAAAAAAAAAGGGAAAGAATGACAGAAAACCTGTGCACTACAGCACAACACACACAGAAGTGCTCAGACTCTTGCTAGCTAAGTCATTTTTCCAGGAAGTAAGCATAATGACAGATTAAAGAAAGAAAGCGGAGTCAAGACAGGCATCCATAATGTAAGATATTAGTCATCTTAACTTTAAAGCAGAGTTAACGGAGGGAATATGTATCAGGCAGACAGTGCTGTAGGCAGTGTGACCGTACAAAAGCAGGCACTTACATCAAGTGACACACTCCCGCTACACAGGTACCACTGTAATCATTAATATGCATATGGAAAATGATTAAATAGGAGGCAGATAAAATGTGACGCACCATAATGAATGGAAATTCTAAAGCACATACTCAAGCTCAATTAATCATTTAAGACTATCGCAATGTCACATTTATCAGATTGCTGCAGGAAGCCAGAGGAGTGACGAAAATGGAAGGTGGTGGAATTGCACATTGCTTTCACACCTGGCCAGGTAGGATGGCTCCGCGATGCTGTGTATAAAAACAGACCAAAAAAGTAAAGATGTGTTTCTGCTTTATTATTCATATCATTATGACTAAAGGATTCTAGATTTCTTATCAGATTTTTACAGTTTCTATGCAGAACACTCAAATTCCACTGTGTCATGCACAGTGATAATAAAAGATATTCTCAGTCTCAGTCTGATGATGACGAAGCATCAGGCCTTGGTCATTTGCCTTCTGTTGGAATTTTAAATCCTATTACTCTTCTTATTTCTCTACCTGAACGATGTGTGAAAAGATTTTCTACAATAAAATTAACTAATTTTCTTATATTTATTATGAAGCTGTCATTTTCTCCCCAGTTTTGTCTGCACGTTTATCTGCTGGCATTGGTTTGTTATTTGCCATCTGTTTAGTGTCATGACATCCATGCTTGTGCATTTGGACATCAGAGGAGGGATTTGATTGACAGGTGTAGAATCAATCCCATTGGTTTGAGAACCAAAAAATGATGCTGACTCCCTGCATCCCAGGGAGGATCTAGACAAAAACAATGAAAAAGCAGTCTCAGCTCACCTGTTTGCCAAAGACTGAAGGTCACACATACGCATAAAGTCTCACACAACGTCCTCGTGAGTTTCTTTGCTAAATCAGCCGGGGTCTGCTTTCAAAGCGGCCAGGATGACGCAGTCCGTACAGCTAAACTCAGCAGTAAAGTGTTGCAGCATCCTGGAAGATTGTGTTATGAAAAGCAGTTTCTAATGTTTGAGATGGTGCAGGGCAACGACGACTTTGGGAATGTACAGAATAAATGTCACCAAGCCATCAAAACAAACCCAGGTTAGAAAGTTCCTTAAGCAGGAAGAGTAAAGATTGACCAATATTGGCCATTACTCAATGCAGGGTTGCAGTGGAAGCTGGTGTCTAAACCAGCAGCTACCGGGTGAAAGGCAGGGTACATCCTGGACAGGTCACCAGTCTGTCGCAGGGCCAACAAAAGACACAAACAACCAGTCATCCACACACTCCCTAAGAATTAGAGTGACCAGTTGACTTTGGCGGGTTAATATTGAAAACCTTCTGGACACAAGCCCAAGAAATCTGGATTTGGTGATCCCTGAACAAGTGGCAACCTCCGGTGGCCAACTATGAGGCTACCTGGAAGAAGTCATTATTTGTAGTTCTCCCTTCATCTGCTAGGGGCTGCAAAACCGAGCAAATCCCCATAGACTCCTGTGTTCAAAAGACACAGCAGAAATAAACGTTTACAGCCTGGTTCAGAAAATCGTAATAGGTTTAATAGGTCAAGTTTACCTTCATGTCAACTGTGAGGGGGTGATTTTTTTAATTTTTTTTTTATGTCATCCATTTAGATGTTATTTAATCTTACACATAAGATTAAAGGTGTGTCCTTTTAGTTGACATGCGGCAGACCGCAAGCCCGGCCCGCCGACAGGTGGCTCCTAGTTAGCTCCTTGTTTGCTCTCAGTAAGGTCTCAGGCTGAAGCAGAGTCGCACAACGGTGGTTTTTAGTCAGATAATAGCAAGTCTAAGGGTGAGTCCGAATGTGCACCCTATTCCCTACATAGGGCCCTATAGGGATCACGCCATTTTGTAGTGGTGTCCGAATGTCAAGAAAGAAAAAAGTAGTGCGCTCAAAGTTACCCACAATGCATCTTGAAAACTAGTGAGCATCAATGGTACCTTGACGGGACAATATAGACCACAATGCATAGTGGTCAGAGGAGCTGTATGGTGCGAGTTGTTGCACACATTAAGTGGAAGTAAAAAAGGAGAGAAAAAACAGCAGAAAAGGGATTAAACACACTATCAGTAAATAAAATACCTTCATTTAAAATTACAGATTTGATTTGGAATTAAATTTTTTCATGCGCTGTGGTTGCCGCCGTGCTTGCCACGGTGACAGCTGGTAATCACGTGATTTGCGGTAGTCAGCTTTGTGTCCGAATCGCAGGCAGAATGAGTGCAGTAGATAGTGCGCTATGTAGTGCAGCCCTATGTAGTGAATGAGGGGTTAGGGAGTAGGGAGGACATTCGGACACAGCCTAAGAGTGTCTTACCTTTACACCGCTGCTTAGGGGGCTTATCTTCGTTAGCTCCTGTTAGTTTCGAGTTAGCTTGGTTAGTGTTTATCCCAGAGTATATCAGCTGTCAATCATTTGCCCCGCGACTCAGAGCGGCCTTGCCTTTGCCCATTTTAGTATTTTTCCGGGAGTGACGGCGTACGTGACACGGCAAGATGACGATGGTGGGACACCCCCAATTGGCTTCACTTATAGCTCTTCAGAAACCAACGCGCGACGTTGCAGAAGGTTTGTCCTTCTCTATGTCTATGTCCCTGACCTATACCCTACATTGACGTTCCTGTGATTACCTTACCTTTCTGACCCTCTTTCGTTCCCCTTCATGACAAACCACACCCATCCTAGACCGAATTAGGCTAAAATATTACAGCAAATAGAATTTGAGCCACGCACACCTATCTGCTACATTTACTTGAGAGAGTGCATTAGATGTATTTTGTGTTGCCACCTCTGAGACGAGGCGAGCTTGCTTAAGATGCAAAAGGTCTGAATGTCACTTCTGTTCATTGATTTTTAGATCTAGTGGAAAACATATTTTATGGATGGTAGTTAGTAATGGGGGTGGGGTGGGCAGGCAGGATATGACTATCACTTGACCGACTGGGTCTATTTTAGATGTTTGTGATATCCTGATATCCATGTTCAACAGATGACTATCTGTTGCATGAAAAGTCAGTTTTGTTTTGTTTTTTTAGAGAGGGAGAGAAAAGGTCACTGGCAAACTGATATTCAAGACTGAATGTGCTCTCAGAAAGCAAACAGACGCAAAACAAACTCTGCATTGCAACTCAGTGTGTACATTTTTGTGAAAAGAAGAGATCAATCAATCTCAAACATCAATATCCGTTTGCATCCCTTTTGCTGCACACGTTTTCCAACTAATGAAATCTGTGCATGGCTCCCCTGTTATCGATTTCAGAGAGGCCCTAATTTGCCGCTTGAGATCAGGCAGCTCTCTCTCTTTCTCTCTCCGTCTCTCCAAACCACCCTCCCCTTTTCCCACTCCAATGCGAACACACTGGAGTGTGCACACATCTCATGTGCAACACGGTTGTGCCTTGGGCATCGTATTGAGCGCTGGGTGCACTGGTAGGGAAATCCTGTAGGGCAAACTGTTTAGTGCTGTATCTGAAGTCGTTAGATATGATTAATATAAGCTGATAGTGGCTGTAAGCCATCAGACAGCTCATCATGAGCACATATTACTTGGTAACTATAGATTTACATTTTAACAGCACATTCATATCTGCCATTTTGGATGGAGATGCTTGTCAAATGCCCCCATCCGAAATGGTGAGTGGATGGAGGTTTATTGAGGGAGAGACAGACGACTGAGTAAAGCTTTGAAATTACAGTAGGCAAGGTTTCCTGTTTAAAGCATCTTATCCAATCATCTTCATTTAACACTCCTGCTGAACACATTTTTTTACAACTCACTGTCCATTATATTTTTGCAATCATTGCTGGCATCAAAGATCATTTTTCCCCATGAGTTTTGTAGAAAATTCTATGCTTTAATACAAATAGTGTGAACTAATTTGCATTAATTTCCAAAACAGAAATCTAAACCATGTGAAAAAAAGGACTTTTATTGTATAATTTGCGTCATATCTGAACAAACTCTTCCATGAAACCTTTCAGAATAGTGACTGAAGCTCTACTGTATGTAAGTGCTACTGAGGAAAAGATGTCTGGCTCAGTATAAGAGGAAAAAGAAAATCCAACCAAGAGCTTCAAGTCCTGAAGTTTTATCAAAGTCAATACTGATTCTGAGCTACACACAGTGCTTTTTGGTGCCGTTGCCAAGTTGCAGAGGCTGGAGCAGTATTTGACTCCTGGAACAAATGCTGCCTTATGAATAAGCGGCAGTCTGACTGGGAAGGTCGTGTGTGATGGGTGGCGGTGGGAGAAGTCATGGCACCTTTGTTTTGGAGACGTGGATCAGGCTCTGCTGTGGGACTATTTTTTAAACTTATATTCACCTTGGAGACTTCATTTTGCATCCGTTGGAGGGGCTGTTCTTTATCTTGTTATGTTCTATCTCAGACAGACTATCGGTTATGTCTGGGCACCAAACTTGCTTGGTTACATTTAAACATCAAAACATTGTGGTTGAAGAACACAAAAGAACCAGTAAGAAATCAGATTGTTCTAAAACACATCTTTTTCAACATCATAACTTCATATAAAGACACTGAAGAGTGTCCAGAGCTTTACAGGCTGCCACCAACAGCTCACAACAGAGCAGTGTTATGTAATATGAGGTGCCGAGGCTGACCCCAGCTTCCTGTGGTCATTTATAGAACTATCGACTGTACTAAACATTATGGAGCAATGTTCTGATGCAGAGCTCCGGCTTTTATCATGCACACATTAATGTGCAAACACATTCATGAGCACATCGATTCATTCTGCTGGCCTTGCAACTGATAGACTGTTTGCATGAAGCTATGGACAGAAACACAGAGTGGAAAAGTGCACATGTCAATATACTAAAAGAAAAACACTTCAAATGTCACTGGGAAATTATTTAAGATATTTATTACACTTCAAGTATATACCAGTTGAGTTCATCTGTTACTTCATGTCAGCAAAACGGTAAAAAAATACAAATAAAAAATCTTGGCCACTCTTAAAATAAGGCCGCAACCAGAAAGCATAGTCCACAAGTCTCAGTCCATTTGGTGACTTGACTCGGCTGGGGGCGGGGGTGGTCTTCCGGACTGAGATCGCATTCACGTTGCACCATCGCCAAATGAGCCAAAACTTTTTAATAATGTCCCCAATCTGTCCAGAGGTGGCGCTGAATTTGGATTCACTATAGGCGAGGACAAGACGTACAACGAATAAGAAGGTTCTTGCAACTTCCGTTTCCTCCACAAAACATTATTTTTGCGTATACTTTCAAGGAAATGGGACATGCTTTCATCAGACCAAATACTGATTAAAGCTTTTACTTGTAACTCCGTCTGACCACGAGCCTTCTTTATAAGTACTGCAGTCCCACACGTGTTTGTTGTCGTAGCGTTTTACTCACAGTGCCCAACGTTTTACCCACAATACCAATGCAATTCTGTAGTCCACTTCCTGTATTTAGTTCACTTGAAATGGGCCGAGACCTGCATTTGTAGGCGGACCGAGTCCGGTTGTTTGTTCCAGATCGGTCTGCTCATTCACAACCCCCCCAAATGTGCGGACTTTCCAAACAAATGGATTCTGACTCAAATCAAAAAAGATTTGTGAATGTGCCCTAAGTTAAAGGGACTAGAGGCAGAATGAAGAAATGAGACACGTGAGTGATGCGACTGGTGCTGCAGGTAACTGCAGCCACCAGCCAAGCCGCCACGGGAGCACAAACTGAAACTGTCATGTTGTTTACTACGCTGATAGTCTTTTTCTTCGTAGTTACACATTTTGGTGTCTTTCATTTAATCTGGATCGTTTGCTGATGGCCAAAGAATCCATAACTATCCCTTACAGTGTTTAAATTCACCGCAACCGTCTCCATCCTGTATCAAAACTGTCGGGGACGCGTATGCAGCGTCATCTGACGTCACATCCGCAGGACTGCGCGGGAAATTCAGCCACTGAATCGCAGCGCATTATGCAGCACACAGCCTGTTCAAGGTAACAGAGAGAGACGTGGGTGGGCTCGTTGTTTTTGTTTTTTAACAGTTCATCACCCGTACCGTACCGTCTTCTTCCGCTTATCCGGGATCGGGTCGCGGGGGCAGCTGCCTAAGCAGGGAACCCCAGACTTCCCTCACCCCGGCCACAGCTGCCAGCTCATCCGCTTCATCACCCATTTGTATTAAAAAACTGGACATGCATGTTTATTCTGTCCCAATTGCTGCCTCTAGTCCCTTAAAAAAATGACATTTTTTGCTTTTTTTAAGCAAAAAAAAAAAAAAAAAAAAAATCTGCCAATCAACAAGCAAAATTTTCTTGATAAGATTTCTTAAATAAGATGCACTGCTTTAAAACAAGTTCTTATCTCACTGAAATGTTTCTCTTTAGGTAATTTTGTCTTATCTTGAGTGTGATTCGATATTTTTTACGAGAAATTATTATTATTATTATTGTTGGCCCTGCGACAGACTGACGACCTGTCCAGGGTGTACCCTGCTTCTCGCCTGATAATAGCTGGGATAGGCTCCAGCAACCCCTGCGACCCTGAACTGGATGAGCGGTATAGAAAATGACTGACTGACTAGAAATTTGAAAAATATACTTGGTAAGATTTGAGTTTTTGCAGTGCATTTAAGTAGCTATAACCAGAAAATAAACAAATAAAATAAACTGAAGTATAATGTGTTAGGAGGAGGTCACTGATTTTTAACAGTGAGGTTTTCTGCTGTGTGGCCGTGGCCATCATAGAGTTGCAGGCCCAACACAGAGACAGACAACCACCCACACTCACTCCTAAGGACAATTTAGAGTGACCAATTAACCTAACATGCATGTCGGTGGTAGAAAGCTGGTGTATCCGGAAGGTGAGAACATGCAAACTCAATACAGAAAAGCCACAGTTCAAACCTCTTCCCAGCCACAGCTCTAGCGACTGACCTTCTGACAGTGAGGCAGAGTTGCTAACCACCATACCACCGTGCAGCC
The DNA here is from genome assembly GCA_023101725.1 of Atherinomorus stipes. Lineage (NCBI taxonomy): Eukaryota > Metazoa > Chordata > Actinopteri > Atheriniformes > Atherinidae > Atherinomorus > Atherinomorus stipes. Next base: position 518,210 of record JALJCO010012117.1, on the reverse strand, counting down.
CAGAGAAGTATTGATCAGTCTTATTAAATTTGTTCATTTAACATCTATCCCTATGTAAGAGCTAAAGCCTGAAACTATTGTTAGATGTGTCTGACCTGTGAATGTTGTGGTGACTGTATGAGAAACTGTGCCAACCATGAGAAACTTTGAAAACAGCACCATTAAACTGTACAACGCTCTGGCTAAGCAGGAGAGAATCTGCTGATTTATTTATTTTTATTCAGAACTGTTTTTTATTATATTTCACAATGGAATTTCCAACAGAATCAATGGCGTTTCCCATCCATCCATCCATCCATCCATCCATCCATCCATCTATCTATCTATCTATCTATCTATCTATCTATCTATCTATCTATCTATCTATCTATCTATCTATCTATCTATCTATCTATCTATCTATCTATCTATCTATCTATCTATCTATCTTGTCAGCGTGATCAGCAAACCGCATGCATCATACACACTTTGCACAGAAACATTTATATTTTATTCCTCCGAGCATGGGCAGTGACACTGGGGATGGAGCTACAAATCATTGGCAAACAAAAATTTGCAGATGACAGAAATCATGCAGCAGATTTGACCATCTCTTATATGTATGTAAAATCAGTTTGAAAACCATGCTGGGTGACACATATAAAATGCAGATTTAATAACCACTGTCACAAATTCAAAGCTTTTGTTTTGCAGTTATTTGTAGATGCATACACAGAATCGCCACTGGAAACGATCATTACATTCTGCAGTGTGGTAAAGCATCAGGATGCACTGCCGACTTTAATTAAGGTGGAATGTAGAGCATCAGGGGCGTAAGTTTAAGTCTTTGACGGCTAAATAGTACAGTGAGATCAGGAAGTGCCAGATGCTCACTAAATATTCCTTGGAAGCAGCCCCCTGCCTGCACTGCAGTGCCTCCAAATAAGACACTGCATGCAAAGTGAAACAAGACAAGTGCAATATCTGTGCAACATTTTGGCAACGGCTGGTAGAGGCTGGATTGTGGCCAGCGCTGTGACGTTCACACATGTCACTGACTCTCTTGGCAGCTGAAACTTAAAGATGGACAATAAAAAGAATGATGTTTCATTTTTCATAACTGTAATTTTAATGTCATTTAAGCTATTAGCTTGACATCTTAAAAAAAGGAATTAGCATGCCATCTCCCTCATACATATATAACTTGGTGTAGGGTAGGCTGGGTACAGTTGAGACATGTGTGCAGTTGAGACATGGCAATTACTTGCGCATGAAGCAAGATTTTGCTGTGGTTTTTGGTGTGCACATGCGTATTAGCATTCTTTTTGAGCATGGGAAAATTCAGCTTTGTGTGAAGCTCCGCGGCAGAGATATTCAAAAAAATATTTTTGGACAGGTCAGATTTTGATTTTACCATGTTGGCTTCCTCCCTTTATATTACTTTTAAAGTTAACATATACTTTGCAGACATTGTTTTGTGCACTGAAAACTGATAAATTCCATGACATCATAGCATGTCAGGTCTTCACATATATTCAGAGAAATGTGCGAAGTGGTCATCAGGGTACAATTGAGACATTGCGTCTCAACTGTACCCTGATGCAGAACGCTATTGCTTTGCATGCTGTTCAGCAGCGCAGACAAACAGCAGGATTTTAAGATTTAAGTCATAATTAGGCAAAATTAGAACAAATCAAAGGTAGTAACAGTGTGCTACTCTGACTTGTCACTCTATTATTATTGCACTGTTGTTGTGTTGATATTTGTACTGTTTGCAGTATCCATTAAATAATTTGTTCTTTTTAAATTTTTTTTAAAAGTTTGCCTACGCTATTGTTAAAATAAATCAACAATAGCACTTAATAAAGTGTAAAAAAGTTGCAATTGAAGTTTTTAATAGTTCATTACATTAGCAGTATAAGCTATTCAGCTTTTTCAATGGTCTCTAAACTGCACTCAGTATTTTTATTCTACGGGTACAGTTGAGACAAAAACACACATCTTGTTTTTGATTAATTGTGAAAATTACGAATAACTTATGGATATTATTCTTTGATTATTTTTAGTACACAAATAGATGATGTATTTTGTGGAAAAAACTAAAATTCTGTCCAGACCCTTTTTATCGTCTAATTTTTGCGTGAGTGAAAACTGTCACAACTGTACTCAGTCTAGTCTACTTTAAGCCAGTCACATTCATGTCATGTCAAACCCTTATGAGCCAAAGAGACTAATTATAATGATGAGATCAGGATGCTGCAAAGGTGATGTTACACAGACCAGGTGTCTGTTGCACGAAGCAGGTTCAACAAACTCTGAGTGTAACCCTGAACTCTGAGTTGATCTACTCGGAGTTTTCGGTCCCAGAACAGCTGATTTGAGTTGGTTTAATCAACTCAGGGTAGTTCAACCCGGGGTTTTAAACATGCTCTACCGTGATAAAAAGCCAGCATCAATTGAGCACCGATTTGACGAGTCACCATGGCAACGTAGACGCAAAGGTGGGGCTGCACTCACCATTGAATGGAATGAACTTCTAAAGCCTCATATGGGAGACAGAGACAGCTTAATGGTCAAATAATCAGCACAAACCATCTCTCGGAAACACAGAGACAGGACCTCCAACTATCATTTACAGATGGTGATATATAAATATACGGACGGATCAGCTTGTATGCGGGGGGGGGGGTCCTTATTTGATTTACAGGGAGAATTTAGCGATTCCAGTTCCATTATCGATATCACTTTTCGATATAGTTCCTTATCGATTCTCATTGAATGATTTTTATAGTATAAACGGCTTTGGTTGCAGTTACTCTTTCACTTAAAATATGCATCAACCTTTTGTCATCAACTTCAACTTAAAGTCGACTTCAGTTAAAAAATAACTCAGAAAATACAACTGCAGTGATCAACTTTTGTACAGTACCAGTTTTTGCGCCGAAAAAATAGCATGTTTACCTTTTCATGAAAGATACAAGATCTTTTAGGACTTAAAAGGAACGGATTAAATAAGTTAGACTTCTTTTCACTTCTTTTGAACATTTTGAATTTAAATTATTATGTGTGTGTAAATATGCATATGCATATGCAATTTTTATAATTTACAGAGCAGTACACAGCAGTAAATACTCCACACTGACACAGAAGATGCTGCTGCTTTCCTTTTCAACATGTTCATGTAAAGACTAAAGGTTAATATGACATCACAATACTTTACGAATAATCTCTAACATTATTAGAGTCAACGGGAGTTTTACATTACCTGGGATGTTTCAGACGGAAGACGAGCAGAGGCTCCCCACCAAGCGCCACCACGGTTGCTTAGCAACGTACGAAAGGCTTTATATTCCGACAAACTAACTGCTGTGTGGCCTCGGATGTTATCGTTCCATACATGTAACTCACGCTTATATCGTACTTTTTCATGAAGTACAATCAAACTTTGGAGCACGTTTGCTGCGACGCCATGTTGGAGACACGTACGTGACGTCATCGCGCAAATGCGTCCAACATTAATGGAACCGATAAGAGGAATCGTTAGGCAGGCAGATGAATGATTCCATGGAATCGAACGATTCCCATCCCTAGTGAACACCCCCTCCCAAAAACAAACTCTTTTATTGTTCTTTCAGCCTCGAGGGCAAGAACAAAGTTCTCACTTCATGGAACAACCTTTGGCCTGTGTATGCTCATGGTGTGTTCAAAGACAGCTTGGGAAAACACGCAACTGCATACTCGTAACGGGTTTAACTGTTGTAAAAGCTGATAAAAGTGCCGGGGACAGAGGGGACAGATGGGGAAAGTGCAGGGGACATGTCCCATGTGTACCCCGCGTCCTTTACGCCCATATGTGATACATTTGAGATAGGACCAATGCCATTTTTTTGTTTGTGTTGTTATTTTCCAAAAACTCCCTTGTTTGGTTCTCTTGGACTTCATACTGTACTGCCAGATCACATATCTTTGGCTCATCAGTACATCTCATGTAAGTGCACCAGTATATGTTTGGGTTGATAATAATAATAATGGCACATGATGTTTTTAGTCAGATTTTTTCAAATGTCTTTCAGTTCAGAGGAGACGTGGAGATGTTTAAAGAACTCCTCTGACCACTGATTCTTCTATAGAGGCCAGAAGATGAGTGTGGGAAGAAAGAGAAAACTGGAGTTCTTTGGGGTTTTGGTGATTGATCAATGGCTTACTTCCCCTGATAGATTGCTCCATTCAGAGGAAGTTGCAGGAGAAAAAGTAAATTGTTGATTCTCAGAATCAAAGCCCCGTTTGACCCATAAAAACGACTGAGTTCACCTTTTCAGTCCCAACAGGGATTTCCTCCAACTTCGATTCATCACAATGCACATTGACAGAAAATACAGCAATGTGCCAATAAATTCAGCAGAGGGCAGGTGAGTCTGGCTCATTACCAAACAGAGAGAAATTTCATATTCATTTGTTGCACACAGCAAATGACTGGCCAACAGAGTATGCACTCGCCTGCGAGCTTCGTTTCACCCTCCACCAACTCCTGAGAAAATACCTGGATCCTTAGCTGCTAAATGCTCCATTAAACTCACAATGTAATTGCTGGTTGAAGCAGTCTAAGTAGTATGCAGTGGGTTTTCTACACCTTTTCAATGAAACAGCTGCGGTTTCCTGAAACAGTCAAAAAGGATTCTGACTGAACAACGAACTGAAACATAATAAGGGACGATTAAACAGGAAAATATTATGCTGCGGACAATTTAAGCTTGAGCTTTGCAGACTTGAGAGGAACTGAGGTTCTCTCTGTATGTTTGTCATTTCAAGAAGATGTTCAATCCAGCCCTCTGGCTGATGATGATATGAAATATGTTGTTTTTTTTTGGAAAATATTTAGAATTACAGGTTGACGACACAGAAAAGCAGTTATTTTTAGCACAGATTATAAGTTTCAGTTTTATTTTTTTCCAGACCTTGAAATGTCAATGACCAGAGTCATTAATGATCACAGATGGTGGGAAAATGTCAGTGTTGGTTTTATATTTAATCATACTTTTATGCTTCTTTTCTTCTGCACCCCGCTGTAATGCTTTTAATGTTTTATAAAAAGCACTTGAATTCTTGTGTACATGAAACGCTATACAAATAAACTTGCCTTGACTAAATGATAAACTCTGCACTTTAGCAAAGGGGAATGGTCATATAGATTTCTGATTGCTCAAGTAAAAACAAATGTGAAGTGTTCATTATTTTATTTCCTTGTCCTTGCTTCACGTCATAGCCCGCCATTGTAAAACTGCTATAATCCACAGTTTCTCAGGGCTTATTGCTTTATTTTTTAATACTTAGCATTAACCGTTGCAACCCGGACGGTACTGCTAGCTTACCATACTTAAACACAGACTACATATGCTGATGATGTATGTGTAACTGACAGAACACCGGTGCATACTGTACCTGGCAATTGATTCGGTGCAGCCGTTGTGTCCCATCTTCCCCCTTATTTCCACAGAAAGAATACAATTGAGAAAAAAAGTGTTGAATGTGTCATCATTTTTCTCAGAAAATACATTTCCAGTAGAGATATTGACACAAAATTTTCACCAGATGTTGGCAACAACCCAAATAATGCACCCATACTGTACAAAGAAATCCAAACATTTATATCTATAAATAAAGTTATGTGAAATATGATGAAAGGACACCTGGAATAAGTATTGAATACGCTTACTGAAATTTCTTTAAGACGTAGTGCAAAAACCTTTGTTGGTGATTCCAGCCTGTATGGCGAAACCAGTGAAATGCATTGCTCAGGTGTAATTTTGGTCCATTCTTCCACACAAATCGCCTTCAAATCTTCAAGGTTCCAGCTGTATTTTCTGTGAATCTTCAGTTCTTTTGGCTCAGGGGATTGACTGTTCTAGCAGCTTTAATTTCTTTTTCTCAAAGCAGTTGAGTTTGTCCTTGCCTGTGTGCTTGGGATGGTTATCTTGCTGAAAGATCCAGCTTCTTTTCATCTACAGCAGCTGCAGATGGCAGCAGATTCTGGTCCAGAATGTCTCTCTACTTTTCTCCATTCATTCTTCCTTCAGTGATATGAAGTCTGTCAGTACCAGGTGCTGAAAAGCAGCCTCCACCATGATGTTCCCACCTCCGAACTTCACTGTTGCTATGGTGTTTTTGGGCTCAAGTGCAGTGCCATTTCTCCTCCAAACATGTTGTGTCTTATGACATCCGAAGAGTTCAGTTTTGGTCTCTTCTGACCAGACTATGTTTCCCAGAATGTCATGAGTTTGTCCAGATGCTGTGTTGCAAACTTCAAACCAGCATCAACATGATTTTTCTTCAGACATGGAGGTGTGCATGCATGAAGGTCATGGCGGTTGAGTGCATTACTTCTTGTTTTCTCTGAAACAACTGTATGTGCTGATTCCAGGTCTTTCTGAAGCTCTCCACGAGTGGTCCTGGATTGCTGGAGAACCTTTCTGATTATTGTTCTGACTCCTCTGTCTGAAATCTTTCGAGGAGCACCTGGCCGAGGCAGGTTCATGACAATGCTGTGTTCTTTCTACTTCCGGATGATGGTCCCAATGGTGCTCACTGGAACTTTCAGGAGTTTAGAAATGCACCTGGAACCAATGCCTTCAGTGTGTTTGCAATCATAAGGTAGCGTAGATCTTTAGACAGCTTTTTGCTTTTATCCATCATGCAATGCTTCTTGTCTGACACTTTGGTGATGAGGAACCATTTTAAAGGCATCAATCAGGACTAAACCAGCTGATATTACTTTGCACTGATTACTGCATGATTGCACGATTACTTTCTAAATACTGACAGACTCCGGCCGCTTTCTTGGCTTTCCATATCTTTTTGGCCTCCATTTCTTCCCTGTGTCATTTCACTATATTACTTATACTGTAACTTCATTTATGGACATAAATGTTCGGATTTCTATGTATGTGTGCATTACTTGGGTTGTTGCCAACGTCTGGTGAGAATTTCATGTCAATAGCTCTACTAGAAATATATTTTCTGAGAAAAATGTTGACGTGTTCAATACTTTTTTCCCCATTGTATATTCCACATCTTTGGGGTCATCAGATGCCAACAGAAGGTTAAATGTACACTATAGAGCAGGTGTCGTGGCGAAGGCTTCCACTTTACATGGGTGACTACACAAATCCAGGCCAATCGCTGGCGTTTCCTTACAGGAAATCAGTAATCCCATCAAAAAATAGTTCTTCCCTCATCGATTGAAACAATCAAACACACACCAACTGTCTTGTGTTATTACAATTAACTCCATAAAGACCAGTCTCTGTTCTATTTCAATGGACATCCAAAACTTTCTGACCGTCAAGCGCAGTTGTGAGCATGCACGATTGACTTTTGCATGTATACATAAATTAGCTAAATCGTCCACTGGCAGGCGACTGTTCTCTGGTTTATCTACAGATGAAAACAGAGCTGAATTTCCCAATCAGGATTAATAAAGTAAAAATTATTATTAATAAACAACACAAATTACTAAAAGACAAAAGAGACAAATGGTTCTTTTAAAGGCAGCATGACTATGAATTGAAACAATATTATAAATTCCCCTTACAGTCTGGAAATTGACAACATTCTCTATGACTCATTGGATCTTTCTGAAGAAAGTAAACATGCATATTGAAAAAACAAAATTAACATTCTGTTTCAGCGCTTACCAGTTTAGTGATGCTATTTTGAAACAAGATACAACTAAAATGCAATATAGTAATATTTTTAAAATAACATGTAAGGTAAACAGGAAATCATGACAGATTAAATGTATAATAAAGCACCTCAGTGCTTTGTATGATTGTATCCTTGTTTTTATTGTGTTCAGTGGTTGTGCCTGCCAGTCTACTCAGATCTAGTTTGTTTAGGAACCTTCCTAAATGAGTTAAATGACCTGCAAATATCTTAGTGGCAGCCATGATAAAAGCTGTTTGAATTCTCTAAACACTGAGGAGGGCAGCTTGAATGATTCTTTTATTATCTCTAAAAGCATTAACTACCCTAGAACATCTATTATTTAAAGAAATCTTTCCCACATTTCCTTGCTGATGTGACATTCAAAGCAACGTTTGGTTGTTTTTATCCAGTTGTACAAGCCGGTTAAAGGGGATAAATATAAGGACAGTGGGGTAAGAGTGAGCCACTGATGACATGCTTCAGTTTTTTTACTTTTGAGTCTGAATTATGAACTCTGATAAGAAAATAATAGTCTTGATTATATAATACTATTGTGAGGCACTGTTTCTGTGCAACAGTGTGCTGAGAGTGCATCAAATTAAAGGAGTGATGACATAACAGTTAAAAACTAGTTTATGTTGTTGGCATTACTGCATATGTAAATACTCCAAAGAAAAAAACGGCATTTTTTACAGCGGAGTATTGTTTTGAAACGCCAGACCTCACTTCCTCTGTAATACAGTTGGGTCTGGTGATGATATGGAGCTTTACCCGGAGACCACGTTGACTTCATTTTGATTGGCTACACCTTATTTGGCTATGACCTTATTTGGAGAATCTAGGTCAAGCTGCGGTCGGACTTTGCTAAAGGCTAACTGCTAGCAACATGGGCACTTCAGACAGTGTGAGCTACGTTTATCAGACAAGACAGCATTTAGAAAATAAATAAACTTACAGGTAATGACAAGGTTGTGGCCCCCTCCCTCAGTGTTACTGCAGTTGTTTTCTTTTAAATCCATTTGTTTGAAAATCCAGACCTGACTGCAGAGAAGTTACTACTAGCTCCATACACGAAGCTGAATCAGACAGGGAGGGGAGGGGGGGAGCGGACGGTGCATAAACCGTTAGGAGAGAGAGAGGGGGGCACTGTTTACTTGATAGTGTGCTCTTATTGGAGCAATTAAATTACGTAGAATGATAGAACTACGTAGAATGATAGCCTGCTGTCTGATTCAACTGTTTCTGAGCAGAGAGACAAAGCTGACAGACCATAAACAGGAACTTTGATTCTCACTCTGGACATTCACATGGCCTCATCGGTGCACAACAGATCATATTACACACCCAAAACCCCAGAAAAGTGAAATTTGATGTCATGGCACCTTTAAGTGTCTTGCCCAAGGACACAACAACAGATGGCTGTGGGATCGGGATTCGAACTGCAGATCCTTCAACCATTGGCCAACCTGCTCTACCACCTGAGCCACAGCTGCCCCAGAGCTTTGCGTAAGAGGTGTGTGGTGGTTTACTGACTGTTTAAGACGTGTCTTTAGCAGACTCAAAGGGCTGATGGTTCTCTGTAGCTCGTTTGGGGCATTTCTCAGTGCAGCACAGCGAGGGACTACAGTACAACCCACTCTCTCTTGCTTGAACCAACCGTACTTCAGGTCCGTGCTCTGACTTATAGACAACGTTAACTTCTCTATAATATGCCAAACTGAACACCACTTCTGATCAGATAGCGAAGGTGTTGCGCAATGACAGGTGGTAGATTCCTCCTACCACCTTTTCTTAGCTCCATCACATTTTCATATGAGGACAAGGAGCTTGGTAAAAGACAATCGGAGTTCATTTTTACTATTTGACTCCTGGACTATTTTCTCCCTACAGTCCATCTCCCACCATGATTGACTGGGCCAGTCATCAGTCCCATCATCCAATCAGGAATAATGACTAATTAGTCTACCTGATGAAAGCACAGCCAAACAAATGACAGTAATTTAATGTGTGCTCATTGGTTTGTAATGTTTTGTTTGTGGTTGTAGTTTGTTATTTTTTGCTGTATCATTTTCATGTCACTTTGTTTCAATATTTTTTTGTTAATATAATTTTCCTTTGATGATCTGATTGACCTAATGGTCACAGAAACACAAAGTGTCACAAACAGATTAGACCAAAGCACAATTACATGAAGCAGTTCCCTCATCCACCTCCCAACAGTCCATCATCCCTACAATACACATATATTCACATAAAGAATATGAAATATACAATTTTAAATGCAATAACTTGTTTAATTTGTCCCCTTTTTCTTGAGTTGCTTTACCTACCATGATACCACCCTTCTCTGATATTTGTCACACTCAGTAGATTTCACAGGGCAAAATGTTTTTTGTTTTGTTTTGAAAAATCCAGCTGTTAGTTTACAAACCACTGTTTTGTTATGAACCAATCAGATTCCTCTGCTCAACAGTTTACTTTCTGCTCCCAGAGTCACAGCTAAACATGGAGAGGCAACGCTCAGTTTTAGTGTAGAACAACTCCCAGAAAATATATATCAAGGTTAAAAACATTTTTATTTGCTGTTACCTTTGATCAAAACAACTATTCATTTTATTTCCTGCATTCTATTTTATATTTTTCTATAATTAATGAGTTTCTTTTATTTCTATTGAAAGTTTTCTTCTGCACCCTGCTGTAATGCTTTTAATGTTTTAGGTAAAGCATTTTAAATAGTCTTGTACATGAAATGTGCTCTTCAAGTAAACTTGATGTTTCCCATTTATTGCGAGAAGTGAGGTTTAAGAAGTTAGAGGTTAGTCTTCTTTTGTGTTGATTACCTTGCCATGGTATTTGTGCACAAGTCTTACTTGTTGAGTCCCCACAGGGCCTCAAAGCCCCCATGCTACAGGCTTAGCTTAGCCCGAGGTTCTAGCATATCAGCCTCGGCAACCCTTCTAAAACTGTTTTGAAAAGTTCAGCTTAGCTATTGGAACTGCAGTCTCTAAGCTGGAAGTGTATACAATCCTGCTTTCCTGTTTCCAGAGAAACTAACTGATGTTTTACCGAAGTTTATATTGCGTCAGTAAAACTGAAAACAGCAATGTAAAGACCTAACGGGGAGCACTAGATCCACAATTCAGTCTCATTTCAATCTGTAGTGACTAATAGAAACAAAATTGCCTTTGGTGGAAATCTGTTCATCCTCTGTATCACTTCACCTTTCACTTTCTTTGTCTCATTCTCTTGGGTGCTTTTGTCAACAGCGTTGTTAACTGCCATTTTGTGCTATTAGTTGTTTTCCTACAGTGCTCATGCTCCCACATTTTGCACAGCTCAAGTGCTATTAAAGGAAATGAACACTCACAGTGCAGTGTGTTGCTTTATAAAACACTCAGAACTGTTTGAAAGTGAAAGATGAGTGTGACTCAGTCTGCAGTGCGGTGCATTTCTCTTCTTGAAAAACACAACATGGGGGTGGAGGAGCAGTGGCAGATCCCCGAACAGCCGAAGAAAAGGAGGCAAATAGCGTAGGTGAAAACAATTCAGTTGTCCTCAAATGCACAATGCAGTGCGATGTCTGTGGTAGTTCAGGTGTTAATGATGTGTTAATTCATTGCCCAACATTTGCTTCCTGTTCTCCAGAAATTACCATCTCTGTGAGGGAGGGTGTGTGCTTGTCTGTTGTGTGAAGATCACAGTGTTTGGACATAGACGAGCGTATGTGTGTGTGTTTGGTGGGGGGTGCAACAGCAGGCAACAACAGACGGCTGAACCTTTGGAGAAAGACTACGTCAGGCCTGATCGCTGACTCCTCCACTATTGTTCATTTTGGCAATCTGATATTTCAAAATGAGAATAGCACCTCACAGCTGGATTTTTGTTTGTTTTGTTTTCCAGTCAATCCTTTGTGTGATCAGACTGGCTTCATTAAAACCTAAAATAGCCCCTTTTCAACTGCTGTAACTTTTTCATTTACATGATATTTTAAAAAACCTTGGTGCATTTCCATTGTAAAACTTTTCTCTCACTCCCAAACTTGCCCTGAAAAGAGCACCCAGTGCAGGGGAAGTACCTTCCAGGACGTCTTGATGGCAGGGCTGTGTGCTGAAGAACTTGGATTGGTTGGACATATCCATGTTTGTGCCGCTGTACAGCTGCAAACCTGTTTATTTTACTTGTACAAACTTTAGACCATATTTGAACTGTTTTAAAAATTAAGATTAAGGCATGTGAAGTGGATGGACGACGCAACCCAGGATATTTTCAGCATTTTTGCCGAGGACGACATACTGTACAGCGGGATTTTAAGTCATTATGCTCCAGGCAACTGTATCTGGAAAAATAGCCAAGGATCTTGCAGAGCTTAATGTAGAGCACATACGGACAGGGGCTACAATCACTGACCACCCCCACGCTTTAACCGGGCAACACTCAAGCAGTTACAGAGACCCCAAGCTGCTTCCAAACCACTTTTCCTTCTTATTTTAGACACTAGCTACCCCATACAGTTGGTTTAAGATCGGACATGCAGAAGTTGAAAATCCCACTTTTAAGCTTTTCTCGCTGAGATATTGGGGGAAAATTTTCTTTCCATTGAGCCCAAACCCTTCCCAACCCCTTTTCCTTCTTTGTGTATACACTTGCTACCCCATACAGTTGGATGTATTTAATAAATATATATATATATACATGCGCTCTGAGGTATCTACTTATGGCCACCCCTATGTGAGTAATGGTTTCTTCCTGGCCACCCCAGTGAAAGATTTCTGGCTCCGCCACTGCATACAGAAACTAGAAAAGCACTCGGAGAGCACAGACCTCCACCAGGCAGTTCAACTCCCTTATTTTTGTGTGTTCTGGATCATAGTATCCTGAATTTTCAGTGGATCTGGATCAACTTTGGAAACATTATAGAAGTCATTGAGATCCTTTCTTGTAATTTTTTACCAAACACTTGAGCCATTTGTGTGGAGTTATATGCAAAAATTCCCAAAATTTGGCCTTTTTTACTTTTGTCTTATCTTTTTCTCTTTCCATTTGTCTTTTTCTTTCCCTCTCTTCTTTCAGTACTCCTCTTCATTCTTTCTTTGAAGCATCAGCAACAGTGCATGCTGACAGCCAGTGTTTTGATATCCGGTTGCTGGTGTGTGACGCTGTGCATAAAGAAAAACTCAACTGTAACATGTGGTTCCTGGCTGGAACCACACGTTACAAAGTGGGGTTTGACAACTGTGAACATGGCATCGGTAGAGGAGGTAAAGGTGGGGAAAACAATAAGTGTTTGCGGCAGTGGCTTGTCTGATCACCTAAAAGCAATCAAAGTAATTTAAACTTTTGACATCTTTAAATGCACGCTTCCCACTCTTCTTTGTCAATTTTCACAAATGGGTAAACTGTGACTCTGCCACCATGACTTCCAGCGGTATTGCTCTGTTTCACCCAGAGCACTCCAGATTTGTAACCTCTCTCACAACGAACATACTGACCGTGTTTACATGAGATTTTAATCCCTCTTTAATTCTGAATAAAAGTTAATTCCACTTTAAGAAGACCATGTAAACCCTTAAATCTGAGTAAAAATAACAATTCCGAATAGAACTCAAGTCCGAACTACGTGGTTCGGTTTAATCCTCTTTTAATTACGAATAGAATAATTCACCTCTCATGTAGCCTTTTATTCTGCTCTAAGTTAATGCCTGTCATTCTGCACATGCTCCTTCCCTTGTCCTGTTGTAATGGCGCTTGTCGAAGCGCTGGATTTGTGCCAGCCAGCGGAAATGAAGTACTACGTTAGTGTTGAGCTGCTGTTACAAAACTACAATCAAAATACAGTGAAAGTCTGTTATTATGTGGTGTCGTAGTTGTAACAAAAACGAGAAGACATCGGCATCTGTGTACTTCCGGGTAGACGTAAATGGACGTGAATTTGTCGCGCCAGCCCCCTGTCCAATCAGAGCCCTTCCCAACCCCCAGATCTAAAGCGGAATTAGATAAACGTGTTTCCGATGTAAACATTCATTCAGAATTTTTATTTCCTTGTAAACATGAAGGAGAATGATCTATTTTTCAAATCATTTAATTTGGATAAATTAATTCCAAATTAAAAAGCATCATGTAACTGGGGCCACTGACGGATGAAAAACCTCCGGATAGGGATGAAAGTGTCCGTAGAGAATGAATGGGCTTTCAGTGTGCGAAAGTCAGATGAGTGCAGATTTGATTAAAGGGACTAGAGGCAAGAATAAGAAATGAAACTTGCGACTGGCGCTTCAGGTAACTGCAGCTATGAGCCAAGCCGTCATGGGAGCACAAACTGGAGCTATAATGTTGTTTACTACGCTTTTTCTTTGTAGTTCCACTTTTTAGTGTCTTTAAGTTGATCTGGATCGTTTGCTGACAGCAGAAGAATCCATAACTATCGCTTACAGTGTTTGAATTTACCGCAACCGTCTCCTTCCTGTATTTAGCGCTTCATCACCCAATAGCATTAAAAAAAATGGAGATGCATGTTTGTTTGTTTTTTTTTTTTAATTCCTGCCTCTAGTCCCTTTAAAGGTGTCAATATAGGCTAATGCAGTGATTCCCAAACTTTTTCTGCAGGGTTCCCTTTTCATTGACAATTATATTGTCAAGCCCCCCCCCCCCCCCCCCCCCCCCCACCACTACCACATACACACAAACATTTACCATGAGACGCATAAAAAAAATGCACTGAATTGGGGGTGGGGCAATGCCTTTTGTTGAGTCATCATCATTTGTTCATTAATACTTATAAAGTATGATTTTTTTTTTTTTTGTTAGAACTGCAAAAACTATACTTTTTAGCCTGGCTGCCCCCCTCCCACCCAACATGGCCCTGAGTCCACCCATTTGGGAAGCACTGGGCTAATGGTAGAAAATTGAAACATATTTCACCCTTCTCTGTTTATCAAAAGTACATGCTCAAGGAGGAAAGTGGAAATATACAAAAACAACTTCTGCAACACACACTGGCTGCACAAACCTCTGCCTTACAGAAAACTAGAGCAGCAGAGGGCGTCAGATTAACAATCGTGAAAGACAAAAATTAGAAGCAGAAATAAAAGTCCCCCAAATGTTTTTCCTCTATGATATATTATGTATATATATGTATATATATATTGCATCATAGAATCGGTGTCAAAAGTCTGATGCAGGAATCCAAATTTTGCACTTTGCATTTTCTATTTGTGGCGATGCAAAGTCCAAGCACTTGTGCACTTACATCTGCTCCTGTAGTTACACCTCTGTGGTGTCACATGCATGCTGGCGACTGCCAGATGAGACAAACTGGAAACAGGACAGTGCACCTGGCCAACAGAGAATGTGGAGGGAATATGTAAATGGGCCAAGCAACAGAGGTTATTTGGTATTTGCGAGATGAATGAAAGTCTCCCCTCTCTTTTCCTCATTTCCTCTCTCACATTTGTGTGACTAGACTAGTTAAGTCCCTGTCACTCAAGCTGCCGAGGTCTATGGGGCACCGGAGCGAGAAGCTGAGTAATATGAGAAAAAGTGAGAGAGAAAGAGATGGGGAGAAGGTGAGAGAAATTGGGCCGGGGATGATTGCAAATTGTCTGTCTAATGGCTGCCACCCAGGAAGCCATTTCAGGTGACTTGTTATCCGTCATGAGAGAGGCAGACCTGCCAGGATCCCTCGTCTCACTCTCCTTCTCAGTGGGCCACCACTGCCTAAGAGCTTCAGGCTATCACCAGTGACCTCGCCTCTTCAAACTCCTCTGTCTCCTATTTTAGATGCCTTTTTTTCTTCTTTGCTCCCTCTGTTGCTTTCTCCATGTCTCTCCCTCTTCCACTTTGCCTCATTCTCCCTGCAGTGCGTCTCTTTGGCTTCTGCTCAGCAGCTGTTGTTTAGTGATAGATCAGTGAAGCAAAAAATGATGCTGGGCATAAAAAAGATCTTGAAGCAAAGCACAGCCTCCCTATTCTGACTACCTATTGTTTTGCATTAGCAGCAAGACTTCAGGGATTCATTCAGAGGTAATCATTTGTTACTCAGGGGCACCGTGTCTTTCAAGCACCAGTGATGAAGTCACCTCTTAAACAGCCACAAATGAGAGAGAAATCATTAGCTATCTACTCACGCTGGATAACCACTGATAAGTGAGACTACAGTGAGAAACCTTAATATCTTTAAGTCATTTTTCAGGCTTTTAATCTGTTCCTGTAAGAGCATGTTGGTGGCTCTACAAACGCTTTTTTTTCAATCAGAGCAATCATGCTATTATTCAAGATTGCTATCTGCCCACTATTATCAGGACAAAGAAAAAAAAAACACACACTGATCTCTCCACTGCTTCAGACTGACATTAGTGAGGAAATTGACATGCAAACCAAGCCCGCTGAAAGTTAATCTGTATGTGCGCCATATCATGTGGATCACAGCTTGGAGACAGGCAGCATTAAAAGGAACCTGTCAAGCTAAGTGTGCTTCTCAACCTTTCTGCCATTACTCTGACATGTTTTGTGACCCGTGAATTGAAGTCTTGTCAAGACCTGGTCATTTTACCCGATCTCAACACGGACATGAGTACTCCCAGTAAATCTGCTTCTCCTCAAAAATGTTTTCTGCCTCTTCTGCACAGCAGGTGGCACTGATTGGCTCCTGCACACATCCTTCACTTGTCAATTGGTCCCTGTGATGGCTCAAGGACTGCCCAAGGAAATCTGGCTTTAGCCACAGGTCCTGCCAGTAAATGACGGATGAAAGGGGGATGCTCTAAATCGGCTTGAATGTCAACACATCACGCTAATCTGCCACTCCTTTTATAAAAGTGTTATAATTGCTGAAGTATGAGTTCTGCTTTGGTAGTCAAAAGTATTTTTACTTACAACTTTGATATATATACTGTGTATATATATAATATACATATACATATATATATATATATATATATATATATATATATATATATATATATATATATATACATACATACATACAGTCATCCTCAAAATTATTCATACCCATCAAACGGAAGATGGAAAAAAAGGAATTGTCAGAGAAATAAGTTGAAATTGACAAAAGAAATTATGAATAAAAATTCCATGAAAAAAATCATTCATACCCTCCAGTTATAGAAAAAATTACTATGGTAATTTAAATAACAAGAAACTAAAGACATTAATAATAAATACAAATTTACAAAATCATAATTTAGTGAAATAAAATATTGCCTTTGAATTGTGGTGGGGAATAATAATTTACTAAGAAAACTAATAATAATAACAATAATAAACCTATCTCAGACACTTTACAGCACCTTTCCCATGTACAGTGGCCCAAAATACCTGTCAACAGGTGCAGAAATATTTTTGAACATTACAGAAAACACCTGATTGCAGTGATTGCCTCAAAATGCTTCTCATATAGACTATATTGTCTATACGCTTGCCCAGTGGGGAACCGTCAGGACCTTCTACAGAGAGAAAAAAAATCTCTCATTTAAAATACTTTTACTTTATATGGCATATATATATATATATATATATATATATATATATATATACATTATATATATATATGTATTATTTAATCTATTTCATAATTTAATAACACAGTACGTTGAATACATTTTCGTTATAAGGTTGAACCAACTGTCAGGATGTCATCCAATCAAAATCATCCATCTCTGTTAAGACCCAGTCAGGCCTTCATGAATCCCTGGTGCAGGCAAACGCATGTATTCTGGCTTGGAGAGTAATGGGCAAATTGACCAATTAGTTTGATTTTGTGTGGGCGGGACAAAAAACTCCAGCTCTAGGCCTTCCTGAAGTCCGAACAACGTCAGCCATCTGGGCAGAGCGATAATAGCTAGACCGAGAGTTGAATGAGTTGAACGAGATTGACGGCTGAAATGCTAAAAAGCATAAAATAATATAAAACTGACAACCAACTTCATAATTAGAGTGGAAAGAAAAATTAATCCAGGTGTCCACCTCCTCTGTTAAGCGCTCTTTCTCAGCTCTGAAGCGCATCAAGACTTCTCCCTTCATCCGCTAGGAGCTGCAAATCAGAGCAAATCTCCATAGACTCCCATGTTAAAAACACCAACTTCACAGCAGAAATAAACATGTTTACAGCCTGATTCAAATAATCATTTTAGGTTTAATAGGTCAAGTTTACCTTCATTTCAACTGTGAGGGGCGTGGATTTTTTTTATAACTCATCCGTTTAGATGTTATTTAATCTTGAAATTACACATAATTAAGGGTGTGTGCTTTTGATTGACATGCGGCTGACCAGAAGCCGGCCTGCCGACCAGTGGCTCCTAGTTAGCTCCTTGTTTGCTCTCAGTAAGATCTCAGTTTGTAGCAGAGTAGCACAACAGCGATTTTTAGTCAGATAATAGCAAGTCTAAGCGTGTCTTACCTTTACTCTGCTGCTTAGGGGGCTAATCTTTGTTAGCTCCTCTTAATTTCGAGTTAGCTTGGTTAGCGTTTATCCCAGAGTACGTCAGCTGTCAATCATTTGCCCCGCGGCTCAGAGCAGCCTTGCCTTTGCCCATTTTAGTATTTTCCGGGAGTGACGACACACTTGACACAGCAAGATGGCGACAGTGGGACACCCCAACTGACTTCATTTCTAGCTCTTCAGAAACCAATGGGTCACGTAAGCGGAAGGTTTGTCCCGCTCTATTCACAGTCTATGAACAAGACACACCAGGACCAGAACTGGACAGGATTTTTTTTCCAACTTATGTCTACAGAGAAAGTACTCATTTCAAGTCAAAGGATAAACTGTAATTTAGACGCTGACATCGCCCACTTCACCGGCAGATGGATTTGGTTTTCATCTAGTCTGGTAGGCCTGCGCTATAAACCAGTTGTTATTCACATGGATTAATGATATAGCCCAGGAATATTTTGGCTTAATTATCTTTATTGTGGAGGTTGTCCAGCACAAACTGCCTGTGTCGTTAAATGTGTGAGCCAATCCCTGCAAGGTTTGGATTTTTCCCCTAAAGGTTTTTATTTTCCCTCTTGCCCCCCTGTCCGTCCCTTACTGTGTAGAGAATTTAGGAGGTGTTGCAGAACATGTAAATGTAAATTAAGACTTTAACTTACTGTTATTTGTGTATTTAGTAAAACTATGCGTCATGGTTTCAAAGCGCTGTCCATGGTGATGATGATGTCAGCAGCGTCTGCTTCACTGGATGATAATATTCTCAGACATGTTTTTCTGGGTGAACTCATTTTATATTTACAGATTTTGGCTTTCCATAGCATGTTTATTGGATCATCTATGTAACCTAAATTAGATCCAGTTTTCTGGTGGTAATGTTGAACAGGTGTCTTGTTGCTGGGA
Source organism: Atherinomorus stipes (assembly GCA_023101725.1). NCBI lineage: Eukaryota > Metazoa > Chordata > Actinopteri > Atheriniformes > Atherinidae > Atherinomorus > Atherinomorus stipes. Next base: position 499,183 of record JALJCO010012117.1, on the reverse strand, counting down.
GTTTTATCTATGGGGATTTTTGGCGCTGATGGCTGTGGTGAAGTCCCAGCTGTGGAGCTCACGGTTCACATTTGACCTGTGGCTAAACCACGCCCCCAAACGCGATGAGCCAATCACAGTGCGCACAGCTATCCCATACACTCGGACATTCTCTGCTTGAACGTCCATTGAAATGCATTGAAGTTAGTCCGTTTTTGTTAGTTTTTATGAGTTCTTTTTAGTTTAAAATGGTCAAATGGTGTGCATGGGGTACATGCAACTCTGACACTAGGTATCCTGAGAGGCTGGGTGACGGGGTGTATTTTTCGCCTTTTACCAAGTCACATCAAGCCAAAGTTATGCGGCAGACCACAACATCAACTGAACGTGGATAAAATGAACAAGAATGTCTACATTTGTTCTAAGGTAAGGGAACATCGTATTTGAGGCAACATGTTGTCACTTTGCTTGAAAGAAATATGAAGTTACCTTCCCTAACATTAGTTTAAGTTGGCTAACGCTAGCTAAACATGCTAGTTTTGGTACGTGGTAACGGTACATAAGACGCTGTCGTGTAGTACAGGTGTGGTGTAGTAACGTCGATAACGACACGCCTCTGGCTTCCAAGCTGCAGCCAGACTGCTCCGCTTCCGTGGCTGTTTGATCAGTTTTTGTCAGATGATCACTTTTTGGCACAACAACAGCCGTGCAGCAGTTTGTACAAGAAACTGAGGGAGCGACATGAGTCACATTCCAGAGATTCACAGGCTGATTTCTACTCCCAGTTTAAGACTTGTGAACAATTTCTTTTGGTTTGTTTGTTTTGTTTTTATGTTTTTTAATCTATCTTGTCATGATCTCTCTGTCTGATCACACGTCTGTTGTCCGTGTTGACAGCTGTCATCTCCCGAGATGTCACATAGCGCCTGTCACCGAATGTTTGTTTGTCCGAGTGAGTGGAGGGGGCGTGGCTTAGCCATAGGTCAATTGGAAACCATAATGGTGGAGTTAATGTATTCATTCATTAACTCACTTACATTCATTATTCATTCATACATTCACACACTCTGTTGTTGAAACAAAGTCATGCTCTGTTCATTAATGTATCAGCCAGTAAGAGTTTGCTTTTCAAGGTTTTCTGGATAATATAGGTTTAATCATAGAGATCTTTGTGCCTCAACACATCCAAACAAAAGGAAAAATAAGGCTGACAAGTCCCAGAAGTAGTTTTTTTTTTTTACTTGTAAAGCTCTGTTGGCTCTCCAGATGTCAAAGGCACTGAATATAAACTAGATCAAACAGAAGCCCATCTGCATTTCATAAGTTAACCTTAAGAAAGACGCACTTAATATTGCTAATACCACTGCCACTGCTAATTAACGCAAGTATTTCCAATAATAATACATCTAATCCAACCTCTTCATTATATTATACTAATACAGAAACAGCCGCGAATAAAGTTATTATAGGATTGATATTTGCATCATTAAGTTCTTTACACATTCTTGGTTTTACTAAGTGAAACAGCTGAAGGCTGAATGTTTTAGCAGCTCTGCCATTGGAATGGTTTGTATAGAGAAGTACAACCTGCCATTACTTTTCTGTCACATTTAAGCTTCACCTGTAAAAGAAGTCCTTCAAAACTAAATTCAGTCTGAGAAAACAGAGCTCAAACATTACATTCCACAAAGCCATCGATGCATCACCACCATATAATCAGCCGTCACCTCAAGATCTTTTTCAAGCCAGCCACACTGTGCTAGACTCTCTGGAGATGGTTGGACAGCATGTTTTGATGCTTCGGGGCTCTCCAGGCATCTGTCCTGTGGAGCCTGATTGCCTCACAGCCCCTGCTCCGTGGAGAAAATGAGGTTGAGGTGGGCTGCTCGGGCTTCTCCGAGGCACAGAGCCATCACAGTCAAAGTGTAGCCCTGACCCCCAGCAGATTTCTAATGGATTTTAGGCGTCGCAGGCAAACACACAGCTGGATTCCAAACAAACTCATCAGAGGACCCCAGATTTGTGGCTCCCCCATCGACCCATGCACCCACCCACACATTTCTGCCACCCACATTTTTTCCCTGTGTTCGTGACAAGCGGTCACCATCTGAGAAACTAAATCCACTGCCATTCATTCAACTTAAAAGGTAGAAGAAAAATCCATTGCTACTTAATTTCCAAGCAGGATCTGTTGATTTTTTTATTTGATGATTTCCTTTCAAAAATAATGGAAAAGTTAACGAATGATATCAATATTTTGCGTCTAAATGATAGTTTCCCATTGTTCGTCTTTGCCTCGTCTCTCCTCGTGTAATTCACTGCAGAGGGCAGGTCACTTCCACTTGCAAAGTCAAGATAATAAAGTGAAATAAAAGCCGAGGAGTGGTGATGTGCAGTTTGTGCAGTATTTACTGCTTGCTTATAACGAAGTGTCAAACTCCTGAATGGACTGAAATGAAAAAGGATTTCATCAAAGCCAGCCACTGCCACTGTGTGATGATAGTTTATCTTCAGGCTTTTGCCACACATGAGAAAGTCATGAGTGCACGTCCCTGGCAAAGTGGCTCCTGGCTTGGCAAGGTCTCAGCTTTTGTCTCATGGAAGTCATGGGTATTGATTCACGCTTGAGGTGTCTCTCTGTGGAGATTGGCTTGCTGTGCTAGCATTATTTTGGGTGGTGGTGTATTCATAGTGCACTGAACAATGGAGCTGAGGGACGATGCAGCTAAATTGTTCTGAATGACTTTCATAAGCAGCGGGGGCCTGTGGGTTGTAAGAGAAAAACAGGCAATAAACTTTGGAGGGTATTAAGGACACGGGGACCTCTCAACATTCAACTAAATTTTGGCAGAGATTGCAGGTCTCAGACCAGTTTCAGGTGCAGAATTCCAGTTTATGAAAAATGGAAGATATGAATAAAGTTTGTCAAGAGATCTTAATTGCATATAGCATGGTGCAAAAGTCTGCTCCAATTTATTAAAATTTGTTTTCAAGGTGCCAGACTTTCTTTAAACCGTTTCAACTGATCTTGAGCAATATTTTGTACTGGTTGCCTAAAAGTCTTTTAAAGTTATTTGTTGCTCTTTCAGAGGGCTTGAATGACCTTAAGTTGACAGGAAAGGGGGATGACATGCAGCAAGGGGCTCAAGGTTGGGATTTGAACCTGGGCCATCTGCATTGAGGAAGTGCAGCCTCCATTGACAGGGCAGCCACTCAACATGCCGCCCTGCTTTTTCATCTCGTACTGTAACTCTAACCAGTCCTGGCTCGACATCGTACATACCCTACACTCTTCTCTTAGAAGGGCAGTGACACGAACACAGCTGGATGGTGACAAAGTTGTGGTAATTCATCAAACAGAGGGTCCCCATGGATAAACAGATGAAAAAGTGGCTTAGGCATCGGAAGATAGAGGGTGAGGAGGAGGACAAAGGATCAGAGGGCACTCTGTGACATTGCAGCTAAGTTTTGCTTTACACAGCGGGTCACATGCTTACAAGTGGACATCAACACAATAGCTCTTTTTTTTTTAAATGAAATGAGTTTGTTTATTGAGGAGGCACAATAATGAAAAACACTGGTTAATTAAAAGATCTTCCTGTTACCCCCACCCAAACAAAAAAGAAAACAAAACAAACAAACAAACAAAACAATAGGCCTATACAGTATATTGCACAACAGTTCAACAACAAATTTTAAACGCATCGAAAGATTGAACTGAAACAAGACAAACAAAATAAGACAAAGCCCAAAACAAAAATCCAAAGGCTGGGGTCATTTGTAATAATTTACATTACACCATAAGGGAACTCCATTTTGTTCAAATTTTGCATCGTTTCTTTTCATTGCAAAATTAATTTTTCTCCATTTTAAAAGGTGGAATCCAAAGAAATCCCCACCGTAAAGGTAGAGTCCAGAGTTTTCCCCCTGGAAATAAACGCTAGACTTGTGCAAATGAAATCCGTTTAAATACACGCCTTTGGTCCTCTACTCTTGTGTACTTTGTTTGCAACTCCCTCTCCCCTGACTGTATTTAGTTTTTTCCCTTTGTTTTGGTGTGCTCAGGGTGTTACTGGGTAGAGACCAGGGGTGCTGTATGGGGGGGGGGGGATTCCAAGGGCCCATGACCGGGGGGGTCAAAAGATATGGAAATTATTAAAACTTCATTTTGAATAACATATTTCTATACACTTCAAATGTAACAAGAAAACACAGCAGCAAAATGAATTACCTTTGTGTTATCACTGTATTTTCAGCAGTTAACAGCAAAAAAAAAGCATGAATAAATTGACCGACCCACCCCCGTGAAAGTGCAAGACATGGTTTGGTCCTCAGGACCTGGCTCGGCGCATCAGTTCCCTGATCAGCACAGCGGTACGCTGGTACCGGCCTTCACTGCCACATGCACTTCATTTGACAGAGTGACAGCGAATGAAACGACTGACCAAGAAAATGTGTAAATAAGCAGCGGTGTAAAAACAAACAAAAAAAAAAAAACATCCGCGGTTGAAGAAAGCAGCGCCTCAAGAATTCAAAGTATGATTTTCAAAAAGAACAGGAATAAATGAGAAACAGAAGAGACGAACGAAGCGTGACCCAGTTTTTAAAGAAAGGTTTGTTGCCTGAGTAGTTCAAATTAACTTGTTGAATGAAATAAGCTAGCTATTTGCAGACTATTACTACTTAGTTAATCCTCCTCAAGGTGGAAAAAGGAGCACATCATTGATGATGCTGGTACTGCTGTGCGTCTTAAACGGAAAATGATTGCAGGTTTTTCTTTTTTTCCCCTCTTTTTTCTTTTTAAGAAAAATCAAACCAGGACTCTCCAGCATTTGTAATGAGCCTATTGTGTGTCTGTAACTAACACAGAGGCCAAGCAAATAAGCCAGAAAACTCAGAGAGCTGAATATTTATATTTACATAACCAGACCAGGAAAACGCCATCGTCCTCAGAACATCACCTGAGTGCTATTAATTGTTTAGCAAGACATGTTCAGGGACATACCAGTTAGCATCATTACAGAGTGTGTGGGAATTTCTGTCTTTTTACCATTCCAAAAAATAAGAATGAAACATCGTTTATAAAATTTAAATCACTTTTTTTTTTTTTAACATAATGATATCTACAGAATAAAAATCCCCTGGTTGTAGTTGTTTGTACTGGATACTGGACAGTTGAATGAAATCACTGAGCAGCCTCCAGCTTGTATTAACATCAAAGTCAATATTAAAACAGTTCAGTTATTTACATTCAGAATGAATTACAGCCATTAAAAGACATCTATAAATCTTTAGCATTCTCATGAAGGTTAATTTATTTGAGCCGCTTGAGCTGCACCATAACTACATGTACCTGTTTGCATTCTAACTGTGAGGTGTACACTGACCTGTTGATAATTGGTGGAATTAGATGATGTAATTTGTTGGTATATTGTATAAATGGAACAATTATTACATGCTTTGCTGACATTCTTCAAAGACAGGGCACTTTCAGGTTTAGCCAGAAAGACCTATAGACCTATTGTTGAAATTTTCCAGTAAAAAATGCATTGAAACTGTAAATAATACTCTTTATATCAGTTATAAATCTTGCATCAATGTTTTGGGGGTGAGGGCCCAATATCAATGTCTTTTTATCGGGCCCCACATTCCTGGCTGCGTCCCTGGTAGAGACTGCATATTTTCGTCTCCAGCCAATGACAGAGCTAAAGGCATAGCGCTCTGGGGATAAACTCATCAACTGGAGTAGAAACCAGTCACTCAAATTCTGGAGGAAAAAAATAAACGGCGGACGCAGCGAAGAAAAGGAAGCACTCTGTGGCGGAAAGAGCTTTAGACAGTGCACGCTCGAAAACCAGGGTTAATATTGGTTTGGCTTTCACCCACTTCGGAGCTTTGAAGGAGAAGCTTGGGGCTGAAGAGCGATGCGGCCATTATCCCGAGGGGAGGTGCTCTGAGTTTGAATAGTGTTTACAAACAGAAACAGGGAAACACTCTGGAATCTACCTTTAAGAAATCATAAGACATCGTGGAACCACTGAGATACTGAAGGTGCCGTAGAGGACTTTTACAGAGGTAAAATTCTACATCTTGCTATGAGTGATGTAAAAGCCAAACTTTTAGAATGAGTAGAGTCAATCAGAAGTGAGTTTACCAGGATACCAAAGATAGCTAGGTCTGCAAATTCACTTTAGTTTAAAGGGCATTTGAAAGAATAACAGAATACTGTTGTGTTGTTTCTCTCTATGCCCATTTCATTTCTCCTTGAAACAGTACTTTTAGTTTAAAGGAGTACAGTGCAAGTTCCAACTTTTTTCCAGAAGCGTGCCCCTTCTGGTGAAGTTAGCGTAAGTGACACTAATGTTGTGCACACGCATGAGCTGGTTCGACTGCGTTGGTCTTTAACCCACGCTAGACTCAGTCTGAGCTCAGAGTTAGAGCCACGATGTTTACTGAAGTAATAACCTTATAAATCTGCAAGTTGTTTACGGTTAATCGTTGAGTAAACTGACGGACTGTATGCTAACATAATAACAGGCTAATGCTGGCTTGTAGTTCAAGGTTCCAAATTCAGAGGCTGAGACCACAAATACCTTATAAAAATACTGCATCAACTATGTAACAACCAGGGGCAAGAGTGTTTCTCTTCCCCGGGCACATTCATCATACTGCTACATTTAGGCTACATGCTAAAACCTTAGCATTGCAATATTATGCATCCTTATTTCCATCATTCATCACATTTACCTTGTTAGCGAGAAGAAAGCCAACTGCTGGTCCGTTTTATTCCCAGAGCAGATCATAGCTACCCTCAATTAAAAAGAAAAGGAAAAAAAGGTGCTTGTTGTTTACTTCCGCCGGTCAGACTCCAGCTTGTCTCTCTTCATCTCACAAGACAAAACTTTTCTTCTTTGTCTTCCTGGAGTCTGAGTTGGGGTTTGAGAGGCATCTGTTCTTCGTCTTTTAGCAGCAGTTGTCAGTGTTGTCTCAACATGTGCGGACTTGCGGTGGCAGAATAAACGACACCGGCACAGATTAACGAGAACGCTCAGCTAGTCTCCCCCACAAGCGCCCCCTTGAGGCTTTGTAACCGAAACTCTCGCATTGAGCATTCAGAAACAGTATTGGAGACAACTGCAGTGTAGAAAGATCAGCTCATGCTAAACATCAGGCAATTGTAAGAGCATGTGCAGGAAAGAAAAGAGTATTTAACATTTAAACTTGTGCAACGCACCTTTACCTTACTTTAGTTTATTTTGCACAACCATATTGTTAAAATAAGAAACAATTCTTATAATTAAAATGTGCAAGGGAGGTGAGAAAACTAAGACAGGACTTATATGAAAACCTTACTTAAAATATTCTACATAGCGACAGCCATCAAAGGTTGTATTTTCTTTTTACAGAGATAATATAGAGGATTTTTGTAATCTTATAACACATCTGATATGGTGCACTGTCAGCCTTACTGCTGTAATTGTGCTGGTATTGAATTAATGTGTATGCGCCCTTTAATGTTGACATCTCAGTTAGTGTTTAGCAGGAGGAAGTTCTAATGTGTATGCTGCAGCCAAGGCGCCGGTCCTCCTGATTGATGTTTGGCTCACATAAGCCTGTAGGTTTGATTATTGAAGACATGAAAGTATTTTGTTTCCCTTTGGTTTTTAATGTAAGTGGCCCTTCGTGGTTAGCATTATGCTAACGTTCACACGCGGTGTACGTTTGAGTGGTTTATTTTTATGTTTTAAGCGGTTTACATAGAACAGTTGATTTAGAAGATACTGTTGTTTAGATTGTGAGTGAAATTAAGACTTTAATATGTCTTTGTTTCAGTTTTACAGACTTCCATGGAATAAAAGCTATGAAGTTACTCCATGGACTGTTAAGTGTCTGTCTAGCGAGATCATCTTGTCAGCTTCTTATCAGGACAGAACACTAATCATTTACAAATAAAAATCTGTCATCATTTTTTGAAGAATTTGGTATATTAGAGGGAATGTTGGTTTTTTACATCATTGTTCTCATCATTATTTTAACATAATTTTTGTTGTTTCATCAATAAAAACTATTGTGTTGTCAATGAGATGTTTATTATATAAATATAAACGTGTTTATTTTCATTGTGCCCTTGTTCCGCAGTCGGCTCTAGCATGCCAGTAAGCTGCACGTGTTGCTCAGTCCTGGTTAGTGTGGCATCTCTTCCTCCGGCCAACCATATGTCTTATTTGCCGAGGTTATATTATAAGCAATTTTTTTCTTTGGTTCTTCGTCTTATATCTCGTCACCTCCTCTTGACCTCATCTGGGGTTCTTCTTGTTTTGCCAACTGCATTTACTTTTTTTGCAAATACTCTCCCATATTGAAGTCCTCCTGGTGACATTTAGATTTCTTTGCTGGAGCTCAGTGATATTTTTATTTGCTTCTTCCACTAATATCTCTGTCTCCATCAGGTCAAATTTCATTTTGCATTTCTGACCTTCCTGCTCACTTCCTAAACTCTCCACTGTGAAACCATAACACACGCTAAATCTCTGTTAGCAATTGTGCCGTAATTCTTAGTTGATCACCACAAATCATTTACAAACCTGTGCTGAAGCTCATCTCCTCTCTCTGAACTACCGCCCAGCTTTAATTCTCTCACCTGACAAATAACACACTGATGCATGCGAAGGAAACAAGTGTCTTGTTAAGTCAATATTATTGCCGTTGTAAATGAATCAACAGCAGCTGAGAAAATAATGACTTAAACTTTTACATTCACTCACTCTAAATGCTCACCTTTCTTTTCTGTACTCCTCATATTCTGACTGAAGAACACCATCTGCTTGGTGCTGCTCTCTGATACTGGAGCCATAGATATTCATATAAACACTAGATATGGTGCCCCTGCTGTTGGTCAATGGAGTCAATCATCCGCATAACCATAACTTGCTCAATTTTCTACCAATTTTCAAACTTTTTTGTTTGTTATAAATGTCAGAGATGTAGTTATGAAACTGCATGTTTATCAATGACGACGTTTACAAGCCATCAAAATTCAGGTTAAGGTCAATATTCATCTTTCTGAAAGATTAGAAATAACCCGTTTACATGCGTGGGCAGACAGAGTTTCTCCTGTTTACATGAGAACTGTAATCAATCTGAATATCACGACCCAATCCCGTCCCCACGGACCGGGGTCCGTCCACTAAAGTGTCCGTGCGGCAGCCGCAGATTCTACTGCCACACTTTCAGCTGTATTTGGGTCATTAAATTAGAATAAAAATAATGGCTTTTGGACATTTCAAAATAGTTATCAATTTGGGACGTGTACCATTCTGATGCATCGATTTAATAATGAATTGGTACACTCCTTTTGTAATAGTTCTTGTTGTTATTACGATCTTGGTAAACAGTTAAAAAGGTAAACAGCTTGGAGACTTTTTAAATATGGCGGGGGCGGAAGAGGCAGAGATCACACATGCCTGTTCTACCAATCACCAAACATCTACGTATTTCAGTTCCTACGGAACCCCATAAGACCCTGCCTCGGAGTAGGAGCTAAAAAGGTGATAAAAACTGAGGGCCGAGGTCCCTAGTTCCTATATGTCCGAAAGCGCAAAAAACACGGCCTTGCTCCCAAAAAAGTTATAGGAACTCTAAAAGGTTCCTATAACCTTTTCGAAAGCACCTAATGTGTGCAGGAAATGGGGAATGGAGCTGGAGCTGTGCGCCATACACATCCATGCTTTCCACCGGAGCCCCTCAGACACTTTGGATGAAGGTCTCAGTCAGGACTGGTGGGAACGGATTGTAATAATGAAGTTCACTGACTCCGGCTGGTGTTACAATTTTCCTATGTCACACCAATAATTTACCAAACTTTTCCAGATGAGTGACGGAGTCCCACAGAGTAATTGTTTGCACACCAGGTATTGCCATTGTAATATGTAATAAAACTAGCAAGCTGTGCAGAGTACCGTGTGATCGCTTGTACAAATACTCCCTGTAGTTTACTCAAAAGACCAAGAAGCCTTGCAGATAGAACATGCGCAGAACACAATTAAATATTCCTTTCAATGGAGATATTCTGACGCGCGTTTACATGATCAAATATTTGGGTTAGAAAATGAGTAACCCAGGGGTAATATTCAGGTTTTCAAAACCCGAATTTGAGCATATTCGGGTTTTTGACGGTTTACATGGCAAAGCGCAACCGGGTTATTGCTAATATTCCAGTTATGAAAGAGTTATTGGATGCATGTGAAAGCACCAAATGATTGTAAACAAATTTAGGAATCACAAATATTGTTTTGGGGGTTCTGATCACTGGGTAGATGATTCGTTATATTTTTGTTGTCATGTGGATATCAAGCATTGATTGTGTGAATGTAGTCAGCGACAGATTATGCTGTCCAAGGGCTATATATTGTATAAATATCATGTTGCCATTTTGTTTTAAGTTTTAGTTGACTAAACATTGATTTGAATGACTAAATGAATGTAAAGTTTAATTTGGCAAAGTGCAAAAGAAAAACTAATCTCTTTACCTCTACCTTTACTCTCTACCTACCAAAATTACATTAGAAAATCATATTTGTCAATAAAAAAAGAGAAGAGAGAGAAAAAAAGGCAAATTAAATGACAAAAAAACAGCACAAACATCTGAAATAGATTTCTTCCCTCTTTTTCCTTATAAGAAAAAAAAGATCTAAAAACTGTACATACATACATACATACAAACATATATACAGTATATATGTATGTATGTTTATATGTATGTACACTTTTGGGATGTCTTTTTCCTATAAGGAAAAAGAGGGAAGAAATCTATTTCAGATGTTTGTGCTGTATATATATATATATACATATATATATATATATAATATATATATATATATATATATATATATATATATATTAGGGCTGTCAGGCTATTAAAAAAATCAATGACAGGACTTGTAATTAATTAATTTAATTATTAACATTTTAGTCTCCTATCTGCTAAAGCAGTCAAAAAATGGTCCTCAATGGCTGCAGTCCTGTACGTTTTCCATGCCACCCTGGTCCAACACAGCCTATGAAGTTCTATACAGTAACTCACTGACACTTCTTCTTCATAATGCATTAAACTGACAGTCCTAATATATATACTGTATATACTGTGTGTGTGTGTGTGTGTATATATATATATATATATATATATATATATATGAATTTTGACTATATAATTATTTTTATATAACATAATGTCACATTTTCAGGACATTTTGTTTCAAATGCTTACTCCTTTAACAGAGACACAATAATTTTTTTTTTTTTTTTACAGAAATGTGAGAACTTTTGTTCTGCAGAATAATAATGTTCCTCAGATATTATAGCTAGGTCCCTTTATATTGAATAGATTCTCGACATGTTGAGGTAAAACTTTGTTTTGCTTTCTACATAATATGCATTGTGGTGTAATCAGTTGAAATATATGTAAATATCTTCTACTGATTGCTCCTGTCCGTTTATTCCATGGTTACAGCTCTGTTTTAGAAATATTAGTCATAGTTATTTGCTGTTTATAAAGCATATCTGCTGTATGACTAGAGCCACAGGCATTGCAACAGATCAAGTGACAGTTGGGACATCCAATCATTAGCAAGAGACAGAAGAGCAGGCCAATCATATCAGTTCAAATGGGTTTAAAAGTTGGGACTTATCGCAACTTTGTTGCAGAATAGCTCCGCTTTCTCAGTTGTTTTTGCTACGAAAAATGGTACAGACAAGTCAGGACTCCCTGGAAATTGGTGGGGACATGTTTCTACCACCCTTAGTACCCTAACCAATCCCACGCTCATGCAACAACAAAAACAAAATGGCCTTCTGGGACTGACCAACTAACCAGATGTAAACCAATCTGACAAGGAGCAGAAGTTGTGTTAAATGTGTTCATCCTTGCTGAAAGCACCATCAGGATAAAGAGGCACTAGAGTACCAAGAAGAAGGATTAAACTGGAAGGTTAAAACCTGCATGGTCACTGTGGTTACAGGCACATTAGGGGCTGTGGTTAAAGACAGGAAGTCATGGCAGTACAACATCTGTGGTGTCGGTCCAGAAGAATGCAGACCTGAAAAACAACTAGGATGTTGCTGAAACTTCAAACTGCTATATGATGGAAAAGCTGGAATATTAGAGAGTTTTTATTGCAACCATTATTTGAAAAAAGAAAACGCTGCAATAAAATTAGTAAAAAAAAAAAAAAAAAAGAAGGAAAGAAAAAGAAAGAAAAATCATTCCTTGCTAAGTTGCTTTAGGGTTTTTTGTTAAAAAAAGTGCATGCACCGTGCTGCAAAGATCTGGACTGACAAAAACAACGCTGGTGCACCAATAAAAGTTTGTAGCTTCACTGGTTATGGAGAGCATTTATTTTTATATCAGTTCAGCATGCACAATAAAGGAAATCCCTAGAGCTTTAATTGTCTTCAAGTGTAACCCTAACGTATTCATTATTTAGAGTCGCTGAACGGGATTAATTTTGCCTTCATTCCTCCTACATAACCTAACTGACCTCCTGGCAATCCCAACATGACACCAGAAAATAATTACGACTCTAAAGACAGCATTCCTTACAGAGAATATTCAAGCTAAAATAAGATTTCCATCTTTTCTTTACATGCCCTCCTCTGTGGAGAACAGCCTTTAAACTGCCTCAGGCAGAAAGAAATCTGAATAAATGCAGCCCAAATGGAAAAAGTTTCAATAACGTCACTGTATGTGGCAATGTAATTAAAAAATGGTTCACATCTGTGTGTCAAAAGACCGACAGGGGTGCTGAAGGGCAGTAACACCTGCACCTCAGAGGAAGGTAGTCCAAATTCTTGAAATTTCATCAGTGGAATCACACTGATGTGAGAAAAAAATATCAGTTAGGGTTGATGTAAAAGACGAACATCTGCACAGTGTTTCAACACTGACAGCAATAAGAAAGTGAGAAAACTCAAAAGCTGAGTCACCATAGAAACAGACGAACAGCTCAAGGTGAGCTCTTTAAATCCGAGCATGAGAAACAATACTTTGTGGAGGTGGAAGACAAGGCACAATCTGCAGCATATGTACACTCGCCATATGTCTTAGATGGCTGCACTCGCTAGTTCAAGGTTTACGCTTCTGGACTAACTCCCTCACTGTAAGTTGACACTAATCCACACTGAAGTTGGTGTGCATTACGGTGAAGACGCAGTAACAATAAGCAAAAGTGTCAAATTCAAGCTCATTTTTAGAGATTTGATCATACCATTGGAAATGTGAATATAATGTGTGGAGTTTATGCTTTCACTGTCCTTTAAGCTGATTTATCCACATGACTGAGAACCCCTGCTGATTGAAAATCTCATATCCTGCAGGATGGTGAACCAACAGCATGATTCATTTTCTGTCCACCAAATCTGTGTGCAGTTGTAATACTTGAGAGCCTGATGTCTGTCCACATTGGCCCAAAGCATCAGATTTCACAGTACCCAAAGTAAAAAGATAAAAGAGTGGAAACATGGTGCTTTTATGGCAGACAAAAATAACTCCCAGGCTGCATTTCAAATGCTTATTACGCTTTTCTCATAGAAAATTCATGTTTTGTTTATTCTTATTCAGCTGTACAAAAGATTTTAAGCATCAATATTAAATAAATAAATAAATAAAAAAAAAATGAAATGAACAAAAGCTGGATCACATTTAATTTGATTTTTTTTAATTAATAAAAAAGTTCCTTTCGTGAAAAAATATTGATGCTATTTTTAGTTTATGTTATTGAGTGCTTGCAGTAGGTTTGTTTAGTGACCTTTGACCCCACTGGAGATGACAAGTTTATGATTGGCTGAACGATCATTTGTGGTGGGAACAATTTATTATCAGGTAATTGGTAAAATTATACCGTTTAATGATTCAATTAATCTTAATTGACTAATACTCTTTTTAACCCCAAGGGGAAATAAAATTGTTGCAGTAAAATCACTGTGGGGAAACAATGGAGTAAAAGAAAACAAAATAGAAATAAGCTGACCAACACTTTGAAGTGGGTGAGTTTTTCATTCTTTAATTGACTTTTATAAAAGTGATAACTCTGAACTTGTTAATCTGAATGAATACACCACAGCCAGTCTGCTTTAAATGAACTACAGTAAAGCAATCAGGTCAAATGAATAAATCACAACTGTAATTGTAATTCACCTGGGGCAGCTGCCTAAGCAGGGAAGCCCAGACTTCCCTCTCCCCGGCCACATCCACCAGCTCATCCGGGGGATCCCGAGGCGTTCCCAGGCCAGCGGGGAGACGTAGTCCCTCCAGCGTGTCCTGGGTCTCCCCCGGGTTTTGTCCCGGTGGGCAGCTTGTGCAGGAAGTCCGGTCTCTGTATGACCGGTACCAGAGCTTGGTCTGCATTTCTGGCTCCTCGGGTAGGATGGATCCATTTATGGTGAGGGTTGGACCCCCCCAAGGCTGCCCTTTGTTACGATCCTGCTCATAACCTTTATGGACCGCAGAAGAAAATATTTTGTGAACTGCTGTGGTACTCACTGGTGGAATTAAGGGCTTAGGGACTTATTGATACCCTGGAATCAATACTTCAATACCTGCCTGACAAAATATCGAATTCAATATTTTTTTTGAATAACGAGATTTCACTGTACAGATACAAAACATACGATTTGTATTTACTTCTGAGAGTATTAGGCAATTAAATTATGTGAAAGCAGCCATATTCTAACTTCTGTGTCACACGATGGTAGTAGCCAATCTGGGGTCTGTTGCACGAAGCAGGTTCAACAAACTCCGAGAGTAACTCTGAACTCTGAGTTGACCTACTCGGAGATTGGAAACTCTGAGTTTTCAGTCCCATAACAGCTGATTTGAGTTGGTTTAATCAACTCAGAGTAGTTCGACCCGGGGTTTTAACCCGGCACTACCAAGATAAAAAGCCAACATCAATTGAGCACCGATTCGACGAGTCACCATGGTAACGTAGACGCGAGGGCGGGGCTGCGCTCGCCTTTGAATGGAGATATAACTTTTAAAGCCTCATATGGCGAGTTTAAACTGCTGCCGCTGCTGCAAGCAAAAAAATAAAAAAAGAAAGAAAGAAAGACGGCATGGGAGAAGATTTAAGTTTAAATGCCGTCCTTTACAATCACAACGATGTTATAGAGTGGAACTGTTTAATGGTAACGCGACAGTCTCGTATGATTTGACTATGGTTCCAGGTGGTTGAATATGAATATCTGGTTGGTCTAATGGTCTACGCGCTTGCCTGCCACTTGGGGGGGTGGGGGTTCGAATCCAGCTTTGTACTTTTACCACAGTCTTTTTATTTATTTAACTTGAGTGAAATCCCTCAGGGAGAAGCGCTCTTGTCGGCAGCATTAAGATTAAATCTAACCGTCGCATTTCTCAAATGCCCTGCGTCTACAATGAAAGAAATAAAAATCTATTTGCGAAAAAATGCAGGGTAATAGACAATATGCTTCGAGAGAAAAGCGTATGGCAACATAAAAAAAAGCTACAACAAGAATTGAACCGCAGTTGTCTGTGAGGTAAACGAACGCTTTATCCAGTTAGCCAGAACCAGAGACAGCTGGTTAGTCAAATGATTATGTTAACACATCTCTTGTAAACGGAGAGACAGGACCTCCAACTATCACGTATGGCTGGTGATTTTATAAATGTATGGACGGATCAGCTCGTGTATGTAGATAACTGACCGTGATGTGTAACTGTAACGTCAGAAATGACAACTGTCGGGAAATTAAACTTCTATCCGTGGTCTGATAATGATCTCTGAATATTTAACCTTTCATGCAGCATCTTAATCCATAAAATCCTCATCAAAAGATAAGGATGTAACCTACCGACTCTGATTTATTTTTTTAACATGTTTTATTTAAGACGGCAGCAGCCAAAACTCACCGCTGACTTAATGAATGAATGAGGAAAGGAAACGGCGAGTGTGACTAAAAGTGGGTGGAGACAGTGAGAAACTCAAGGTTTCTCCACACTAACCTGCTCCCGACCAGGTTAGTTTCAGAGAGTCTGTTACCATGGTAACTGACCGAGGGTTTAAGTTACCCCTCTTCGTGCAACAGGCTAGAGTTACTCCTCTTTCCCTGGGTTGAGTTACCTACCTTTGTGTTACGAAAAACTCAGAGTTTCCCGAATTTCGGAGTTAAACAACTCAGGGTTTTCATTAAACCTGCTTCGTGCAACAGACCCCAGATGTCATGATGATGCTGCTAACGTTAGTGATGATTTGATAATTTTTTTTTCAGTGCTTTGATACAGGTTATTGTACATTATATTTTGTAATTTACAATATTACTATTATGTTTTATAATCGAACATTTTCCACTGAATGAATTTAAATAATCTTAACCTGTGCTCAAGGTATTTGAAAATTGAAAGAAGTTTTTAATCTTAATTTTATTTCATTAACTCAGCAATATAATTTCTTATTGTTTTAAAAGCATTTTTTTCTAGTACTTCTGTTCTCAAGTTTTACTTATATTAATATTACCCTTGCATTCAAGATATTAGTGCAAATTGTACAATAATGTGATTTTCTTTTAAGGGACAAAAAGTAAACGCCACTACTAGACCGTCCGCCATTGCAACAGGGGTGTTTCTGTACATGTGTAATTAGAACAGATGAGAATCTGACTTTTTTCTTAACAATATGTTTCCTCTGATGTTCCTGGTTGTTGGAACATCAGAGGAAAACTTTAATGTGGTAATAAGTCAATAAGAAGATCACAGAAATTTATTTCATGAAGATTTCTGCTGTCTGTGACAAAACTGGACACTGCTCTGTCCACTGTGTATCAGTGTGTTCGTATCGGGAGGTATATCGGACACACAGAGCAGATGAGGAAAAACTTGCTGCCACAGCGGAGAAAACATTGGATTTAATACCCAACAACAAAAACGCGGTAAATTATGGTGAACACTCATTAATCTGACACTTTATTTCACGTATCTATGCTCCCGAAAATGACGCACTGGATTACATTATTATGCTAGCTAATGCTAACACAGACAGCTGTGGTGTTGCTGAGAGTTAATGACTAATCTGGGAGATATCTTGAAATATAACGTTATTTGCTCTGATCAGGGCAACGTTAGGACCAGAAAATAAAAACTGTTCACTCGCAAACACAAACGGATCAGGAATACGGTGTCCTGCAGCCTTAAGTTTCATCTGCAGGACATGTGAAGGCTACATGGTCTGTACAGTCCTTAAACAATACCAAAAGCCAAATATGTGATAAAATAGAAAAGTAACCACCTTTGAAAGGGTTTAGTTTTTTAAACTTTGATAAGTAATCACAAAATGTGCGTGTTACTCCAGTTTGGCTTGTCATTAAATCCAGTTTCCGGAGATGAACCATGAACCAGGTTCTGTGCTTGGTCCTGGGATGAGGAGGTTGGCAGTAGCAGAACGGAGGGGACAGGAGGGGGTGTACGGGTGAAGCATGTCTTTAAAATAAGAGGGGGCCTGGTTATGGAGGGCTTTGTGGGTGAGTAGGAGGATTTTGAATTTGATGCGGTATGGAACAGGGAGCCAGTGAAGGTCCACAAATAAACAAATGTCAGAATAATTTAAAGATCTCTGGATAACATGCCTATAGGTTATCATGACCTTAGACGACTGTCCAACGTTGTAAATCCAGATATTCATGCTGCTTTCCATGTTGATAGATAGGAGGTAATTGGGACTTGTCCCCACCTTAATGGCAGTGCCGCAAGATGGCGCCACACACAAAACACTCGTCGGATCAGTCTATTGGCATCAATATCGATGAAAAACTATAATCAACTACTTGTATTGCATCGACAGAAAAATTTTGGCATTGCCCATCCCTACTAAAGGTAGCTTCATACCTCCATATACAGACAAAATCCGTCCATCCATATCAAATGTTGTCTTCGCTACTGGCCTACATACCTCTGTCCAGTTTGTTATGACTGTTGCTTCATACACCCTCTAGGGGGCAGTTTTGTGTTGAAATTTACTGCTATCGACAATCACGAACATGAGGTTGGTCGAGGAGGTAGTTTTGCTCCGTCGCCTTCAGAAAAGGTGGGGGAAAAAAGTGTACACAGCGGTGGCATGTCCAACTGCTTAAAAGTGGTCAAAGTAATTCTAACATTTTTCAATGCCCTCTTCCTACTCTTCTCCGTTGATTTTCATGAATGGGTAAACCCTGTACAATAAGACTCTATCCTGCTGCCATGATTTTTGGTGGTATTTCTCAGTTTCGTCTGTAGGACTCCAGGTTCGGAAGCTCTCTCACAATGGACATACTGACGGATGAAACGACCTCCGGATACGGATGAAAGTGTCCATATCGTATTTACCGTAGGGTATGAATGAGGCTTAATGCTGTCAGTCATTCAGAAGATTTAATTGCGATTAATTGCATGAGTTTCCCGAGTTAACTAGCAATTAATTTAATAGTATTGCTTTTTTTATTATCCATTTCTTTCATTGTTGATTGGTAAGATCTTTAGTCGTGATGATGTGTAACAATTGAAACAGACGAACAAATACTGGCAATCTTTTGAAGGGTAGTTGATCATTGTGAGACAGGGCCATGGGGGTGGGGGAGTAGGAACTTCCTTGGTGGAAGTCTGCGCTCTCCGAGTGCTTTTCTAGTTTACTTCTGTTACAGAGAACAGTTGGGCAACAACAGTGGGGACTGAGTGCAGACTACAAGTTAACCAATGTGTCTTTTCCACAGACCGTGAATAGAGAGGGACGAACCTTCCGCTACGCTACATGTTGGTTTCTGAAGAGCTAAAAGGGAAGTCAGTTGGGCGTGTCCCACCGTTGCCATCTTGCTGTGTCATCTTGCAAAGGCAAGGCCGCTCCAAGCCCTGGGACAAATGATTGACAGCTGACATACTCTGGGTTAAACACTAACCGAGCTAACTCGAAACTAACAGGACCTAACGAAGATTAGCCCCCTAAGTGGCGGGGTAAAGGTAAGACACGCTTAGACTTGCTATTATCTGACTAAAAACTGCCGTTGTGCTCCTTTGCTACAAACTGCGACCTTACTGAGAGCAAACAAGGAGCTAACTAGGAGCCACCGGTCGGCAGGCCGGCTTCCAGTCTGCCGCATGTCAATCAAAAGGACACGCCCTTAATTATGTGTAATTTTAAGATTAAACATCTAAATGGATGAGTTATAAATAAATCACCACTCACAGTTGACATGACGGTAAACTTGACCTATTAAACCTTGAATGATTTTTTGATGACATGTTTATTTCTGCTGTGAAGTTGGCGTTTTTAACATGAAAGTCTATGGAGATTTGCTCTGTTTTGCAGCCCCTAGCAGATCAAGGGAGAACTACAAATAATTACTTCTTCCGGGTAGCCTCATAGTTGGCCAGTGGAGACTGCCGGGTAGTCTTTTCATCAAGGTGAAAAATAACCACAGAAATTAAAAGAAAATGTTTTAAATAGTTTTACATCTTAAACACAGCTGACCAAATCTTCTCATGATTCTGTCACAGTCCATTAAGCTGGCTAGAAGTAGACCAAAACCTAAGTGATTTGGATGAATAAACCTTTGAATGAATCTAAATGATAATTAAATCTCTGCCTAGAACACAATTTCTTTTGTTTTCAAACTCAATTTCTTATAAGTCAGCTATGACTGTGACACTTGTGAGCCACAAAGCTGCAGCCACTAAATCTGTTTGGCTCCAAAAGGAGTTTAGAGCTGCTTCTGTTTTTTCTTTAATGAATTTTTTGTGTAGCAGCCTGTCTCATTAATGTCGACAAAGTTAGGCTGAAGAAAGAACAGATAGCATTATGTTTACTTTCAGCTGAATTACTTTCTTACTTCAGAAGCCCTTTGGTACACTTCTACTGTTATAAAAGAGAAGGAAGCTGCTGAAGGAAGAATTTATTCGGTTCATTTTGACCTGACAACATGCTCAGTTTTATACTCATGCACCCACAGAGCCGTAGATGGGCTTTTTAGAGAAGCCACAATGGCTTTTCTGCCAGAGGCCTCATATTGGACTACCTGGCAACAGGAAAGACAGCAGCTCAGCAGGGATCTGTGGCTGCAAAATGATTACAGCTGCAATCCAGTTGCAACTGCTTTTCAATTCACACTACTTTATGCTTTTAAGCTGTCTTTTGTTTTTTTGCCAGTGAAAGTTGCTTGCATATGATTAAAGTAGCTAGAAGAGACAAGAAGAAACACTTTTGGTGGGGTTGGATGCAGCTGAAAGAAAAGTCTCTCATCACTTCTTTTTACTTCAGTTTACATGATTGACATGTGACAATGTTCTGTGCTGCTTTGATTGGACATAAAAACAAGGTTTTAGATGGAAGAGTCAAGGCCTGAGTCTCATGAGACTTGTCAGAAGAAAAGCAAGAAATGCAAGGCATGTTTTGTGGTTTGTTGTCTTTATATTACCACAGAATATACAACTAAATTCAATTTTTTATGATCCTTCTTAAATCAATACAAGACTTGCCCCTGGTTTATATGGTTGCAAAGCGTTTCACTCTCTGTACACATTCTTAGACAAACAACTAAAAACACTTTATTTGTGTCAACTTCGATCTCTCCAGCTCATACAAAGAGTAGATTTATCTGCTCGAGATATGTTTCACTGATTTAATATTTGAATTTTATTAGACACCCAGCAGTAAATGCCAGGAAATGAAAGTAGGAGTAGAAAGGAGGATAACAGAAAGAAAATAATTTACACAACCTCAAATATAGGTTAGGCATGGCATGATCATGTCTGGCGGTGTGGGGTGTGGGTGTCCCTGGTTCGCCTTGGCCTGTGTGGCATCCACTCCAATTCCACACCCGAGCCTGCCTCCAATTATCCCTGACGAGCTTTATTGTTTAATGCCTGCTGCACACGAGAGCTTTCTGCTGAGCTAAAACTGATTCGAGGCTGTTTGCTCAGCAGATACAGTAGTCGCCACATTTGCCTGATTTTTGGTGAGTTTTCTGCCTCACGAGACCTTGAGGTGAAAATCGAGCAAGTTTGATATTTTTGGTCTCGCGAGGCGAAAAACTCACTATGTGCGCTCAACGTGAGCCCTGCTGAGGGCAGAAGATCTAGTGACCAATCAAAACACGTCCGCAGATCACGATTTCAAGATGGCAGCCGTCTGTCATCACGTTAGAAGATTTGATATTTTGCAAAAAATATCCAAAGACTGTATGCAAAAAAAATTTTGAGGATCTTTTTGTTAGAGACTAAATTATCGTATTTCATTTTTATTTATTTTGTCTTTTTATTAAGTAAATCGTATGCGACATACTGTACTATGGTATAGTACCAGTTGGTGGCGGTGATGCACCAACTGCCAATAAGCTCGAAAGAAGAAGTCATGTAAGAAAAATGAATGAAACTTAGAAGGATGATATTTGGATGGATGTTTTTGAAGTCTGATGAAACATCATATAAGTATGTATAAATGGGTTTCCTGTTTACAAACATTGGCAGTTGCGCGCGCAACCAGGGGACAAAAAGCCTGTTTTGTATTGCAGTCTACGGCCAAACACACACTCATATCATTCATAAAAATGTAAAGTACCCTAACGAAACAGAGATCGTTGTGTTTTAAATTATATTGAATAAATCTGTATTTTGATGATGAATAAAAAAAAAACCGACGCAGCTTTGCTGTGTTATATTTCTATTACCATTACACTAACTTGGCAAGGGAGTCATCACCCGGAAACGGCATTTCTCTTGTTAAAACATGGATATTTTAGTGTTTGGGATTAAACCAGGCAAAGACGACATCATCACTACGTTTGGAAAGGAGGTGATTCCAGCTGTTAGGGACTACTGTAACACGCATTGCTGTCTGTGAGTCTCGCTGCTTGCGTAACGTTCTGCTTTATTGTGTATGAGATCGTGGTGGATTGTAGACAGACTAGCTAACTGCTAACAAGCTAACGGTAGAAACTCAAACACCATCTGATTTACGACCCCCATACTTCGTATTAAATTTCTGGGATGCGTTGTTATGCTGCGTGAATGTTTGTAAACGGCTCCACAATCAGTTTATTCTTCTTTTTTATTTTCCTGTGTGAGCAGAGGATGGCTGTCACACACAGATACAGTGTTGTGATGCAGCCGATTGCAGCAGTGGTGCATTAGTACCAGTCTCCCAACTAGAACACGGGAATATTTTTTGCCACCGCGGTGGTTTGATCCGACATGGTGACCATGGTGAAAGACTAAATAAATCATGTAGTCTGAACCGGAATAAGTTATCTGAGAGGGTTTTCTGAAGATCAGTCACGCCTACTGTCCTATTTTCACCATTCTCAACCGTTTACATGCATTAATGTTTTGATTTTTGCAACCGAACAAATACCAGGACTCAAACATTATATTTCCCCGACACTTTCACGTCATATCTTGAACTCATCTGCATTAAAAGTTGAGTCTTGTACGTAAAACACACGTCTTCTCATAGTTCAATAATGCTTTTCCTGTGTTTTCTTGCCCCCTGGTTGCTCACGCATCCTATCTGTGACGTTGCTCAGACACCTATCTATAATCTGGCCGCATTTCCACCAATTCATCCTCGAAAATGTAACGGACTACGTCGCGGAGAGCTGCCATCTTGAAATCATGTGATCTGTGGATGTGTTTTGATTGGTCGCGAGATCTTCTGCCCTCAGCAGAGCTCAAGTTGAGCGCACACACTGAGTTTTTCGCATCATGAGGTAAAAATGATCAAACATGTTTGATTTTCACCTCAAGGCCTCGTGTGGCAGAAAACTCACCAAAAATCAGAAGCACAAGGCGACTATCTGCTGAGCAAACGGCCTCGAGAGACTTTTAGCTCAGCAGAAAGCTCTTGTGTGCACCAGGCATTATGTATTATCCATTTTTGGGTGGCTTTTTAGTGACATGTTTTTTTCCAGTCCTGCAGATTTGTTTTTCTTCCCCTCTTTTTCACAGTTTATTCATACAGTTATCATTATGACTGTCATTAGTTTATTATGATTCTACACATATGTTTATCTATTTATCTACTAATTTATTCATATTTTCTATCTATCTATCTATCTATCTATCTATCTATCTATCTATCTATCTATCTATCTCTCTCTATGTATATATATATATATATATATATATATATATATATATATATATATATTATGTACAGTTGTCCTCAAAATTGTTCATACCCTTTAATTAAAGAAAGAAAAAAAAAAAATCAGCTGTTAGTGAAATAAGTTGAAATTGTCAAAAGTAATAATACATGAAAATTCATGACAGTGATTTTAAACTGTGGTTTGAAAGAAATATTATAAACAAAAACACAAAAAATAAAACAAGCATGATGGAGCTAAAATTTTGTTGAGCAACACTTTGAGGCAAATCACTGCAATCAAGTGTTTTCTCTGATATTCAAAAAGACTTCTACTGCTGACAGGTGTTTTGGTTCGCTGTTCATGGGAAAGGTGCTTTAATTTTTCTGGGATAGCTTTGTGTTGTTTCTTTTTCTCCTTAATATTATTTTGGCTATTGTTATATTATTCTTAAGTATCATTTATTTATTATCACTTCCAACCACAATTCAAAAGCAATATTTATTTATTTATTTTGATTTATTAATTTATTTAAGTTTATTGTTATTTGAGTTACTGTTGTGAATTTAGCTTTTTCTTTAATTGGAGGATATGAATAATTTTGAGGATGACTGTATATGTTTGTTGGTGTGTGTGCATATGCATGAGTGATTGCATACAGTATGTCTACATGTACTACTTCTCTTTCTAGCCAACCCCAAATCCTATTTACCTACAAAACAAATCCCCTAACCAAACATGTACCTGCTCCTCTTCATTTGTTTTACCTTTTTTTTTCTGTTTTGCTTGTTTGTTTAATTTTGTTTCTGATATGGCTCCTCCCTCTTTCTGTCTGTTCACACACCCGATACTTTATGACCTGTTTTGTACGACAAAAACAAAAAACAAAAGATGTAAAACCAGAGTTGGCAATCCTTTTCAGAAAGACTTTTTGTGATACTGGGTGAAATGGCCCCTTCATCCTGACAGTAGTCAATGATGTATTCATAAAAAGCAGCTGTTAGAGCTGCAGGTCTGTAAAAACTCTGACCAATCCCTGCCATCCCCACCACATGGCAAGAATTGGTCGTTCGTACTATATAGAAAGAACCAATCGACTCCTTTATGTCTCTATGTCTTGCCTTCGTCCCTCCGCTTCCCCCCTCAACGCGTCACCGCTCTGTCTGACACTAACTGTAAACAAATATAGCTAATGGAATGCTAACTGATGTGCCAAAAAAGAAAATAAAAACAAACAAAAAACAGATAATGATCAAGTCTTGAAGGCATTGACATTTCCAGTGTGGACTTTTAACACCGCAGAAGGAGTAGAAGGTGAGTGAATGAAGGCTTTTAAAAATGTGGTTCCTCACCTGTTTACTAGCTAGCTAACAAGCTATCCATTTGGCTAAATCGCATGTTCACCAACCAGCTCGTAAACCATCAGCACGCACGTTCCTGCGCTATGAAGACATGGTTTCGGGCGGGTGTATGACATTGTTCTTTTCTTTTTTTTTTTTTTTTTTTCAAAATGTAGCTTGTTCGAACTGTTTTTCCAAGATGCCAACCCTAGCTTTAACAGAACATTGATTGTTCTGTTGCATTGGAATAAGCAGGTAAATAGACACTGAATGGATGGAAGGTGTCACATGCAAAATTCGACCTCCTACATGCTGTAACTTCATTAGTGTCAAAATGAAGAGGTAAAAGCCATTAGACGCACAGCACTGAAAATGGTTAACAGAAGGGGGAAAGGGCTAAAATCCAAACAGAAGTATTAATCTATTCTTTTCATATTGTGTTTTTCTCTCTCCCATCATCATCATTCCTGTCAGTGGAAACGTATGCTAAATAAGCTATTAAAGTGGGCTGTCAGCTTACTCGTTTATTTCTACTTAACATGGTTTTCCTTTGAGGAGTGTGTATGAAGAAAATATTGTCTGCATTTTACACAAGACAGTTCAGTCTCTTTTCATTTGACAAGCCTTATTCATCCTTTTTTTCAAAAATCATTTTCACTAAGTCTTTTTGCTTCATTTTATGTTCAACAACATTTCAAAAGTTAAAAAAGGAGGCTTTAACATGAAAACTGGAGAGTTCTTCAGAGATTTTTTAAAATGATTTTAGGAGTGTTGCAGGCAAAACAAAATATTTGTTTACTGATAAAGTCAGGTGATTTGATGTATTTTCAAAATCGAGTAAAGCTGATTTAATGCCAGTACAAAGCAATACATTTAATGACAAATGCCACCAAAATTTATGATTTTATGGTCAAATTATTGTGCAAGAATTAAGATCTTCTGTTGTCCCACATACTATGTAAAGGTACCCATGACATCAAACTGAACTTTTCTGGGGTTTGGGGGGTATAGTAGAATCTGTTGTGCACTGAAGAGGCCATGTAAATTTCAAGAGCGAGTATCAAAGTCCCTGTTCATGGTGGTCAGCTTTGTGTCTTTGTTCAGAAATGACTGAATCAGTCAGCAGTGTTTCATTCTACATAGGTTATCTTTCTACGTAATTCATATTCTCCAATTAGGGCACACCATCAAGCGAACAGCCTACCCCCTCCACTCTCCTTCCACCCATCTCTCAGCTGATACACTGGCATGAGTTCACCTAGTCTGATCGCTTAACATAAGCGATCAGACTTGAATTCACCTATTCACATAGGTGAATTCAAGTTGGGGTTTTCAAATAAGGGTGCTGCTGTTTGGTCCGCTTCAAATGGACCATAGTCTGATTCCACGGATAGTCCATTTATTTTGCTGCAGTCTGAACACTAACTATACTCTGGTGCACACCAAAGAATTGACCTATGGCTAAACCACGCCCACAAACGCGATGAGCCAATCACAGTGCGCACAGCTATCCCATACACTCGGACATTCTCTGCTTGAACGTCCATTGAAATGCATTTAAGTTAGTCCGTTTTTGTTCGTTTTTATGTGTTTTTTTTTAGTTTAAAGTGGTCAAACGGTGTACATGGGGTACATGCAACTCTGACACTAGGTATCCTGAGACGCTGGGTGACGGGGTGTATTTTTTTGCCTTATATCAAGGCACATCAAGCTAAATATGAAGTTACCATCCCTCACGTTAGTTTAAGTTGGCTAACGCTAGCCAAATGTGCTAGTTTTTGTACTTTGGTAACAGTACATAAGAGGTCAGCTATAGCTGTCGTGTAGTACAGGTTTCGTGTAGTAACATCGATAACGACACACCTTTGGCTTCCAAGCTGCAGCCAGACTCTACTCCGCTCCCCTGGCTGTTTGATCAGTTTTTGTGAGACGATCACTTTTTGGCACAACAGCAACCATGCAGTAGTTTGTGCAAGAAACTGAGGGAGCGCACACTAGTCGCATTCCAAAGACTTCACAGGCTTGATTTTGACTCCCAGTTTAAGATTTGTGAACAATGTTTTTTTGTTTTTTTTGTTTGTTTGCTTTGTTTTTATGTTTTTTAATTTATCTTGTCATGGTCTCTCTGTCTGATCACGTGTCTGCTGTCCGTGTTGATAGCTGTCATCTCCCGAGATGTCACATAGCGCCTGTCACCGAATGTTGTTCGTCCAAGTGAGTGGAGGGGGCGTGGCTTAGCCATAGGTCGATTGGGCTCTGGTCCCCCTGAAAACTAGGGGTCTCGGTTCATTTGTAAATGGACTATTAGACTATCCAGCATTGACAACCAGCACACCTAATGGAAGTGACGTTTGTCGAGCGCAATAAAGCATAAATAAAGCATCAAGAAGAAGTAGAAGTAGAAAGAAGTGGGATAGATTATTGTTTGGGTTGGAGGGAAAACAAAGCAAACAGCGCATGTTTGAAGAAGCCGAAGTCAAAACAACAATGAAAAACAACAGGAAAATGTGTAGACAGCAGAGATGGAGTAGGCTAATAATAAGAAGCAAAAAGATTTCCACTTTAAATGTAGACTGAGTTCATCCTTTTTTTTTGTTTGTAAACAACACTATTCAAACTGAGAGCCCCTCCCCTTGGGCGAATGGCGGCATTGCTCTTCAGCCTATTCAATTTCAAGCCTCTCCTTCAAAGCTGGAGAAGCAGGTAAAAGCCAAACCAATATTAACCCTGGTTTTCCAACGGGCACTATCTAAAGCTCTTTTCTTGGCCTGTGGATCCAGACCATCGCGGGCCAGAGACAGCTTTATCCACCAGGCAGTGAGGACGCATAATTCTCTCCCTGCCCTGCCCCAACTCGCCCCTCCTTGACCCCCACTTGCCCCCCCCCGGACCCCCCACTGACTCGGCCCGCTCACAAACTCACCTACCTCAGGACAGTACACCTCACCTCACTTCATCATCACCATGAGACCAGTTCAAAACTGCAGAACATTGTACTAAATGGCATTACTACATGTTGCACTATCGTATCCATCAGGACTGCTACTCAGTTTACTCTGCCATATACATTATTTGCACTATTGCCCCCGGGCGGATGCTTATATTCTTATATTTTTATAATTTTTGTGTTTTTATCTCATTGTTTATTGTATTTTATTGAATGCACTGCATCGAGAGAGATGTAATTTCATCTGTGCCGTATGTCCACATTGGGCCCACTTGACAATAAATTTGAAGTTGAAGTTTTACATGCAAAACTCGACTTTCAATGCAGGTCATGAAATGATGTGAAAGTGTCGGGGAAATATAATGTTTGAGTCCTGATATTTGTTCGATTGCGAACCGCCCCCTCCCGGGGCCCCCCCCCCCCCCTATTATAGTGGGATAGCTCCAACCCCCCGCGACCCTGAATTGGATAAGCGGTACAGAAAATGACTGACTGACTGACTGCAAAAATCAAAATTTTAATGCATGTAAACAGTTGAAAATGGTGATAATAGGACAGCAGGAGTGACTGATCTTCAGAAAACCCTCTTGGATAACTTATGCAGGATAAGACCACATGATTTATTTAGTGTTTTACCATAGTCACCATATCAGATTAAACCACAGCGGTGGCAGAAATTATTCCCGTGTTGTAGCCGGGAGACTGTGATATACTTTATTATTCCAAAGAGAGCCAATTAGGAAATTCATTCTCTGCATTTTCACCCATCTCAGGTTGAACCTAAGAGCAGTGGGCTGCTTTTTAAAGCACCTGTGGAGCAGTTGGTGGGGGTTAAGGACCTTGCTCAAGGGTCCACCGTGGTTCACGTGAGTGCCGTATCGGGGACTCAAACCAGGGTCTGCCGCGCCAAAGCCCGCGACACTGTACTATGTAACAATACCAGTATCCAGGCCGAAACCAGTCATTTATCAGCTCACAGCTCACGGCTGCATCACAACACTGTAGCTCTGTGTGACAGCCGTCCTCTGCTCAGACACGGAAAATAAAAAGAAAAAAAAACTGACTGTAGAGCTGTTTACAAACATTCACGCTGCATAACAACGGATCCCAGAGATTTAATATGAAGTACAGGGGTCGTAATCAGATGTGTTTGAGTTTATACTGTTAGCTTGTTAGCAGTTAGCTAGTCTGTCTACTACGTACCAGGATTTCATACATAATAAAGCATAACATTACACAAGCAGCAAGACTCACGGACAGCAATGCAGGTGAGTCCTTGACAGTTAAAACAGTAGCCTCCTTTCCAAACGTAGTGCTGACATCATCTTTGCCTGGTTTACTGTAATCCCAAACTAGTGAAAGTTGCTTCTGTATGGAGGTGTTGAAGACGCTGGAGCAGAACCTGCTGTTGACAGCAGACTGGTGAGGCCTATTTTTGTAACTCAAGATTTCAGGCAAATTTCAAATGAGGTCCAACACTAATAATATCCATGTTTTAGCAAGAAAAATGCCATTTCCAGGTGACTCCCTTGCCAAGTTAGTATAATGGTATTAAAAACACAAAACGGCAACGCTGCGTTGGTATTTTTTATTTGTCATCAAAATACAGATTTAAACAATATAATTCAAAACACAACGATCTCGATGAAACAACATTTTTATTAAAAGAGAACACGTGATCTCATCTGCCGTGGCTTCCGTAGTGTCGTGAACTTGCAAGGGCGCGCTTCACAGCAGCCAGATGTAGTACTGTTTAAGCTATAAATATGTATTAAATGATGCTGTTTCGTGTAAATTATGGGAGCTGACCATTCAGGACACTTGGATTACATTGGACGAGCAATATGGAGGAATATTGACAAGTTTTTGTGGACTTTTATGGACCTATTTGGCTCAGTCGCTGGTGAACTCCATTCCATGAAAGTTGAGGGTAAACTACCCCCCCTCCCCCCCCCTTAGTGCTCCAGAGTCTTGCTCAGCATGAAGGTGAGTAGAAAATGAAGGACCAACATTCTGTGGGTGTACTATTCCTTTAAGGACCATGGGTACCCATGGCTGTGTTAAACTGACAGAGAATGAGCACGTTCCCTTCAAGTGAAACCCAGTTGTATTCATGCATCTATAACGGCTTTTATGTGACTGATTCCAGTTCTAATTTCATGACAGGAGTACTTGGGTTTTTGATTGTGGCATATCTACTTCAAAGGACAGAGGATCAGTCATTATTTTCTAACTCTGATCACATCATTACCTATGAAGAACAGTATCCAGCCTTTTAGTTGTGCACTTTATTCAGCTGTCTTGTTATTATGTTGTATTAAACCCAGAGCTATCCCTGTTAACAGCCATAAAACACAAATGCCAGCCTGGGTCATTCCTCGATGATTATCACTCATCCAAACGAGCTGAAAACCTTTCTGTTGTAAGATGCCATTAAATATTATTTGTGCCTACAATAATTTGAACCCTGTGTCTCTTTGTTGCTTGTGTGTCTAGCAGGAGAACTAAACTGTCTAAAAGCTCTGTTGGAAATTAAAATGAGGGAAATCAAATCTGAAAACCTAACTTTTAATTTGCTAGGCGACCAACTGGGCATTTTACCTTTTTTTTTTTTTACCATGTTGGAGGTTGTTTTTGTTTTTTTGCAGCGGTTGATTATTCAGGCAGATATGCAGCCATTATGGAAGAAAATCATTTTAAGTAACTCCACAATGCATAACTAGCATTAAAAATGCAGTAGCTGTAATGTGGTATAGGTGTAGCTCAGGCAGTCCTTATCAAATTCTACATGAAAGTTACATTTACCTAGACACAAGTCGTTATGTTTTAACATTAACACAATGCTGCATGCTCGAGTGCAAATCACTTTAGTCTGTAAACCTATTGTACAAGCAAGGCAGGTTCCCATAGAGGCAGGGATGGACTGGGACTAAAAACAGCCCTGGGCCATCATTATCAATCATTGCGTAGAAATGCCATCTTATGGTTTAGAGCGAGCCTATGTCACAACCCAGAATTCACGTGACCACGAAGCAGGAAGGGGGTGAAAATATATGCCTCGCATTTGAATGTACTGTGAGCCTCAGACTGCCAGTCTGTCTTTGAAATAATGTTGAAATGTTGTCCAGTTATATTGGAAGTCTTACTGCCAAGGCTAGAAGAAGATGAACTAGTGTCTGTTGGACTAAGTGATGCTCATCGTCTGCCTGCCGGTGCCTGGTTAGACGAACCAACACAATGGCCTGATGATTATTTTCCCGATCTTGTGATGTATTTGGTTTCATCAGGTAAGCCAGTGTTTCCCAACTCAGGTCCTCAGAACCCACGGCCCTCCATGTCTTGGAGGCAACCCTGATTTCTCACACCTGAATCAAATGATTTTCTAATTACTAGGCTTGCAAAGAACTTGATGAGGAAGTTCATGAATCTGAATCAGGTTTGTTGGAGTAGGAACACATTGAAGACATACAGGGCAGTGGGTTTGGGGAGCAGAGTTGGGAACCACTGAGGTAAGCCCTGTGTTAAAACCATGTATTCTTTATTGAATATTAATTTCCCCTTTGATTTTTAAAAAATGGTGGTATTGCTTTGCTATACTTCTCAGGAGTTTACACTCAAGCCATAAATTACCGGTCACTCAAAGCTCATCGGTATTTTACTGATGATGACTTTGTGCAGTGTTTATAATGCCGCAAATGCTTTTCTGCCACTTTTTTGGGGGGGGGGGGGGGGGGGGGGCTTTTATTCTTATATGGGAATATTGGTGGCAGCAATCTTGATGAATGCGATCTTTAACAGTCTGTCCTGAGAAGATGAGAACTGGGCAGGTGGGGTGCTGTGATTCAGTACTGTACATCCACTGATTTAATGGCGTTTTCTATCATCTGTACTACAACAACTAAAGGGTTTAAACAGTGATACCACAATATATGCTTTTTTATCAGTCAAAGTGATCCGAACATATTGTTAGATGTTTCCATGGATTACGCTTGATAGCTGCTAGCCACTTAGCACATCGTTCTGGGCTTTTTCTGTTGTTTCGGGAACTGGAAAAAACATCTTCTCTTGTCCGTGTTGTAGTTATGTTTATGGTAGCCATCCACAGTTCACACTGTGGATGGCTACTACTGCCCTTTATTCTACTTTCCAAAGTAGAATAAACAAAGATTGATTAGTAACAAAGCAGGTTATCAAATGGCTCTCCTATGCAACGGAGCAATGTTTTCACCCCCTACCAAACCGGATGTAACAAATTTGGTGAAAATTCCTGGATGCTCGCAGTGATTTATAAATGAAATTTTGCAAATGACTTGGACTTGCCTCAAGTCCAAGTCATTTGATTTTCTGGTCTGATACTTCTATAATACATTAAAGGAACTGGAGACAGGAATAGGGGATTATCACGCTTCCGCGTTGCGGTTTCCGGAAGTTGAAACATCTGAAGCTTCCTCTTCCGGGCCAGGAATGGCTCAATGTTACTGCTGTTCCATTGTGTACATCTAATAAACAATGCCAGCCGTACCTAAGTTTTCATGGATTCCCGACTGAAAAGACACTAAGGAAGAAGTGGATGAAAGCGATTTGTCGGAGTGAAGGACCGAAATTTAAAATAAAACAAGGTTGCACGTATGTCTGTAGTCGGCACTTCAATGATGCAGACTACACTACAGCTAGCGTTAGCAAGCTAGCGTTAGCATGCTAGCGTTAGCTGACGATTCGAACTTTTCGCTTGTGAAAACATACAAGCGTCTGAAAACTGGGTCTGTACCCTCCCGTTTCCAGTGGAACAACTGGGGACTGCCAAAAAAATGACGCTTTCAGATGCTTGTGTGTTTTCAGCCGCAAAAAGTTAGGCACGTCATCGAGCTGGCTAATGCTAGCCTGCCAACACGACTGTGCATACTGCAGGCTACAAACAAACGTGTGTCGTTTTATTATAAAGTTCGGTCCTTCACCGCGGCGAATCGGTCGTTTTAATCCACTTCTTCCTTAGCATCACTTCAGTCTGGAATGAGGAACCGGGCTCTTTTTAAACTTAAGTATGTTTGGAGTTTATCCGATTTAAACAGCATAACAGAGCAGGAACGGCTGTCGTTAACATGGCCCAGAAGAGGAAGTGCCAAAATCCGGGAACTTCCGGTAAGCGTGATAATCCCCTATTGTGAAAGAATGCACGTGTGTCCAGTTTTTTAATGCTAATGGGTAATGAAGTGTTAAAAACCTAAAAGAACGAACCCACCCATGTATCTCTCCGTTGCCTTGAACAGGCTGTGGGCTGCGATTTGGTAGCCAAATTTCCCACTCAGTCCTACAGATGTGACGTCAATTGACGCAACATACAATAGCTGTCCCTGACAGCTATTATACAGGAAGAAGATGGTCACTGTGGATTCAAACACTGTAGGTGACAGCTATACTTGAGGTAGCTTGTGAGGTTTGAACAATCAAGTAATAAATTTTCTGTCTATTTGTCTTATTACAGGTGCTATTTTAAAAATTCCAATTTGGTATTATCTCAATGAGAAGTTTTTTTTTTTTTTGGGGGGGCATACAGGTTGTTTCTCACAGCTGTGAAATTAATCCACCAAAAGCCAATTTATCCTCCTAATTTGTAGGGTTGAAGATTGTCTGATTGGGCCTGTCTGTCTTTGTTTTTGTGTTTTGGATATTGTTTAAACATTCTGTATTGTATTGCATGTGGGGCTGGAACTTGGATAAGCAGTGCTTTTTTTCCCATCCCCTTTTCAGCTTCAGAAGGTATAAGGACTGAAATGATTATAGTGAGCTTTATGGTTTATTTATTTTATTGTTGAATGTGAGTTTTGTCACAAGCCTTTTTCTTTATTTCATACAAGTCTAAAATAAATATATAAATGAAATGAAATGAATAATTCATGAAGATTCAGATAGTTTTCCATACTTACATTCAGAGGATGTCATGGTGGGATCGTAAACACCAACATATCATCGAGGTCGTGGCTCAAAAAGTTTGAGAACCACAGGTGTACACTAACCAGTGTCAACTTCATCAGCTTGTGGTAGCATTAGCACCCTGTTTGCTGTTCATCATCAATATCTTTATTGGAATGTTTTTCAACTCATGCTCGAGAATTTTGCCTGCCTGTGGGCCTTTCTCCCTGTTGCCACTCTCTGCATGCTGAGTTCATGTGCAGATGTCTGACAGCAGAGTATCCTACCGCCACTGCGCTGGTGGAGGCAGTAATGTTGCTTCAGTTAAGATATTTTGACATTGTCCATGTGAAATCAATTTAATTTGAAGCTGTAGCGGTAGCGGCCTGGTAACAACTGATCCCTGTCGGGTCTGAAATCTTGTGATATGCCCTAAATTCTGATCATGTGATCAGATCGGGACATCAGTAGTTGCAAGTACAAAAAATTCCAGATTTATCAAAGATGCAGTGGCCAGTCATACGCACATTAGTAATTAATCGGCTATTGATAAATCCTGCATGTTCTAAATCACCTGTTCATGTCCATATATGGCCATTTGCATTGAGAAATGCCCTCATATAACCATATAGACCTAGCAACGACATGTCTCCTACCCCTCGGTCACACCAAATGCAAATGTGATGCAAAACAACAGTACGGTACAATCAATCTTGCGGAAATTGCAACATCGCCCAATAGTTGCAATAAAAAATAAACCAGCAAAAGTTTATTTGACCATTCCGACTGGCGTGTCATGTGCTTGCTTTTTGCTTGACCACTTTTATTTGTTTTCAGTGCATCTACTATGGATAGATCAGATAAAGATATTAAATGTCTCATTGTCCATGGAGTCAAGTATCAAGTGAGACCCTTGATCAACTGATGGCTTGCTGTTTGTAACGTTGCTTGGGATGTAATGTTAACGTTTCAGAGTAAAATGTGATCTAAACACCAGTACTCCAGGATGGTACTGATGTTCTGTCAGTTCAGCATACATCATCAGATTGGTATACGTGTACAGTAGTCCAAACTTTCAGCCGTATTTGTCAGACAAGCATAGGCTGTCAAACCAGCAAACAATTGGTTTATCAGCTGCATTACTCATTAGTTTTACTTTTACTTTTTGAAATATAATTTTGACTAATCATAATCGTTGTAGGGGCTCTATTTCTGAAATGTTAGATTTTTGAGCAAAGGTGCTCATGTTCAGGGGTAATGATGCTGCAGTATTCCACAGACTTGTCCATATTTATTTTATTGGAGTTCTTACTTTTTCTTTACCTTTTCAGAAATTTCTGTAGCATTATATAATGGTTCTAAAAAATATTTCCCAATGGAAAAATGAAAAAACAGGTCAGTTAGTTTCGGTTTTCTCTTCAGTTTGATTTAAAGACAAACAACGTAACTTTTAGCAGTTTTCTCAATGACGTGCCCCCTATCGACAGCTAAACTAGCATCTATCTTGCATCATACCTGTACTGTGAGCTCACTCCAGCGAGTAAAAGACAGTCTTATCTGGACTCTTGTTCTGTCCCTTCCTCTCTTGCTTTTACTCTCTTCCTCCTGTAATGTTTCCTTGCAGTTCTATACCAAATCTGACATAATGCGTGTTCAACACAACCACTGTGTTCATATTTGGTTCATATCCATTTGCTAGTAACTGACGCGGTGTGTAACCAATAGTCAGCTGCAACATCACGGCCATGTCCCAGATGGAAAACTTGCATAGTGCTGTTTCCTTGCCTCGGGACGCCTCTGGCCAGTGACAGCTCGAAAATGCGCACGATGAATGTTGGTGTGTCATTAAAATGAGTCAGAAACACATTTTTTATGGTGTAAAAGTTACATTGTGTGTCTTTAAAAAATGCACAGAAAATGAAACCATGAAATGAAACCAGTGCCCCCCCATATACAGTGTTTAATGCCCACACACCCAAATTTAACGCGTCAAAAGGCCTGTATTTCAAAATAACTTAGTAGATTTTGTGTATATCAAGACCAGGGCCAGCTTTAGACACTTTTGTGCCCTAGGTGAGATTATGATGTGGTGCTCATATAATTCTAGAAATCAAGGGTGTCCTGCTCCGGTCCTCGAGTACCACAATCCTGCAGGCTTTCTATCTGTCCTGGCTCCAACACAACCGGCTCATATTAATGAGTCATTGTGCTCTGTTGGATCCCTTTAATGTCAGTGAGAAATGTTGAAGCAAAGAAACAGTGAAGATCTGCAGGACATCGGCCCATGTTTTAGATGAGAAGACCAGGTTGGGTTGCATGTTTGTCTGATGTGAATATTGTTACAGATTTGTGACTATCTGATAGGATTATATCTAAAATGTGTTCCGAACCTATAACACGGTTATTATTAGGTTTAATAATGATAATAATAGTAGTAATAATTATTATTATTGTCAACTGTATAGCTGTAAAAAGTCACATGCATATGATTATGTTTGTCTCTAACTGTCTAATTGTGGTGCAAGGGGGTCGGTTGCAACAAATGACAAACTTAGTTCGTCTTTCTTGTTTTTCTTTCTTCCTTGCTATTTCTGTTTATTTGAAACAAAACAATAAGAGAACTTAAAAAGACAAGTCATCCTCTTAAAGATCCAAAACCCCCAAATCACCACATCCCAGCAGGATAACCTCCCACAGTGCCTCTCTAATTGACAGTATATTCACAAATGACATTGTACAAAAAGCAAATTACTCATTAGTGACCATCTGCCTGTTTTTACAGTATGTAAAACTGAGGCCAATCTACCTAAAACTAAAATTATATACAGAAGAATGAGAAGAGAAGCATCAATAACAGCATTAAAAAATGATTTATTGGCATAAAACTGGAATAACAGCAATGATATAAACAGTGCATTGGTTGAATCCTTATATACTATCCATCCGTCTGTCCCCAAAACAAGTTTGACAGGTGGTTGCCGATGCCAAACTGCATTTCCGCGTTCCCAGAGGAAAAACACATCATGTGTCCCAATCTTCTCTCTGACAATATGCATGACCACAGTGACCTTCAGACCTTGCTTGAAAGGGAAGTGGTGAAGATTTCTTTTACTGCTCTCACCACCCTCACTGTGCCTTTGAATGGAGTCTTCAACCCACCATGGTTTTTAAGTGTGAGGAGATTATAACTCTCATCAAATGATGTTGGCATGGCATTTGTTGCTAGGCTGCAACAGCATACATCACAGGAGAGTCTTCTAAGGACATAGCAAACAACAAATCCTGCAATGTATTCCATGGCATTGTCCAAGACCACCAAACAAGTAGGGAGGTAGCTGTGGTCTACTTCAACAGCTACAGTGTTAGCAAATGGGGAGGGGAGTGTTTCTGCAGCAGACATCTCCACAGCAGAGTGGGAGACGGCTTCATTTTGGGTTGCCATGTTGCCAACCCACTTGGTGCAACACCACACTGTACCATCAGATGCTGGAAGATGCCCTGAAACTGGCTGGTAGATGGATTGTAGTTCCACCCACCTAGAAGAGAGAAAACACACATACCATATATACACACAGATGGTATGACATCAGTCTATGCTGAACAATCTGCCCTGTCCTGTCAAAGTCATCTGGCTTGAAGTGCTCACTGCACAGCAAGTATCTTTCATTTGCAACAAAGCCATCCTGTCACACGGCCAGCTCCCACTGTTTACTTAATTCTCCATCTTTGGAAAACATAGGTCCTGATTTACAAAGAATTACAATAAAGAGCGCCAATTTCTTTGCCGTGTTTAATTGTGATGTTGATTGTTATTTAATTGGATAATGAAAAGTTGATGAGTTGCCCTCACACCTCATGAGAAATGATTTTGACCCAATGTCTGCATGTCTGCCGGTGGATCATTGCATGTGCAATGAAGGTAGCACTAGTTTTAGTACGCGCAAACCTTTCATAAATCAAGACCTTAGTGTGAAACAAGTTTGTGGACGCTTAATGTTAAAATGCTGCTATGTCTGGTGAACTGTTTACTTTACCATAGCAAATAGACTATTTCCAACCCCTATTGCTGACATGACAGCATCACACAATTGCTGCAGAATTGTCGGCTGCTCATCCATGATGAGAATCTCCCGTTCCACCACATCCCAAAGCTGCTCTGTTGGATTGAGATCTGGTGACTGTGGAGGCCACTGTAGCATAGTGAATTCAGCTATGTTTACATGGACAAGTACTTTTTCAGAGATTCTTACATGTTCACATACAGTAGACACTAGATAAAGTTGTGTGTCTACATGATGGAACAATGAATATGATCATAATCAGTGGTTAAAGTGGGATTTGACAGGTGAGGGAGCCCTAAAATTTGGTGTTGTGGCGCAGTCAGGAAAATTGTGTAAAATTTTTACAAATTTTTCATAATGATTGCAAAGACCTGTACTGGCTTTATTGGCTGGAGTAGCATCTAACATGACTAACTAACATGTAGAAATACAATAAACTAAGCATAAGATTTGGACAAAGACTAATTGCAGTGCTGCTTTAGGCTGTGACTTTGGCTTTCTATAGTCCCTAATCATAGTTAAAAAAAGACAAAAAAAAAACGAAATTCATCAAGAGATAGTGAATTCACAAAAGGGACACATTTTAAATTGGCATTGATAGCGAGCAAAGGATGGAGGAAAAAGTTTTTTTAAGATTGTTAACAATTTTAATAAAATAACATTATTTTACTTAAACAACATTGTGACTCCATGGAGTTTTCTCTGGCTGTTCTATCTTTTTCAAACCAATCCTTACCCTTAAAGTTATCAGTGATTCTTCATTTGTGAGGGAGCTAAAGGGAGCTCGGCTCCCCAGAAAAGCAGAGGCGCTCCCCTACAGACATTTCAGCTGATACTTTGTCTCTGTGGGGGGATCCTTAAATATAGTTCACTTTCAGGATATATTTTATTTGTTCATAAATGTTCTCTTATCAAGCAGCATCCATCAGTGAGCATCACCTGGGGCCTGTACGACGAAGCCGGATTTTCTCTTATCGAGGTAACTTCAGGGTTAATCCTGGGTTTTTCGTCCTATGACGCTGGTTCACTTCTGATCGGGTTATATCTCCCCGGTAACTTATGCTGAACGCCTAACCTGGTCTGGACCAGGTTAAGTTCTGGATAAGAGATCTCCGACTATGAAAGCACCACTCCCTGACCAATCAGCACTCTTGGAAAATGGCCTGCCCATTTTTAGAAGATCCTGTCGATGCCGGTGCGCAGATTGTGAGGAGTTCTTAGAAGAGAGAGAATATTCAGAGATGGTGCAACGCTTTTGATTTGCCACATGACACTTTATATGAAAGATATAGGTTTTCCTCTGCTGGACTCCGTTACATCTGTCAGCTGTTAGAGCCGTACATCACTAATGTAACGCATCGCAGCCGGACACCGACAACACCACAGATGCTCTGCATCACACTGAGGTTTTATTAATGTTAGACTAATTGAATTAATTTAAATATAGACCAATGTCTCACCTCGAGTGAAAAAAAATTAGTGCTGTACTGATGTAGCTAAATAGCTTATTTTTTGTAGCCGAATTATGCTCATGGTCCCTTTCAGTAAAACGTCATTCATTCATTCATTCATTCATTCATTCATTCATTCATTCATTCATTTATTCATTCATTCATTCATTCATTCATTCATTCACTGGTAGTTTGATGCACACCGTTGGCGGCACTGAAAAAGTATGCAAAAACATGTCTTTGTAGGCTATTACAGGCCTTTTTCCCTGTGGGCTGCACAAATATTAAATGAAATTCCATTCATTCATGAAAGAGTGTGGCAAAATAGAATCTCGTCACTGGCCGGTTTGGATCATATATTTGTATTTGTTCTTTACTTGTTCCCATGATAGTCTTGTACCGCTGGGGTTGCATCTGAAATAATGTGATTAAGAGGTCACACATGGCATGGAGCGCACACCCACCCATGCCGTCATGGTGAAGGGTTACAACACTGCAGGATATGAGCCTGAAATATCTATAGCCTATGCGCAGTATGAGAAGCAAATATACTGAGGAAGCGCTGTAGTGTGATGAACACTAATTGATCAGAGTCCGATATTGTTCCATGAATCGCACGGACTTGCTGCGCATTAACAGCCAGCAGTCATTCCTGGCTTTTGCTGCGGTGACTGTGTTGCCGCAGCATAAATGGAGCCATTTATTATCATTCCTGAATCATAATGTCGTGTTATCATTCAGGAATGATGATCCTGAATTCTTCATATTTGTTAAGTATCATCGTCTGCTCCTCCATGGTGAAATATGTCACTCTCTATTTCGCCATGTCTGCGATTGGTCAGATGCTTCAAACGCCGCCCCTTTTAAGTGAGCGCACACTGATTAAGATTGGAAAACCCTGGGTTGAGTTACCGAGTTGATAACCAGCTTCATAGTACCGTTTATCAAGACCGCAGATGTCTGGTTAAGTCAACCCAGGTAACAGAGAGAAATCCCGGGCATGTTAATCCGGCTTCGTCGTACAGGCCCCTGGTGGCAGATCTGTCACTTTTCTGTTATCAATGCTTGATGACAGCCTACGCAGCTTTACCCAAACTGGGACTCTGAGATAACTTCAGGGGGCTGCCAGATTATTGTAAAACCAATAAAATAATAAATAGTAACATAAGGTCTGCCAAACATATGTTGTAATCAAGGGAGGGTGAAATTAACACATTTTTAAAAAATCAACTCATATCAAAGTCACATTTAAAAAAACAAACCATCTCCTCATTTATGAAGTTTATGATTTCTTCAAAGTCTTATGGCGGGCTCACACCGAGCCCAGTGTTGAACTCTGGCCCGTCAACTCACTCCAGAGCATGGCAGACTTTTAATTAGGTATAATTTGGCCCCGCATCTCTAAGCAGATACCTATCTGATGGTGGAAATACAGATGGATTTATGCTGGCACATCCTCTGCGTTCCCTTCAACATGCATCCCTACACGAACGCAGAGACAAGGAAGAACTTCCTTGTGATTGGTCAATGTGGTTACGTGCCTCCAGATGTTTGGGTTTTGTAGCTGAATGAATGAATGCATGCATGTCAGCTGCTGTCAGTTGCTCTAAAAGAGAAAATAGCTACTTGCCGGAGCATAAGCGAAACATCGGGGTAAAAAAAAAAAAAACTTTGTGAATTTTCCCAGTCAATAAAAGCCCTACTGTTGCCTAGAGATCTGGAAAACAAACTGCAGCATGACGCCATAACCCTACGCTCAAGTAAAAACACACACTGCCTCTGCGCAGACCTGACTGGTCACAGATGCCGCGCGACTATAAATCCAGTCGGCTCCAACCATCGCTGCGCTGCAAGAGGCAGCAATGCTGATTCAATTAAGAAATTTGATGTGGCGCTGACAATAATATAACTGATATTAGAGGGACTTTGTCATCAATCCCACGTAGGTGTGCGGTATTGTCGTTGATTGCTTGACCCAACGCACCCAGTGACCAGTCGATAGAGAGGAGGTGAGATCAGCAGAATGATGAGGATTTTGTGCTCTGATTGTTGATCATCTCAGTGATTATGAGAGAGCCATGCAGACTGTGCATGTGAAAATGTGTGGCACTACCGCCAGTCTGATTTAAATTATTTATTTGACTAAGGTGGTGAAGCTGAGCCGGAGCTCAGACCTCGAGCTGGCAGAGCTGGGCTCTGGTGGGCTTCGGCCCACTTTAACCCCTGATCGTAATGCTTTTGACCTGTTTGAAGAAGAAAATGAAGACTATTTTATTTTTTAAATCAAATCCCCACATGTTTCAAGCCTTTTGAAAATTAAGACACTCATTAATCCTAAGTTTCTTTTTTTCAACCTGGACTTTATTTCTAGGAGTATATGCGTGCTTTCTGCATCACTTTGAGTCCTTCGGAAGATATTAAGTCGCCCTTCGGTGCACGTCTGGTAAAATGGGAGATACGGGGCAGCTTATTCGACATTATCTGCAGCAAAACTCCTTGATTTTCGCCAATACTTTAAGCAGAATGAACGAACGAATGAGTCCTGTGTGTCCAGATTTAGCTTTCCATTAGTTATGAGGGTGTTCACTATTCGGGGCTGCGCATTCACGATGTGCACTTCCATAGCACAGCTGAGAGGAGCAGCTTGCTACCCAGACAAACAATAACACAGTCTGAGAAACTCTGAACTCACAGGACAATAGTACTTGTTCATTCTACTTAAAGCATTTGTAACCCAGGTCAATTAGTGCTATTTCCTGTCACGCTTTTATTGTGGTGGGCCGTAGCTGTTAATTGACCCAACCCCCTGTCAGCGTGTTTTGCTTCACTGCTGCTGCTCACGCTGTGGCGTGCATGGTCGGCGTTCTGTTCAATGAAACAAGCCATCGATATGACTTGAGCATATACCTCATGGACTCACTCGGTAGTAACGTTTCTTCTCTCACCGGTGAGTTTCAGTCTGTGAAACAAAGTTCTATGCACTCTGTTGTTGCCATTAAGAGTCCAGTCAATCATGTTTCCACTCGTTATACTATTGCAGGTTACAGCTTGTAACGCTTCGGACAATCACATCAACCACATAAAACCTTGTGTCATCTACTCATCGGTGAGTTATGTCATGTTCTGGTATTGCAGTACTTTTTGTGTTAGATGGCGACTCGGAAGCCTGTGTTAGCATCTGGTGAAATGCTGGTGCTGACGTAGCGTAGCCACGGTCATGGTCAGTGGCTAAAAAACTACCGTAACTCTTTCTAAGTTAGGAATTCTTAGTTCACATTGTAGCCGAATAGTGGGCTGCGAAGAAGTACGTGGGAGTAATGAATTACCTTTTGTATTTTCAGCTGTTTTTAGGTATTTGAATGGCTTTTTGTGCAAACGCCCAATGCGGCGATGAACTGTTGAATAGGCTTTGAGCCTGCCAAACTTTTGCACCATCAGATACTGTACCTGTTGCGCAACGTGAACTGGACCTCATTTTGTATTAAGATTTGTATATGTACTTATATTGAATTTGAGCATTGGAATTCGTGCACTTTTACCGGAAGAAGCTTCTCATTGATTGACAGGGTTTATATTTAGGCCTGTGTGTTATGTTACTTAATTGGTTAATTAAGTTAAGTTATTTCCTCTGTTGTAAGATTAATTATCATGTTGTATTATAGATATATGTATTTAACTGTATTTCTCTTTGCCTTTTCTAGGACAGGTTTTTTTGGTGTGTTTTCCTTTTGTTTGTTTTTTTTCCACCAATCTCTGATCTCTTCACGGATGGCGAGCTACCCAACCACCGCTACATCGCGGTAAGATACTTTTTCCCACTGCCCTTGGATTACATGAACTGTGTTCCATATGGACTATGGGGAAATTTGAATTATCTGGACTGAATACTCTGAATCGAATACTCTGAATTGAACATTCTGAATACTCTGAACCGAATACTTTGAATAACCTGAACTGAATACTTGGAACTGGACAAACAAACAAACCGCACCATAT
Source organism: Atherinomorus stipes (assembly GCA_023101725.1). Lineage (NCBI taxonomy): Eukaryota > Metazoa > Chordata > Actinopteri > Atheriniformes > Atherinidae > Atherinomorus > Atherinomorus stipes. Next base: position 456,387 of record JALJCO010012117.1, on the reverse strand, counting down.
TTTCCTTTGTGTTATATTTTGCCCTGTTTTTTTAAATTTATTTTGTGTTTGGTTTTTGTGTTGGTTATTTAATATGCTATAAAAGTAAACATATTATATTATATTGATTATATCATATTGATATCCTAAATATATTGTTCTATTGCTTGTATTCATAAAAGGAAAAAAAAAAATACTGACGTCTCAATACACATTTGAAACATAATTCCTCATTTGGTCTAATTTATTCACACACCTCGGCTCCGTGGTTGGATCTATTTCTGTTTATATGCCGCAGTTGGATTCCCTGGCCCTATAGCGTTACACATTGATGATATTAAGGAGTTTTGCTGCAGAAAATGTCTTATATAGTGGCTGCCCCGTATTTTCCGTTTTACCATACGTGCACCGAACAGCAACTTAACCTAATATCTTCAGAAGGACTCAAAGTGATGCAGAAACTTTGACGGTGAGTAAATACACGTATATACTCCTTGAAATAAGGTCCAGGTTGAAAGAAAATAAACTATCCTTTAACTCTGTCAGAGTTCCTCCAGTTCTGTTTTGCTGCCACCACTTTTCAAGTCTGCTTTCCCCTCACACCATTATGCAACTGCTGGCTTTAACTGTCAATACAAGACAGGATGGAGCCATACTTCCACATTGTTTCAATTCTGGCCCTACCATCTGAACTAGTGGTTCAAATTGAGACATCATTCTACACTTCCATCTTCTGTTGTCTAGTTTTGGTGAGTCTTTGTGAATTGTAGCTTCAGTTTCCTGTTCTCAACTGTAAGGAGTGGCACCAGGTGTTGTCTTCGGCTGTTGTAGCCCATCTGCTACAAGCTGGGTGTGTTGTGTGTTCGGAGATGCCATTCTGCATACCTTGGTTGTAGTCAGTGTTTACTTGAGTTATTGTTGCTGTGGCAAGAGGGGGAATGGGTGAGGAAAAAGGCACTAAAAGCTTTACTAAAAATCCAACGCCAACTGGGAAATTTCACCCCAATAAGTAAAAACACAGGCTCGTTAATTGCACTAGGACAACAGATGGACGGGTATTTGCTAAAAAACAGGTAAGGAGGGTTTGACTGCTCTGCAACCAAAGTGGATGCTGGAGACACTAAAACACTCCTGGTGAACTTAAACAGCCTGAAACTGATACAGAAGTTTAACATATGCAAAACCAATCCAAACAAAAATCAAAACGGCAAACTATATCAAATCATATGAAAAGGTCCATTTGCAGGTTGTAGCTTCAGAATCCCCAGTATAAGCCCAACCAGCTCCTGATTACCAGTGTGTAGATGAATGAGTCCAGTAACTACCACTGGAACCACAGTGGAGTAAAGCAGAGCAGGAAAAGGTTGCAGGCCATGGGAAACCAGGAATGAGTCCTCTTAAAAGCAATAGGTGAAATAAAAACCAAACAAGACAGCAGTGTGTCCCAGGACGTTGAGGGGAACACGCTGCAACGCACCGACCAGTGTGTCTAAAAACAAACGAGGCATATTAGCAACTAAAATGAATCTCAGAACTTTAAGTTTAGGGGTCTTACCCATTGGTGTGTAGTTCCCCACCTTGCAGGGAGGAAGGAGCCACAGCCCAATGACACAGCTGAGGGAAACAGATCACCCTATTTGAGGTGAAACTGCAATACAGGCCACAGCCAGTGGACCACCACACTGTAAAGATATTTAGCAGGTATAACACCCATAGACCAAGACACAACCCCAACCATGAAAGATGGCACTTGCTGTTAGAGATGGGACATTTGACACTGAGACTTTGAAGCCTCTGACACTTGAGTGAGACAGAAAAGCTCAAAAACTATACTTCAAAGCCCTGATCAAATCTCCGTGATGACTGATGACATGTGAGGCTCATTGACACTTTGAACCATATTACTGGTACACTTTCAAAAATGTTGCGGCACTTCCATGCTAACATGATGATCATCAGACAGACAACACAAGCATAAGACTGTATTTCTGTTATGTTGGAAGATAAAGTTGAATGATTCATGGAAGATTGGAGCTGCTATGACTCCAACTGACCACCAGGTGTCACTGGCATGGTCTACTATATGAGGCTTTGAGGCTTCGACTCTTCTTTCCAATACAGTCAAGCAAAAGCCTCAAAAGGTTCACAAGGCTTCATCGGCTCATCTCTACTTACTGTACAATCACAGGTGATCAGAGTCCCAGGCAGAACCAGCCAACCCAACTGCCAACAGCAGAATGAATGTGCTGAGGAGCAGATACCTCGCCTAACAAAGAGTTGTCTGCTGCACCCAGCAATCACCACAACAAGCAACACTTGTAGCTTGTGAGAGGAGGCAAGGTGGAAATTGAGTGAGGAGAGGTGAAAGCCCGTCTCACCACATTGCTTCTCAATCTCAAACCAGGCTACCCATTGTTCTCTGACATCAGCAAGTTGACTGACCAAGTCCTGACAACTCACTGTGTACTGTCTCCCTCTCATACCATTCATGTAAACCCTAAAATTGGTTCAAAGTCACTTAAACCCCCTTTCTTCCTCATTTTGATGCTCAGTCTACACAAAAGAGAATATATATGTATAGTGAATTTTTTAAGTTGTACAGAGCCTGTTCTCAGGATGTGTTGTTGATTAAAGGAGCTGCATCATGCTTTTCAAATGTTCTAAAAGTCAACTACAGGCATTTAAGTTAAATATGTTCCCCTCGCCACTATAGAAAATAATTTGGGGTTAAATATCTTTCTTATGTGTTTTATTTCCAACATGGAAATAAAACGTCTGACTGCACTGAACCACTGAAGCGCTCGACATTTTATGCCCATTTCACGACATTGCCCCAGAACAATCAAACATTCTTAAGGGTCACAGATTTTGGTATAACACCGGCTTCGTAACTCACATTGTAAACACTGATGGATGATCAGACTCCAATTGCCGGAATAAAATGGATCACCCTGTTATGGAGCTGTATGGCCCCAACCCAGAGTCTGATATGGAGTTTGAAGTACATGCAGTACCACAGAGACCCCTGACAAGTGAGTAAATTAGCCAACAAGCCATAAGCTAACAGTTAGCATTGAGCTGGCGATATGGTTTTACTCATCAGTGTTGTCTGTCCATAGGTCATTTTTATGGTGGGGATTGCATCGGGTTTCAGAAGTTTCAGAAAAACACTCTTCCGAGCACAGCCACATTTTTTCCAGCTTGTCGTCGTCTAGAGCTAGAAAAAAATGTAAAAGGAAAAAAAAAAAAGAAGTTTTTCTTCTGAACTCTGGAGCAAATTTCTGTTAGCTGATGGCTGCCTGACTCAGAGAAAGTTTCCCGGTTGGCTTCCTCCTCAGAGGGAGTGAATAGGTTAGGAGTCTTGGAGTCTCTCTGGAACAAAGTGGGCATCTTGCTACGAAGATGCGCACGCCTCATGATTGGTGCCTCCTATCTACATAGATTGGTGGTAAGTCAGTCGTTTGAAGGGAGCTAGAGCTAGGATATACAGTAGAATACTCATATGCATGATGAAGAAAAATAACTTGAATGAAGTTTTTATGAAGAAATAACACACGGACATGGTTAAAAGCTCTAAAAGTCCATTTTTCATGATAAGGCACATTTAAAAAATATGAGGGAAGAGCAATAAGTCCTTAATCAGTATTCAGTCATTTAATATAAAAAATGTATATATGCCTGTAACTTTTACAGCTATGTCATATAAATTTACACTTAAAGCAACCTTTACCGATCTTGCATTTCAGAAAGCACAGCAAGATTATTTGAATATAAACAGTCCCGCCTCACTCCTAAGACACACCCCTTCATTCCCTCCACCTCCCAATGCAGAATCAAAGGTCTGACAGGCAGGTCCGTTAGACAATCCTAGAGGTGCACCCCACTTCAAGGATTGGTTGGAGTTTTCATTGAATATTTAGAGATTGGAATAATATTTTATTTTGATTAATGGTGGGTCTGTCTTGTATTTTAGAGTTCCATTACCTCATTCATAGCATTTTACCCTGTTAGAAAAATAGTGTAAGAATGCAACATCGGTAAGGGTTGCTTTAAATAACACAATTCAGGAACATTTCATCTATCGCCACGAAATTTAAGCTTTTTGGGTTTTTTTGTGAAAAAACACAGCACTCAGGTGAATCACTGTGGACCCTTGAGCGAGGTCCTTAACCCCCACCAACTGCTCCCTGGGTGCTTTAATGGGCTGTAGCCTATGTACGACTCCACTACTTCCTGAACTTCAGACAGCACCTTTGCCTCCCTTTCTTTCATTACTGGACAAACTGATTAATCCAGGTGTGCCTAGCCTGAGTAACTGGTCAGACACACCTGGATTAATAAGTTCATCCAGTAATGAAAGACAGGAAGCAAAGGTGCTGTCTGATGTTCAGGAAGTAGTGGAATCGTGCATATAGCCCATTAGCAGCCCACTGCTCTCAGGTTCAAACTGAGATGGGTTAAATGCAGAGAATGAATTTCCTAATTGGCTCACTATATGGGATTAATAAAAGTATATCTTTTAGTTTACCTTTCACAATAAATAACAGCATATCATCATGGCTACTTGAACTTTTGAAATTCAGCTCTTTATTGCCTTCCTTAACATCTTCTACAGTGTTTTTGTAATACACCACGAGTTGCATTGTATCTGTTTGTGACTGCTGTTTCTCAATGGAATTCAATGTCATTCTGCATTAAAATTTTGGGTTTTGTTCAGAAATTTAGAAATAAAAAATCACAAAGAAAATAAGGATCTTTCTAATAAGCAAAATTAAAAAACAAAAAACAAATGAAGGATGATTTTCACTGATAAATGACATTTAGCTTCTTGAATAAATTGGGGAGTCATATTTTTCATGCTTAATCTAACCAGAAACTAAACAAGCCTGCAGTGGTTGCATCTCCCCATTGCTGATTAATTAAGCGTGTTCCAAGGTCGTCTCCCATCCTCTCCATTAATACAGAAGGCTAATTGCAAATGAAAGTGAATAAACAGTGTGTTAGATCATATTATACCATATCATTGACTATTACATAAAATATATAGACAACAGTTTGCCTGATGGGGGAGCCACCATACTGACATGGCTGTTGTGAAAATTGACTTGATTGACAGATGTCATTGAACTTAGACCACACTCTTGGCATGCAGATTTCATCCACCAGAGCTACACATGAAAGAAAACAATAAAATATGACTGGCTACATTGTTTGTTGATTGCTTCGTCCAGCAGAAGGGCCATGAAACTTCATTTAACATCACCTGGTTAAATTCTAGTGCAGGGGTGCCCAAATCTGGTCCGCGAGAGCAACTATCCTGCCATTTTTAGAATATACCCTCCCCAACACACCTGAATCAAATGACTAATTCTCTCATGTGCATGTCATTCAGCCCTGCAGAGGCCTGCTAACAAGCCATCTATTTGATTCAGGTGTGTTGGAGAAGGGATGGAAACAAAATGTGCAGGATAGTAGCTATTGAGGACCGGACTTGGGCACCCCTGTTCTAGAGCATGTTTTCATTTACTGTAACAAGAGCATGTTCTACTGTGTCTATAGACTAATCTGGCCAAACGCCACAACTAGACCATCCGCCATTACCGGGGGAGCGTTTCTGTACATATGTAATTAGAACAGATGAGAATCAGACTTTTTTCTTGACAACATGGAGGACATCTGGAAGGACTGTCCCATTCCTGAAGTGTGTCTCAAACCGCACACTTGCCTGAGTGCACTGCAATTCAGTGCGTAGTGCGCACTGTGTACTTCGTCGGCAGTGCACACTATTGTCGCTAAATGCTGACCCAAACAGAGTACTGTACTTACAGGAAGTGACGGACTAACTGGTATAACTGCGGCCTCAAACACATGACTAGATCATAACTGTCATCAGGGAGTGAACAGCTTGGTAGCATGCCACAGTATACATTAGTAATTATGTCTAAATCATTTCATAAATGTTACTTAAATCGGTACAATACCGCCTCAGATGCAGCAGGGGTTACCACCGCTTTGTTCACTGCCATTATTTAGCTCTGAAAGCAGTTCGAAAGTTCCACCTCTTGCTCTACGTCAGCAAGATGGCGTCCGTTTAGTGAGAGTAGTGTGCTTCGTTTTGCACTTCATTTTTGGCCATTATTAGGGCAACATCCTGGTACATTCAGTGCACTGAATTTTCGCTTAAAGGGACTAGAGGCAAGATTAAGAAATGAAACTCGCGACTGCCACAACTGGCGCTTCAGGTAACTGCAGCCACAAGCCGAGCCGTCACGAGAGCGTGCACAAACTGAAGCTATAATGTTGTTTACTAACCTTTTTCTTCGTAGTTACACTTTTTAGTGACATTCAGTTGATCTGGATCGTTTGCTGACGGCAGAAGAATCCATAACTATCACTTACAGTGTTTGAATTTACCGCAACCGTCTTCTTCCTGTATCAAAACTGCGGATGCAGTGTCATGTGACGTCACGTCCGCAGGGCAGCGCGGGAAATTCGGCGACCGAATTGCAGTGCATTTTGCAGCACACAGCCTGTTCAAGGCAATGGAGAGAGATGTGGGTGTAAACGTTCTTTTTTGGTATTTAGCGCTTCATCACCCATTAGTATTAAAAAAAATGGGCATGCATGTTTGTTTGTTTTTTTAAATTCCTGCCTCTAGTCTCTTTAAGTGACAGCATGAATGCACTGCACACTTAAAAAGAGTGTTTGAAGTGCTCAAGTAAGCGGATTGAGACAGACCCCAGCTGTTACGGCAGCCAGTTACAAACTTAATCTGTTTCCTTTTACATGCAAATCCTTCTGCTTCAACCCCCCGTTTTGATTGGACCAGCTCCACAACACCATCTCCTTCCTCCCTCACCTGCTAATGGCTAATCAGTCACTCCTGGAGCAACTGGCTGATCAGCTACAAAAGACCCCAGCAAACATCCTGTCAGTGGCAGCTGTTTGGCCTGGGAACAGTTTGCCCTAAGTTTGTTATGTTTGTGGTGACTCCGGTTGTGTTAATTTGGGCTTCTTTAGTTTTGATTTCCAGGTGTTTTAGTTGGGTTAATGGTTTAGCTGCTAGATTTGTTTTTGTGTTACACTGGTAGTTTGGAGGTGGGATAGCTAGGTCTTTTGTTGTAGTTGGGTTTTGGTTACTTTTAGCTTATTGGTGCTGCTCGTTACCTTTTTGGTTCTTAGAATTTTGTAGCTTTGGTTTGTGTTGGTTTTCCCCATTTGGTTCCCCTTTTCAGTGTTAGACTTTCTGTCTTTTGATTTCATTTGTTTGAGCAGAATCTTTAACCCCATTTCCTTTTCAGTTTACAGTTTGCCAGTTTTGTTTGCTGCAATTCACCTGCATGAACAATAAACATCTTTACACCACCTTTACCATCCTCAACCAGTCTTTTTGTTTGCGTCCCCCAACCCCTAGCAGAGGTGGGACATAACACCGGTTGTTGGAACAGCAGTGGGAAACTTTAATTGTGGTAATAAGTTAATCCTTTCCAATTCCTACTTTTTTTTTATTTTTTTCTTCTTTTTTTTTTTTTTTGTTTTTTTTTTTTTTTTTATGTAATTTTTATCTTCATTTCTTCATCTACTTATTTTATTATTATTCAGTTTCTTTTCTTAATTGGATTTTTTATTTTTTCCATTTTTCATACCTTTCCATACTATATTTTAGTTTTAAATCCCCTTTTTCTTTTTTTTACTACAAGGATTTTACTTTTATATATGATTTTACTTAGACCCATTATGGTTCTATCCCCCTCTTTTTCCATCCTTTTTTTTTTCTTCTCATTTTTTTATTTTTTTTTCATTTCTTTTCATTACTTAAGGAGTTTTTTGACATGTTTTCCTTTCTCCCCTTATTGTTTTCCCCCTTTCCCTAGATTTCCCCATTTCTACTTTTACTCTTTTCCTCTTCTCCCCCTCCCCCCGCACCAGTATTTTTCATTTTGTCATTAACATATAATTCTTATTTTTTTTTATTTATTTTTTTCTTTCTTCTTCTTTTTTTTTTTTTTTTTTTTTTTTTTTTTCTTTCTTTTTCTTTTTCTCTCAAAAAAAAAAAAAAAAAAACAATTATAATAAAAATAATATATTATTTTCTTTTTCCTTTTTTTTTTATCTTTTACTCTTCTATAATATAATACCTTTTTTTCTTTTTTGAAAAAACATATTTCTTTTTTGTATTTTTTCTTCATTATTTTTTTTTTTAATTTAATTTACTTTTTTTTTGGTTTATTCGTTATTTTTCCCCGGTTTTCAAATAGCTAAGAAGATCCCGGACATTTATTTAATGAAGATTTCTGCTGTCTGTGACAAAAGTGGACGGTGCTGCTCAGTCCACTGATGTCAATATGTTCATATCGGGGAGGAATATTGGACACACAGAGCAGAGGAGGAATAACTTGCTGCCACGGTGGAGAAAACACTGGATTTAATCCCCAACAACAAAAACACGGTAAATTATAGTGAACACTCAATCTGACAATTTATTTCACGTTTCTATGCTCTCAAAAATGACAGACCACATAACGTTATCGTGCTAGCTAATGCTTACAGAGACAGCTGTGGTGTTGTTGCGAGTTAATGACTAATCTGGGAGATGTTGTGAAATATAACGTTATTTACTCTGATCAGAGCAACGTTGGGACCAGAAAATAAAAATAGTTCAGTGGCAAACACAAACGGATCACGAAGACGGTGTTCTGCAGAACATGTTAAGACTATGTGGTCTGTATAGTCCTTAAACAATACCAAAAGCCAAATATGTGATAAAATAGAAAAGTAACAACCTTTTGAAAGAGTTTAGTTTTTTAAAACTTTGACAAGTAATCAAGAGGTGCGTTTTATTCCAGTGTGGCTTATCATTAAAGCCAGTTTCCGGACATGAATAATAGTTTAAATTAATGCTCAGATGTAAAAGGAAAAAGAAAAATGTCAGAATACTTTAGAGATCTCAGGATAACATACCTATAGGTCATCATGAGCTTATACGACTATCCAACGTTGTAAATCCAGATAGTCACGCTGCTTTCCAGGTTGGCAGATAAAGGTTTGGGACTTATTCCCCTTGCAATGGCGATGGCGCGACACACAAAAGTGACAAGTGTTTTGTGTGTTGCACCATCTTGCAGCGCTGCCATTGCTTTGGATTCTAGTTGTAATTACGTCGTATCTGCCGACATGGAAAGCAGCAGGATTATCTGGACTTAAAACGTTGGACAGTCGTCCACATTCACTTATTACCGCAATGAAAGTTTTCCACCGCTGATCCAACAACCAAGGAATGCGCAGAGCCATCCAGATTTCCTTGATATTAAGAAAAAAGTCGGATTCTCATCTGTCCTTGTTACACGTACAGAAATGTACCCTAAGCAGTGGTGGATGATCTACTGGTGGCATTTGCCTGGATTAGTCTATACCAGTGATTCCCAACCCTGGTCCTCAAGGTACACTATCCTGAAGACTTTCCATTTTGCCCCGCTAAGACACAGCTGATTCAAATTAAATGGATCTCTGACTAACTCTGCACCAGTCTGCAACTGACCCATTAATGTGGGTCAGCTGCATTTTAACAGGGCAACATGGAAAGTCGTGAGTATAGTGTGCATCGAGTACCAGGGTTGGGAATCACTTGTCTATACTGTAAATGTGTTTTACAAATAGGCTGATACATGGAAAGCCACACTTGCATGATACTGTGAAAGAACATCAGACCAAAGTGAAGCTTGTTTGCCCTTGTGTGGAAATGCCACTGGTCATGATTTTTCCTTGAGCAGTGTTGGGGAACCAACCTTGGTGCTCATCCTGCTGGTCTTCCATGTGTTCTTGTTCAGACACCCGATTGAAATCGATTGGTCACTATGCCGACCCCAATAGGCTGTTTGATTTGAATCAGGTGTGCTGGAGTGGGGACACATGGAAAACCTGAAGGGACAGCGGTCCTCAGGGACCAGGTTCCCCACCACTGGCTTAGAGGATGCAATTATGGGTAGTTTTAACAGTATGACAGTGTTACTTTGAATGGAGGGCCTGTTACATTTTCACATTAATGTTCCCTGCAGCTTAATTTAAAATGTCTGTTAAATGGATAGTGAGCCACCTTATGTGCCATATTAGACAGTAAATCTTTTAAAATAATTCATGAGCACATTTTTTCCCCAACATGTTATTTTATGAACAAAATTCATGTCATCATGCCAAGCAAGCAGAGGGTGTTAGAAATGTGACCCTAGAAGGAAGCAGGTATAATGATCCCTTTTCTCCAAATTTCAGCTCGTTGAACATCAGTTGTTTCATTTCTGAGGGTTGAAGCATAGTTGCTATCAGTTCATTAAAACCATGATTTTCTTGCTTCACCTGGGGGGTCTGTTGTCTGCCATTGTTTGTCTGATAAGACGCTGCCCCATAAAACTCTTCAAAACTTAAATGAAAATTGCGTTAATGAAGTCTCCTCTTAATTGCTATCACTGACAGAATTTACAGTATAGCCAAAAAAGAAAAATCTAAATCATGTGTCAAATTAAGCCTCATGTTGCTGCATTTGCTTGCAAATTAATGAGACTGCTGCACTTCTGACGTGTGCCTTGTTGAAACTGATAAATATTTCTAACTATATCTAACTAAATCAGATCGCTCTTGCAAAACGTTGCAGAAAAGCACCAGGGGAGATCATGCAGAAATGACACATGAATAAATACATTCAAATTAATGGAAAACACTGTAAGTGGGCTTATAAGTAGTTTTTGACCCTTGACACAATGGAACTCTACCGTACAATTATAATGAAATGTAAGATTACTTTAGTATGTCGGTAGGTTTTTTTATAAGACTAAATTCTACATGAGAACTACAGTAAATCATAGCCTTGATTTAAAATAAATAAAAGAGGTACAGATTTCATCAGCTTTGATCTTGGAGTCCATGCGAAGAGAAATTTAAACAACATGAGGGAAGACATGAAAAAATAATCATGGAGATTATTACAGTCATCATGAGCATGCTAATGCAGCCGCGTACACTATGATAGGCTATGGTCTGCTACGCACTCAGGGTACAGCAGGAGCATTTATAATTGATACCCAACATTTACTGTGAGCCCAGGTGTGTTGCAGGGAAGAACCGCTGACCCAGATACAGTTTGCATCCAGCGTGGTTTTGTTAATTTGTTTAAAAGCCATAATTGCTCTTGTTTTTATAATTCATGAACAAGGGCGTGTGGCATTGGCAGGGCACCAGCTTCTATTACTCAACCACCCATGAGTGCATCCTCAGACTTGCACTGCACAGACTGATGGAGACATATGCATGTGCATGCGATGAGACACATGAACACACTCATACACACAAAACCACGATGCTTGCAGATGTTCTTGGGCTGCGTGACTCAAGATGTTGACATTGTGAGGTAGAAAGATGATGAACTTTGAGAGTTGCCACAAATGCAAATATGAATTAATAATTGCTTTCTTCTTTTCATTTCGACAGGTAGCGATTGGGAGCCAGTGGAGGTTTCAGCTCGCTTATTGTTTTGCCCATAAAGAGGACATATAATATTCATTTCACACTGCCCATATTTCTGGGTTGTTTGAAGTCAAATTCATACTATTTACTGGAGAGTGTTTCCCCCTTTATTTCCCAAGCCTGCTTGGTTTACTAATACTAGTCAGCTCTCTGGGTGAGTTGTGGTGTTTCACTAAGTGGCCATGCATCTTTATTTGAAAGTATAGATTAAATGTGGGGGATGACATGCACCTCAACAAGTTGGGCTACTAGGTGCCACATGTTTCTTCATTTTTTGTTGTTGCCTTTTAAAGTAGAACATTTTTTGTGACCCCCCCTTTTATTTTGTAATGCCTGCTGCACACAAGAGCTTTCTGCTGGAGAGGGACCCAACTGCAGTCACAGTACGATGCCATATATCCAATCCACGCCAGAAGTCCCAGTCGGAAGTTTCTTTTTCATGTAACTTACTAAAATCTAACCCTAACCCTTCTCCTAACCCTAACCACCCGACTACACCATCCGCATCTGTTTGCAAGCTGCAGATAGTTACTCTTGGTGGTATTTAACTAACTTCCGCATGAGACTTACTTCCTGTATGGATTGGATGTATGGTGGCACCCTTGTCGGTCATTGTAACTGCAGTTAGGCACTCTTGTTCTGCTGAGCTGAAAGTCATTGGAGGCTGTTTGCTCAGCAGATAGTCGCCGTGTGCGCCTGATTATTGGCGAGTTTTCTGCCTCACGAGGCCTTGAAGTGAAAATCAAATACATTTGATATTTTTCGCCTCGCGAGGTGAAATATACGCCGTGCTCACTCAACCTGAGCTGTCTGCTGAGGGCAGAAGTTCTAGCGACCATCAAAACGCGTCCGCCGATCACATGATTTCAAGATGGCAGCCATCTGTCATCACGGTAGAAGACTTGATTGATATTTTGCAAAAAGATCCAAAGACTGAAAGTTTTTTAAGGATCTTTTTGTTAGAGACTGAATTGTGTTATTGTATTTAGTTTTAATTTATTTTGTCGTTTTATTGAGTAAATTGCATGTGACATACTGTACTATAGTATAATCATACCAATTGGTGGCGGTGATGCACCTTTGAATTTGCCAACCGCCATTTAAATTGAAAGCAGAAGAAGTCAAGTAAGAAAAATGACTGAAACTTAGAAATGATATTTGGATGAGTGTTTTTGAAGTCTGAGGAAACATCATATAAGCAGCTATAGTCTGACTGTATTTCCACCAATTCATTCTGTAAAATGTAAAGGACCACGTCACCGCGAGCTGCCATCTTGAAATTGTGATCTGCGAACACGTTTTGATTGGTTGCTAGAACTTCTGCCCTCAGCAGAGCTCAAATTGAGCGCACACGGTGATTTTTTAGCCTTGTGAGGTAAAAGATATCAAACGTGTTTGATTTTCACCTCAAGGCCTCGTGAGGCAGAAAACTCACTAAAATCAGACGGACACGGCGACTATCTGCTGAGCAAAGGGCCTCGAGCGACTTGTAGCTCAACAAAAAAGCTCTCGTGTGTGGCAGGCATAAAGCACTGGACACTTTTACCTTTCCAGTGTCTTTGGATTGACACTGTCGTGTGACATCATGGTGATAAGCCCAGGTGCAAATATTTCTTTGTACCCTCTCCCCCGCCCTAAAGAAAACACAGACTTGTTGGACTCACGCACACACAGGCACTTGAGAAAACTGCTGTCGTCACTGTGATGGATTCCTTTTCGACCAAAGCTGAACTACAGTAGTGGTTCGATGCTGGTGCTACAGTATGCAGCAGGTCAAGTAACTGCATTTTGCGAGTAAATGCCTTGTGTTTCAGGGTGCGTGCGGATACACATAGGAATTTTTGTTCATTATTTGCAGACATGACAAACGAACCTTGCTTGTCACTACAGTATGGGCCAAAAGTTTTGACACACTCCCATTAAAGAAAAGTAATTCAAATAACAACAAACCCAAAAAAGTAATAAATAAAAATTTTCTAAATTATAGTTTTGTAAAATAAATCATTGATTTTGAATTGTGGTTTTAAAACATGATTAAAACAAACAAACAAACACAACAAAACAAACAAAACTGTCTTAGAGCACCTTGCAAAATACTGTACCTGTCAACAGGTGCAGAAGTCTGATTGGATGTTACAGAAAACACCTGACTGCAGACTGATTGCCTCAACGGGTTGCTCAATAAAATTTTAGTTCAGGAGCCCCATCATGCTTGTTTGCTTGTTTAATTTTTTGTTTGTTTTTTATATTTCTGTTGAAACACAAGTCAAAATCAACATCAGGATTTTTTCAATTTCAACCTATTTCACTGACAGATCATTTCTTTTCCATCTTTAATGGGTGTGTGTCTAAACGTTTGCCCCGTACTGTATATCGGGAGCAGCCTACACTGTTTAAAAAAAAAAAAAAAAAAAGTAATATAACAAATTTCTTCTGTGATATTGGACATTTTTTTCCCATTTTCTAAAAATATGGAATAATAATGATCAGATTATGGAAATGGCCTTTGAATTTACAAGTCTCATGTGAAATAACATGAAAAACCTGTAACTATAAACAGACATGAAGTTTTCATTTTTTTTTAAAGATGTCATTTTATTTCACATAAAATGAAAGCAAATATACATTTTCAAATGGATCATAATTTCTCTTAAACCTATTTTTCATTCAATAATAAACTTGTTTGGTTTTAAGTTCAATACTGTTCATACTTTCTAAAATTAAATGCCATTTTCTGATGATATTTATTCATATATTGCATTTATAATTAAATGCCATTTTCTGATGATATTCATTCATATATTGCATTCATAACTGTAAATAACAGATAATTAGGGTATTTTGGGGGAGTTTTCACAATAAAAATATCATCTTTATTATTATTCAAATATCAAGAAGTAGGCCTATTATTACCAAAAAGTCATTAGCCACAATGGATTTATGGGATTTAAAATATATTGAATGCTCTTGAAATGATCAGTTTCTATTATCAAAAGAAAATGATACAATAAATTAAGTAATTGAATTAAGTTTACTCTTTTTCATCCGATAGTTTGCAAGAAAAAAAACCTGGCACATGCTGCATCCATAAGGTGGCTCAAACAACCCTGCCCTCTGAAATTAACTGTGCTGAACTTCCAATACACATTGCATTGTTGTGTGTGGTATGTTTGAATAATTTTCTTTTTCTGTCATAACTGTTGTAATTACTTTTATTAAAAAATAATATAGAGAGAAGTGTAAGTAAAACATTTAACTGTTGTAAACTGTGTGGCCTTTAGGCTCAGATTCTCACAAAAAGTTACAGACCCCTTCTCTCATGTGTACAACTGGAAGCTGTCCTTTGGCAGCTGACTGCTTCGTCTTTGCCTCCTACTTCTGCCTGAACATCCTTTATCCAGCAGCCCAAGGAGCAACATTGTGAGAAGGTAGCTTCCAGGAAACAGCTGGCAGTCAGCCCAAACGTTCTTTCTCTTATAACCAAAATTGCAGATTTTGAATGGAGGGTGTATGTTAAAAAGGAAAAACATCCTTCAAAAGAAAAAACATTTGGGGTTAAATCTCCCCCCTCTCTTGTTTCTTTTTTTTTGTTTTATGGTTTTTCGTTTTCTTGTTAACACTTCTTCCATCAAGATGGCTGCAAACTTTACCTTGCACGTGTTGTAAACTGCTTCTGGACTGAAGTGCAGTGTTGTTGCCACAGGCAAGTTACCTCTTCAATGCAGAAAGTTCATCTTGGAACAGTGTGTGTTTGCGCAGCAGTTTTGTCTGTTTTCTGACAAGGTCTGTTCAAAAAAAGTGTTTAAAACAGAGCGTAATGCGTCCTGATTGTTGAAGAGCTGTTTCGTAGAGCTAAGTCTAATCATTCCAAAATTCCACAAATTGTTGTTCAAACACAGTCAGTTTGGAGACCAAGTAGTTTGTAATTGAAAACAACAATTTGAAGAGATGTTTAATCCCCCCCCAAGGTGGATACTTTGAAAATCAGTGTGCAATACATTAAAGATGACTCCCATTCATTCTGTTGGTGGATTCATCTTTTGACAAAAAGAAAAAATAAATCCTGATTTTCTGCATTCTAACAGTTTTCTACCATATGTCTAGGTGATTTTCTCATTGTTGTACATCTTAACATCCTACATTAAACATTAAAATGCCAAAATAAAGCAACGATTTCATGTAAAAGCAAAGTTTTAAACTGTATTTTTATTATGGAAAATTACTGTATTTTTATGATAAAGTTTTTCTCTGTAACTGTACAGTATTTTTCTGGCGCCCCAGCTGCCGAATACTACCGTTTTATTTATTTATTTATTTTTCCATTTTCTTTACAGTTTAGGTCTGAAAATATATTATTCATTGAGTTGATCAAATTTGTAGAGAACTGTTTCCCTCAGTTCAAATAGATTTATCTAGACTGTCACTCAATCTTTTTTTTTTTTTTTTTGCTGTACCACTGAGGTTGTAAGTTATAACTCTTGCTTTGTTGCTTTGCATGACAGCATATTGTCATCGTGTACATGGTTCACAAATGTTTTGTGGACATAATTAATGGGCCACAAATAACTCACAGCAAATTTGTTCAGAATAAAAGGATCAATCCCAAATGTCTATTAAACAAATGCAGACAAGGGAAATGTAAATAACTGAGAATAATAAGTTAACTGAAGTATTTGGTTTATTTGGTGTGTGTGCCACTGTGAGCTATTAAGTTAGTGACTGCGTGGTCTCATATGATAACTACATGCTTCAAAGTTTATTAAGTTCAACTGTTGTTGAAAACAGAATTTGAACGACAGCACAGAGCGACAGATCTTAAAAGAGGCACAGCTTGTGGAAGCGTTGGACAGAGTGGGGCTGACTGGCTCACTTCAGTCTACAAAAACTAGCTGCTATGAACTGTGTAATAAAGTCATGGTTTAAAGGGAACTGTGGTACTATCATCCTGTGCTATTTTGACCAAAGGATACCCTTGATATTCATTAAGATGACAGAAAATTGCATTAACTTATGAAAAAAGGGCATTATAAATTACCACAAACAATTCTTTATAAAACAGAAACACGTCCAACAGCAAGGCTGTAAAGTGTTCAGACACAGATATTTAATTATTTTAAGATAAACTGCCAACTGGTGACAGTCAAGAACTCACTAATCAGTTCATTCAGTCTTGCAAAGAAAGACACAAAGGACAGTAATTTATCTGGTAGCCACAAAAGACGAGAGCACATTCTGGCAATGTCAAGCGGGCACAGCGCCATAAACATGTTTTCTCATATTTTCTTAATGAACTACAGTTATTGCTCCTTTCAGCTCTACACAGATAAGATCACACCCATAGTAACATCGTGTGAAGGTGTCAAACTATGTAGTGTTAAAGAGCTGTTTATGGAAGAAAATGTGTACTTTAAATCAAGGTTAAAGGAGAAATAGTTAAAGAAAATAAAAGACCAGATTGGTGTTGTCGGTCATGTTTTTTTGACAGTACTATATATATATATATATATACAGTATGTCTGTGTATTTTTAAAATTTTTAATGGTAGAATAACACACTTCATGATTGAAAATGAGCAGCAGGGGTTGAGACACATCTTCCTCACCAGCTCTGAGATTAAGGTATGCAAATTGTTTGGCTTGTATGCATTTTCGAGGTATGCAAATACATAGCGGCACAGTTTGAACATCATACAAAGCTGAGTAAACTGAGAAATAATATCCAAGGTAGAATGGTCTGATTGGTAAATTTAATTTCCTTTTCATTTATTTGTTTATTTGAAAGGGACAGTACATATTGATGAACATCTGTAGCAATAGATGTAAACATGCCAGCTAGCAAGCTAATTTGCATCCATGATCCCTTTGGCAGGTGAAGAAAGTATATACAGTACAACAAAACAGCAGAATATTTGTACAATAGAAGAGACTAAAACATAAAATGTAACATTAAGATAAAAAAGAAAAAAAATTACCTGTTAAAGGGACTTGAGGCAGGAATTTGAAAAAAAACAAACATGAATGTCCCTTTTTTTCATACTAACGGGTGATGAAGCGCTAAATACCAAAAATAACATTTCCACCCATGTTTCTCTCTGTTGCCTTGAACAGGCTGTTTGCTGCAAAATGCGCTGCAATTCGGTGTCTGAATTTCCCGCGCTGCCCTGCGGACGTGACGTCAAATGACCTACATCCACAGTTTTGATACAGGAAAAAGACGGTCACGTTAAATAAAAACACTGTAAGCGATAGTTATGGATTCTTCTGCCGTCAGAATACGATCTAGATCAACTGAAAGACCACTAAAAACTGTAACTACGAAGAAAAAGCTTAGTAAACAACATTATAGTTTTCCAGCTCTGCCATGCGGACGTGACGTCACATGACGCTACATCTGCTGTTTTGATATTGGACGAAGCCGGTCGCAGTAAATTCAAACACTGTAAGCGATTGTTATGGATTATTCTGCCGTCAGCAAACGATCCAGATCAACTGAAAGACCACTAAAAAGTGTAACTACGGAGAAAAAGGTGAGTAAACAACATTATAGCTTCAGTTTGTGCATGCTCCTGTGACGGTTTGGCTCGTGGCTGCAGTTACCTGAAGCGTCAGTCGCGAGTTTTGTTTCTTAATCTTGCCTCAAGTCCCTTTAAATATCACAAAACTGGTTTGTTTCATTTTGTCTTCACAAAACATCGCTATGACGACCCCACCTACCACTGAGGATGGCCGCAATTGCCCCGTACTGTAATCAGAACAAAGGAAACCGGGTAGTGTGGTGTCGTATGTGCTAGTGGGAAAGGGGCAACAGACAGACAAGGGAGGTGGAGCCAGCCCGTGTAACACCCAAACATGCATAATTGAAATTCTTGAAACTCTCAAAAGTTCCGCAGAATGGGAAGGGACAGGACCGGATGATGAAGAAGGGTACGGTAAATCCTGATCTCCGTAGCATTTCCACAGCAACAGTACCTTTACCCAGTATCGGCCAGATAGGGATAGCTGTGTCAGCTACGTCATACCGTAATGTCAAAGCAGCGCTGCACCAGCCTTGAATTATAATGAAGAAGAACATGACACAGAAGTGAAGGATGAAAACGACTGACATCCAGCAGTTTATTTCTTTTCGACATGCGGCTTTAAATGACAAAAAAATCAACCGTATTGTTGTCGCTTTGTTCTCGGTGCCCAGTTGTGCAGGAAGTGCTTATTCTTCAAACCAATCTTTGTCTTGTAGCATGTACAGCTCTGCCTTTTTGGGTTGGATTGGTAGGGTGCCAAAAAGTAGGATGGGTCATGTCTGATACATGGGTATCCATCCTGGTTTTTGCCTGTGGAAACACAAAGAAATGCAGACCGACCAATCCTGAGCCTCACCCGCTGGTGGAAACATGGCTTAAGATGTCACAGTAATGAAATGAGTGAGGTTTTTTTTTTTTATACATTCTGCAATTCTTTCTCTTTTCCACCTCTGAGATATTCCAACAAGACCTGCAGTTAAAATAAAAACAAAACAAACAAACAAACAAAAAAACCTCTACTGACTTTGCATCTGCTGGGATTTTAGGTAGCAAGGCAAGTTTATTTGTATAGCACATTTCATGTACAGAACAATTCAAAGTGCTTTAAGCCTACAGTAAGTGCTGATGCTCACTTAAAGGCAGGGTAGGGGATCCTAAAAAACGGTTCGAGCAAGCTACATTTTCAAAAATATACCCACCCGAAGCCCACCTCCAGAGAACAGGAGCGTGTGAGCCAATGGTTGTTGGCGAAGATAACCGAGAACAGCCGAGTGGATAGCTGTTAGCTTCCCAGTAAAAAGCAGAGGAACCACGTTCCTAAAACTGATACTTCCCTCACCTCCAACTCCTTCTGCGGTGAAAAACATTCACACTGCAAACACCAGCACCTCCATGAACTTGATCCACATCTGTTTTTTTTTTCATTTCGGTGGATTTTAAGAACAAACAGCGGCACAGAAACGAGCAGCAAGCTGCCATGTTCATGTGCACTGTGAGACGCTCACGGCGATTGGCGTGCGCGCGTGCGGGGAAGGTGAGAGGGCGACAAACGGCAGCCGAGTTTGATGAAAATATATAATTATTCAATCAATAAGCACGGGCCGTTACTATTTCATTAGATGGGGTTTCTTCAGTCCTGTCTGTTCCAGAGGTGTTTGATTTTTTACATTTTTGTGTCAGAACATTTAATCAATTGTCTGTAATCGGGGTGTGAAGAAGACTTTAAGCAATATAGTAAAAAATGCTCCTGGAAAACATCATCCACCCTGCCTTTAAGGCGGTTTTTACTCATTTAACCCTCTAGTTGCAATACTGCGACAGGCGACATTACTGAATATAACAGACCTTATCTTTAAATCTATAGCTTTGTACTGTTACTACTTGATTTTACTATATTGCCACGACACACAGCGTCAGTTCTGATGTCATTTTTGAGTGTGTTTATATAAAAAAAAAAATAAGAGAAATAAAGGTTTGAAACCCGACACCCGCTGTCTGCGCGCAGAGCTGCAGAGCGCGGGAGAGAGAAAGAAAAGGCGAAAGCAGCAGCGTGTTGGAAAGAGTGAGAGACAGATTGCGACTTTTAGAATAAAAAACTAAACGCCCAGAGGCCTTTACGGTGCAGACGAGGTGCTGCACTGATCTTTGCTGATCAGGATTAGAAGGGGACGATCAGCCCTCGTCCGAGACGAGTGACTGACGTCCCAGCGCGCGCTGCTGTGCAAACTATCAGAAAGAACACTGATGACGGTGAAAGTTGTCTCTGCCGCGGTGATGGAAGAAAGAAAGAGGGAACGTGTGGGCAGAAGAGGGGATAATCAAAATAGGAGAGTTATTGATAATGACTGGGAATGTTTGAGCGTTGAGGAAGTGATCCATGAATGGATCAAAGACTGATGAGCCTGTGTGATATCGCGGACACGAGGATCTCACAGATGCTCGTGCATGTGATTTCCTGTCTCTGTTTTTGGATGAAGATTTCTGGATCCTCATCTCAAATGAAAGATATGCTCACCAGTACTGACACACACCAACTCCAGCCAAACTCCAGATTTCATGGTTGGTATGATGTCACCATCCCTCAGATGAAAGCATTCATCTCACTGCATTTGTGCATGAGGCTTGTTGAAAACCTGAGATTGAGGAGTACTGGGCTGGATTTGGGCCAGTTTACACACCTGGCTTTGGCAAAGTGATGACAAGGAAGACATTTGGGATTAGATCATCCTATCTTTCTTCCACTTTGCAAATAAAAATCACGCTGAGAGGGATCAGCCAGGTTATGAAAAATTATAAATCTATAATAACAAAAAATAAAACAAAAAACCCATAAAAATATCATTTTACCTGTTGATACAAATTATATTAGCAAATATACTCCTGTCAGATTTCTGTTCATTTCTGAGGGTGAGAGGATGAAAAAGGATCAGTGAAAAAAATGAAAAAAAAAAATTGACTGTGTAAACATGTTCGGAATTCTGTTTTACTGAATTTTACCTGCTGATATACAAATTATATTAGCAAAGTTACTCCAATCAAACTCCTGTTTCTTTATTTAGAGCATGATATGACAGTATAATTTTTTTCCTGCATAAATATGTTCAAAAACCATTTTTTTTTTACTGAAAGTTACAAAATCCAATATGGCCGCTACCTGATGACATCACAATATACAAATTACATGAGTAAATTTACTCCCATCACAAACTTTAGGTCATTATAAATATTTTTCTCATTTACATTATGGATCTATCTCTCACCACCTCCAAGCTCCAAGCATTTTGAAATCTTTAAGTCCAAATGGAGTATTTTCCTAAATAAACTCTGGCGTCTAGAGGGTTAAGAAAAATAATTATTTTGCGTTAAGAGAGTGAACCTGTTATGGTTAAGTTCTGTTCATACTGTAGCATCTATAGAAATAGAATTTTAGCACAATCTCAGACAAACCGGCCCAATGCAGAACGAAAACCCAAACTGACAGCAAAGAGCCAGCAGGCACAAATCCACAGAAATCAAACAACAAAGGGTGGGAAATGGAGAAAAAAGCAAAAGTTGCACCGTATGGATTGAGAAATACATGTACTCTATATGCAAAAATCGGCTGGCTGAACTTGAAGTGAAGCAATAATAACCTAAAACTGCCTGTGACAATAAAGAGTGCTAAATAATTCAAATATCAGCTGCTTTTAGACTGGTACTCCAGGTCCTGATCTGTTGTAAAGTTGTTCAGGAGTAGATGCATTTGAGAATACAGTTTTCTGGAAGAGATTTTAATCCAAGGCCCCAAGTTCACTCTGCAGATCAGGATGTATGAAAGTGTCAGCAAATATTCTGGAGCATTTGTGCTGCAGTACTGGTGAAAGTGGATGCTTTCTGCAGGCCTGTATGCCGCTTTCCACTCACTCCATGCTCATGGGGATTTGTACAGATACATGCAGTAACCATCGTTAGGGCTGCCACAAATGATTATTTTGATAATCAAATAAGATCTGACCATCTTACGAAAATTGTAGCATATTTACAGTACCAGTCAAACGTTTGGACACTTTTTCATTAAATCTAATGGAAGAACGTGTCCAAAACTTTTGACTGCTGGTGTGTGTGTATATATGTCAGTATACAATTCAAGAACAGCTGACCAGATAGAAAGGCAGACAAGGCAGCAGAAGGTACAGTAGCAAGTTTGAGAGGAAGAACAAAGCTTAAAAACAATCAACAATTAGCTGATTTTTAAATGAGTCGCCGTCTTTTTTGATAGTCGACATAATCACGATTGAGTGACTAATCGTGGCACCCTTAATCATCATCCACAAAATAAGGAGTCTCATCTGCCATTCGTCTACATGCTGTGTGCGGCCACCTGCACGCTCTAGACAGGCGTTTCCCTGCCCCTGTTCCCGCATATGTTCAGCCACGTAAACAGTCGTCCAACAGAAAACTTCCCACTGTGATGTGCTGCAGAAAACAGCCAGACCAAAATATCCTGGCTTTCTCATAAAGAGAAGAGTGACCATCTGGGTTGTTATCAGTGCTCTAATACTTGGGGGAGGGGGCAGTACCTATGGAACTGGCAGATCTGCAAAGGTATCACCACTGCTGAAGGGTGTACGTAGGCAACATGTCTCGCTTTTCAGGGAAGGCCTTGCATACAGTGTTGTAGCATAATACACTACTTACTGCATCTATTACTGCATGACAGTATCACTTTGTAGTACAAGAGGCTGATACTGGACTTTCCCGACAGCAATCCAGGATGTAGAATATATCAAAAAAGATCCAGGACTGTTGAGCAGCTATAGTCTTTATCATAAAAAACTGACAACATCCCTAAATTCACAAAATATTAGAATATGAGATTAGCACCATCATTGCATTCTGTATTGGAGGAGCTGTGGCTGTATAACCTTTGGCACATTAAAAGAATCTGAAATTCTAACTAATTCTGGTCTCATGATTTACTCTGATGCTTGAACTGCAGCTTTGGCTTCCCTCTGAAATCCTTCCTTAGGGACTTTGATCTTTACATGTAGGCAGTGTCCGGAATTAACTTTTTGACTCACCGGCCAAGTGGGCCGGTACCTGAAAAAATCTACCAGCCAAGCATATTTTTTTCCAGCTAAAATATGAAACCATTTCACACACACATATCTTTAGGCTGTTAATACAGTATTATACTGGTGCAAACTGAAAAAACAACAAGAACAAGAAAAAACATTTGTTTTTAGTGACTGGTCATTTCTGAATTAATTTATTTGAAACTTCTTGTTCTCTACTTGGTGCTTTCACACCAAGTCCATGAAGTCCGGCCTCCTGGTCCTGACAGTCCTGCAGCATTACAGCCTGGTGGGAGCATACTGTAGTTTCTCCCTCATCTCTGGAGAACACAGTTAGACAATAAGGAGATCTCCCAGTCTTTTTTGACTTGTTTAAATGTTTTGAAACCCCTTCACAACTTTTTGCTGCTTAAATGGAGGGGAACACATTTGCAGATGGAAAGATGCTTTAACAAAACAAAATGATATCAAAATGATTATTAAAAAGAATAAAAAGTTTATACTAAATGATAAGTTTGCACACATCTGTTTCAAGCTGTAGTCTAAGTGCAACAGAGATCTATTGGAGGTCTCTCAACAAACGAGGACAATAACAGTGTAAAGCAGGTGGATGTTGCTCCTTTGAGCAGCTGAACAGAATCAGAGTCCGACCCAAGCTGTTCGAGGAACCATATTCATTCTTATACTTATCTACTGAGCTTCAATAAAAGGTGCATATCAAGGTCATTTATCAAGTTGGAACAACATGACGTCGCATCTGAACAGATGAGTGAAACTCCGCCCAGCTGACTCACTACTCAGTCACCAGGGCAGTAAATGGAGCGGACCCAGACTAGTGCAGCCTCCAAAGCGCCACTTCTCAGGCGTGTACAGTAAATCCTGGTTTATTCTCCAGCTCACCGAGCTTTCTTACGGAAGGCTGACTAGCTCCTGCTAAAAGTCACCACATATTTGCACGACTTAATCAGCCTGAGCTAAACGTTACTTGTTAGAACGCGGAGGTAACGTAGTGGGGGGGTCTCATGTCACAAAGGCGCGTTTGTGTCTGTGTTAGTGAACATGTGCGTCGATTAATTATGTAGACGGTAGAGCAACATAAAGAAGAAATCCAACAAAATGAAGATTTAAAAACATGAATAATTTGATATCATTTACTCGCCATGTGACGGATAGACCTCTGAGATTTACTCACCAAACGGAAAATTTACTTGCATTTGGCACCTGGCGAGTGTTAATTTAGTGCCCTGCATGTAGGTCGAACAAATATCATTACGCATTATACACTCTTTGAAAAAATGCACAAAAATAGTTACCTTGATGCAAAATGAAAATTCCATATGATTTTTTTTTTTACCTCATTTAGTCTCTTGCCCTCTGTAGCTGGGTTAAATCCCTGGCACCCCCATGAATGAACAAGTTAATCAATTCTTATACCTAATGATTTCACACAAAACTTTATTTGTCCTGAAATGTCCGTTTAGGTCCATGACAGACTGTGACTTTGATGGGACATTTGGACAGATCAAGTTATCCTATGCTTTTAACGAACTCGGTTGCTAATTGTAAACTATAAACCCCAGTAAAAGAGCATGCACTGAAAAGTGACGAGGACAATAGCAGATGGAGGGTGGAGGGAGGTGGGGTAGAAGGAGAAATGTAGAGGAAATGTATAAAGGATTTTAACGACTCATTTGTCTGGCTCCTTAATGAGAGGAAGCGGAACAAAGACCCTGGCTAATATTCCGAGGGGTCTAATTAAAATTAGGTGTGATCCGATGGAGAAAGGAGCCACAGAGGTGATTTTAGTCACAGCCCAAAAGAGACCAGCTAATTAGGGAGACTGATGGCCTTTACTTGGAAACCACTAGAGACTCGCAGGGCATGCACATTGTCCACATCCCTCTGGCCTGGCACGGGGCTTGTTGCCATATTCTCTGCTACAACTGGAGAAGGGAGGACACCACAGAGGGCGGTGTACAGGCAGATAAACACTCTCAGCAGGGAAGGACATGGTCTGTGACATCAGCGAGGGACTGAGGACTGTGGACAACAGAGCTAAGATTCCTTTTTTCTCATGGGGCGACTCCATTTCTGTTCCTCGTGTCCATTTGTGAGAGCAGTGAAGGCAGATTTTTACTACAGCTGCTAAAACATGAACTCAACCATGAATCCATTAGATCTAACCCAATATAATGGTGATACCCAAAATAAACTGGATCCATCCTCGACAAATTTTAACGTAATGTCAGTGCTTGATAAGGGTTCTCTGTGAACCCTTCGAGCTGTGTCACTCTCATTGATGAAGAAACATCAATAGCTATTTGTCATTGTGGGCATTATGTATATGAGCTATCAGTTTCGCTTTGATTTTTCCCACCAGCTTGTGCATGTTTATCTTACCTTTGACATTGAGGGAATGCCGCCTTGTTGTTCTTTATGACACTGTGATAGCACTTGCCCTAATCTTAATTGATGGCGCTGTGGCTCATCTGCTAAAAGCAGCCTATATTTATCTGCACGGACTATATGTACGCACTAATAGCAATTGCTTTCTGCCGCCTGCCCTTGGGAAGCTGCCAGAAAGAAGGCAAGGAGTATCATCCTAATGTCTCAACGCCATAGCGCACTAAATCATTCTGTTAATAATAAAGACGCATAAAAACACCACAGGGGTACAAGCAGATATTCACAAGAGGTTAATGTAAGTATCATTCAGTCAGGACCAAGACACCGAGATGTGAATGAGAGGAAAATCCTTAGTTGAAAGTCAAACTCAAAGCAGCTCCCTGCTTGCAGTGACACTTTGACCAAATACAGCCAATTAATTTTCACACCACTGGCATGGATTGTCAAATGAACCAGGTGAAATGTTCATGTGTTTGGAAATAGACTTTTCTACTCAGATGCTTGCAGGAAATGTGTGTTAACAAGTCAAACTACTATTTGAGTTAACTGGCAGGAACTTTAACTCAATTAAAATATCACAATAAACTCATTAAGCAGCCTGCCCAGCATGCTCCACTGATCATCAACGGTGCTGAGGTGGAGCGTGTGAGCAGCACCAAGTTCCTGGGTGTCCAATTCTCCCAAGACCTGTCCTGGGACACCAACAACACGTCCCTTGCCAAGAAAGCTCAACAGCGACTCTATGTCCTGCGGATACTGAGAGGAGCAAGAGCCCCGTCACCCATTATGCACTTCTTTCACAGGGACACCATCGAGAGCATCCTGACCAGCAGCATCACTGTTTGGTACGGAGCCTGCACCACATCCTGCTGCAAGGCCCTGCAGCGCACCGTGAAAGCAGCTGGCAAGATCGTCGGTGTCCCCCTCCCCTCTTTATTGAACATTTATCACTCCTGCCTCACCTGCAGAGCCACCAGGATCACTAGTGACCCCACCCACAATGTCTTCACCCTGCAGCCGTTGGGCAGGAGGCTGCAGTCTCCAGGCCAGACCCCCACTCACTCTGCCCGCTCACAAATTCACCTACCTGAGGACTCCACACCTCACTTCATCATTACCATGACATCAGTTCAACACTGCAGAACATTGTACTAAATGGCACTACTACATATTGCACTATTGCATCCATCAGGACAGCTTCTCAGTTTACTCTGCCATATGCATTATTGCACTATTGCCACTGTACTGTTACATTGCTAAAAACTTACTGCACATGTACAGTTACATCGTTTGCATTGGCTATTTACACTATTGTCCATCAGGACCACAATACTGTAACATTGCTAAGAACGTACTGTTACATGCTACAGTTACATTGTTTACATTGTCATTGCACTGTAATATCTGTACTACTTCCTACATTAGGATTGCAGTACAGTTCACATTGTCTACTGTCACCTTATTTGTAAATCTGTAATCATTTTTCAGGATTTAAACTTAGTTTCGTGTTTAGATTTCTAGGTTATCCAAGTGGATTCCTATATTTTTTACCTTATAGTCTATCATATTTTATTTATATGCACCGTGGATTTGAGAGGACTGTAATTTCATCCGTGTTGTATGTCTAACATGTGGCATATTTGACAATAAAGTTGACTTTAATTTGACTTAAAGGCACAATTAGCTAAACCTTAAACCTCTGAGGAGCTTCCTATTGCTGCAGAATTTTTACATTTTCATATTTTTCAATAGTTCATATGTTCATAAACACATTTGAAGAGTCTTACAGGAGCAGTTTAGAGTCCAGTTAGTCTCAATACAAAAAATACATCATGATGCTGAGGATGTAGATGGCTAATCATCCTGGCAATGTAACAGCAGGAGCTCCAAAATATTTCAGAGATGCCTTTTATCTGTTTTATAATACAGGCTGTAAGTCATGAACGTGCACCAGTTATTAATCTGAAATATAAATGCTACTATGCACATTTTAATGAATTCTTAGAGTACGCAACACCTTCCACACCTCAAGATTCAAGAAAACTTTATTTGTCCCAAGGGGGCATACGTAACAGATTAACACATTAAGGCCCCGATTTTCTAAGATCTCAAACAAAGAGCACTAATTTGTTTACGACACTCATAGATTGCGTGCGCAATGTCTTCATTGTTGCCGGGGGATCTACTAAGACTGCTCACATGATCGGTAACAGGTGTAAACAGCAGTATTTAAATGAGGATTTAGCTGCACTATTGCTTTGCTATGGAAAGTTGGAGTATGTTGTGAATGCAAAATTAATGGAGACAGAGATATGTATATCAGTGGAAGAAGAAAATAAAATATGTGATATAAAATAAATAGAATAATTATAAGATAAAAACAATACAACACATATCCCTGCAGAGCCTGAGAAGATGCCAGTTTAAAAGGACCTGGATAAGGAGTTGTTGTTGGAACAAATGAAACCTTGAAGATACTGTAGTTTGACATCTATTACGCACAGCAAGCGCGCACGTGAGAGTGTGCCAGCAGCTCCAGAGCAGCAGGTCCAGAGGGGAAGAGCAGCACTGAGTGGATGCAAGTTAAAAAATGTGAGATTGGCAAAAAAGCAAAATAAAAAGACAAAACTAAGGTCAGCTTTAACCACCATGAAACTGCAGTGGCTGCAAATCTTCTGATTGGTTTGTCCAAAATAAGCCTGTGTTAATTAGTGATGTTTGCCGTGATGATTGTTATTTGAATAATGAAAACTTGATGTGTTGCCCGCACATCTCATGAGAAATGATTTTGAACCAATGCTGCATATCTGTAGTGCTGCTGGCAGCTCTCTTCCAGTCGTTTGTACATACATCTGCCAGTTAATACCTCTTTTGCAGACGTGCTAAAATAGACGCAAAAAATAGCTCCCGCTATCCGTTGCACGACTGATAAATCACATTACATGTGCAAAGCTGAGTTGTTTGCATAGTCTTATCCCAATATTGTGCACGTTCTGAAAAGAAACACCCAGATTGCATATTCATAAACGCAAAATGCAGGCAAACATGCAAAATGGATTGCAGGTGTTATTTTTCCTGTTTAACAGGTGCAATCCTTGTTGCATCCTGTTAGGCAATCAGCTCTGGCCAGTTGTTGCGTGTGCAGTGAACTTAGGCCCTGATTTATGAAAGGTAGCCCATGTGTGTACTAAACTGAGTGCTAAGTTATATTCTGGACATCTGATGGCAGATTAAAGGCAGTTTGGATGATGTTTTCCAGAAGTATTTTTTACTATATTGCTTTAAGTCGACTTCTTCACACTCCGATTGCAGCCAATTAATTAAATGTTCTGACAAAAATAAAAAAAATTAATCACCTGTGGAACAGACAGGACTGAAAAATCCCTGTCCAATGAAATTGTAATGGCCCGTGCTTTTTGATTGAATGATTATATGTCCATCAAACTCGACTACCATTCCCCCCCACCCTGCCTTTAACCAAATATACATTGTAACATGGATGGATTCTCCGACTTTCTATTGTCCACCTGTTTATTTGTCGCTTGACTGTTTTGATTCTTTAATCAAAACCTTGACATCTTTGACACAAAGATTCATGTTTATTTATTTATGTATATTTGAAATGATTTCATTTAACCCAAAAAACAATAAAAACATGTATATGAAACTGCTGATGTAGAACTACAGCCGCGACCAAAACTTTTTGGAATGACACAAATGTTAATTATCATAAAGTCTGCTTCTTCAGTGTTTTCAGATCTTTCTGTCAGATGTTAGTAACTGAAATATAGTTACAAGCATTTCATAAGTATGAGATATTTTTTGATTGACAATTAAATAAAGTTCATTCAACAAGTCAGTATTTACAGTGTTCACCCTTCTTTTTCCAGACTTCTGTAAAGGCAGAGACACACCAGACAGACTGCCGACCGTCGCAGTTGTCGCCAGAAAATGAGGTCAGGCTGATCAATCGGCTTCAGTCTCGCTGCCACGGTGAGAAATGTGCCCAAGAAGTCGAGCTGACTCCAGATCTGGGTGTACATTCTGCGCAAATATGATGTCGCCACAACAGCAGGCGGTGCTGATCGGACCATTTCTCAAGACAAAAACACGTAAAAGCTGCTGCTGTTGTTGTTAGCAGAGAGCGAGGACTGCTGGCTACGGTCCCAATACAATGCTAATGGATTTGTGAGAGTTTGCATCATGTCCGCTCTTCATCTGGTTTGTTTACCTTCACTTCAGGTCTTCTCATTAGCTGATTCACCAGCAAGGTCAAGCCTCCTCCAATATGATTGGTCAGCCCATCACCGACTGAACGACTGGCCGACGCTTATTACACACGTTCAATTGGCTGAAAAGAACACCGATGGTATTGGTGACGACTGAAGACAGAAGCCGACACAGAACACTTCAAACTGACTCACGCCCCCGACTTCAGAAGACTCCCAGATGACACCAGACGACCAAAAGTCTATGCCTTAATTCACCCTGGCATGCTGTCAATCAACTTCTGGGCCTACCCTGACAGTCCATTCTTGCATAGTCAATGCTTAGAGTTTGCCAGCATTTGTCGGTTTGTGTTTGTCCACCTCTTGAGGATTGACCATAAGTTCTCAATAGGTTTAAGGTCTGGGGAGTTTTCTGGCCATGGGCCAAAATTGTTTGTTTTGCTCCCTGAGGCTTTTAGTTAGCAATTTTGCCTCATGGCAAGATGCTCCATCATGTTGGAAAAGGCATAGTTTATCACCAAACTGTTTTTCGATGGGTGGGAAAAGTTGTCCTTGGAGGATGTTCTGGAACCATTCTTCAATCATGGTTCTTCTTTGGCAAAGTTGTGTCTGAAAAGCAACCCCCCTCATGAATAGTCCTGGCATGCTTTACTGTTGGCATGACACAGGGGACATGGTAGAGCTCACTTTTCTCTTCCAAACAAGCTTTTTCCCAGATGCCCCATCGGAGAGGGGATTCATGACTTTACCCCAGACCTCTGCAGTTCAATCCATGTACTTTTTGCAAAATACCAGTCTGTCCTTGATTGTTTTCTGGAGAAAAGTGGCTTCTTTGCTTCCCTTCTTGACACAAGGCCTTCCTCCTCACTGTCAATGATGTCAAGCACCACCATCCTTTTAAAGCATCCAGTCTGTTATTCTAACACAGTCAGAATGACAGGCTGATCTCGTGCCTTGTTGTAACACACCTGTGTTAATGAAAAACCACTGAAATAATGCTGGCTGGTCCTTGCAGTGAAACTTTTTCTTGGGAACTTCATTTCCATGGCAAAGAGAGACTTTACAATTAATTACGATTCATCTGATCCCTCCTCATAATATTCTGGAGTATATGCAATCTACCATCATAAAATCTCAAGCAACAGACTTTGTGAACACAACCATTCTCAAAACTTCTGGCCACGAGCGTGAAATACAAATTATTTGTGAGCAGCTTGTGTTTGTGGTGTGATTGACTTTAAATTACACCAGTGATATCCAAAGGTGAGTCTCCTGCCCTCCTACCTCTCTGTTCTTCCAGCACAACGTCCTGATGAAACTTTCTCAGCAGTATACTGACACAGCTGCCAACTCCACTAAAAAAACATTTAAGTGGTTGTCTAGAGATAGCAAGAGAAATAAAAAGCAAACTTAGAAAAGAAAAAAAGGTGAAAAAAAGGGTAAACCCATATAATTTTTACATCATGATACAATACAGTTATATTACAGTTGAATGTTTGGATGCAGCACCTTAATATATATCAGAAAAAAAAACTATGGCTTTAAAGTGATGATGACACGACCTTAACTTCAAGTAACTTTGACATACAACAACAGACCAAGACAAAATAAGTAGTTCTGTGCAGTTAGAAGTTAATCAGATGTTTGCATTTACGTAAATATCCAATGTTTAGGAGGCTCAGCTAAATGCTAATAGCTTTTTAGTCGCGAAACTAGCCGCCATGTTGTGTCGTCAGCGACATACAGAGTTGCGGTCCGCCCATTGGGTTACATGTACAGTGTAAGCCGTGGAAAACATGATAGATGCTCCAGAACAGCTGGATTGGAACTGGTTTGTGTGCTGGGATCATCAGCCAGTTCAGAAAAGTGTGATAATGCTGAGGAATTTGGGGAAATCACAAGCAGAAGTAGAACTGCAACAAGCTGCCTTCAGCCTCTCTCCCAGCCTCAGGTCCACTTGTTCAGCTTAAAGCCTGCAAGACCACACCGAGGGAACTCAGAACACAACAAGCGACCCGAAACAACACAAGCGGACCCACAACTGTTGAGGAGCTGCACTGGTTTGACACAGAGCCAGGCGTGACAGAGACACTCGTTCCTTGCGTAAGCACGCGGCTAACGGCTGGCTAGCCGCGGTAAATAAATGACCTTTTAGAAATGAAAAGATAACAACTTACATGGTTCCAGTCAAGTTTTAAATAGTTCCTGTTTATAAGGATGAGGATGGAGGGAAGGATGCATCTTTGGAAGCAGCTGGAGGAGATCTGATGACCGGAGACGTCCTCATATAACTAAGCTGCAGCTGTCGATCAGTAGCGGTATAACTGATATGATGAAGCAACAATGGATGAAAAATAATATTTCAGAGGACACGTTCACAGTTTCATTGTGTTAGAAGTCTCAACACGTTGGTGCCTAAAGCTCCAGTAAACAGACATGTAGACAGGAGAAACGAGCAGACGGGATCCTACTGCTGCCTACTGTTTCCCGGTGAGTCTGACTCCGACCTGCTTCTTTATCCTCTTCAAAGTAAAATTCTAAATCTGTAGGAAACCTAAATAAACGCTGTACTTACGAGCTTTTAACCGTTAACTGTCAATACAATTTGAAGGTTGAGTTGTTACTGTTTGTCTGTAAAACTGGAAAAGGAACTTAAAAACCGCAATGAAGCCATCGACTGCAGTGTTAAATAAGCAGCGAAGAAGACTCTCTGGCAGACGTCACATCCGGTTTTGGCTCACAGCGCCACAGTCTGGCCAGATGTGCTGAAAAGCAGCAATGTTTCCTAATAACTCATCTATGCAGCTGCGCTTGTTTCTGTTACATAGGTCATCATGAAGAACATTTTGGTTGATAAAACATGGCAAAAAATGTCAAACGTGTCATCAGCACTTTAACATAACCTGCATACAGGGAGTGCAGAATTATTAGGCAAATTAGTATTTTGACCATGTCATCCTCTTAATACATGTTGTCTTACTCCAAGCTGTATAGGCCAAAAGCCTACTACCAATTAAGCATACCAGGTGATGTGCATTTCTGTAATGAGAAGGGGTGTGGTCTAATGACATCAACACCCTATATCAAGTTTATTAGGCAAACATAATTATTAGGCAACTTAACAAAAAACAAACATATACCCATTTCAATTATTTATTTTCACCAGGGAAACCAATATAACAGCTCAACATTCACAAATATACATTTCTGACATTCAAAAACAAAACAAAAAAAAAATCACTGACCAATATAGCCACCTTTCTTTGCAAGGACACTCAAAAGCTGCCATCCATGGATCCTGTCAGTGATTTGATCTGTTCACCATCAACATTGCGTGCAGCAGCAACCACAGCCTCCCAGACACTGTTCAGAGAG
The DNA here is from genome assembly GCA_023101725.1 of Atherinomorus stipes. NCBI lineage: Eukaryota > Metazoa > Chordata > Actinopteri > Atheriniformes > Atherinidae > Atherinomorus > Atherinomorus stipes. The sequence goes on along the minus strand of JALJCO010012117.1, from coordinate 423,313 downwards.
GTGGACTGTTTTCCCTCCTTGTAAATCTCACATTTGATGAGGGACCACAGGTTCTCTATGGGGTTCAGATCAGGTGAACAAGGAGGCCATGTCATTAGTTTTTCTTCTTTTAGACCCTTTCTTGCCAGCCACGCTGTGGAGTACTTGGATGCGTGTGATGGAGCATTGTCCTGCATGAAAATCATGTTTTTCTTGAAGGATGCAGACTTCTTCCTGTACCACTGCTTGAAGAAGGTGTCTTCCAGAAACTGGCAGTAGGACTGGGAGTTGAGCTTGACTCCATCCTCAACCCCAAAAGGCCCCACAAGCTCATCTTTGATGATACCAGCCCATACCAGTACCCCACCTCCACCTTGCTGGCGTCTGTGTCGGACTGGAGCTCTCTGCCCTTTACCGATCCAGCCACGGGCCCATCCATCTGGCCCATCAAGACTCACTCTCATTTCATCAGTCCATAAAAGCTTAGAAAAATCAGTCTTGAGATATTTCTTGGCCCAGTCTTGATGTTTCAGCTTGTGTGTCTTGTTCAGTGGTGGTCGTTTTTCAGCCTTTCTTATCTTGGCCATGTCTCTGAGTATTGCACACCTTGTGCTTTTGGGCACTCCAGTGATGTTGCAGCTCTGAAATATGGCAAAACTGCTGCAAGTGGCATCTTGGCAGCTGCACGCTTGACTTTTCTCAGTTCATGGGCAGTTATTTTGCGCCTTGGTTTTTCCACACGTTTCTTGCGACACTGTTGACTATTTTGAATAAAAAGCTTGATAGTTCTATTAGGGCTGGGCGATATGGACCAAAAGTCATATCTCGATATATTTAGGCTGAATATCGATATATGATATATATCTCGATATTTTTATCGCAAGGTGAGAGCAAATATTTTGTTACAGTCAGAGCCAAATATGACATTACAAGTAGTTTAATTTAAACAGACCGGATGAATTAATGCTCAGCTGTTATTCTAAAGAAAATTCGCATTTTTATACAATTTGCCTTGCTCATTTTATATATATATATATATATATATATATATATATATATATATATATATATATATATATATATATATACACACACACACATCCATTATATATATTATATATATATGTATATATATATAAACAGGACATATATTTACATATTTATATTCATACCCACATACATACATAGACACACACACACATACATACGCATGTGAATAAATTAAATAAAACAGTAAGTCTGGCGCCTTACAGTAACAGACATTGTTCATTTAAAAAGTTTTTTTCTTTCCCCTTCACATCACTTACTTCATTTCAGTACATTTAAGTTTTTTTTTTAATCGTTGTATCAAAGTAATGAGAAAATTCTTCCTTCAAAAATAACTAACTTTGCAAAAGCACACCAAAATTTTGATATAGTGTAAGCATGGTTACCTTTGCATGGATTTTGGGATGACTGGTCAGCAGATGTGGCTTCAGGTTAGTTGTGTTTCTGCTGGTAATAGTCGCTCCGCATGGTTTACACAATGTCTTGTTCAGTGTCGCGTCATTCCCTCGTATGTGAAACGTCTCGGTGTGTCAGCTCTTCTTTTTCTCCCAGGACTGGGCATTTTTAAGATCACTTTTATCATGAAATATGAAACACGTGAGAACTGGTTAGCATTTCCCCGGGTAACCAAACATGTGCAGGCCAACCTCGCTGCACAGGTTTGTGTTCTACTTGAATGTCTTTGCAATACATTCCACCTTTCAACAGTTGTTTGATTGGATGTCATTGCTGTCAGGTATTTTTTGTCTCATTTTTTTATTTGTTGACGAAAATGTCATTAACTTCTGTTATAGTTTTGATCCCCGTGCGTTAGTTTTTGCTTAATTTTTGTCGAGAAAAATAGATTGTTGACAAAGACTAGGCCGAAAATTTTTATATCAACAAAATTAACACTGTTCTGGAGTGTCTGAGCATTGTTGCCCACAGACATCATCAGGCTCCATCAGACTGGTTTGAAGGTGTTTGGAGGCTGGGTGAACAGTTTTTCTTGGGCTTACAGCTGTCCTGCTGCCACTCTAGTGGTGTGCTTTCACCATCACACACAACACAGAGCATTAATAACAGCATATATATAAAGAGTACTACATGTGTGTACCATAGTGGAGGTCCCGAGGTTAAATCTTGTTTGGGTCTTTTCAGTGTGGAGCTTTTGTGGTCTTCAGTTGCTGCATACACAGTGAAAGAACAGGTTAACTGGAGATTGTAAATTAACTGCATAAGTGTGAATGTGCCTGATTATGTGATGAACTGACAACCTGTCTACAGTGTACCCGACCTCCTACTATATGAAAACTAGAAACTAGAAAAGACTTCAGCTCACTTATTTCTGATTATGCAGGATAAATGGATGTAGGAAGTGTCTACCTGCAATAAAAGAGTTAGATTTGTCAAAGAAATAAGTCTTACATTTGAAAAAAAAATCTATATCCATATAAAAAATAACACTACAATAGCTCTAATCCTGCTGTGCAAACTTTGTCAGCAGGCTCTCTGCTCGCTGTGAATTTTCCCTGACAGTATTTATGTCATCTGTAAAATGTCACTTCAGACTTACAGGAGTCCGGTCTTTGTTTAAAGGCTCACAGGTCTGAGTAACATTCTAAAACCATTCAAGTGGGACCTGATGTGCCCAGTGGCTGCGATCTGACAGGCTGCGTGTGCCACAGCAGGTTTACAAAGACCTCCAATGAGAAATTGATCTGACAACCATTCAAGGGTAAATCATTTCCACAAGTTAATTACATTGGAAGAGAGAGAGAGAGAAAAAAAACTGAACAGAACTGAAAGTCTAAGGCATCTGTGCAATCAAAGAGCCAGGTCTGTACCAAGAGAATACCACTACTTACTGACAGACTGATTACACAAACTGCTCAGTGTCTGCTGTGGTTTATGCAATATCCTTTTTAGTGTATGAACCATCTAGAGTACTCCATGACAATACAATCTGAGCAATTTCATATTCAGATATTACAATGTTAAAACCAAAAAATCAAATGTGATTATGTTAGTGTTTCCAGCTGACTTCCATTAACACGCTGCTCCTGATTGATAGCCCAGCCCAGGCCAAATATGATGATATTCTCCATGCCTTACAACGTGGAACATCTTTGCCTTTTAGTTGTCCAATTTACACATCGTCTCTGATTAGATTTGTGCATTTCAATAAAACCATGGGTGAACCCCAATCTTTTCTAAGTGACTTTAATCTGCTCCGATTAGTCAATTTGTGCCATGTGTGAGTATAATGCTCTAAGAAGGGATGCATTTTTATGGATAAGTAGTCAATAACATCAGCATGTTAGTGGCATAGTGCTCCTTGGCTGGTATCCAACCTGTTAATACCATTACAACTGTACTGGTAAAAGGCCTGTTGGCTTTGCAAATTGAGCCACTGTAGGCTCGCTGGGATCTGATTGGATTTCCTCCAGTCCTGCGGCTGGGAACATGTGTTTCTGCGATCCCCAGAGCAGCTGTCAGTTTTCTGACGGCAATGTTTCTCTCCACCGGGGGAAGAAAAGAACAGAGAGAGAAGGGGGGAGACAGAGATAGAGAGAAGCACCCGTGGCTATTTACAAAACATTCATTGTTTTATCTGCGCGAGGCAGTCGGAGGCACTCCCCGTCCTCACCACCTCTCATTAATCAGTGACAAAGCCTTATTTAAGTGCTTGTTGTCCTGACCTATTCTTGACTGACGTTGGCATTTAAGAAATACCAGCAAGGAGCGCCACGGTATCTGTAGGGGTGGGAGGGGAGGGAGGGTCTGCGCGCAGCATTTTAGTTGGAAGCTGAGCCATTAATATATTTCGGCTCTGAAGAAGTTGTCAGTGTGGCGACAGCCGCCTTCTCAGACTCATCAGTCAGCAGGGGAAGGGGTGTTCACTCTGGGTTGATGAGCTCAATGGGTGATCACCTTTTGTAATGAGAACGGCTGAGAGATAGCGCGCAGAGAAAAGCAGAAAGAAAGACAGGGTGAATCACCTGTTCGGAGAGATAAAAGAAGGAACAGACAAACCTTAAAGCGTTTGAATGCGAGACGTGCAGAATGAGTCGTTTGCTCGCTAAAGCATGGAAAGGGGGTAAGAAACAGAGCTGCTGTAGCCAGGACTGCATACAACATTGTGATGTTGATCAAATAATGACAAGAATAATTATTTTAGTGATGCTGTCAGGAAGGTTCATATTCCACTGCCTGGCAAGTGAGCAGAGAATAAAGTTGACAAAGGTCAACCTCACAACTTCCCCTGCTGACTTCTGTACAGCTGCAGATCAGTCAGCAGAGCTTCATCATTAACACGTTCTCTGTCAAGGCTTTATCACAGGTCAAGTTCAATGGTGCTCCAGGCAAATAAAAGCACTTCATAACTCAGCCGCTTTATAACCATGACTGGATGATTGACAGCAGCATAAGTGATGAAGTGACAGCAGAGATGAATGGCAAGAAGAGGAGACATGACTGTAAAGCTGGTAGGAATACTACTGCAATGGTCTAAGGAAGCAGAAGTAAATAAAAACAACAAAAGCAATAGATTAATTACCACCAACACCATGTGGTGCAGTGAAAGGAACAAAATGAATGCTACTGCGAAGCATGGAAACTGTATCCCTGCTGAAGACAGAGGTCATGTATGAACTTATGTTTCAACATGATCAGTGTTTTATTCAGCCGGGGATCCGCCCCGGTTGGATTGACCGGGGGGGAATTCCCGGGGCTTTCATATCTTTTCTCCCTCCATATAACCCTTCCTTCCCCTTTGTTTATTTTTTATTTTATTATTATATATATTATAAATATAAATTTATATTAATTTAATTAAAATAAGGATGGATAAAGATAGAAAAAAAAAAATTAAAAAAAAAAAATTTATTTATTTTTATTTATAAAGCTTCTAAATATTTAATAATAAAAAATAAAAATAAACAGAGCATTATTGTTCATTATTTGTTCTTTGTATGCTGACTCTATTGAGTTTGCATGGAGGGAGGATTGAGAGTTTTTTTAGACATTTTGAGCTTGATATTTCTGATTAGGAGATAATTATTTTTTTTCTTTTAGCTTCTTTCTATAATAGCCCCACATACCCTACCTCCATTCTACCCACCCCCACCTAACCTATCCCCCCCTATCCTGCGACCCCACATCACAGACGTTGGAGGTTTGGAGGGCGAGGGGAGAGGAAGAGCCAGGGGCGACACGCCAACAGGATAGGAATTCTATTCCTTCACTCTCCCCTCGTCCTTCACTCTTCCCCACACCTACCTCCAACATCCTCCCTCATAATCACCTCCACACCCCATCTCCTCCTAACTTTGTTTTTTTTCTTTTTTCTTACGTCATTTATATATTTTTTAAACAACCAATTTACCAACCACCCCCTCCCCCCTCAAATTTAATTTATTTTTTTTTTTTTTTTTTTTTTTATTTTTCTTATTTCAATTCTTCTTATTTTTATAAAAAACCATCATGAGTCTTTGCATTACCATTTATATAAAGGGGTGGTTTGAAGGTGGAAAAAAAGAAAATTTATTTTCCCAACCTCCAACAGAAGGAGAGTTTTTTATAGAAAAATGTTTTTATTTTTTTCTTGCCACGGTTTTTTATTTTTAATATTTTTTTTTTTTCCATATATTTTTTTTTTTTTTGTACGTACATTTTTTTTAAAAATCTTTCACAAAGTTTTATAAATGAGACCCCTGGACACTACGATCAACGCATACATCGGGATTTACAAAAAACAACTTTGCATGAATATGCACACACCGCCTTGCAAATATTCAACCAGAATGTGCTTACCTCACGTTAACTCTTTTCAGTTTAGAGTGACAACCTACTAAGTACTGAAATTGTTATCTATACTAAAATATGCTCCTTTAAACTTTCTGATGTTGAGACGGTTTGAAAAGAAAATAACCTTCATAAAACAGGCCAATGATGTTTTGCACCTAAAGAACAAAACAAAACCTCATGTGATCTAATTTTACAACACATATTATGCCCTAAAGAAGTGATGACATAGCCGTAAAAACTGGTTCATGTAGTTGACATTGCTGGATATGTAAATACTTCAAAGAAATAAACGTCACTTTTTACAGCGGGAGATTGTTTTGGCAGACTAGACCTCCCCTCCTCAGTAATACAGTTGGGTGCGGTAATGATATGCAGCTTTACCCGGAGACCAAGTTGACTTCATTTTGATTGGCTACAACTTATTTGGCTGTAACCTTATTTGGAGAAAGTAGGTCAAGCTGCGGTAGGACTTTGCTAAAGGCTATCCGTTGGCAACATCAGACAGTGAGCTACGTTTATCAGACAAGACAGCATTTAAAAAATAAATAAACTTACAGGTAATGACAAGGAGGCGATGTAGCCTAAAGACAGCAGAGAAAGCCGGCTTCGAGCTGCCGTCTTCCCTGTCAGAGCAGCTGAAAGGAGACTCGTCTAAACCGACATGAAGCGAGCACGGCAAAGTCTGGACAGCGGTGAAGTTGGTTTCAAGTGAGTTATCTGACGTGAGCAAGACGCTGCTGACTTCGGGGATCACGACAAGCCAATATCCAACGTGAAACCAACTTCACCGCAGTGAAGTCTGGTGTGGGACCATTTTTCGTTAGAAAATGTTTTCTCACATTGTAAATACTGTGACGTACCATTAAAAAAATGCTCATCTGACCGAGCTAAATATGCAATGAATTCTGCCTTCAACCCACCATTGCCTCGGTCTGAACCCGGAGGAGCTGTGATGCAAAGTGGGCAGACAAAATCACGGGAGGAATCTGGGCAACAAATCCACGAAAATAATTTTACTTAAGTCTCATCGATGGAAAAGATTTCCCAGATTTGATGAATTTACTTGAAACAGTCTATCAGCTTCCTTCACTGCCCATCATTACCAGGCTCATTGAAACACGAGAAGCGAGAGCAGAAGCTGCTAAACAAGTTAGCAACAGCAGCTAGCGTTGCCATAACAACAGAGAGCTACCTCACCATCACGTGCCACCACTGCCGACCTGCTCGCAGAGATGATGATTGAGGCTGTAGAGCAGTGGGGAGTTGAAATAAATACGTATTTGAGAAAACAAAAGTCTGCCTGTGGTATGTGTAATCATTTTTTAACATGCATTTCTCAATAATTAATCAATAATTGATCATTAATTCGCCCGACGATCGATGAAAAAGATGATCGCTAACGCCCATTCCTAGTGGGGAACCCTGGTACTAAGGGCCAGTGTCCCTTCAGGCTTTCCATTTCTCTCCACTCCAGCACACCTGATTCAAATCAAATTGATCAAACAACCAATCAAGTTCTGTACAGAAACTCATTGATCTGAATCAGGTGTGTAGCAAGGACAAGTGAAAGACCTGCAGGATGAGGGCCAAGGTTCCACACCCCTGCCTTTATACAATTCTACCACCTAAATCTGATGTCAACTGATCATTTTTCTTTACTTATGTCACCTACAGCTGTTAAAGTTTCAATGACTGAAAAAATCCCTTTTCTGGGGTTTTGGGGGTATAATATGATCTGCTGTGCACTGATGAGACCATGTAAATGTCGAGAGCGAGTATCAAATGTCCCTGTTCATGGGTGGTCGCCTTTGTGTATTTGTTCAAAAACAGTTTAAACAGCAGCTTATTTTTCTATGTATTTCATATTCTCCAATGAGAGCACACTACCAGGCCAACAGCATTCCCCCTTCCCCCTCCAGGTGATGCACCCCATGAGCCGAGCTAGTTTGACTACATTCCTGAAGATGGTTGAATTCAAGTCGGGGTTATTAAAAAAATCGATTTCAGAAAAATCTTTTGCAGCAACACTGAAGGAGGCAACCACAACATTGTCTTCACCAGTAAGTTTATTTATTTTCTAAACGCTGTCTTGTCTGATAAACATAGTTCACTGTCTGAAGTGCCCATGATGCTAACAGATAGCCTCTTAGCAAACATACGTTAGCAGCTGGGCAGTTGACCTTTTTTCTAAAAAAGATTATAGCCAAATTAAGATTGTAGCCAATCAAAAGTTAAGTTAACTTGATCTCCAGTAGGGGTGTGCAAAGCAGACAGAATTCGTATTTGAATTCAAGTAAATCAAAAATAGATGTAAAAAAATGGGAGATGACATGCAGCAAAGACTCCGAGGCTGGGAATCGAACAGCGCTAGCATTTTGAAATGCACAAGGGATGGATGCTTAACCAGTTGAAATAAGCACACAGCTGCAAAATCCAGATATTCGCACAAGGATGCCGTCTCTGTTTCTGTGGGCAAGCTGTGTCAGACACACATTTTATTCCTGAACACCACTAAATACTCATTTGGGCACGCACTGTGGTCTTACGAGGAAACACAGCTTTTTGATCTCATGGTTTAAGCCAGGGAGTCAGCAAAGTTTGCTACTAAAAGAGCCATTTTACCACCAAAATAAAAATAGTTTAGAGCCACAAAACATATTTGATACTTAAAAGTAACTAATAACTAAAGAGCTTTTTATGTGCTATGACAAAAGAAAATGCAAAGCCAGTGCATCATCTGAGTTCTGATGCACAACAATGCTGTCTTCTCAGTATGGTCAACACCACTTGACTCTTCATAAATCTTTAAGTCTGGAGGAGCTGAAATCACTTTGCTGAATCACTGTTTGTTGTCATTTTAATGATTCTTTGATGGTCTTCGTAAAGATGGACATGTCTATAATTTCACTCAAGTCCATGAATAGATGATCTAATATTATAATGAATGATTCTTTCACGCATTTTTCATTTGTGAATGGTCTTTGCTGATTTGCAACTAAATGTGCAGCAGTATTGAGAGTGGGGACTTAATCCGCTCAGGGTGCATTCACACCAATCAGCAACCTCTGGCAAGAAAAGTGAAGCCAATGTGGATTTGTCGTCACCCCTCATCCTCTAGGGGCTACAAAAGGGAGTTAATTCCCATGGACTCCCGTGTTAAAAAGACCAACTTCACAGCAGAAATGAACATGTTTACAGCCTGGTTAAGAAAATCATTTTAGGTTTAATAGTTCAAGTTTACTTTCACATCAACTGTGAGGGTGGTGGTGGTGGGGTTATAACGCACCCGTTTAGATGTCATTTAATCATGAAGCTACACATAATTAGGGGCGTGTCCTTTTAATTGAGAGGTGGCAGACCTGCTGCCGGCCTGCCGGTGCCAGCTCCCTGTTTACTCCCAGGATGGCCTCAGTCAACAGCAGAGTATGACAACTGTGGTTTTGTGGCCATATCTTTAGTCCACCTATCTTCGTTAGCTTCTGTAAGTTCGGTTAGCATTTAACTCAGTGTACGCTGGCTGTCAATCGTTTGCCCGGACGTTCAGTCCCCCTTTCTTTGCCTACTTTGCAATTTCCGTGAGTGATGGAACATGCAATGCGGCTAAGATACAGACAGTGGGAACCGCCTACCTGGGTTTACTCTTAGCTCTTCGGAAACCAATGGGTGATGTAAGCAGAAACTCCATACATCCATATACAGCCTCTGGTTTACACCGTGGCTGCTTGGTCCACTTCCTCAAAGAGTATGCTTTGTTTGGCACAGTGTAGGGCTGCACGATTAACCTTAACTGCATCGATATTGACGTTTGAACTACTGCGATAACGTAACCTCATGTGACTGAGGTTTTTTTTTTTTTTCTCTCTGACATTTGAATGACAAACCTATTCGCCAATCAAAGTGGTCGCGCCCCATGTTCCTGGCTTGTTGGCCAATCAGAAATGGTGATACAACGGCTGCAGTCAACGTTAACAACAAACAGTTCACGTGTACCTCGCGTTGCGCTGTGAGCGAAATGGTGACTGATTATCTACATAAAAACGGCTGAAGGAACTTCTTCGGTAACGGGAGAGGAGCAGCTGGTAACAGTGATGTAATAATGGCGTTAAAAGAAACGGCACTAGAGGAGGCGGAGTGATACGGTTACACCCGGACACACTCGTCATGCACTCCTGAGTTGGTCTGCATGTGATAACTGTTCAGATGAGTTTCACGGCAGGTTGGAAGATGTGGAGCCTCTGCAGGGCAGCGGCGTCACAAACCTGACAGAAGCGCACGACAATACATCCAGTTTATAAAACAGCGACAAACAAGTGATGACGGTGACTGATGAATTGTCAGCAAACACGAGTCGTGTGATTATTTATTTTTGCAAAGCTGAAACTCCGTTATAAACGCTGTTACTTTTGGGAGATGGAGTTAGTAACTATAATTAATCACTTTTGTATTAATAACAAAACATTGAGCAAACTCAATCACTGTGTAGTTTTTATTAGAGATTTCTCAGGTTCAACATCAGACAGAAGCCAGAAGAGGATGCTGGCCACATAATAGTTTTAAAGTAAATTATTGTTATAAAAGTAAAAACTTCTTTTATTCATAATTTTAGTTTTATGCATTTAAAACTATCAAATGTAAAAATCGCAAGCCGAATCGCAATCGCAATATTTGTCAAAAAATCGCAATTAGGTTTTTGTGAAAATCGTGCAGACCTAGCGCAGTGTGAACACCAACTGCATTCTGGTGTGCACCAAAGAAGCAGACTCTGGGTGCGTGAAAGCCAGGGGTCTTGGTTCACTTGCAAATGGACTATCCAACGGACCAAAAAGGAAAGTGATGGTTCTCAACTATGATAAAGCATCAAGAAAAAGAAGTAAAGGAAGTGATGAGAGAAAAAGTCAAGGTCATAACAACAACAAAAAAGGAAAATGTTTTGTGGACAGACAGGTAGTAATGATGACAAGCAGATAGATTTCCAGTGTCACTCTTGGCCAATCATGGAGCCTGGTTTTCTTCTTCAGCCTGCTTTTTCATCACTGATCAGTTGTCGTTTTGTGGAAGTATTCCCACACAGCAATTACTTCATAATTGCTACGTATACATATACGGAATCCCCTAGCCTGTAATTTATCTGTAGTGGTTTAACCAGGCAGTTTGGTCTACTTCAGTTTTATTCAGTTTGAACATAAACGGAACCAAAGAAAGGTGTTACATTTTTTGGATTTCTTCATCATTTGTTTATAGCAGACAGGAGTTTGAAATAAGAAGACAGAATCCCAAAAAGAAGCAGAAGATCTGTGTGCTTATGCTTCACCTGTAAGGACATGCTCTATAAAAAAAAAAAAAAAAAAAAAAAAAAAGAATATAGGCTAAGGGAAGCACAAATCTCCACACCGCACCAATATACTAAGGGTCCAGATGAGGCCCCCCAGTCCAGCCATAACATCCAGGTCACCATCCGGTGAAATGAAAATGGGTCTAGCGGTGCATAACATAGTGACCCAGCATTTCAGCTAAAACGTTAGCTGGTCAAACCCTCATACAGTCCTAAGCAGAGCGCATGCATAATTCAGGGAATAGTGACTTTGGGTGACAGATGAGTCTTCATCAGATCCATTCACATCACTGCTGCCTCCGGATCTATAAGATTAACTTGGGACTCTCTTAAGTCAAATTTTCTTCTCACTGTGTTTGTTTTACTGCTACTTCATGCTTTGGATTCATGCTGTTTTTATGCTTCCCAGCTCTCTGCAAGGCTCCTATAGTTCCTGGAATGTTTTTGACGGTTTTGGGATTTACCCTTTGGGAGTGATAAGCTAACTGTCTCTGTTTTCTAAATTGCCACAAACATCTTTTATGTCGCCTTTAATATAGGGAAAAAACACCAAATCTCTCACCACAACCACCACAGAGTCGCATCGCACGTGTCATCAAATTGCAAAGCATGGAGGGAAATACCAATGAAGGCAACAACACTACCTTTGCCTCAATTATACAACATCTTCCTATGATCACTTTAAAGAATGTCTTCATAAGGTCAGTGATGATGCAGGTGCTAAAAAGCTTTTTTTCTAATTTATTTGGGCTGAATTTTGCACTTGTATAGACTTTTATCAAACCTATCAAAAAAATATGTTCACAAAAAATTTAAAAGTGACTTAAGAAAAGATAAATAATGTTTAACTGTTTTGCCATTCAAATTTTGCACTTTTATGTACATCATTTGCTTCCTATTTCAGCCTGGTTCTCACCTTAGATGGTTAATAATTCTTCATTTAAAAAAGACCATTCAAACAGAAAGTTTTTCCTCACGTGTTTCGGAATAAACTGTAGGGATGAAAGCTACAGCTGACTACACCTTTGAACTGAGTGAGTGGCAATAATTGAAAAATGCCAATATCCTGAGGGTTAAAACCGAAAGCACCATATTGAAAAAGAAAAAGAAAAAAAGAACTATGAACTAGTTCATTTTTGGAACTGTGAACTTAGTTTATCAGAATTTCTGTTATTAACTACTGAAGAACAGTAGTTGACCCTAAAAACAGATTGGTTGAATTTGACCATTTAGTCGTCGTTATGTGTCTGACCAATGTTTTGGTTGTTTTAATGAAAAGACTGGTTAGATTAACCAATATTTTGGTCAGTGACCAAATTGTGTTGGTCACTTTGTCAAAGTCACCAATTTGCATTGGTCATTTTGAAACAAATATTAAATATCTAACCTGCCTTTTTGGTCACACACATAACTACTAATCAAATTCAACCAATCTATTCTTAGAGTGTTCATTTTTTAATGTGTGAACTGAACTTTGACCTAGTTCACACAGAAAATAAACTTTCCCAACATTGGCCGTGGCTACTTTGTATTAAAATGAATCAGCTGAGATGGTTTGAGGCATCTGAATAAGATCCCAGTCGCTTCCCTCTGGACGTGTGGACATGTCTGGACATGTCGTACTGGGATGTTCTTAATTTGTAATGCAAAGTGGCAGTCACCACTTCTGCATTACTTTACCACTATTCATCATAGTTTCTCTACATCCATAAACTCATGTAGATCTGAATTTCATCATTTATTTATAAGCTTACAATGGATGGAATCGAAAGACATTGACAAAAAAGCACAGCACCAGCATGGACAGAGCCAAGGGCAATGAAGAGGCAGCTTAAGTAGATTGTGCTGGTGTTTCAGCTGCCTGCTAGGATATGTTTCACATTTGCTGCACTGACAGCAGGACCCACCCCAGCTAGAGAGCAGCTTCCAAGTGGCAGGCACAGCTAAAGGTGTCTGTGGCTTTGACCCTCCACAGGGTTGGATACAAACAAATGGAAGAATGGAAAATGTGTCATGCCTGAGTTGATATCAAAAGAAGCAAAACTAAAAGCAGCCGTGAAATCCACAAGACCAGAAACAGGTGCCTTTTGAAAAAATAGACTTCAACCATTTATAGCAGCGACCAAGGGTGAATTCCAATTCCTGACTTAAACCACAATCTTAACCCTCAATCTCAAAAATGCGCTCTCCTGCAAAGTGCAAGTGCTGTCCCCATTCTCAGAACGTTAAGCTGAGGGGCAAGTTTGAGGGCTGAATAGCCCTCAATACTGAGATTCTCCAACACCATCCTTGTGAGTAAGGGCTACCCAGAATGCAAGCGGCAAAGAAAGCAAGCTACAAATGTAACAAAGTATTTTCTTTGTTAATGGAGATATGAATGTTATGAAAACCATTGTACTATTTTAGTTTAGGCCCATGTTAAGGATTAGTTACCTCATTGTTACATAACATTTAAAGCATTTTTATTTTACGATCTTTTGTCAATCGCGGCCGGTGCGGTCAAGCCATGTTGCTATCGTTTAAGTTAGTTAACGTCACAAAATGGTCGTTTTTCTCTGTGCTAATGTAGTTTTATCAACATACCATTATCAGCAAAAGCATGTTATACAGGCTATTATAAGGCGGCCAGGCTAATATCATCTCTCGTAGGCACAGAGTTATCTAATGATAGTCGTAGCTGGTGTTTACCTTTCAATAAGCCGTGGTATGCGGTGGAAGCTGATTTGTCCATGGTGGTGTTATTTATACAGACTGTTTGATAACTCTAACAGAAGGAATGATTGACATGTAGTCCACAAAAAAAAAAAAAAAAAACATGGACCTGATGGACCTGTCAATGATAGCTGCATTTATGACTTATAATTAACCCTTGGGGCAGTCCGTTTTTTTAACTCTCAATATCTCATTCAGTTTGAAAGCTAATTGTATGAAACTTGGCCAAGTTTTCATGTATCTAATTCCATTATCACTTTTAGTACAAGACGCATAAAACAGCAGAAATAAAATGTACCACACTCTTTCACCTAAGGACCAAATCGGTCCAACTCCCATTATAACCACATATTTTGGATATACTGTTATTCTGACATATGATAGTGGTTTTCCCATAAATATCCAATAGATCTAAACCTTTGCCTTCAAAATAAAGGTAAAATAGGTTTTCGGTCAGATGACCCCCCTCAACCCACCAAGGTCAGCATGACATAGTTTCAATGGAGGCTAGTTATTCCTACCTTGCAAAATGCACGGCAGTAAAAATGCTAAAAACCACACAAATGGTCTTGATGTGTTGGGACACACAAAAAAGAGTGGTGTGAATGTGGTTGAGAATATATATAATCATTTGTGAATTCATGATTAATGTATATGTCAGATGTGGAAAACGGACAAATGAATGAACATAAGATATCAGACATCATTTACCCTTGTTGGTCTCCTCTTATCCACAGCCCCGTAACCGTAGCGCAGCTCTCACGTGACAAATGAACGAAATGAACGAAAGAAAGATCTGTACATGATCCATAATGAAAGATTATGAACGAACTAAAGTGCTTGCTTTTTTTTTCCCCCTCAAGCCACACAGCCTCAGCAGGCCTGACTTGTTACAAAAGAACTTTGATACCTGTGGACCAACACAGTTGATTGAGTCATGAACTAATCATTTCTGTTTCCTGTCGTCCTGCTGGCTGGCTGAGCTTACAGCTGCTATCGTGTGGCGAGAGAGCACAGTGCATGAAAATGAACGAATCGCTCTCTGAGAGGACTCATTACTCCCGAGTCATATAAAAGATTAGTTCATATTGAATTTGTGGGTGTTTATTTATATATTATATATCTATATATATATTTTCTTTATTTTTTTTTTTTTCTTTACTCATCCAAAAAAATTTAGTTTGAACCTTTTTTTTTATATATATTTTTTTTTTTTTTTTTTTTTATTTTTTTTTTAAAAAAAAAAAATTATATTTTTTTTTTTTATTTTATAATTTTTACTTTTTTATTTATATTTAAATTTTTTAAATTATTTTATAAAAAATTTAAAAAAATATTTTTATTTTCTTTTTAAATATAATTTAAGAAGGTAACTTTCCTTCCTTTTGTTAAAGGATTTTTTTTTTTTTTTTTTTCCCAGTTTTAAAGAAAGAGAGGTAAGATTAAAAATAAATTTTTATAATATTAAATTCTTCCCCCCCCTCTTTTTTTTTTAAATTATTAAATTTGTTTTTTTAAATTGTTTTTTTATTCCCAAGGGGAAATTAGGACTCTGCATTTTTACCTATCCCTTTTTATTTATTTTAAAAAAAAATGGGCTGCTTCTTTAAATTCCCCGGGGGCAATTTGTTGGGGTTAAAGACCTTGCTCAGGGGTCCACAGTGGTTCACCCGAATATCGTTCGGAAACCGACACACCGGTCATCTATCAAAGCCCACAACGCTACCACTAGGCTACCCACTCCCCTCATGCCACTTTGGCATTATGCTGCCCCCCACAGTTTGAAGACGTATTTGCATTTAAGGGGTGTTCCATTTCTAAGTCACAAAATAACCCTTAACACTAGGTTTTGAGGGTTACTAAGATTGAGGGTTGACCTTGAGGGTAAAGACTGAGGGTTAAGATAGGAATTAGAATTGGCCCCAAATCCGGACCTCTTGGGCCAGTGTTCAGAAGGTTTTCAACATTTCCCTGCTCCAACACACCTGACTCAAATTAACGAGTCATTGTGCAGAACTTGATTGGTTGTTCCATTTAATCTGAGCCAGGTGTGTTGGAGCAGGGAAATGTTGAAAACCTTCTGGACACTGGCCCAAGAGGTCCGGATTTGGTAATCCCTCATTTATAGCATTAATCAGATCATCATAGTTCACCTTACTTACCTGCCTTTGACCAAACCCACCCCATCCCTCTAAATCCTAAACCCCCAATTATTTCTCTCCTAAACCAATAATCCAGCCCCTCCTTGGTGGGGCTGGACTCCTTCACTTTTTTCCCACGGATCGCTACATCCTACATGTTAGTATTTGGAAACCCTGCTTGTCATCCAAAACCTATCAGAGCAAGGCAAGCCTTTCTGCCAGAAGTGAATGTTAAAATATGTTGGAGAGAGGGGAGGGGGCTTGGGGAGGAGAAAGGGTGGGCAATGGGCAGAAGTAGTGCAATAGAAAGGGATAGACAGTCAGGGCTTTGAGAAAGAGGGAGAGAGACAGAGAGAGGGGCCTGCCACTGTGAAGCAGAACTGAGTCTCCAGATTCAAAGGGGGATTTTCACATTATGATTCTCTAACAGTGTATTGCATACTTCAAAGACCTTATTACAACGGCCTATTAGCATTCATGCTGCCATTCACGCTGCGAGTCCAACACCTGCATGGGAAAAAAGGGCCAGGATTTGTGATGTGAAGGACTGGCTGGGGATCATAACACTAGGGGAGAGGACTAGGTAGTAAAGGATAGTTTTAGAATAAAAAGTTACAGGAGGTGAATTCTAATTAATATCATTGTCAGAATGTTGCAATAATGATGGAAGAGAGGGCCATAAATTTATAAAAACTTTAGCTTGAATCTTTTTTATTTTAGCACATCAACTGCTATTCTGTTCTGCTGAAACTTTGTAAACTGAGCACTTTCTATCAGAGTGCCATTAGTCCCAGTTTATCTTATTGTCCATTTTTGCCAATTCCTCTTTCTATTTTAGCAGACTGGGTCCTGTAATGTTTTGCAAATTTCAGTTAAATAGGATTAAACAGCACATTTACGTTGTGGTATTTTCAACAGTGGAGTGCGCACTTTCATCTCAATTAACATGCCAGTCCAACAGAATTGCTAATTTATGTCCATTTGATAGGGATACACCATGGCCATGGATCAGATTGGAATGGATCCTGAATCTGATCTTATTAAATTAGCTCCCATATCAGCTATGCTAAATACTCTGACATTTTCACTTTTGCTGTGCTCACTTGCTGATGCGAGCTAATTTAAAAGCTGCTTGGTTTCTTTTTTCCTACTCATTATTTCCTGTATGTGCTTCACAGTTTTTAAAAAAGACATTAGAAGGATAATTTGAGAGGGGCCAAGCATTTAATGGATTATTGGTGATCAAAAGTTACAAAAACGAATGCAGAAAAAAGGTTGGGATATTTCATAGCTAAATACAACAGAGGTAATTAATATTATTTGGGAGTGAGCAGTATAAACAGTATACGGTAGAAGAAACTATAAAAATTTGGCCAATGGTAGTATTTTACAGGGCGGCTGTGGCTCAGGTCGCCAATGATCAAAGAATCACCAGTTCGAATCTCGATCCTCCAGTCATATGTCAGTGGGCAAAACACTTAACCCTCCCTGGCTCCAGTTGGGGCACCACTGGTGTATGAATGTGGGTAAATGTTCTGGTGGTGGTCAGAGGGGCGTAGGCGCGAAATGGCTGCCATGCCTCCGTCAGTCTGCCCCAGGGCAGCTGTGGCTACATACATAGCTTATCATCACCAAGTATGAATGAGGAGTTAAAGCGCTCACAGTAGATCCATTATTCTTTGAGTGCCTTGAAAAAGGACGATATAAATCTAATCCATTATTTTTATTACGTCTCTAGCAGGCAGCGGCTTTGGAGACTCAGCTGTCAGACATATGCTGTGCACGTGAACGCCACAGAGTGTGGCACAGTGCAGCGACGGGGAAAGGCGAGACTTAAGCTTGTAATGTACTCTTCGAGAAACGAGAACTTTCTTCTTGTTCTTGGGGCTGCAAGAACAAGAAAAAAGTTTGTTTTTGTCCAGTCCAAATTATCCGTTCAACCTTGCATCTGTGGAAAGGAAAAACATGCTCGACTGAGAGATTGAGAACTACCCACAAGACGTTCTCAATCATGTCCACGAGAACAAAATGTCCTAATTTTCTTCTCATTGCCTCAAGAACAAGAAACTTTACAGGCAGGTAAACTTTGAGACGACCCGACTACATGTGGTGTCCAGAAAGAGGAAAGGTAGCAGCCCTCCTCCAAATTTTAGATCCACTCCTTCTCCAACACACATGAATCAAATGGATGGCTTGTTATCAGGCCTTTGCAGAACTGAATGACATGCACACGAGGTAATTTAGGTGTGTTGAGGAAGGGATGGATCTAAAAGTTGAAGGATTGTGGCTCTCGAGGACCGAACTTGGTCACCCCTGCTCTAGATGTTAGAAGTTGAATAAATTAACCACAAACGTGATGCTTAGGCTACCGTAGACTGGTGAAGTTGACACTGGTAAAAATAGGCACTGATTTTGGGGCCCGAGCACCCACGGAGAACACCGCACATCCATGTGGGTTTGATGGCAAAGTCGAAGTGTTAACTGTTCCTGGTGAACAACCTCTGATGTACAAAAAAGTTTAATCACTGCACGCAGAGCATCAACATTGATGTTCAGTGTTCATATTTGCACCAGATACTAAAAGTTCATAGTTTAGCTTACAGACCAGTGCCAGAGCTTGGTCTGCATTTCCAGCTGTAGGTCAGAACCATTCTCGGTGAGGGTTGGACTCCACCAAGGCTGCCCCTTGTCAGCGATCCTGTTCATAACCTTTATGGACAGGATTTCTAGGCCCAGCCGAGGTGCTGAGGGGATCCGGTTTGGTGGCCTCAGAATTGGGTCTCTGCCTTTTGTAGATGATGTGGTTCTGTTGGCTTCATTGGGCCGTGATCTCAAACTCTCGCTGGAGCAATTCGCAACTCAGTGTGAAGCAGCTGGGATGAAAATCAGCACCTTCAAATCCGAGACCATGGTTCTCACCTGGAAAAGGGTGAAGTGTCCTCTCGGGGTTGGTGATGAGGTCCTGCCCCAGGTGGAGGAGTTAAAATATCTCAGGGTCTTGTTCGTGAGTGAGAGAAAAATGGAGCGGTCTCCCACGGTCTCTTTTCCAGACAGTGTGGTGTCTGCAGTGATGCGGTCTCTGCATTGGTCTGTCGTGGTGAAGGAAGGAGCTGAGCCAGAAGGCGAAGCTCTCGATTCAGCTGTCGATCTACGTTCCTACCCTCACCTATGGTCATGAGCTGTGGGTCATGACCGGAAGAATGAGATCATGGGTAAAAGCAGCCAAAATGAGTTTTCTCTGCAGGGTGGCCGGGCTCTCCCTTAGAGATAGGGTGAGAACCTTGGTCACCTGGAAGGGGCTCAAAGTAGAACCACTGTTCCTCCGCATTGAGCCAGATGAGGTGGCTCGGGCATCTGGTCAGGATGTCTCCTGGACGCCTCCCTGGTGAGGTGTTCCAGGTACATCCCACCGGGATGAGAACCCTGGGAAGGCCCAGGACACACTGGAGGGACTACATCTCCCGGCTGGCCTGGGAATGCCTTGGAATCCCCCTGGATGGGCTGGCAGCTGAGGGAGAGAGAAGTCTGGGCTTCCCTGCTTAGGCAGCTGCCCCCGCAACCAAACCCTCAATAAGTGGAAGATGACAGTACGGTACATTGCTTGAGGCAAGTCCCACAACAAGAAATGCCTTCTGGGCAGACAATATCACGAAGTAAAACCATACTGCTAGCCCAATGCTAACCATTAGCCTATGGCTTGTTAGCTAATGATGAAGTTATATTACTTACTTCTCAGGGGTGTCTGTGGTCTGTGTGTGTACTTTAAAGTCCCTGTCAGACTTGGTCAAGCACATACAGCTCTATAACAAGGAGGTCCATCTTATTCTGTTGATCAGAGTCCTATCATCCATTTAACAGTGATTACAAATACCTATCAATGTAAGAACAACTTGAGATGCCAGTGTTAGACCAAAGTATGTGACCCAGTAGAATCTGTGGCTGTTCTGGAGCCTTAGTGGTTTAGTGCAGTCAGGCATTTTACTTCCATGATGGAAATACTACAAATAAGAATACTAATATTCAACACCAAATTAGGTATCTATAGTGGCGAAGGGAACATATTTAGAATATTTATGTAGTTGACTTTTGGAATGTGAAACTTGACTTTTGAAAAGCATGATATGGCTCCCTTAAATCTGGGGGGGAGCACAAAAGTACATTAGAAAATAATCACTACATTATAACTGATAGATGAAACATTTATTGGACTGTTTAAGGTTGTTAGAAAACTGTCATTCTAATCCATGATATCTGACAAATTGTATTGTTGCTTCTGTTATTTGATGGGTGTTATAGCAACTACCTGTGGCTCTGAAAATGAAAGCGTTCATTGAGAACAAATGATCATAACAAATAAATAGATTTTGGTTGCTCTGTTCTGTTTAAGGAATATAAACCCAGTAAAATCACAATATAAAAGTCAATGTGATTCATCTTCACAGCAACTAAAGTGGAGTTTGAATGTGAGACGTGTGCTCTTTGTCTACTGCTTATCTCACTTTGACTTTATGTCAATGGATTATGTCTGTTTTCCACTAACCTCAGGATATAGTGTGCTCACTTAAGCGTGCTCAAGCTGCAGATGACGGGCTTTTGATGTAACTTTTCTCTCTTGCTACACCCCACAAGCTGTTTGCTATGGTTCATTAGCTTTTGGTTGAGTTGACTGCTAACACTTGATATTGTTGCAGGCTGTTCACTCTACATATTTCCTTGAGCTGCCCACCAGCAGATGACAACTAGAGAAAAAGAGCTTCTTCTGCAATAATGGGACAAATGTTGTTTTCAGAAAATGCCAGTAGAGCCACAGCTCATTGTGGACTGCGAGAAAAAAAGTGAATCTTTGGAAAAGTTTTTTTTTTTCCTATTGATTCTAAATTAAAATGCTAAGAAAATCAGAAATTAAACATAATATAATGAGCCATGTAAAAAGAGAAAAAAATATATTCTCAAGAAACAAAAGCTTAATATCCTTTCCATCTGCAAGAAAACAAACAAATCACAGATTAATGATTTAATGTAAGTCTGTAATATAGTTTGGATGGTGGTCATGCATGGGTCTGTTTTTGCCGGATAACTTTAATAACATTATCATGATATTATATCATATAAACTGCCTGCAAGGAAAGAAATATCACTGTTGGATATAGGAGGAATTTTAATTGTTAAAAGTCTGACACTTGTTTAAAAAAAAAAAAGTATTACTGAACTACCAGAAATGAGAAGATGGCTCTAAAGCCACCAAACAGTGACTTAAAATATGATCATAGCACCTTTTTGTTTTTCTTGTTGCATTACATCATGTAATTTCAAAGAATATTCCTTTGGAATTTACTAAATTGTTCCCACACAAAATAATCCAGATTATAATAGAGGAAATTCCCAATAATAAATGAACTGAACATGACTTTGTGAATTTTTGTCTGAAGGAGATGGGGAGGGCAGCTTAATGGTGTGCTCTAATTGGAGAATATGAATTACATTGAAAGATAACCTATAAGCTGCTGTCTGATCCAACAGTTTTTGAACAAAGACGCAAAGCTGACCGCCCACATCTGTTCGCCGCTCACTGCAAACAATTATTGAGACCCCCTTGAAAACAAGATGGTTCATCTCAAGGGGTTTATCCTATAAATAAATAAATAAACAAACAGTTATGGTGTGTACACACCAAACACGATTTGGGCATCAAGGGCATCAGGTTTACATGCAAAGTCAATGGCTGACGCGCGTCGAGGAGGTGTCAAAAACCCTTTTTGAGATGTTGAGTGTTTGGCGCATCACGGGCGGCAGACACCGGAGTTGGAAAATCTGAACCTTGGCATCTTGACGCCGGGCGTCTACCAATCAGAGCGACTCAATGTCATGACACAGATACACATTTAATGACAGGATGGGAAACACCAAGAAGAACCAGGGGAATCTCCTCTCTCTCTCTGAAGACAGAGGAGGATAAACTGTGATCTGCATCCAGTTCCGGTTTGATGACCTGCTGTGCATGCTGCCCTGCATTGGGACAGCTGGTTGTTAACATACGGCAGATCAGACGGCTGAAAGCGCCCCTCGCCAGAGTAAACGGTGAAACTCATCACACTCAGAACACATGGAACTATCTGGTGAACCGAGACACAGAGCAGAGATGCCCGACGACGTTCACTAGCTTTGTTTATCACATAAAGCCGAGCTGCTCTCTCTCCTGCATCTGCCATGGTGCAAACAGACCGATGAAAGGAAAAAGAAGAAGGAGAGGCTCCTCCTGATGTGCATCAAGCCTTGGCTGGACATCCCTCTTCACGTTGGAAATCAAGTGTTTGACTTTTTAGTGACTCTGCGTCCAACTTTAGGCATCGGGCGCGTTTTTTGACGCCCAAGTTGCATTTGGTGTGGTTATGGCAAACCATGCTAACTGCTGCTGCAGTTGGTTATTTACTTTGTCAGGATTTCTTTTTAACCATAAATGGTACAATCTGTGCAACTGTCTGATGCAAAAATGCTGAATCCAAAAGTATACAGAATATCCTGTTAAAGTTTGAGCATGATTTTAGAAAATTTGTTTAAACTTATACTATGCCATTGAAAGATAAATACAGATTTAAGTGTCCGTGCATGTTTGGAGGGAGGGCAGTGACTGTTAAAGGTGCAACAGTTTTACATTGTGAAAAAAGCTGAATGAAAAAAAAAAAAAAAAATCACCTTGTGAACTCAGGTCAGGCTGCAGCACACAAACATTAGCAGACACAAAGAATAGATATCTGACCTGGCACCAGACATAAACACTCAAAGAGAGAACAGTTGGGTGGATCAATATAGCTGCTCGGAATAATAGGCAGTGGGCTTTTAAGACAGATTGGACTCCTAAATGGACGTGAACGTCTGCTCACATACTTCCCAGTGTTAGTCAGCTTAGCTGGAATCAGTGCCAGGAGATTTTATGTCATTAGTGCTTATTCATATTACATATTGAGCACTGCACATGTTAACGAGTATTTGGGTAAAAATTAGCTTTAATTAGCTTTATACACTCATCATCTACTTTATTTTTTTTAATCATTTTTGCAGCAGTTTGGTACACATGTTTATAAATAAAGTTGACTTGACTTTATTATACATGTCTGTTCCTTTGCATGTTAATGCAATTAGCTAATCAACCAATCACAAGGCAGGAACTCATTGTATTTATATGGTCAAGACAGCTTAAATTAAACTTCGAGCCCTAGAGAGGGGTGTGGGGTGGGAAGTGGGACAGATTTAAATAACTTCAAATGTGGTATGATTGTTGGTGGTTGCAAACACAAATGGACAAACAAACAAAAAAACAAAGCAATAATGATAAAAGAACATACAGAAAATTGCAAGGACAGTTTACTGTTAATTATATGGGCATTTCCATTAATCCAAAACCATAACATTCTGTACTTCCACAAAAATACTGTTGCATTCAAGGACATGTCTTTTAATCTGATGACAGAAAATTATTTACTTTAATAGTATGTGCAACGTCACAATGGCAGAATGATTTTTTGACCGTCTATTACACTCCTGGTGCCAGCTATAGCATTCAAACCATATACTCTATATAGAGTAGCAAGCAAATATATCTGTATAACACATTTAATGTAAAATACAATTCAACGTCCTTTGCATAAAACATTTTAAAAAACATTACATATGGAAAAAAGAAAAAAAAATCATATTGATCATGATAAAATAACATAATGATAAAAAGAATCAACATTTGAGATATGTTAAAAGATACCTTGCAGATTTCATGGATAGACACATGAGAAGAGGAATGCTTTCAAACTGGATTTAAAAGAGCCCACAGCTGGTGAAAGTTTAAAAGTGTGTACAGGTCTTATAAAAGCGGTTCCAATTCAGCCGAATCATGTTAGCTTCCCTCCAATCCGACTTTCCAACTTCTCCACAGGGCATCCAGCTTGTGTTGATGCTCAGAGTAACGGCTCAAACGGCAGTCTGCAAACAGCTGCCGTCAGCTTGCAAATTTCCCGATAAACCAACTCCAATCACCAGGAACCCAGTTTCATAAATCCAAATGTATATACGCAGGTCTTCAGTGTTTTCCAAAGAAAGGCACAAAATCCTGAAAATTTTCCAGAAATGTACCCCCCAGGCAAGAGGCCTCTCCTGCCCCTTGTCTCTGGGTTAAAAAGATCTTATCAATTGCGTTGAGAGGCCAGCCATCCAGATCCATGGTTTAAGTTTTAGGATTTAGGAGGAAAAATGCAGAGAGAGGCTTTGAGATACAACAGGACAGGCAAAGGAGGCAGAAGGGGAGCAGAGAGAAGCACATCCACATTTGTCGAGAGCCAGAAGAAGAAATATAGTGGACAAACTGTGATCTGTTGGTTTCTGAAGAGCTGAAGTGAAGCTCATTGGGCGGTTCCCAGCGTCGCCGTCTTGGCCATGTCACGTGTATCATCACTCCTGGAAAATACAAAAACAGGCTGTGAGCATGAGGGAAATGATTGGCAGCCAGTGAACTCTAAGCTAAGAGCTAACCGAGCTAACGCAGACCTAATAGGAGCAAATGGAGGTAAGCAGGTTAAAACTAAAGGCCCATTTGTGCCCCCTTGCGTATGTAAATGGTGACGTTCCTTTTAATGCGTCGCCCTGCATGGATGTCTTCATACTTTCATGCATCTTCTGCATTCCCATGGTTCATAAATTAGCTTGTCCACTAGGCGGCAGTGCTGCCTGTCCCTGTGCCCTGGTGATGTGAATGATGTCGTAAATATAATATTTAATGTCGTAAATATAGTATTTTCTGACACATTTGCACAGCCTCTCCTCAAAAGGTCGAGCCATGTCTACAGATGATTTCTGTTGTTTTGCGTCTTCTTTCTCAGGTGCTTTTATTGGATTATTTGGCCCCGGCAGTTTTTCTGCTGTTAATGTTCTGGTTTCTGCTATTCTTGTCTAGTTTGTTCCTTTCTTTGGTTGCATATCAGCTTCAAAGCTCAACACTGACCCCGCAGTTTCCGGTGATGTTGCTCCGCCTTCTGCGTCGACTGACGGACCACCAAGCCCTTCGAAAATGCACCGAATTATGTACGTAACCGACACAGATGACGGACGAAACTGTCCATCCTGCTGCATATCCATCTTCTGCGTCAAGCATAAATGGGCCATCAGGCACTCTGTAAACCAGCAAAAATTTGCCACGCTGCTAAAGAATGAGACCTTCGTGGGAGCAAGCAGGGAGTCCTCTGAAATTTGGCCTTTGTCCAGTAATGTTAGCCCATAGCGTCACATAATTTGGAACCTGCAAACATTTGCCTGTGTTAGCAAACTTGAACGCACCTCTGACTCCTCCTCTACAAAAATTACCACCAAAAGTAACAATTGATTTATCTAAATGGATTTTAGTGAACGCTTAAATCAAATAGTAGACACAGACAATAATATTCTAACCTCTTGTTCTGTTACTGTCCAAATACAAATGAATATCCATCTGGTACAAAACATCTTTTCTCTGAGATTACTGTAATCTATTTTGTACACTTTCCTTCTCAAATAAACTAATAAACTAAACTAAACTAAACAATCAGACAAAGAGGAGAACGAGGGGGGAAAAGAGGCTTGAATACATCAGCATGGGCCAGGTGTGCTGATATGACATCAGGTGACCTTACAAATGAAAGAAGAGCAGAAAAAGGAGACAAAACTTCACAACTGATTGCGGCAACTCAAATCAATAAGAGAACTTCCACCAGATGATTTTAAAAATAAAACCATTATATGAAGGGTTTGGATTACATTTTACTCTGACCTAACCGGCAGCACAGACACCAAGATGTCTCACTTGATACTTGAGACCATGCACCATAAGACACCTATAAATGTATTTATGAATATATCTTATCTCAATTACCCAGAGTAGGTGCATAAAAAACAAAGAAATCAAAGTGCAAGCACATGGCATATAGGTCAGACCGGCCAAATGACCTTTTACATCTTAAGTGCAGCAACTGTTGCCTGATGTGTAATCTTTGTATGGCCGAGTGAGAATCCAACCACGGTGGTGGAGACTGAAGCACTCCAGGTGGAACTGAAAGCCAGGAAGAAAGCTCGGGGGAACCACCCTGTGGCCCAGTACAAAAAAAAAAAAAAAAGAACACATAACGATGACAGCTAGTGACACGGATAAATAATGTTGAACTTTCATTATATTCAGATCAACCCGAACCTCAACAATTTATGGTAGGCGACTGCTCTCGGACAATGTCATCCATCAGCTATCCATTTTGAGTTTGACTGTTGAAAATCGGTCTAAGGATGGAGAACTTTAAGCTTTAATGCCTGGGGGCGGGGGCATCGCCCCCTGCAGTTACTGCCCTAGGCAATTGCCTATGTCCCTATGCGATGAAATGGCCCTGACAGGGAGAGGGACCAAACTGCAGTCACAATATGTCGCCATATATCCAATCCATGCTGGAAGTTCAAATCAGAAGTTTCTTTTTCATGTAACTTACTAAAATCTAACCCTAACCCTGACCCTTCCCTTAACCCTAACCACCTGACTACACCACACGCATGTGTTTGCAAGTTACAGATAGTTATTCTTGGTGGTGTTTTACTAACTTGAGACTTCCTGTATGGATTGGATGAATGGCGGCGCCCTTGTTGGTCATTGTAACTGCAGTTAAGTACTCTTGCTGACAGGAGAACTGCAATTTCCGGATTTTCAGACTTCTAGGTTTAGCTATGCTAAACTCAGTTGTTGTCAAAAATTTATCTTGGTTGACTCCAGAATTTAACTTTAAACAGTTTTAACTGTGAGAAGAGTTGCTGTTCCTAATAGTAATGCACATTTTTAGAAAAAGGAAAAAAAAAAAAAAAAAATACAGGTAAAATTTCAGAAAATAATAAAAACAGAAAACTTCAAATTGTTACAATACAGTTGGTCATGTTTTAAGTGACTTTCCTTACAGTGTACATGACAAGGCAACAACAACTTAGATACAGTGGGTACAGAAAGTATTCAGACCCCTTTAAATTTTTTATTCTTTGTTTCATTGCAGCCATTTGCTAAAATAAAAAAAGTTAATTTTATTTTTCATGAATGTACATTCAGCACCCCGTCTTGACAGAAAAAAATAGAAATGTAGAAATTTTTGCAAATTTATTAGGAAAGAAAAACTGAAATACTGTATTACATGATCAAAAGTATTCAGACCCTTTTCAGTGACACTCATATTTAACTCGCAGGCTGTCCATTCTTTCTGATCCTCCTTGAGATGGTTCTACTCCTTCGTTGGAGTCCAGCTGTGTTTAATTAAACTGATTGGACTTGATTAAGAAAGGCACACACCTGTCTATATAAGACCTTATAGCTCACAATGCATGTCAGAACAAATGAGGTTGAAGGAACTGTCCAAGGAGCTCAGAGACAGAATTGTGGCGAGGCACAGATCTGGACAAGGTCACAAAAGAATTTCTGCAGCACTAAAGGTTCCTAAGAGCACGGTGGCCTCCATAGTCCTTAAATGGAAGAAGTTTGGGATGACTAGAACTCTTCCTAGACCCGGCCATCCAGCCAAACTGAGCAATCTTGGAAGAAGAGCCTTGGTGAGAGAGGTAAAGAAGAAGCCAAAGATCACTGTGGCTGAGCTCCAGAGATGCAGTAAGAAGATCGGAGAAAGTTCCACAAAGTCAACTATCACTGCAGCCTCCACCAGTCGGGGCTTTATGGCAGAGTGGCCCAATGGAAGCCTCCCCTCAGTGCAGACATATGAAAGCCCGCATCAGACCCGGCTGCAGAAACTAAGTAGAGGGGGAGCATACTTTTTCAATCTTCATTTTACCTGAACAGCAGCTCTGTGGCCACTCCTGCACTACTGAAAAATACTTTTCTCTCACTTAAAAAGGGACAGTTTATCATATATAAAAACAAACTACAGTATCGCTTTGTCATTCAATTCAGCTCAAAAGACAAGAGCGGCTGCCTCACTGTGTGCAGACAATTGCTCACAACACTGACAGAGAAAGACAGTTGCTCACAAATCGTTTAATCAGATTTACTTTTCAAAAAGAAAACGAAAATGAAAAGAAATATCACTCAAATAGTAAAAGAAACAATTATGTTCACTAACAAGTTTTTTAAAAAGTGTCTATATTATTTCAGTGCTTCTTCTGAACCCGCTGTAATGCTTCTAATACTTCATTGAACGTTAAACATTGAATTTTCCTGTATATGAAATCTGTACAGATATGACTAAATGTACACAATGGGTTTTACTTTGTGGAGTCCTACCTCTGCAGAGGAGAAGACCCATTAAAATACTGGAATTCAAGGACAAGTTTATCCTGATATTCACAAGCTTTCTGAGAGATAGCTACTGTACATAATCCAGCTTCTTTTGTGGAATAGCTTTACACCAGGGTGTGAAACAAAGTGTGACCTTAGTGTGAGAAATCCATTTTTACACATTTTCACTAGTGCATTGTTGTTTCATAATTAAATCAATATGTGGACGTATTAGGCTACATATTTGTATATCTGCATATGATCATGTTTTCTTTGTGAATGGCCGATTGATCATAGTGAGCAACTGTCTCTTTCTGTTAATGTTGGAAGCAATCATTTTATCACAGCTTTACTTCTCTTGGAAACATAAGCACTGATGTCAGATTGAACACTGAGGTAAACATAGGGGAGCTAGTGACAGCAGCTCGGATCAAACATCGGCGGGCCTTCAGCGGGTCTCTCCCCGGTCGGCCATGCTAATGTTGGGCATGGTTCAGCCTCCTCATACCTGTGAACCACTGCTTCTCCTGGTGAAGAAAATAGGAGGGAAGAAACCTGAACCTCCTCTTTGATAATGTCTCTAATAGTTCTGCAGCCTTAGGTGGAGCTTCTGCTTCCTGCTTGCTCCCGTCTATACAGTCGCACGTTTAATACCGGTGGTGATAAACGGTAAGTTACCACTCTGGCAAGAGCTGACCATTGTAAGTACTACATAACTACCTAATAGTTTCCTATTACTTTCCTAGTAAGTACCACATAACTACCTAATAGTTTCCTATTACTTTCCGAATAGTTTCCTATTACTTTCCTAGTAAGTACTACATAACTACCTAATAGTTTCCTATTACTTTCCCAGTAAGTACTACTGTACATAACTACCCAATAGTTTCCTATTACTTTCTAATAGTTTCCTATTACTTTCCTAATGGTTTCCTATTACTTCCCTAGTAAGTACTACATAACTACCTAATAGTTTCCTATTACTTTCCTAGTAAGTACTAACTACCCAATAGTTTCCTATTACTTTCTAATAGTTTCCTATTACTTTCCTAGTAAGTACTACATAACTACCTAATAGTTTCCTATTACTTTCCTAATAGTTTCCTATTACTTTCCTAGTAAGTACTACATAACTACCTAATAGTTTCCTATTACTTTCCTAGTAAGTACTAACTACCCAATAGTTTCCTATTACTTTCTAATAGTTTCCTATTACTTTCCTAGTAAGTACTACATAACTACCTAATAGTTTCCTATTACTTTCCTAATAGTTTCCTATTACTTTCCTAGTAAGTACTACATAACTACCTAATAGTTCAATTGTTTTCCTATTACTTTCCTAGTAACTAAGCAAATTTTGTGTCCCTTATTGTAAAGTGTAACCACAATGAGAAATAAAATGAACTTTTTTGATTTTGGCTAATGGTTGCAATGAAATAAAGAGTGAAAAGTTTAAAGGGGTCTGAATACTTTCTGTAATCTACTGTAACCACTAGTTATAACCAAAGTTTGCAGAATATCATCTCTAATTGTGAAGCAGATGGGCTACAGCATCAGGATAGCAGACCAGGGGCAACTCCTGTCAACTAAGAACAGGAAACTCAGGCTACAATTGACAATCATCCAATGGCCTCAACAGCTCAAGACCTCAATGCAAAAGAGCCTCATTGGGATGTGGTGGAGCAGAAGATTCTTATCATGGATGTGCAGCTGAAAAAAAAGCAACTGTGTGATGCTATCACATCAAAATGAACCAAAATCTTGAGAGCATGTTTAAAACACCTTGTTGAACCTAATATCACAAAGAATTACAGCAGCGCTGAAGGCGAAAGGGTTCAGGGCTGGTACTTGCTGGGTGGACCTTGAAGCAGCTGATACATGTATTTAGATCAATTACTAACAGTCTAAAAGTGATCCTTGGATGTCTCGGTCACATCTTTAACACCAATAACTCACAAGTTTTAGCTTAAGAGTTGAAAATGTGGCAGTTTAGCTGAAATGATGTTTCTGTAATCAGCTGTTTCCTCTGTAATCAGTCTAAAGAATGTGCATTTGTCTGAACAAGAGAACAGAACAACAACAAACACGGCAAAATGAGAAGGGAAGGAGCAAAAAACAGCGTGCAAAGTTAACACAGGATGTATTGCAAACGTTTTAATGAGTCTACTCTTAATTAGTGCCACAGGAAATCGATGGCTCCCCCAAATGCTTGTCATTAACAAACGAGCAGACGGCCACCTCATGGGACCTGTGCTGAATAACTGTTCTCTGTCACGTGTTGTAGCCCCCGAATGTAAAGAATGCAAGTGTGTGCAGGCCTACACTTAAGTTTTGGTCTTCCTGTGGGGGTGAGAATGGGAATAATTGTGATTGCTTCAGGGAAGAAGAAAACAGTTAATGTATCTGAGGTGTTGGAAGGCAAGGATCTATAACAGCGTTTTACCATGACTCACCAGTTTTGCGTCAAACTGAAATTCACGTGTCTATAAAAGAAAAACAGTCTTTCCTATTTCAATACAGTATGCTCAATCAAAAGAATAATAGATCTTTTTTTAAAACCGTATGTTTTTCTAAATAAGGCCTGACATGAAGTGCTGTTAAAGCTCTCTCTCTCTGCTTGTTAGAAAAAGAAAACATATAAGTACTTCACTTTATATTTGGACAGACTAACTCCTAACAAGAACTGAAGAATTGTTGAAGCCATTCTTGGTAATCAAAGTAGTCCAGCTTTAACAAAGTTCAAGATGTTCTGGTTGATTGAATGTTATATTACTGTAGCAGATTGCTTTTTCACAGGTTTATTTGTTTTTTATTAAGTTATTTCTACATCTCTGTTAATACAGCATGCATGCTTTTGAAAATAAAACTTGACATATAGTGTAAATAATGAAAAAACAAGAAAACAGTTTAAACTCAATATCTGATGATTTGTAATCATGACTGAAACACATTCTTTCTGACCTGTGGCTGGTGTAAGGCATCAGAGAGGTGCCTCAGTGGTGATATGGAAGAAGGATCTATGCTGAACATGTCAGAGAGTGACTAAACAACCAATGGTGCCTTAACTGTGATAGCTTGGGGGCTTTTGCAGCAGACATCTTGTTGCAGACACGGCAGGGAGATCCTGACTTGGACATGGCAGTGCAGGAAAACCTTGCCCTGGAAGCCTTCATCAGAGGAATCTGCCCAGCCAGACATCATGAACATGTCTATATGTCCACTCTCTGTGCAGCTGTTCAGCTGCCCTGGTCGAGGCAGAGCGGGTGAAATACATGCTGAGGATGAGGAACAACAGCCCAGACTTGAGGCCTTGAGGCCCGGGGGCTCTATTCATAAAGAACCTTAAGGCTAAAATTATCTGCTGGTTTAGAAGTAACTTGTAGAAAAAGTGGGCCATGTGAGCCTTAAATTTAGGACTCCTAAGTCAGTCAGTCAGTCAGTCATTTTCTGTACCGCTTATCCAAATCAGGGTCGTGGGGATTGCTGGAGCCTATCCCAGCTATTATCAGGCGAGAGGCGGGGTACACACTGGACAGGTTGCCAGTCTGTCACAGGGATGACTCCTAAGTTTTTCACCTAATAGTATTTCACAAAGGATTTTAGCGCTAAAACTAGCTCCTAAACCTGAAAATGGTTAGGAGTAGTCAGAAAGACTCCTAAAACAATAACAGTAAACCAAATATGAAATCCAGTGATGGCTGCTGTCGATTATTCACACAGCAAGAGCAACATTATGGAAAACGTTAATGATAATGAGCTTTTAAAAAGTTATCGCTTCAATCACAAGGGTGTCAAGACCATGGCTGAGCTGTTCAGGATGCACTGACAAACAAAAATAACCCACTTACACCAGCAGAGATCAAAGATGTGAATACATTATATTATTTGGCTTAAGAGAAAATGCAGCTAAGGGCTATGTGGCACAGATGAACTCGGTATATCAGCCATCGGTTAGCAGCCATTTTTATTTTTTTTTTCAAGATCAATTGAAATCACGTCATGGTATCAAGCATCAAAATCAAGAGAGGACCGTCTTTTTCTCAATTTCTCCTTTTGAACATTACAGAAAACACCAGATTGCTGTGATTCCTCAAAGTATTGCTCAACAAAATCTTATCTTCGGAGCCCCACTACGCTTGCTTAATTGTTTTATGTTATGTTTGTTTGTTTTTTATGTCTTTCAAACCGAAATTCTAAATCAATGTCATGAATTTCTAGTTTTTTTTAATTATTACTTTTGTAAGTTTCATCTTACGATTTTTTCCTTCTTTAATTTTGAGGGTTAATTTTGGGACTGAAAAAAATGTACATTATACATATATACATATACATACAGATCTGGGCATGGAAAAGTTCCCCTTTCAGCCAACTGCCAGCCACTTAGCAGCCACTTGTCTGCTAATTCAATCGCAGAGAGAAACACCTGTGTGCCCGGGGGAAACGATTTCAGAGCATAAATGAATGCCTGGAACAAGGATGTTTCCACACGCCAAGTTTGGACACCGTACGTGATGACGTATTTGCGGGACAAGTCGTTCAGCCAGTGAAAGTGCAGTAATGGTGCACTATTAGTGCACCACTTCTGGCAGAAAAAGGAGGAACTTTTTCATGCTCACATCTGTACAGATATACACAAATATATATATTTATATATATATATATATATATATATATATATATATATATATATACACACACACACTTACCAGCCACTCTATAGGTACACCTGTCCAACTGCTCATAAACGCAAAATTCTAATCAGCCAATCACATGGCAGTAACTCAATGCATTTAGGCATGTAGACATGCTCAAGGCCATCTGCTGCAGTTCAAACCGAGCATCAGAATGGTCAAGAAAGGTGATTTAAGTGACTTTGAACATGGCATGGTTGTTGGTCACAGGCTGGTCTGAGTATTTCAGAAAATGACGATCTACTGGCATTTTCATGCACAACCATCTCTAGCGTTTACAGAGAACGGCCTGAAGAAGATAAAATATCCAGTGAGCAGCAGTTCTGTGGGTGCAAATGCCTTGTTTATGCCAGAGGTCAGAGGAGAATGGGCAAACTGATTTGAGTTGATAGGAAGGCAACAGGTGTGGGGGAGATTTTTTTGGCCCACTTTGGGCCCCTTAGTACCAACGTGGCATGGTTTAACCACCACAGCCTACCTGAGCATTGTTGCTGACCATGTCCATCCCTTTATGACCACATAGTAGCATCCTCTGATGGCTACTTCCAGCAGGATAACGCACCATGTCATAAAGCGTGAATCATCTCAGACTGGTTCTTTGAACATGACGATGAGTTCATTGTACTCAAACAGCCTCCACAGTCACCAGATCTCAATCCAACAGAGCAGCATTGGGATGTGGTTGAACGGGAGGTTCTCATCATGGATGAGCAACTGACAAATCTGCAGCAACTGCGTGATGCTGTCATGTCAATATGGAGCAAAATCTCTGAGGAATGTTTCCAGTACCTTGTCGGTTCCTACTGTAGAACCAGACTAAAGGGCAGAGGTGACATAGCTTTTTCTGTTGCTGCACCAGTTCTTTGGAACAGTCTGCCTTTTAATATTAGATATGCACAGAGTTAATTTTAAATCTTTAATAAAAGCACAACTATTCTCATTGGCCTTCCCTCCTGCCCGAGCATCTCTTTTTTGGCTTTTATGTTTTTATGTCATTTTATGTATTTATCTCCTCCTGTGGTTTTATGCGTATTTTATTTATGTGCTGCTTTATCTATTTTGCGCTCTTATTTTATTGTTGATCTTTTGATTCTATCATTTCTATGTTCAGCACTTTGGTCAACTGAGGTTGTTTTTAAATGTGCTTTATAAATAAATTTGACTTGACTTGACTTGGATCTATGCCACGAAGGATTAAGGCCGTTCTGAAGGCAAAAGGGGTCCAACCTGGTACTAGCAAAGTGCACCCTATAAAGTGGCCGGTGAGTATATGTATACATATACGTATGTATATATATATATATATATATATATATATATATATATTGTATGTAGTTTTTTTTATTTTCTTGTTGATCCTATTAAAATTGTTTCAATAAAACTAAAGTCAACAGACTGGACCGGACTGGACTGGACTGGACTGGGGACGGGGGGGGTCTTTTTCCTTTTTCCAAATCCTGTGGTTCATCACCTCTCCAGAACTGAATTAACTCATAGCATGGTGCATTGTACATGACTGTACATCATGTACTACAATGAAATCCTACCAACCATTTGAGACTCAAATACCAAAGCTCTTGAGAAGGTGAAAAGCATATTAACTTCTTATGGTATGGATATGAAGCCAGAAAAGAAGACCACATTACGTCACAGGGAAGCTTTAAAGATTAAAGTGAACTGTCGTCTCATTCGAAATTACAGTAGGTACTTTCATGCTCACAGAAAGCATAATTTATTTTCTTGAGGATCTGTCAGCGTCAGTCGTGGGCGGGTTACGGCCTCTGTTTGTGATGGCTTTGATGCGCCAAGTGCTTGATTGGAGCACACAAGTTCTAAAAGGGGGGACAAGCCCTTTGACTTTGATGGATTTCTGGGCAATATTAGTCAGCGAGCATGTATCCCCCTAAGCTGTGGTGGAACTGATCGAGGTTGACCAAATAATCTGCCAATTCCCTCCCAAGAACTGCAGAGACGACAAAAAATGTCTAAGTCTCTCAAGCCCTCATCCCCGAGAGCTGGATCAGCAGTTGTGTCAAAAAACTCCTGTTAAGAGCACTGCGTCTCAACTTTAGAGAAGGTGGTGGGAGGACTCGTAATTTCATGGTTTCACTTTTAATTCATGTTTAATCACACAATCATTTACAGCATCACAGAGGGAGTGCTGATGGAGTGTGACAGTATCATTAAAAGAATCGTGATCAAATGTCACAGTGTTGGTGTTGTTATGCAGCCTGAAATTAACTGTCACATCATTCCCTTAAACCTCTTATTTATTACTCAGGTAATGAGTCAACACTGGAAGATATCTTAACGTGTGTCTGTTGGGAAGACGTGTCGAGGACTGGCCTTGAAATTCTCAGAGCTCACCCATTCATCTCACTTCATACAGCTTCAGGCTTCCGAGCCCAATAAGAGCTGGAATAGATTGTGTCATTTCTTTTTTTTTCTTTTCCAGGGGATATAGTCAATATGGTTTATGAAGTTGAGGTCTCCCCAGGTCACATGAGAGCAGGACATGAAAGCTGAACGCTCTGCCTCCACTTCACAAACAAGCTGTCTCTACTTCAAACGGGTGGCAAAGCTGCCCCACATTTCTTCTCTTTTCACTTCCAATAGCCAACACCGCTAATGGCCGGCGGCTCTCTCCATCTCCCTTCTCCACCTGGCAGCGGGATTGTGCTCGCAGCTGTGGCCAAAGGAAGCCTCAACCATGACAGCACATGGCACAGCATACAGCATTTACACAGAGTACCAACATCTACTTTTAAATCTGGATTGGCATTTCTTTAGTTTTTTGGGGGAAATTGTTACCTTTTTTCCCACTGATTCCTTCTTCTTCTTATTAACCCATTTTGCCTCACGGGTGACAATTGTTGCCAAAGTGTATCACTGTCATTTTCTACTATATAAAAAAAAAAAGAAAAGAAGAAACAAATTCTTAAGGTACTGAAGCAACTTTTTCTGCTTAACGTGCTTTTAGACAACTCAGACAAAGGTTTTGGTTTATAAAAAACAGTTTCCAAGACTGTCATGTGACATCATTCGCTTGATCTTACAA
Source organism: Atherinomorus stipes (assembly GCA_023101725.1). Lineage (NCBI taxonomy): Eukaryota > Metazoa > Chordata > Actinopteri > Atheriniformes > Atherinidae > Atherinomorus > Atherinomorus stipes. The sequence goes on along the minus strand of JALJCO010012117.1, from coordinate 387,297 downwards.
CCCCCCCCCCCCCCAAACATATTTATCATTATTTAATCATTCAAATCTCTAGAGTGCCCCCCCCCCCCAAGAAGAAAATTGTACCTGGGATACAGTAAATAATACATAATACAATAAATTTTGTTCATTTTGTTCAAAAGAAGGTCAAACTGTACACTTGTATTTCATTGAACCACCTTTAGCTTTGATTACGGCTTCATTCGCTGTGGCATTGTTTCCATAAGCTTCTGCAATGTCACAAGGTATACTTCCATCCAGTGTTGCATTCATTTTTCACAAACATTTTGCATTGATGATGGTAGGTCTGGCGACAGCCTTCTCCAGCACATCCCAAAGATTCTCAGTGGGGTTCAGGTCTGTGGCGGTCAATCCATGAGTGGAAATGATGTCTCATGCTCCCTGAACCAGTCTTTCAGAATTTGAGCCCGATGAAGTCTGGCATTGTCATCTTGGAAAATGGCCGTGCCATCAGGGAAGAAAAATCCATTGACGGAATAACCTGGTCATTCAGTATGTAAGGGACAACGTATGGAACGCAGTTCATTATTATACAGCTTATTATACGGCTACTTGCAAAATATGAAATTCAAATTAAAGTCTTCTATTTTTGCGAGGGTCAAATAACTTTCTGATGTTTTCCACTTAGCAACGTTTTTTAGTTGAGTCATAGCGACTGGAATTTGTGCTAGCACTTTTGGCTAGCACTGGCTATTCCTGTATGTTGAACTGGACATTTACTCGTCTGCAGTTAGCTGTATGTGTCTTGCCCCTGTTCTTCTTAATGTCTTTTTCATTTTGGAGAGCTTGAATCCTTAAACTCTGCCTGGACCCAGAGCTCAAAATATCAACACTCACCAAAGATGTTCATATTAATTGGTAAGTCATCCATTTTTGGTCACGAGGTGTCGCTAAGTGGTCGCTCACTGTTTTTGCTATGGTAAAGTGGTCGGACTACTTGCGATCCAGAGAAATATTAGGTTAGCCATAAGACCACAGGTTAAAAAAAGGAAGAAAGATCTGTTGCCCTTGTTAGCTGTTATTATATTTTTTCAGCGGTCATTATGTAAGGTCATTATGCTTCGGGGCAAAGCAGACCCCTCCCCTTTTCGTTGGGGTCTGCATTCGCCCTGTCGGTCAGTATTTCCCCATAATGACCTGTGTTCCATACATTATCCTGCTTATTATACGGCTACTTGCAAAAGAAAAAAAAATTTAAGTCTTCTATTTTTGCGAGGGTCAAATAACTTTCTGATGTTTTACGCTCAGATTAAAATAGTTCCCCACAGTCGAGGCCAGGTTGGGGAACTAGTTGCTTAGCAACGTTTGTTAGTTGAGTGACGGTGGCTGGAATTTGTGCTAGCACCGGCTATTCCTGTATGTTAACCTGGACATTTCCTCCTCTGCTGTTCTGATGTTTTACGCTAAGAATAACATAGTTCCCCACAGTCGGGGCACCTGTATCTTAGCAACATTTGTTAGTTGAGCCAAAGCGGCTGGAATTTGGCCTAACACCAGTTATTTCTGTTGGTTGAACTGGACATTTCCTTCTCTGCTGTTAGCTGTATGCATCTCACCACTGGTCTTCTTTTTGTCTTTTTTCGTTTTGGGGAGGGTAAATCCTTAAACTCAGCCTGGACCCAGTGCTCAAAATCTCCACACTCGCCAAAGACGTTCAAAATAATTGGGAAGAAATCCATTTTCGGTCACAAGGTGTCGCTTCGTGCTCGCTTGCTGTAGTGACCGGACTACTTGCGACACGAAGAGATATTAGGATCACCGCAAGAACACAGGTTAAAAAAAAGAAAAAAAAATCTTTTGCCATTGACAGCGGTCATATTTTTACAGCGGTCATTATACTAAAATAATGACCGCTGGAACGTTGGGAAAACCCATTCAAGTCAAGCATTCAACAGCATTCTAAAGAGCCGTATAATAAATTCAGGCATTAGCTGACCTCATTCTTTGAGACACTAGGCATGATACTGCATTATGCTGCATCACTTCACCTGCCTTTTCAGCCACATTTCTTCCTGTAAGACGATGGGTCCCCACTAACCTTCCAGTTTTTAATAATGCGTTGGACAGTTCTGAACCCAATTTTAGTAGTCTGCATCTCCTTGGATGTTTTCTCTGCTTGATGCTGCCAATGATTTGACCCTTCTCAATCAGACTAACATCTTTTCCACCACCATGGGATGTGTCTTTCCACATGGTTAAGAAAATGAAAAGCAACTCGTTGCACCAGTTGGGGTTAAAAAAAAAAAAGTTGCAACTGTTGAGAAAGATAATTGCCCGTACAGTAATTATCCAATAGGAGGCTCGTACCTATTTGCTCAGTTAAATCTAGTTGGCAACTTTTTTTTTTTTTTTTTTTTGGCCAGGCAGTGTAGCTTGTCGTTAACTAAAGAAAAACACTGTTTGCAGGACTGCTCATAATTTACTTATTTGGAGAATGATGCACAATGGCTCATTTAGTCCTCTTAGAATACTTTTTCTAGCTAAATAAATTCACAGGTATTCAAAGCCTGTATCTATAGAAGGGATGTACACAACTAGTCCTCGAAAACTACTATCCTGCAACTTTAGAGCATCCCTTTTCCAGCATACCTGAATCAAATGGCTGAATTACCTCATATGCATGTCATTCAGCTCTGCAGAGGCCTGGTAATGAGCCAATTATTTGATTCAGGTGTGTTGGAGAAGTGATGCATCTAAAAGTAGCAGGATTGTAGCTCTTGAAGACTGGATGTGAGCAGCTTTTGTCAGTAGGATTTGATACTGTACGTTACCATACATCAGGGTTCTGTCCTTCCTGGAATGACAGTATCCATTGTTATTGATGTACAATTTAACTTTTTTTTTGTTTTATATCCACACACCCCTCCCCATTTTTGTTATTATTTACTATGAAGATTATTTTTTATTACTATGTTGTTATTATTTCTATGTAATCATTATCAGGTTACATTTGACCCAGTGACAAGCTGTGTGACCACTGGCAATAATTGTTGCCAGTAATAAAAATGCCACTTTTTCTCAAAACAAAGTACAAAATTAGAAAAATAAATACATAACATGATTCAAAGGGACTCAACTGATAAAATTATATGGCTTACAAAGATCTGGGCATAAATTGGTTAAGTTTCCTTATATATTTGGTGTTTTTGTCATCCTGCAACTAATAAAATAAAAAGTGATGAAATAAATCAATTTATTAATTACAAAATCAATAAATAAGTGCTTCTCAGGTTCAAAATGAATAGCAGAGGAAAGAAATTCACTTTGGAATCAGTTAATTTGACCCTCTATTACTTGAATTAATCAATGTAGTTTAATTAGTTTAATTTGCCACAAGAGCAAAAGAAAAAAAAATCATTTCTGTGCAAGTTGCTGCTTTTTAATAGCAAACTCCAATAAAAACTATCTGACATTTTCTCAAAGTCAAACATAAAACAACCATGAAAATGGAAATGACTGATTCATTTCCACATTTGTGTGTGCATGGGTGTCCGCGTGTATGTGTGTGTGTGTGTGCATCGGTGCTTTTGGACATAAAACAATCTCCAAAGGAGCCTCATTTGTGACAAAGTAAAGAAAATCCTGTTGCATTATATGAACAGTCTGAGGTGAGAAAGTGTTGGTGGGCGAAATACTACATGCTACAAGTTAGAGTACTCTGATTACTTTTTCCCTGGTAACCACTAATACTGCTAATTCACATAATCTGTTATTTATTAATTTGGCAAATAAACATTTTGTCACTGCTGACATTTAATCTCATCAGCCTGTGTCTCTTGCCGCCTCAAAAGAAACAAAAAAGAGAAAATCCCTGGCTCACACACTGCGTGTGTGTGTGTGTCCTTTGCTCCTCAGGCAGTCATTCCTGCACATCAGTGTGAACATGCAGCGAGAGTAGAGAGGAATATTGTTAAAGCCAAATTGTTTCTGCCCTGTAGATGGATTTGTAAAGCAGTGTTTTAAATGGAAATGCAAAGCTACTCTAAAGACGAAATCTTGTATTATAAATAGGTACTTTTACAGTAAAGACACACAACGTAACTTAAAGACCTTAAAAATCTGCATTTCTGACTCGCTTTGATGACACACCAACATTCATTATGCGCATTTGCCCAGAGGTGTCCCAAGGCTCAGGAACAGCAGGATGTAAGTTTCCCATCCGGGACGCGGCTGTGACGTTGCAGCCGACGATTGGTTTCACACGCGTCACTTACTAGCAAACGTATATGAACCAGATATAAACACAGCGGGTGTTTTGAACACGCATCATGTCGGATTCGGCAAAGAAATGCAAGGAAACATTACCGGAGGAAGAGAGGAAAAGAAAGAGAGGAAGGAACAGAACAAGAGTCAAGATAAAGGCAGGTACACACTACAGGAAAATCAGCCCAATTTATGTCCCGATCTTCCCTCTACGATCAAAGCCAGCAAAGGTCCGAATGTCGGATGTTTGCAAAAAAAACATCGCATCTGATCTTCTCATGGTGTGATGTGATTTATGAGTAATTTTGTCCGATCCAATCCGCTCGGAAGGTCTTGGAAGGAGAGATTGTAGATAATGAACATGTTTAATATTTGCGACTAGAAATCCTGGTGTGTGTGGTGTTCCGAGAGGACCTGAACACGCACAGTCTTCACAGCTGTGCAAAATCCAAAACACTGCTCTCATTGGGAAATCACGTGGAGGCTCCCGGGAACAACAGCCAATCAAAACGCAAGAGCTAACAGAAGAGAGAAAAGGAAAGAGATGAAGGGACAGAACAAGAGTAAAGAGTCTTTTACTGGCTGGAGTGAATTCACAGTGCAGGTAGGATGAAAATGAATGCCAGTCAGCGAGAAAATTGCAAAATTTTCTGTAGCCTAGTGCGTCTTTTGTTGTTGCATCACTTACATTGCAAAGTAGTTAGTTTAGATTGGTCATTATATCCTACAGGGTTAAATGAGAAAAACATCATTGCTTGTTACATCAGTATCATTACAATAACAATATCATAATATTGTAATATCATAAAATCCTTCCCTGAACTGCTGCTGTCGAGTCTTAAACATTATAGGATGAATAATAATAATAACAATAATAATAACAATAATAATCTCATGCTAATATTTCTTGTATCTAAAGCTTTTCATTGCTGTCTGCTGGTGGGATCTCATCCTCTGCTAGACATTCACACTATCCAACATTTTCAGGGAATCTTAAGACGACAGATTTCAGCTCTCCCCTAAGATTTTCAATTATATTTTGGTCTGGACTCATGACTGGTTAGATAACAAAAGTCCATCTTTTCCTGTTGAGTCATTGGTTTGCAGGGTGTGTGATCTGAGTCATTAACTTGCACAAAGACCTGAAATCACTTCTTTAAACTTACTTTTCTGAAACTGAGGAACATAGTTCAGACTGATGGGTTCTTTACATTCTGCTAACATCTCTTCTTCTTTTTGAGCCATACATTCAGTAGTGTCCTCTGAGGCCCTTGCCTCAGGATCCCTACTTGGTTTAGGGAGTTTGAAATCACAACTCCAGAGTGCCCTAGGTCAGCCCGAAGCTCTTGGATATCTGAACATGGACTTTTTCTACAATCTGCAACAGCCCCTATTGACTTCTCCTTATTAGTTTTTTTTTCTTAGTGACACATTTTCTCTTATTTCTCATTGTGTTACCTCAGGAATCTATTGCATATGGCCATGAAATACTGACAGGCTATACCGTTTTTTTTTCTTCATTTTTTTTTTCTCGTTGATGCAGAGGCACAGCTCTGCATAGCTTAAGCAGGAGAGTGTCTCATGTAGTAGTGAGTCTCTGAGGCTCACAGGCTACAGTCAAGGCCGCCTTAATGCACAGACTTACCTGGGCTGAAGCCCAGGGGCCAATGGAGTTCAGGGGCCTATCATTTTTTGGAAAAAAATTACATAAAAAGTCAAGTTATTATGCAATTTGTCAGTTTTCCTGTCAATCACATTATATGCAAATTAGAAACTGCTGATTGATCCAAATAAACCCTTTCCTACCAAGCCCCGCCCCGCCGCCATGCGACAATCTGATGATGCTCCATCACTTAACTGAGACAGGTGTAGGCTGTGTCGGCTAAAAATGACGGTTTTAGAGGTGTTTTCACAAGAAAATGACTAAGGAGCATCCCGAAGCTCTTTGGATTCTTTCAGCGAGGAAACCGCTCATCTAACCTACTGAGGAGGGCAGCGACACCCACGCTGATGCCAGAGGTAACGGACACAGGAGAGGAATACAGAGGTGGGGGGGGGGAGTAGAGACGGGCACACGCGCATCAGAGAGAGAGAGAGGAGGGGGGACGAGATGGCACATTACCGATGACCTGGGCCTCTGGGGAAAACTTTTACCGGCCCAAAGTCCACACTTACAGGATAAAAATGGGACCGACACCTTGTCGAAATAAAAGTGCTGATAAATCTGCGTCAGAGCGCACGTGGCAGGCGCAAAGTAACGGGGAGTGAGTAAACAGAGAACGGCTACATTACTCTCCATCAAACATGAGGGTGATCATGTTTATCATTTAGCAGAAGGCAGTGACGTCCATAGCGACAGACTGGCGACCTGTCCAGGTGTACCTGCCTCTCACCTGATAATAGATAAACTCCAGCCCCCCTGCACCCCTGCTGCTGTGCAGAAAATGAATGAATGACAGTGATGGCCCCAGAAAAACCATGATTGCTTATATTAATCCAGCAGCCGACTGTGGAACAGCAGACTCCAAACCAGAGAAACAGTTAAATGACCAATGTGAATACTGGACACAGGTTCTATAGAGGGATGTTGCAGGTGTGAAATATTTGGCTGAATGTGGACTTGATAGCTTTCATGAGTGAACCGCAGGTTATTTGAGCAGCATGAACTAATCAGCCAGTTTGATTCTTTCTTAAAGTCTAGTTTGATTTGTTGCTGCTATTATTTATATATTTTATTATTATTTATTTCAGATTTTGTATTATTATTATCGTTATTATTATCATTATTACTATTATTTTTCATTCTGCTCACATTATCTGAAAATCAATATCATGTCAAACTAAAAACAAAACACTCGCAACAGCCTTAGATAGTATTTTCTATAATGACACTTTTTTTTTTTAAAAAAAGAGAAAAATTGAGTAAATTTGTAGGACGGGACAGGGCCTACAAAACTTCTCAGCCCAGGGGCCTACCAGTAGGTTAAGGCCTACTGGCTACAGTAGTCGGTGTGGACACTTTCTAGAATCTGAAAAAAACACGGACCTCTGAGTCAAGACAGCTTCTTCTAAACAGATTCTGTCTGGAATATCTCGTATTTACACTGCCTGGCCATTAAAAAAAGTCGCCACCAAAAAAAAAAGGTCATACACTAATATTTTGTTGGACCGCCTTTAGCTTTGATTATGGCACACATTTGCTGTGGCATTGTTCTGCAATGTCACAAGGTATACTTCCATCCAGTGCTGCATTAATTTTTCACTAAGATCTTGCATTGATGATGGTAGAGTCTGACTGCTGCGTACAGTCTCCTTCTAGCACATCCCAAAGATTCTCAATTAGCTCAATGCGCCCATCACTCTGGAACAGGGTAAGTCTGGGCTCATCAGACCACATGACCTTCCATTGCTCCAGAGTCCAGTCTATATGCTGTTGAGCTACACAGCTGTTCACTCCCAACCCACTGAGTTCCCTCCGCACTGTATGTGTGGAAATGCTCTTTCTTTCATTGTTAAACCTAGCCCTGAGTTCTACTGTTGTTTTTCTTTGATTCTATCTCACCAAACGTTTAAGTGATTGGAAAAAAATCCTTAATGACTGTGATCGGCAGACACATTTCTTCCTCGAAGACAACAATCTTTTCAGTTTTTAATAACGTGTTGGACAGTTCTTAACCCAATTTTAGAAGTTTCTGCATCTCCTTAGATATTTTCTCTGCTTGATGCATGCCCATGATTTGACCCTTCCCAGACAGACTAAGATCTTTTCCATGACCACGGGATGTGTCTTTTGACATGGTTGTTTAGGAAATGAGAAGCAACTCATTGCACCAGCTGGGGTTAAATCACTTGTTGCCAGCTGAAAGATAATCATCCATCCAGTAATTATCCACTAGGAGGCTATTTCCTTTGTTAAATCCAGGTGGCAACTTTGTTTTTGGCCAGACAGTGTATTTATTTAAGCTTAGATATTACTGAATACATACTACACACACAGTTTTTTGCCCCCAGAACTGATTTTTCATTGAAACGAAGGAAATCTAATAATTTTGGCTTATAAAGTCAAGTGTTTAACTTTACCTACTCATGCATTTTTCTGACAATTTCTTCCGTCATCATTACTATGATTTGATGTCTGACATTTGAGACTGTTTTTATGTAAATAATTAAAGGAGCCCTATCATGAAAAATGGACTTTTAAGAGCTTTTCAGCATGTCAGTGTGTTATTTCCTCATCAAGAAATGATTTAAATCGTTATTTTTCTTCATTCATGCATATTTGAGTAATCTACATGAATATTTAAACCAAGCGCTACCTCCCTGCAAACGGCTAACTACCCACCGCGTTACGTATGAACGTGGCACCAATCACGAAAGTCCAAATGCGCACGCTCAGTATTGTAGCAAGACGCCCTCTGTTGAACAGAAACTCAGAGAATCCTATACACACTCTCTGAGGGAGAAACTAACACCTGCAGGAAGATTTCCTCAGAGACAAGCAGCCATCAGCTAACAGACGTTTGATCCAGAGTTCAGGAGAATTTTCTTCCTTTTTTTTTCTTTTTTTTAAGCTCTAGAGGACGGCAAGTTGGGGAAAATGCAGTTACGTTCAGCGTGGTTACGTTCAGCGTGGGAGTTTATTTGTTGTACTGGATGAATCGACTTGCCAGAAGTGGTTGGATTATAACTTCAGGAGCAGGAAAAAAAAACTCAACTTTGTGTGTGAACTTCACTCCTGACAACTTCATGAATCTCAGGCAGTAAAGTGTTTTTTTTCTCTGGGATTACTTCTGAAACCTGACGCAGTTCCTACTATAAAAACGCGCATGGACAGACAACAACACTGGTGAGTCAACACATCTCTCAGCTCAATGCTAACTGTTAGCCTATGATTTGTTCGCTAATTTACTTACTTGTCAGGGGTCTCTGTGGTACTTCTGTGGTACTGCGTGTACTTCAAACTCCATATCAGACTCTGGGTCGAGCGCATACAGCTCCATAACAGGCTGGTCTGTTTTATCCCGTTGATCGGAGTCCGATTATCCATCAATGTTTACAAGATCCATGTGAGTGCTGCTTAGCTCAGCACTAACTGTTAGCCTATGATTTGTTCGCTAAATTACTTGCTTGTCAGGGGTCTCTGTGGTACTTCTGTGGTACTGCGTATACTTCAAACTCCATATCAGACTCTGGGTCGAGCGCATACAGCTCCATAACAGGGTGGTCTGTTTTATCCCGTCGATCGGAGTAATTATCCATCAATGTTTACTACTAACATCCACATGAGAGCTACCGGTGCCGGTGCTACAGACAATTCTGTGACCCTTCAGAATAAGTGTCTCTTCCGGGGCGACGTCATGAAATGGGCGTAAAACATGCTGCAATTGGTCCAGAGCTCCGCGGTTCAGGACAGTCAGCCATCTTACTTCCGTGTTGGAAATTAGATGCATCGAAAAACTAATATTTAACACCAAATTAGTTTCTATAGTAACGATGGGAACATATCTAGCTTATTAATGCCTATATTTGACTTTTTTGAACATTTGGAAAGCATGATACAGCTCCTTTAACAAACAAACAAACAAACACGTTGTTTGATTAGACCCTTAGATACAGCCGATATCAATGTCCTGGGAAGTGAAACCTGGCTCATATGAAAGCTAAACATTGTAGCACATGACAGTCTGTATCCTTTAATAAGCCACAAATGTGGATGATGCAGTAAAGCACCATGGGATGTCTGTTCAACAACAGTGTCCACTCGGCGGCCACATTTCTAGGCACACCTTGCCTTTATCAGGTTGGAAATGTTTCCTACACCTTGACATGATAGCATCACACAGTTGCTGCAGATCCATGATGAGAATCTACTATTCCACCACATCCCAAAGCTGCTCTATTGGATTGAGATCTGTTGACTGTGGAGGCCCTTGGAGTACGGTGAACTTATCATGTTCAAGAAAGTAATTTGAGATAATCTGAGCTTTGTGACATGGTCCATTGTACTGCTGGAAGTAGCCATCAGAACATGCTACAATGTGGTCATAAAGGGATGGACATGGTCAGCAACAGTGCAAAAGCATGCTTTCGTCCCTTTATTACCAACATAGCATGGTTTAGGCACTACAGTTTACCTAAGAAAAATTCCCCACACCTTTACAGCACAACCAGCCTGAAGCAATGATCCAAGGCAGGATTGATTCATGCTTTCATGCGTCCACCGTCTGAATCTTACCAAATTGGGCCCTACTGATCTTCTATAGTCCAGTTTTGGAGAATCTGCATCAATTATTTATAGTCTCAGGTTCCTGTTCTCAGCTGACAGGAGTGGGACCCTGTGTGGTCTTCTGCTGCTGTAGCCCATCTGCTTCAAGGATGGATGTGATTAGAGATGGTTTTCTGTGTATCTTGTTTTAAATCAATGGTTATCAAGGGTGCTTCCACACCTACATGATTTGGTCCGGTTAAAGTGGACTGGAGTCTGAAACACCTGCAAGTACGGTACGTTTAAGCAGGTGGGAAAGTGGAGCAGTTTGTTTTGGGCTGGACTAAAGAACCATACCAAGACCAACCTCTGGAGGTGGTATCGGTATGGTTCCATGCAGACTCCAGTACGGTTCAGCCCATTTACAACAATTCCCTTTATTCTACATGATAAACGAAACGGAGGCCAGAGAAATCACCAAAGATGTCTCCAAAATACAAGATGGTTCAGGTTAGGAGCTTAGCCCGTTTGCTGATAGTACCTTGCAAGACATCTTCTTCGTGGGGGAAAAAAAAAAACAACTCGCAGTGCTCTCGTTCTATACAGTATGCGAGTTTCATGCTGTAACAACAGCACTATTTGTAGTTGCTGCATATAATGATAATAATATATCACCACTACTGTATAACGAGCAGAAAAAAAAACACAACAAACACGGCTGGATTTTTCTTCCAGGATTCCACCTCTTCACTTGCTTTGCCAATCAGCTTCAACAACAAAAAAAATAAACAAAAAAACAAAAACTGTATTTTCTCAACAGCGCCACCACATGCCTGGGGCTGATATACATATCATCCATAACGGTTGTTTAGTTTGCAGAAACACTGGCGTGAATATGAACGGGACTAGTTGAGAATTGCAACATTCTTTTGGACCCAATGAAACGGTCTGTCCTGGACTAACCGGTGTGAAAGCATCCTTAAAGGAATAGTACACCCACAGAATAATGTAACCTTATTTTCCACTTACCCTCATTCTATGCAAGACTCTGGAGCACTTTTTTAATATCTCAAATGCAACTGACGATCAGGAAGGCTTTTCCTTATCCACTGACTTTCATATAATGGAGTTCGCCGGGGCACGAGCCAAAAAGGTCCATAAAAGTCCACACAAACTTGTCAGTATTCCGCCATACTGCTTGTCCAAAGTAATCCAAGTGTCCTGAGTGGGTAGCGTCCATAATTTACTCCAAATGACATCATTTAGTACAAAGTGCGACACTATGGAAGCCTTGGCATTCAGAGCCTACTCTGCCGATAATGCAAGTGTAAAAGTAGAAATTCGCTGTTTACATTGTGCTAAGAGCGCTAGAGCTGCAGACAAACCGAAACAAACACAGGAGGGGTTGGATATTGATTTAAAACAAAGAAAGAAAGAAAAAGAGAACGTGCAATCTTGTCTGCCGCGTCTTCCGTAGTGTCGGGAGCGCGCATCGGTGTGCTTGCAGGAGATGCGTTGTAGTACTGTATAGGCTCTAAAAATATACTAAATTAAGTTGTTTCGAGTAAATTAAGGACGCTACCCACTCAGGACACTTGGATTACATTGACATGTTTTTGTGGACTTTTATGGACCTTTTTGGCTCGAGCTGCGGCGAACTTCATCATATGAATGTCGACAGATAACAAGAAGCCTTCCAGATCTCCAGCTGCATTCAAGATATCAAAAAAGTGCTTCAGAATGTTGTTCAGCATCGGGGTGAGTAGATAATGAAGGCCCATCATTCTTTAGGTGTACTATTCCTTTAAGTTGCTGGTAGGTTTCTATCCTCTTCAGTGCTCCTCTGACATCAACAAGGCACTTTGGATTAGACGACTGCTGCCCACTTTTCTCATCTTCAGACTGTTCTCTGTAACCCCTAGAGATGGTTGTGGGTAAAAATCCCAGTCGATCAGCAGTTACTGAAATGCTTAGACCAATGATCATGTCAGTTCAAAGTCACTAAAATCCCCTTTATTTACTCATTCTGATCCTCAGTTTAAACTTCATTGTGACCATATCTACATGACCAGTTAATATATTTGCTGCCATGTGACTGTGGTTGACTTTGTTTCAGGTAAAAACAACACTTTTACCACTTCCTGTCATATATTACTTGGTAAAATTTAGATATCTGAATGACTTGGTTGAGATTAAAAGACATTGGGGGTTAAGACTGAAATCCATCCCTTCCTTCCTACTTTGGAAGTGGAATGGCATCTAAGATAGATGCCATTATTAGTGTCCCTTGAGCTTTGCATTGACACCTTTTATTTCCCTGCTGTAGAGCCTTTGTTTGTCCGGCATTCACATACTGAGTCAGTCTTTAATGTTTCCAGTTCCAGACATTTTGACCTACAGTCTGCATTAATGAACAATGACAAGAAGGTTATATATGCTGTTATATCAATCAGCCTTTGAAACCACAAATTTGAGGTTTGTTTGTTGGTTCAGTTAACCAAAAGATCTTCCTTTGCATGTTTTTGTTTTTCTAAATTCTTACTGTAGCCATCGAGGATCTTTTGATCCTAAATCAGTACCAGCAGATCATAGTATAATATATTATTTTCATACCTCTATATCAAAAACTGCAGCATATCCCCCAAAGGAAAGGTGGATATGCTTACTACTGGCTTTTCCTCAGCTCATGTTATCGCTAATCAGAACCATTTATCTGGGTATTTTCCCCTGCGTTTAAGGCAGTTATAGCCATTTCCTTTCCTAGACAAAGGACTGTGGTGTCCATGTGTACTGTAAATGTCTGCTGCCCGAGTCATCTATACAAGCCCCCTCCACCAGCTTCCCGCACCACAGAACAGAACTGTGAGCCCCTCCTACCACCCCCACCCTGCTGCCAATTTGACTGGAACAGCAATTGCAGGCTGGGCATGATTCCAGGCGGCTTTCTGAAGCAGCTGAATATTCATCTTCATTAGGGGTATCACCACCCCCACTCCGTCCAGGGCTGGATCCTTTTAACAAGAGGCAAGTGATCTAAAGGGAAGGTAGTAGGTTCAGACTTACAGGTGCTGGTGGGGCTGATGACTATATCATTTTTATCATTATTTTTAATATTATCATTTAGTGTGGTTTAGCAAGTTTGGGCATCGATGAACGGAAAGTTCTGTTGTTTAAAAAATTATTACGTTTCATGCTAAAATGCTGGTCTTGCTCATGATTTGGGGTCTTGTGAACCAGTTTAGGAATAATGGTGGAGCGGTAGATTGACAGGTGGGTCAGTGTGGCGTCCGCAGTTATATGGGCTAGAGGATTGGTCTATCGTGATGATGGAAGAGCTGATCTGAAAGACGAAGCTTTCAGTTCACTGATCAATCTAAGTTCCTACCCTCACTTACTGTAGGGTCATGAGCTGTGGGTATGACTGAGGCCACATCCAGAGATGAAATGATTCTGTTTTTGAAAAAAAAGTTTATGTACAGAGGCAAGCATTTCCGGTAAAAACGCTGTTGTATCAATGCCAAGCCTGTATGTGGCACTGCAACGCTGCTACAGAAGTTCAACAAAAACTGTGCGGAAGATGTGGAGCATGTGCAGATGTAAACCACAGGGAAGGAAGAAGAAGAAGAAGTACAAGGTCTGCTCATGTTCTCATGATTGGGGCAATTTGTAAAAATGGACGACTCTAAGTTGCGCACACAGAAAGGAAAAAGATAGATTTTGCAGAACTGTTCACTGTATGAACTATTGTAGAAAACAGTAGTTTTGGACCCCCAAAACGCCTGTTGTATGTGGTTAAATTTTCCAAAAGATTCTCTACTCATCGACATCGAGAGGGGTCGGGTTGGCTTGAGCATCTGATTAAGTGCAGTGTCACAAACAGTCACCCCCTCCGTCCACTGCCTCCGCCGCGCTCCGGTTCGCACGACGCAGCAAATCTGTTGCTATTTTAAACAATGAGCAGCAGTCCACTTTTCCGCCAGCGCTCCGCTCCGACACGTCCGCTCAGGGCCGTCGGCCTCCGCCAAACATACGGATCACCTCTATTTTCTGGTCCACTCCAGTCTGTCCCATTCCGTTTGGAGGAAGTCGCAAAGCTGAAACATCCAGTTTATAGTTTTTTTGGTTTTTTTTTTTACATCCACTACAGAAGAAATTGATTGCTGTGTATAAAACTTACTGGGCATATTGTAGCATCTCAATAAAAACCGTTTCATGAAATAATATTGCGTCTTGTGTTACTTGAGAATGGGCAAATTGGGCAATGTGTGTTGTTCAATGTGCCATATACATACTCCCTACAAAGTAGGCCGCCACAAGTCAAATCCTGTCAACTGACAGCAGAAGTATCAAAAACCTGGTATGTAAGACGCAATGTCTCCATCGAAGTTGCAATGAATGAAAAGTTTGTTGTCGCTGCTGTTTTCTACAGCATTTACCGCGTGAACTTGGAAATCTCGCGCATGCTCCTTTGCCTGCTTTGTGACTGCGGTGGAGTCAGGCGGAGTATGTGTGCGAGGGTTTTTGCAGCCCGCCGGAAAAGACGGACTGGAGCGAATCGGAGCGGAGGCAGTGAACGGGAGGTGTAAGAGAAACTTAATGTGTGCTTAAGTTTAGAATGAAAACAATATGTGGACATTGGGCATCTATAGCCTGTGGCCATGACTTGATTATCTCTTCCTACTTGCTATCCAAAACTCTATCTTACAATGCAATAAACTATGTTCTTTGTCATGGTACCACATGGGCTCTATGAAAAGTCATTGTGACCTTACCAACCATTTTGACGCTTCACATGTAATTCTGCTTATGATCATTAGAGTTTCTCATATTCTTTGTTAGTTCTTCAGATGCATGGTTTCACGGTTGGTTTGGGGTCCCTGCAGAGAAGAATTGGAATTATACACGGTCTAATTAACCTTGTCTGAGTGGAAGATCTTTATCATTAGGAGTCAAAAGACTGGAGATATGTCAGCATCTGAAAAGAATAAAGTAAAGCAGAGTTTATCCTTTGTTTTCTCTACATAATGAGATTATGTTTCATTACATGTATAATAGAACAATAAACTTCATATCCAACAAAATACATGATAAATGACAGAAACAGACATCAGCCAATAGGAAATGGAAGCTGCTAAGCATTGTGGGGCAGGCGCGCCATGTTGGCATCTACTGCAGTGTAAACATTACTTTCTACCATTCATTCATAGTGAGTTCGGACACAGAGAGCTGCTGAGGAAGAAATGCTGAAAATGCTGAAAATTACAGGGAGGCTGTAACCAATGAGGCCAGAGAATTTCATCTCCAGAAAATTTCCATGATCGACAATATGGACACTTATTTAGAACAGACATGGAGCAAGAACGTGGACAAACTTCCACAAGTTGCAATGGCAACATCTTTTTTTCATATCTGGTCTGTGGTGTGAGTGCTTACCCAGCTGATTAATTTAAAAATGACAAATCCCTGGAAGGCTGTGTCTTTTTTTACATGGTGCAGGACCTGCACATCTACCTGAAAACAACAACACAGCAATCTGCTCACAGTTATGTGAAGCTAAGCTTCTGAGGCTAGCTGTAGGTAGCTTACAGATCTGCGCATGAAAAAGTTCCTCCTTTTTTCTGCTAGAAGTGGTGCATTACTGCACTATCATTTCCAAACTGATAATTAAAAAAAAAAAAAAAATCACAGAGTACAGAAAAACATAAGGGATTGTATGAGCCCTAATGAAAACAGTTTCATTCCATGAAGTCGTGCCAAATATTCTTAAAGTTCAGATCTAAGATAATGTGCTGATATAATTAAACAGGATTTTAACGATGGACAGCTGTGTGAGTTCTCATGCTCTTCTCCGCCAGATGTTTCTTCACCTTTTCAGTAGAGTTTTAAACTGATATTTGTGTCTGAGTTTCAACGGATTGACGTGTTTTCAGTCGTGTTCTCTGTCTGATGCGCCATATGTGTTCATCCTGTGGACAGGATCACAATAAATTAACCTGACCTTGTAGGGGGAGCTGGGTCTGGTAGGTGGCTGCCCTGCTTATATAATGGTTGGGAAAACACTGACTTGGGTATGTAGTATGTACTCGGCTGTGTAGTTAAATTTTAGTGAACTTATTGAAAAAACATATTTGTATTTTTTCCATTACTGTACAGGAGGGGGGATATTTTATCTTTTGTGTTATATATTTTCATATATATCCCCCCCTAAATTTATTTTTTTTTTTTTTTTTTTTTTATTTTGAAATTATTTTTTATCTTTTTTTTTGTTGTTCTTCTTTTTTTTTTTTTTAAATTTAATTTTTTTTTTTTTTTTTTTTCATTTTAAATAAAATTTTATTTTTTCTTTTTTTATTTTATTTTTTTTTTTTTATTTTTTTTTTTTTTATAATTACACTCCTTTACTTAATTTTAAATATTTTTTTTTTTTTTTTATTTTTTTTTTAATTCTTGCAGGAAAATTTTTTAAAAAATTAATTTTAAAAAATATTTTTTTTTTTTTTTTTTTTTCCCTTTTTTTTACTTCTATAAAAAAAAAAAAATATTTTTATATATTTTTTATTCCATATCGCCCATCCCTACTGTACAGAAGAAAAACCGAACCGTGACTTATTTACCGAGGTACATGCCGCACAGTGATTTTTGTGTACCGTTACAGCACCAGTGTGCATACATCTATACAATATTGATGTCGGGAGCACACACTCATTGCTCCAAATATATTGATGAATATTATGATCATCCGTCAAAGTGCCACAGTTCCATCCATTCTCTGTTAGGTTTAATATTTTCCAACTCCCTCTCTTCCTCCAAGCACTAGAATGGTGAAAAGTAACTCCATTTCTCTCCTTCCCTTTTAAATCATCCCTGATGCTGGAGAACCCGATTGTAAAGCCAAATAAAAAAATTGTGGGGGGGGTCTAAATTCTCACCAAAAGACAGACTTGAACAGATAGCAGTAGGAAGACAGATGCACAAAATGCATTAAACAACGCTTAAACAAGGTTAAGGTAGATGCCAACATGGCGGAATGCACCGCCGCTGACATAACCCTCCTATTCCCTATACTAACCCCACTAACAGCTCCTGGAAAATATATGAATTTCTTCAGTTTATTGTTGAATCTTTATTTTATAAATTTGTCGTAAAGAGGGCATAAAAAGGCACCACTTCTTTAAACTGAGACTTCAGAGAAAATGCTCTTTTGCAGTATTATGCCATTTAAGAAATAGAGAAAGCAATGACATCATTGTTGAAGCTACTTGGAAAAATCAAGATGAGCATAATTGTCAGCTCTGAGATTCTTCCTTAAGATTGCCTTAGGCAAGTAGATGTATTGTGACTGTGGAGCAAAAGCAGGATGCTATGCCTCAAAATCATTAAAAATAGTTACACACAAAGGATCCATCTTCCTCCATGAACTGCCTCCAAGATGAACCTGTCAAACCCTTTAGGATAACAGCATGTATAGTCATGTGAAAAAACAGTCCTTTTCAGTTTTTGAGTTTTATAAGCACCAATCAATACTCTGACCATAATGACAAAAAAAAAAAGGTCTCCACTAGGTCTTAAAATTATGAAATAGAAACTCAGATGTACAACAAAACATCAATATTTACAATACTACACACAAACAAAACCAAAATGCAGAAACTGTGTAAAAAAGAAATCAGTTCACACCATAGTTTTGTGACTTGTAAAACCGTTTTCAGTAGGAACAATTTAAAGTAGTAGTGTACGATCTCAGAATCAGCTGAGTTTTTTTTTTTTTTTCTTTTTTTTTTTTTTTCTTGGTCAGCCGCCATCTTTGGTTTTGGTCTGACGACGCATCGGTACGCATATTTTGCGTCGACGTTTTTTTTTTTTTTTTTTTTTTTATTTTTTTTTTTTTTTTCTTTTTCTCTTGCGTTGCCCCAGTAATCGGGGTTACCGTCGACGAATCGTCCCACGCCACTAAAGCCGGTTGTTTAAATGTTTTTTTTGCCCAGTGAAAAAGGGATTTTAGAAAAATCTCCCTATTCACAACCTTCACAATAAACACCCATTAACCTTTTAAATCAAAACAAGAGTTCATTTTATGATTTTATTTAATTCATTAACCAAATGAATAAAAATCATTATTTTTTTACTTTAAAAAATACCCTTAACTTTAAAACCCAAAAAAAACAACCACCACCTTTTCCATTTTCCCTCATCCTCATCAACTTTTTAAAATTTTTTTTTTTAAACACGTGTAATAAAATTGAAAAATAACCTCCCTTTCCAATAAAATTTTTTTTTTTCCCCCCCCATTTCCCTTCCCAAATCCTCCTGGACCTCCCCCCAAAAGTGAATGGATGACCCATTTTTTTCTCACCTTTTAGTTTTTTTTCTTTTGGATACATTATGAGGTTTAACATCATTGTGAAGGAATGATGGCCAACTCTTCTTCCCAATGTTCTATAAGAATTTTGAGATCAAGCTGTTGTATTTTAATTAAACTGATGTCTGGGCCGTACTATGGTGGTTAGCACCAATTCTTAACTGGTTTCGAGCCTCGGTAGAGGAAGGGGGTTCAAATGGGAGCCTCTCTGTGTGGAGTTTGCATGTTTTCTCCATGAATGCAAGGGCTCCCTAGGGTACTCTGACTTCCTCCCACAGTCAAAAGAAATGCATGTTAGGTTAATTATTCATGCTTCATTCTTCCTAGGAGTGTGCATGAGTAGTTGTTTGTCTGTGTCTTGGTCCTGTGATAGACTGGTGACTTGTCCAAGGCATAGCCTACCTCTTGCCAAGTAACTGCTGAGTTAGGATAAGCAGTACACAAAAGGATGGATGAAACTGGACCATTGTAACACCTTGATTCTTGTCTTTTTCAGTCATTGTCGACTAGCTGCTGTGCTTTAGATCATTTCCTGTTAGCAAATACACTTTGGTACAAACAGCAGTGACTTTTAGCAACAAGTCCTCCAAGGTCAGACATACTACAGGGTCGTTTGTGCAAGCACCAAAATACAGACTGGTTTGTACTAAATGCAACCTCGGTTACGTGCCGAGTTTCTCCCTGGTATGACCAAAAGAAACATGGTGGATATCCCTTCAGTTCTTGGAAGAAATTTATATTTTTTTTAAGATCGATTGTAGTTTTAGCTTTGTTTTGATAACTTTCCTAGTGACAATTATACACCTTATTTTCATAATATACAATCGGTTTATGTATACGATCCATAGATGTTTCATTTCAACGAACATTTTTTCAGGGTTTTTCGTTGTTGCTATGGTGGTTGCTATGGATGCCATTAACAATGAACTGGAAGGAAAGGATAACCACAACATTTGTGACTCTATAGTATGTATGACTTTGGAGGTCAGTCTGACTTTACACACTAAAAACTCTTGGGTCACAAATAACCCAGTATTGCTGCTAGGTTAAAAAAGGGACCAACCCAGAACATTTTTTTGACCCAACTTTCGGGTTGAATATTTGACCCAGAAGTTGGGTTATGTTGACTGCAATGTTGGGTTATTTTAACCCAGAAGTTGGGGCCACAACCCGACAACCCAAATGTCTTGGTTGAAATAACTCAGAAATTAGGTGGTGCCTTTTTAAGCCAGTAGTTTGACCCAGGGCTTTTTTTTGTGTAAGATGCCCAAGTCCTATACCTGCAGAAATAGGCTCATGCCCTCATCCCTTTGCCTGTGTACTTCTATCATGTGTGTAGTTTTCTCCAAAGGTGGTGGATTCTGGTCAAACAGCCTCACTTTGGTCTCATCTATCCACAGGACATTGTACCAGGTGTTTCGTGGTTTGTTCAAATACAACTTCACAAATAAACTGTGCTGCCATATTCTTTTTTAGAGGAAGTCTTCCTCTTGGTAACCCACTTGTCCAGCCTTTTTCTAACATACAGCTATGTTTAACTTGCTAACTCAGGCCTTTAGAGTCTCAGGTGTAGCTCTTTTCCCTCCCATTTTTAAAAGATAAAGATTGCTTCAACTTTTATGCCAAAAGAAGAATAATCTACAGTGGTTCTGCATTTTGGCTTAGCTGTTAATAATAAGTCATTGGTCTCCTAAGATCATATTTATTTTATTCAACACTGGGTAAGTACCAGATGATAGTTTATACTGAAACCTTGGAATTTAAAGATAGTTCTTTCCTACTTTTCACAACTGTACAATAGCTATGAGCTGTAAGAATAATGTGTTAAATAGCATGAGCAGTGATATCATGTGTGTTGTGACTGAGCTTGGAGGCAGAAACAGTTGAAACATATCAGAGTAGCTGTTTTCAGAGCGCAGATCTCAGAGCTCATCTTGGACCTGAGGGCAAAGATCCTCACCAGCAGAGCAAAGCAAAATTTCTTAGTTATTGCAGTAGGTGTAAATTTTATCCTTCCGTAAGAGTGAATTGAGAATTTCCACAAAACTTACACGCTAAGACTGGAGATGTTTTCTGCCACGTCATTTATTTCTCCTGGTGATGACTGTATAAAGGGATTTGCCTTTTTTTTTTGCTACTATTCCCTGTCAGACTGCCTTTACTTTAACACTTTCAACAAAGTATTAAGAACTAAAACATCTTTGTTGATGCTGGTGCCTTGTACTGTAATTATCAACATTATTAGGTTTTTACTGAAACATGCAGACTTATTCTTTTCCTCAGAGCATGGAGCTCAGTTAAATGAACGTGATGATTTAGACATTTTTGCAGGTAATGACACCTACATTTGATATTAAGGTGTATTTAACTGTCATTTCATTTGGAAAAGCAGCCTTTGTTGTCTTAACGCTGAAATAATTTCCTTCAAGTAAAAGCGTTGCATGAAAGCTTTGAAGACCTGAGGCAAAATTAGAATATTTATCCCTTTTACAATTGCTTGCCAAAATAGATCAGCATTTGTTGTCCCCAATTTTCTACCAACTAAGACTTTGCCTCCTCAAAGGGAATTTTCTACTCCTCAGTGAACAGGCTTTTTCTATAAAAGTATGATAGAAATTGTCTGTGACAAGCGCCACTCAAACTGAGCGGCCCATAACGACAAGAGAGCCAAGAACAGGCTTAACACTATTTATAAATCTCTAAAATGGCAGGGTTTGCAGAAAAGTGTGAAGGAATGAGGGATGGAGGGTAGGAGGTGGTATGTGTTCTTTTTTTCACCCCAAAGCTTCTTATGACCTTAGTTTTCCTCCAGTCTAAACATAGTCCCTCTCCGCAGCCAATGGAGCCATCCAGTCCAGTGCAAACCCTTAACAAGCATGCATTTTAATCGCTGCCACACGGCTGGCCTGCTGTTTGTATTTTGTGTTTAACAGGAAAATGTTAACTTGTTTTACTCTCTGTCTCACCCCTTATTCTGTGGTTTGATATTGTTTCCAGCTTCAATGTAAACACAAAAGTTTGCTTAACTTGTGTAAAGGATGTTCATTAATTTCCAAACTAAAATACTTAATCCTAAAAATAGTCTTATCCTGCACACCATAATTCCAACTCTTGACTTTAAGGCTCCTTACTTTTCCAAGAGCACAGCAAGTGAGCATCCCTACAACATCCAGTGCTGAGAAGTCCCATAGGATTAGCCAGATTATTGAATCACAGCTTTAGATAATACCATCAGTTACACTTTACTTCTGAGAACAGATGCAAAAAGAGGGCAATATGGCAATGTTGTGGATGTGCTAATGATAGCAGCAGACTTTTCCTCCAAATAAGCAGATGCGGGGAAGTTTGAACAGCTGTCAAACGAGATGAGCGTGACACAAGAGCCTGCAGTGGAAACTGTGGGACTTTTCCTATAATACAGCAGCCTAGACAGACAGAGAACATACCAGATGACAAATCATGCTATCTGTGAAACACCTGGCATGTCTCTTTGATAGGAGATTCAAACTGCAAAGGGTTTCTAATTTAAGTCAAAAACAGCATATACAGGTGAAGCAGCTTTGAGAACCCAAAAGATCACTAAACCAACAATAACAAATCAATGAACAGCTTTGTGGCTGTATGGTGAGAGATCTGGAGCATCAAAAGATGGTTGCGTTTTATGTTTTATTGCTGGAGAGGAGGTCAGTCCATCTGTGGGGAGCTAGAGGCATCTAGCAGAGGAAAGACAGTATTCTTCTGAAGAATAATCATCTTAACACGTGGATAAGACAGACAGATG
Source organism: Atherinomorus stipes (assembly GCA_023101725.1). Taxonomy (NCBI): domain Eukaryota; kingdom Metazoa; phylum Chordata; class Actinopteri; order Atheriniformes; family Atherinidae; genus Atherinomorus; species Atherinomorus stipes. The sequence continues at coordinate 364,731 of JALJCO010012117.1, read as the reverse complement.
GTGTCATTCTGATCTAACTTAGAGGAAGATAACTCAGACAAAGGAAAAACCTCTCTTCCAAGGACACTGTGCAGCCAAAATAATGGGAATCAAGCAGCACAAACTGTCTCATTACATTTGCTTCTTGTATGTGCAGCTTACTTTGTTATATTTCAAAGTAAAGAAATGGAATTGACAGAACTTCCTTGGAGTAATAATTAATGACAAAATGAACTTGAAACAACTCATTAATTTTTTGAAGTCTAAACTGTTTTGACGTATCTCAGCATTATACAGAGAAAAGCAATTTCTGGATCAGAAGTAACTCGATATTGTAGGCTATCCTCTTCACTGACTGCACTGTATTCGACACATTGTGGGCTTAGAATAACAAAATTCATTACATTTGTCATCTATTCTCCAAAAAGAGCAATAAATGTAATCCACAGTGTCAGACATCTAGAACAAAGTACTAACTCATTAAATTTGCAGTTGGAATTGTTTAAATTTACAAATCTGGTGGAATATCATACAATACAATAAATGCTAAGACCTAAAAAAATAATGCATTACCAGGAAACATTCAGAAATGTGTAAATAATTAATGGGGGGAATCAAGAGGAAAATTTAATTTTAAAATTTTTAATTCATGTACAACCGATGCTTCTGCATCTTAATCTGTGGAGGGAAACTGAGAAGCTTTCTCAATACAGCCGCAAATTCACAGAAGATGAATTCTGGTGTTCACAGGGTCAAATTCTGATGCATGACAAGCTTGGCATCATGTGGCTGGAGCAGGGGTGCCCGAATCTGAAGACAGTGATGATATGGACTGGCCTTCCGGTTCACCGGCCCGGAATGCAATCCAGCAGCTCTGGGACGTTATGTCTCGTTCCATCCAGCCGCAGCGTTGCACCACAGACTGTCCAGCAGTTGACCGACGCCCTGATCCAAGTCTAGGAGGAGATCTCTCAGGACAGCATTGATTGTTTCATCGGCAGCATGCCCAGATTGTGTATACATGTATTTATACTATGGTCAGTGACAATGCTAATGCCAACTGGTGCGCATTATTTTTATATTTACATGAATGTGTGTGAATGTTCCAGTGGTGGTCGGAGGGGCCGTAGGCGCGAAATGGCAACCACGCTTCTGTCAGTCTGCCCCAGGGCAGCTGTGGCTACATACATAGCTTACCATCACCAAGTATGAATGAGGAGTGAAAGAATAATGGACCTACTGTGAGCGCTTTGAGTTCCTGGATAGGAAAAAAAGTGATATAAATCTAATCCATTATTATTATTATTATACACATGGCATGTTAAATCACTGTCATATCATTCTGCTATGGGATGATATCACCATAGGAGCGCACAAAACAGCTGCCAGCATAAAGTATTGACTATATTTAAACATCTTTAGTGAGTTTAGTGACATGAATAAACATTTGTCATAAAACTCTGTGGGACCATGGGAGCATATACAGTACCAGTCACAATTTTGGGGTCACTACCCCATTAAATATGACAGGAAAGTGATCCTAAACATTGGATTTTATATATATATATATATATATATATATATATATATATATATATATATATATATATATGTTCACAATACATAGATGTAAAGAACACAGTAATTACAGCTTTATGTGACGCGCTGGCTTATTCTATGAGTATTTCAGTCACACTGCTATGGTGCAGATTTGTCATTGCACATTCGTTTCGAGGTCAAAAATCTATTTAAATAATAATAACTTATGACATTTATTCAAGCTAATCTTGATGATTTACCTGATGTTTGTCCATGCAGATAATTTTGGTTTTGAGGGCTAAATTTTTCACCAGCACCACAAAACACTGGAGGCGACTGGAGGTTTGCTTGTGGTGCTCAAACACTGGAAAATTACATTTACAAGAGTGTGTCCTTCTCCTGTGTTCCACTCACTCCTGGTGATCCACGGAGGACACAAATTTAAGTGGAACAAGTTTTTCCTCAAGAAATAGCTCATTTCGCATCCCCTGAGTCTTTCAGACTATGTTAGTATGCAACTATTTTGCTTTAGTGATTTATCTTCACTGGCAACTGGAGTACATGTACTCTGCAGAGCAAAAGTTTTAAATACTTCAAAGGATGTGTTTCCTGATAATGCTGAGAAGTGCTTAAGTAATATGTGATGTAGGATCGTTTGCCCATTACAAGACATGTTTATGGTGCACATTTTTCATTTTTAATGTATAACTTATCTGATTATGTGAGAAGATGGGTCTGTGGGAGCAAACTATCTGTTACATGGTCATAAGTACAGAAAAGCATTCAAACAATACTGTTGGGAAAAAAAATAGACACATGCAACATCTAGAATTTCTTTGAGCTTCCTTTACAGTATCTTTTATGCTATGGTTAAAAATACAAATGTAATTTTTTACTGTACGCTTTGTGGTTTTAATGTGGATACAACTTTTATGAAAATGTTTTACTTGTTTCATGGAATGTAGCATTACCTTTTCTTTCACCTGCTGGCATGGGCCACTTTATCTTAAACTGAATAAATAAATTGCAAGTGTGTGCAGAAAAATGGCTGAAACATCTTTATGAGATCTCAGTGACCTGTATTTAAGTACAGATTTGTGAAAAATGTCAGATCTATTTAGGATGACCCAAACTATGGGGTGAGGTGTGAATTTGTATTACATTGTTCAACAACTCCGATTTCACCATGATGCAAAACAAATTGATTTTTTTAAAAAAAATTGTATTGTTTTCCTTCTGTTTTTTGGTCTTTTACCTCACGTATCCCTGCTGGATGCAAACCAAAGTATCCCACTGGGATTATAAAGATACCTTGAACCCTTTTTTTTTTTCTTTTAAACTTTTTTTCAATTTGTGTCAAGTAATTTTACTCTAGCAAGAAGTCATTGTTTTGTCTGTCTGAGGCTCCAATGCCAGTACTAATTAAATTTCATAAGACAAAAGCAAAATATTTTTGTAAAGTTCAAAAACTTGATTTGCTTTCCAATTTCTTCTTGAAATTTCCAATTTATTTTTGCAGCTGTGAGAGGTTTGCACTGTGAGAAAGCAAAAAAGTAAACAAGAGATCACATGTCACAACAGCACTAAAAGGAATCAAGTGTTTTTAGCATAATGACTTTTAGAAAATTGCTTGTTGTTACCCTTTTGAAAATGAAAAGCTTAGTCATATTTCATTATGCTTCCGTGTAACAGGACTGATCGTTGTTTTCCATCAGAATAAAATGTGCTGCATGTATCTTTGCACTGCAAATGCAATTTTCCCATTTACATTAGCTACATTTAAGTTGAAACCAAACATAGGTTATCAATGTGAAAAAAACACCACGATCCTCTTGTTGTTCTCTGATATTGAACCAGTTATTTTTTTAAAGTTTGTGAGGAGTTGTTGAATTTTAAACTACCAAAAGATTTTTGTGGTAAATTCAGTTATTGTTAATAATCTCTTTTTCAAAAAATGTATAAGCTACAATCTCAACTTGATCAGTTTTATTACTATTTAAAAATTAATGAATTTAAAGTATCCCCCCCCCCAAAAAAAGTTATCAATTGATGAAGCATTCTTTAGTCTTTATTGGATCCCCATTTGCTTCCACAAATTAGCCTCCTTGGTCCTCAAAGAATGAACAGAAAACAACAATTTAAAATCACATATAAAAAATATATTAAAAACACAAAATTAAAACAAAACGAAGAAAATCACTTACATGAAAGTGAACAACAATTTAGTTAAAATATAAATTTATAAAACCCATAAAAAAATCAAGTCTTAAATTAGAAAAATAAAAGCCCAATCAGCACCAAATTATATGCAACAATCAAATTTATCTTAGAACTCCTTAAAAATAATAATTTGCTACAGATGTTTCTAACATAACACAGGAGTGTATTCCAAGCCAAAGAAGCTCTACAAGAAACAGTTCTTATCATAAAATTGAAAGCATCTGTGTATTGGGGAAAAAAATCAAAACAGGAAGTGATGGAGGGGGGGGGGGGGACTATTTGCCCATGAATATTGTTTTGGACATTGGAAATCAGGAAGTTCATTTAAAAGCAGATTTTGAGCAACAGATTTTAAGCAAAGTGTTGTAGAAAACACCATAGGCAGGATGAATAAAATCCACTAGCGCACTTAACCATGACCTAAATACAGCTGTCAGAAAAAAGCTGAGGTGTAATGTTGGGATGTTTTGACCAAATCATCCAATGAATGAAATAAAGAGTTTATAGTTTGTTTTTGAACAACATATTTTAAAGAAAAAATAAAGATAAAAACAAGGGGGAAAAACAGAATCTACCTGTATTCACAAAGGAGCAGAAAGAAGTACAAACTTTTTGGATCCTGCGCCTATGCCACACCATGTTGATCACATATTCCATGATTTAAATGTAAGACATGTGTTAAATACAATAATTCCTGAACATTATTACATTGAAGTAATCTATAACACTATACAGTGGGGCTGTAACGGTACACAAGTAACTGTTCAGTCTTTTATCGGTACAGTAATAGAAAAAAAATACAAATATGGTTTATCAACAACTTCAAAAAAATGTAAACTCAAGGTTGTTTGTTTTGTTCATGTACTTGCACATAGTTTGAATGACAAAAATATAATAAAGAAAATATTTTAGAATAAAATCCTGCTGTTTTTCTTACATTTTTCATTGAAAAAAAATCATGCTTTCACATCCAAAGTGACACTGTCTGAGTTTTAAAGGGACTAGAGGCAAGGTAAAGAGAATGAAACTCATGACTGCCGTGACTGGCGGTTCAGGTACCTGCAACCACGAGCCGAGCCGTCACGGGAGTGTGCACAAACTGAAGCTGTAATGTTGTTTACCAAGCTTTTTCTTCGTAGTTACACTTTTTAGTGTCTTTCAGTTGATCTGGATCATTTGCTTACGGCAGATAACTCCATAACTACCACTTACAGTGTATAAATTTACTGCGACCGTCTTCTTCCTGTATCAAAACTGCAGATGTAGCGTCGTTTAACGTCACATCCGCAGGGCAGCACGAGAAACTCGGCCATCCAATTGCAGTGCATTTTGCAGCACACAGCCTGTTCAAGGAAACGGAGAGAGACGTGGGTGGGCTCGTTCTTTTTGGCTTTTAGTGCTTCATCACCCATTAACATTAAAAAAAATGGACAGGCATGTTTGTTTGTTTTTTTTCAATTCCTGCCTCTAGTCCCTTTAAGAGTAGCATTTAACAGAAAAAGTTTCACTTTAAATTCACTCATCCTTCGACCTTTATCCTTCATCCTTCCATCACAAACACTAAGGGCCTGATTGACAAAGAATCCAAATTGCGAGTCTAATGTCTTTGCCTCGCAAAAAAAATAGCGTGCGCTGTCATTTTAGCGTTTGCGGGTGATCTACAAAGATTACACACGCAATCTGTAACGGGCGCAAACAGCAGGATTTAAATGAGGATTTAGCGTGCGCTCTCCCTGCGCCATGGAAAGTTCAGAAGAGCATGTGGTAAACGCAAAATGAAATTAATCCTGATAGAGAGATGTTTGTTCCAGAGATATAATGAGGCAAATAAAAAACAGAATATAAGATAAATATGAAGAGTTCATTTGCAAAAAATAGACAAACGCCATTTAGAAAAAACGGAGTTAACTGCTTTTGCAAATAAACTCTTCATTTACTTTTTGAATATTTTCAGAAAATCAAGCTCACATGAAGTAGAGAGTTTTAATGATGTAAAATGGAGATATGAGGTTTGTACCCGACAGCAACAAAAGCAGTTAACTCCGTTTTTCCACAGTGGCATTTGTCTGTTTTTGCAAATGAACTCTTCATATAATAACTATAAATAAAAATAATGCAGCAGGTTTCCCTGTGGGTCGTAAGAAGAGGCCAGTTTAAGGACACGGATAAGGACACGCTGTTGAAGATGATCTGATATTACGCACAGACTGCGCGCTCTTTGGCACAATGCCAGGCGCTGGACCTGCATAATTGCCCCCCACCCCACGCTAAACTCAGTAAAAAATAGTATTATTAGTTTGTGCGACGTTACTGGTTATTTTCACTGAGTTTTCTGTGGGGTGGGGGCCAACTTCACGCAGGAAAGCAACCTCAGAACAGCAGCAGCAGTTGCTGGGGTGTGGAGGAGCAGGAAATGATTTTAATTTAAAAATATGCCATTGGCAAAAAGTAAAAGAAAATAAAAAGACATAAATAATGTCAGCTTTAACTACCATGATGCTGCAGCTGCAGATGTTCTGGTTCATGTCTTTAACCCGTGTTTAACAGTGATGTTGATTGTTATTTAATTAAATAATGAAAACTTGACGTGTCGCCTGAACACATCATGAGAAATGATTCTGACCCGATGCTGCATGTCTGCAGTCCTGTGTGCAGCAATCTTTCAGCCATTATAGTTATAAATGCCAGTTATACCTGCTTTTCAGACGTGCTAAATTACATGCAATTTTTTGCGCCCGCTTTCCATTGAACGGTTGATAGATCACATTGCGCGTGTTAAACTGAGGTTTTGCATAGTCTCCTCCCAATATTTTGCACCTCTTTTTTTTTCTTTTTTTTTTTTTTTTTTTTTTTCTATTATTCTCTTTCCCTCTTTTCTTTCGGCTTTTTTCTTTTTTTCTCTCTCTCTCTCTCTCTCTCTCTCCCTCTTCGTCTAAACGCAAGTGCCTCCATACGGGGGGACTTGAGGCTTGACGGTGCTTTCTCTAGCTCGAACAAGCTCACATGCCATGTTGTTATAAGTTGTGAGGATGGGAGGCACCAAGTGGAGGCAAAGTTTCACCGGTCCTTCATTCAGTTGTGTCCAATGGCATGCAAAAACTTAATGAAGTTATGTATAGCTAAATAAACAAATCCTGCTCCCAACAGTTCGGTACAGGGTCGTGCCGAACCGAGAGTAGTGTACCGATCTTTTCGGCACAAATACACATACCATTGCCGTTATTGCCCTAACTGACAGCATACGATTTTACCATTTGACATATAAACATTAACTCCATCACAAAAGAAAGTAAAAAAAAACTGTTCAGAATGTAAAATTTATTGTCAGGAAAACTGGTGTAAAAGGACATAAGGGCCCTTTCTCAATTTGCATTCTTTTGCGTTCTTGTGTGCTTGTGCACTCATGAAACATCATCACCTGCGGTCATGTTCCAATTCAAAATAGGGATGCACGATACTGGAATTTTGGTGATACCCGATATGCTGATATTTTAAAACTCGTGGCCATTGGTTAGTTCTACCTATCACCAAACATCTACCTATTTCAGTTCCTATGGAACCCCGAAAAGACCCTGCCTCTGAGTAGGAGCTAAAAAGGTTATAGGAACTGAGGTCCGAGGTCCCTAGTTTCTATATGTCCAAATGCGCAAAAAAAAAAAAAAAAAAAAAACGGCCTGGTGCCCAAAAAGGTTATAGGAACTCCAAAAGGTTCCTACAGTCCAAAAGCGCCTATCTCTGCAATGAGTGCCCCATCTGAGAGGCTTTTCAGTGTGAGGGGAGGGATTGTCACATGCAGCAGAGCTTGCCTCAAGCCAGAGGCAGTGGACAGGCTGATTTTCCTTGCCAAGAATGTTTAAATGTTATTGACAGCAACTTAAGCACAGATCTCATGTTCTGCACCTCAACCAAAATGTGATTGTCAGTCTTTATCATGATTGACAAAAACTTTCAATCATGACGCACTTTGTTTTGATCTCTACACACACAGTGCAAACCTCGTGGGGAAAAATCGCTTTCAGCCACTTTAACATTGAGCACCCACCCCCTCCAAAGGTCTCTGCACAGCCCTGATTACACTCATTGTAAAGCATTTGCATCTCTACTAATTACACTGATGTATTAAAACATGAGTCATCAGTGTGTCAAAAATTTTATTGAGAATCTTTAGGATAACCAAATCTCCTTCACTTCACTTTTGCAGCCACTTTTTGCAGCTGCTCTGCTGTGTTGTGATCAGAAGATTGATGGACGGGCCGGATTTGGTTCAACAGAATTAATTGCATTTCATTTTACTCCCATGCCCCCAAAAATGAAACAATCAGGGCTGTAAACCTGCTGGTGATTCTTGTCAACATGAGCACAGATGCAAATTAATAGATGCTTAACAGGCCATTACTTCTCAGAGCAGCCCGAGCATGTACAAGATCTAGTGAATATACACAAATCTCTCACTTTGTTATGGCACTAAAACACTGCAAAGTTGGACTATTGCAAACGATTATCTCAGGTTGAAGTGTTTTGAAAAGCATATATATCACCTGAATGTCTCTTGGTATACATCTATAAAATATCTTTCTTTGTCTTAATCAGTGACTGATTAACTTCACAATGCAATTTCAACATCACCAGCACCTGGTTGGAGTCATGCACACAATCCCCTAGATTCCAGTAAACTAATATTATCAATAAATCATCTTTGCTCAGACCTGCTCATGAGGTCTCCAACTAAATCTTGTGGTCTAATTACACTCTGAAACTGTGTACATACAGTACAGTACAAGCCATATAAATCCTACAACTGGCAAGCAGCTCATTTAAGGTCCCTCTCAGCCATTGAACAGTTATTAAAAACAGAATATTTTTTTATGAGGTAAAAAAAAGCAATCCAAGTTTGAAACAAACTTTTCAGCAGGCTTCAAATTCAGTTTGATATCCTGCAATCATTTGATGCAGGACTGAGTGCCAATGAAACACTTTTCCATGATTTTGACATATATAAAAAGAACTCAAGAGACAATCTGCATGTGCACCACTGGCAGTCCTTATCATTCCCTCGGCCACAGCAAAGAAATGATACAGGCTTCTGGCAAAAGACCAGCCACTACATGACAGTTTGTAAATAAGCTTTTTTTTTTTTTTTCGTTTGTTTTTTTTTCTAAATAGAGAAAAGGAGATTAAACTATGTTACCCTAATTTCAGACACTCCATATGAGACATTACTGTCAGTAAATGTGAGTTTCTGTAAAGGAAACAGTGAGGTGACTCCACTACTGTAGCTCTACCAATAAACCCTCAAAGAGAACTACTGAAGAGTCATTTGGAGTGCTACCCAGTGCCAGTTTAACACCTAGTTTTTCATTGGAGTTAAAGGCAAGATGTCAGAGCCATGATGTTGACCAATGCAGACCCGCCAATAGGGGGGGGGGGGGCATGGGTCTGTTGTTCTGGGCCCAGGGTATGAGGGGCGCCCAAAACTGTCCCTGGATGGCATTAGTTTTCAAATCTCTCTGACAATATTAACCGCAGTTACAGCGAGCCATGATGAAGGTTCATGTAGGTGCGCATTATATTTGCATCTTATTTTGATTGAACCGGCTCTTTCCGTCAAACACGTTGTGGGGTTGATGGGATTGTATTTGAGAACAGTCTGTGGTAACTGTGTAATGGTCTTAATAATGTAAGTTTTCAGTAATCTTATCATACTACAATTAAATAAGATTATTGACAGTACTTGCCACATCACTCTGAGGGAACTCTCCAGACTCTACTTTTAAGTTAAATTTCACACTCACACGGCACAATTTTTTTTTTCCATTATACTTGTATGATTCCAGGTGGGAAATTGTGTCTCCCATCTCTGGATTGACCAGAGAGCACTGAGCTGCCCCGTGTCCACGCCCGGGGAGCAGTTGGTGAAGGACCTTGTGTGGACCTTGCCCCGGGGGCAAGAGCGGTTTAGCCGAGATGGGGACCTGAACCGGGGTTGCCTGGTACAAAGCCCACCTCTTTAACCAACTGGCTAATAACCTCCTTTTTTTTTCGTCTTTTGGAACAGTAACTCAAATTATTTTCTTCTATCCCATGTGTGGGGCTATTCTAGCCAAGGGGCACAAACGGGCAGTTGCTTGGGCAACCTGAGCTCTGCCCTGAGCACATCCCTGGTTATGATCATGTTAGACCAAGTCACAGAGGATAACAGAGCAGAATATACCAAATTAGTCAGGATGTTGATCACATACTAAGTCAAAATAAATATGCAGGTGGTTTTAGACTTTTCTCTGATACTGTCAGTTAGTGTAAAATGCTTTTGCAGACCAGGAAAAACTACATAACCTTGTTATTTTGGCTCTATGATAAAAAAGACTGTGACACTGGCTTTCGTTTTTGCCTCCATCAAAGATGCAGCCTTACAGGCAGTGCAAAGTCTAAAACAATCCTTCTATCAGGAAATCTCCTAAACTGGCCAGCTACAGTCTTTGCAGTGTTGGTGAATGTCAAGGATCTTTTGAACCATTTTGAGTTTACTGTGATGGGTATTGGCAAACAGCTTGCCTCTGTGAGTAAGGATAACCTTCCATTTGATCAATCTTGCACCCGTCTCTAAGACTATACCCTCCAATAAATCAATAGCCTGGATGTGTTTGTCCTGGTGCTTTCCATTCTCCTCTAGCCTTTTCCATGTGCTGTCCTGAAGTACCTTTCTTTCCTTTGGCAGCTCTCAACGTGTCATTTTTGATATCCATGTCTCTTTGTTCTTTTATATTTAATTCTTAAGCTCATTTGTCAGACATGATCTAAAAGCCCTAGCAAATTGCGTCATCTGCTAATTTGTCATGATACAGTATCTCAGAATATTTCCCAGTGTTTGCTATCAAACAGTGTATTACACTTGGCTGCCTGTTTTGGTTAATTTTACTGAGAACAAAGGAAGCTCTCTGCATGAAGAAGCGAGGGAGCTGCTTGTTTTGCACTGTGAAAGCAACAAGATATGGAAAACCAAACGCGCAGGGAGTTTGATTGGGAGTCAGGACAAGTGGCAATTTATCATCAAACGAAGAAGTAATGCATTGAGAACAACAGGATTTAGGGTGTTAATGCTAATATTTTTCCATTAAGATTACCCCAGCCAGGAGAAAAGAAAATTTGCTTTTAATTTCATGTTAGAACAGAGTCATTATTGTGTAATGCTCACAGGAACAAGTTTGTAGATGCTGCAATTAAATTTCCTGAATAGTATTCTTTTGGTGCGGCTGCACAATCCCTGCAGGATTTCTGGTAGCCTTTTTCTTCTCTAGGATTCAGTAGTAGGGGTGTTTTCTAATGACTTAAAAAATCTCACAGAGTGTCAGCCACATGTACCAATTATTAATTTGAAACTGAAAATTCCTCTGAGATCCTGTCTTGGAAAAGAAAAAAAAAAAAAAGAATTTGGAAGTCCCATAGATGCCAAACTGAAGGCCACTTCAAGCCCCTCTATATATGCGGGTGTGTTGCCAAGTATCAATGGGAGATGTATGGATGGATAGATATTACAAAACTTATTTATTTAGGTTATATTATACCTATAGGATGTCAGATAAGATTTTATTTCTGGAACATAAGCCTCTAGTTTGTGTCTATTACAGTTCAAGATAAAAAATAATAACAAATGTCAAGTATTAGTCTAAAATGAAAAGGAAAAAATAATCAAAAAGGAAAGAATGATTATATTAATCCCCAAAGGCATATTTTAATGTTGCACCTCTTCTATTCTTTTTCTTTCTTTTTTTCTTTCCTTCTCTTTCTCTTTCCCCTCAGGGGGGGGGGGGGGGGGGGTCTATCAACTCACCGTGCTCACTATATACAAACATAGCTAAAGGACTGCTAACTGCTGCTGCTAACCGTGCTTGCTCAGGATGGGGGATTGGACCGGATCAAGTCAAGATTAGATCCAACCAGTTGGTTTCTCTTAACTAGGTTATTATGAATCTGACCTGAACCTTTCTGTCTGTTTAAGCACCCTGAGGTGACATTGTCATTAATGGACGCTATACAAATAAAGTTGAATTGAACTGAATTGAATTGCTGCGCCAAAAACACAAAACAAAACAACAGATAAGGATAAAGTCTCAGACGTTGACGTATGCAGTGTGGACTTTTACACTGCAGAAGGAGTTGGAGGTGAGTGGATTAAAGCTGTTAAAAACGTGGTTTGTCAGCTGTTTACAATCAAGCTAACGAGCTATCAACTCAGCTGTTATCGTTAACCTGCTCGTTAAACATTGGCACACACATCCCTGCACTCTGAAGACGTGGTTTCGGTTAGTGTTCTTTTAAACTGTTGCTTGCTCAAACCGTTATTCCAACATTGCCAACCGTTGTTTTAGCAGCAAAATGGGAAGAACATCCTGAACATCCCACACCAGCACAAACTAAGAAGTGCAAGGAGAAAAAGTTGGAGAGCAGCTCCAGCAGAACAACGTGAGGGATGTGTGATCTGGAATGAAGAAGAAAATACTAAAATGGGCAAAGGCAAGCCGGGGGGCTCGGAGTGACCTCAGATGATTGAGAGCTGACGTACTCTGGGCAAAATGTCTACTGAGCTAATTTGAAACTCACAGGAGCTAACAAAGATTAGCCCCCTAAGCGGTGGCGTAAATGTAAGACACACTTAGACTTGCTCTTATCTGACTAAAAACTGCCATTGTGCTACTCTGCTACAAACTAAGACCTTACTGACAGCAAACAAGAAGCTAACTAGGAGCCACTGGTCGGCAGGTCTGCCCCATGTCAATCAAAAGGACACACTCTTAATTATGTGTAATTTTAAGATTTAAAAACATCTAAACGTTCGAATTATTAAAAAAAAAAAAAAACTGCACCCCCCTCACAGTTCACATGAAGGTAAACTTGACCAATTAAACCTAAAATGATTTTTTGAACCAGGCTGTAAACATGTTTATTTCTGCTTTAAAGTTGGCGTTTTTAACTGGGGATTTGCTCTGTTTTGCAGTCAGCGCCCTCGTGGATGACGGGAGAACTACAAATAATGACTTCGTCTGGGCAGCCTCATAGTTGGCCACCAGAGGTTGCCGCTTGTTTACACACCTACAGAGTGTGTAGCCGATAGGCAGAGGAGAAAGTCATTTATTTCCAAAAGAAAGTAAAGTCTGGACCAGGAAGGGAGGAGAATAATGCATAGAGTAAGAAAGGAGGTGAGGAGCAGCTTCTTAATCATTTCTTGGAGAAGATGTAGTCCATAGTTAACACAAAAGTGCTGATGACACGACCTTAACTTCAAGTAACTTTGCCATACTACAACACAGCAAGACAAAATAAGTATCTCTGTGCAGCTAGAAGTTAATCAGACGTGCATTTACGTAAATATCCAATGTTTAGGAGGCTCGGCTTAGCTAAAAGGCTAATTGGAGGGAGCATGCTGACGCACATTCGGTCGGAAATGACCGGAAACCATACTGCCGCGGTGAAAACTAAGGTTGGACACAAGCTAGACAAAGGCAGATCTGTTATAAACAACGTCGTATTTTGCCTCTCGGCATTGGTTGGATTGTCTGACTGTCCGCATCGTTTACCGGGAGATATTTGAGTGGATGATCAAACAAAATGTCCTGATTTGGAATACCCCGATCTCTTTAACTGTTTGCTGAACTCACAGCTGTGTATAACTGAACTGTAAAATAGGCACTTTCCAGATGGAAGTCTAAATCGTTTTCATGTCTTATATTTATAATATTAAATATCTGACATTACATTTCATAATTGGCTGGCATATATAGTTCTTCTCATGTGTCTGTATAATAAATGATAGTTATTCCGTTCAGTGTCCACATAAATATTTTGTGGCAGTTAGCTATTTATATTGATGAAATTCCAAAGGAAATATGTAGTACCACAGCATCAACCATTATTATTAATAATAATAATAATAATAATAATAATAATAATAATATCGAGCAGAGCGACTGACATTGAATGTTAAGCTACAGGTGTTCAAGTAGAGGCACTGCTTAAGCAAGTAATGATCATACATATGGGTTGGTTATTTTATAACGTATAATTTGATTATTTTTATGGGGAAAATAGTTTTGAAGTATTTGTATCAACATATTGCCATTATAATCAGCAGAGGGAACTCAGGTGTGGGGAAATTCATCTGCAAAGATTGTGGTAACATATGGCTCACTGTGTACTATTGAAAAATAAAATCTGTAGGCCTAAGTCAAGTGAATTTCATTCTTTTTAAAATTTTATTTCGACCAGGTATGTACACAAGTAACAATTAAAAAAATACAACTTTTAAACCAACATTATCAACATTACAACAAACAACTGGAAAACTCAAGTGTGAATAATAAACAGTATTTATTAATAAAGGTATTACATAATTACAATTGAGAACACATTTTTGTAATCAACATCCATTCAGAAGTATTCCCTGACCTGCAGCAGGTTATATAAACAAACGTACAATGATTAATAAACGTTTACATGGCTCCACACACTGCCATCATCTCTGTTCACCTTCCTCACTGATCACGGCGCTCAGCTGACTCGTTACACGCCAGAAACTTGAAGAAAGACAGCTTCCACCTACTTGAAGGCTGTGTGCTGTGCAGAACACCGCAGCACAACTCCTCGTCATGGTTTACAGCAATTTATCACAGGGACAAGTGATAAAGATAAAGCGCTGATCCCGCATAGCAACCGTTTGTTTTCACCGCGCTCCTGGTTGCTAGGTGCCAGCGCACACCGGATGTGGAAACTTTCGCTCTCGAGAATTTCAGTCCTTTCCTAGCGATTTGATTTTGACATAATTGGTATCAATGGACTGTTTTCATTTTGGTTTGTGAGATCCAACTCTCATCATTACCTGGAAAAGCAAATGCACCAAACCCCAAAGTATGTTACATTGACAACAAATTATCTGACATGTTTTTTTTTTTTTTTATTAATAAGCTAAAACAGAGGAGAATTTAGCAACTTTCAGGCCATAATGAATATATCAGTTTGATCATTGTACCTGCAGTTGGCACTTTTGACTTAGCTTTAATACCTTATAAAAATATGTAACCTGGAAAATAGGGGAAATGTTCTCTTTAATAATTATCACTGAATTACTTCATGCAGTACGTTAACTAGAAAAGAAAGAGAGACGAATCAGAAAGCTACACAGCCTGTATGTTAGAAGATACAGAGTAGAAGTTTACAGTGCAACAGGAAGTTTACTACTAAACATGACTTGCGTGTTTGTAGCTGTTGCCTGGTAAATGCTTTATTACATAACATCATAATGAATCCTTCAGTACTACTTTAACATTTTAATATACCAGTATTAGCAATGATTTGCATCATGAACCTCATGGTTCGACCCACCAGAGGTCCACCATCATATCAAGATGATTACTGAGGAATACAAAGATCAAATTGAAAATACTTTGTCTCTGAGTGGTAATTAAAGGCACACAGGCAGTTACACACTGAACCAAATAACAAAGGAAGAAAAGTCATTAAGATAAATACAAGTTAGCCGTATACATTTTCTGGGAATATCAGCTGTGCAAATGGAGTGGGATGAGTTGGTATGCCAACAGTCTGTGTGAGCCAAATCAGGCCTGTCATTGTAATAGGGTATGGAGGTTAAGTGTGTTGTATGAACGGTGCGTGGACAAGAGGGGTGAGGGGGGTCTTAGATGGGTGGATGGGTAGGTTCTAGAGCAGTGTACCCACCATGTAGGTAGTAAAGTTATTCAACTTACGAACATCTAGAGCTGATTCAAATAAAAGAATCATAGTAACACGACATGTTTTATTCTGTGTTCTGCTATAAGTAGGTTAAGATAATCATGTCTCGATTTAGTTCGTATGGGATTTGTCTTCCTTGTAGCAGAGAGATAACGTACCAGTTGAAAAAAAGGGGAAGTTGGTTGCTCTGAAGGTAGTGGGGAGGTTGGGGGAAGAGAGGAAGGGGAGAAGAAAGAAGAGAAACTGGAACATACCTGTAGTGAGAGGCAGAGCAATGGAAAGAGAAACCATTTCACCATTTGAGGTTAAACCTACGCCAAGGAATGGTGGAGATACTTTAATCGCCGGTGTCCCCGTCTGTTAGCAAAATAATTTAAAAAGTACTGAAATCAAAATGAAGTCAGTTCCAGGTAAAGCCCCATGTCATTACCGCATCCAACCCTTGTATTGAGGAGGGAAGTCTAGCATACCAAAACAATCTGCCGCTGTAAAACGTTTTTTTATTTTTTCTTTGGAGAATTGTCACATGCAGCAATATCAACAACAAGAAATAATTTATACTACAATGTTATCAATCCTTTAATGAACTGAACAGCAGAAGACATCACAGATGGTTATTTTATTCAAACATGTCAGAACTCAGATGTTTGTAAGAATCCTCTTGAGTTCTTGAAGAATTACTTCTCACCTAAGAACAAATACAAGATATGAAGATTTTGGTGAATGCCACAATTTTTGTAAAAAGATTGTAGCTAAGTATTGTTTATTAACAAATTTGTTTTTAAGAACCATTGGTTAATGAGACCCATTATCCTCAACCAAAAAGCATTATGATATAAACTGTAATGAGCCCCTGTAGTGAGCCCAAGGTGTTCACTTGCTTATTGAGGTGAGCCAGTAACAGTCTCTCCAGGACTTTCAATGCAATTCAGTTCAATTCAGTTCAGCTTTATTTCTATCACGCCACTCAACGACAAAGTAATCTCAGGGCACTTTACAGGCAAAATCAGTTCAAGCCAATTCATTGTGATCCAATCAGTGTTCATACGAGCCAGTTTATAAGAAATAATAGTCTAGCTAAGAAACCAATAGAGTGCATCAACCTGCATCTTTAATGATATGTTTGGACAATTGGGGTGTAATCATTGGTTCAGATCAGAATATTTGTTTTGTGTCTCAGGCTTTTGTTGAAAAGGTGCTGACAAATCTGACATGGTCATTTTGAGCAGGTTTTTCGAACTCTGGGACTGACTGCATCTGGACCTGCAGCCTTGTTCAGGTTCAGTTTCTCTGGTTGTTTATTACTTGACTGCAGGAGACAGCCAGGCTGGAGGTGGATGCAGATGAGGTCTCAGGGTGTTCTGATCTGGAGGAAGATGAGGCTGTGTTAAAGGAATAGTACACCCACAGAATGATGTAACTTTATTTTCCACGTACCCTCATGGTGAGCAAGACTCTGGAGCACTTTTATAGTATGCCAAATGCAGTCAGCAATCAGGAAGGCTTCTTGTTTTCCCCCAACTTTCATATAATGGAGTACGATTGTGCCTGAGCCAAAAAGGTCCATAAAAGTCCACAAAAACTTGTCAGCATTCCTCCATACTGCTCGTCCAATGTAATCAAAGTGTCCTAAGTGGGTAGCATCCAGAATTTACTGAAACGACATCATTTAGTATATTTTCAGAGCCTAAACAGTTCTACATTGTATATGCGCGCTTCGCGGAAGTAAGATGTACTACTGTTTAGGCTCTAAAAATATACTAAATGATGTCGTTTCGAGTAAATTCTGGATGCTACCCACTTTATTTTTTTTTTTTCTTTTTCATTCCTGACACCCACATTCATCACTAGTTCTGCTGGATTTGACTTTCTAAGTTTTCCTCATAGCCATCCTTGCACTTCTTAATCTTTGTATATGGATGATTTTGTGTCACTGTCTTCAGCTGTACATCTTCTTATAAATATATGGATCCAAAAATATCTATTTATCATGCAGAAAATTGGATACATTTTTAAGAAACTGTGATGAATGTAAGGAAAAATACTAAACATTTTCTAAAAATGTCATTCTTTCTATCTAGGTTAAGTTTCAGCTATAATAGACTGATGTCACACGACCATAGCATCTTATATTTTTCCATTATAATCCTTTTTTTCTATTATTATCATTATTATTATTAAATAGCTTACCGTAACATTTGGGGCTCACTGTGTCAAGTCTCACCCGAATTGTCCCTGAGAGCAGAAATAAGATGAACTCTCCATGTCAGCTTCTGACCTGTGCTATTTCTCTGCCTACTTTGCTTTAGGCAGCACCATTTGTCCTGTCTGATGAATGAGGGGTGATCTGCACAGTATTCTCTGTTCGGACATTCTTGGCCCTAAGGCTTGTGACGGTATAGTCCAGGGGTCGGCAACCCGCGGCTCCGGAGCCGCATGCGGCTCTTTAGTCCCTCTGTTGCGGCTCCCTGGCATTGGAAAATGAATTAATGACTATTCTACTAAAGTGTATTGTATTTTGGTTGGTTCACTTTAATAATGTGATTCTAAAAGACCAAGACAAATGTCCCCTTGAGAGACAATAAAGTTTCTTATCTTATTCTAAATTTGAGGATTATGATGATCCCTCTGAGGGATTCATGTACAGTTGCGCACTTTTCCCGAGTTCTCCGAGCACTGCAAATGCAGCACGTGAAATAAAATCCAACTCAACTATTAAAATAAAGACATAATTTATATTTTACCATTTTGCAAAGTAGCCCATTGAGTGTCAGGTGCAACAAGCAGGTAACTGCAGTGAAACGTCGAGTAACTGTCCAGCACGCTATGATGCGTCTCACAAACCTTTACGCAGCCAATCAGTGTTAATAACTGCACTTCGTGCTCACGTGCCGCTATTGTGCAGCATAGCATGATACAGCCCTATTGAATCAGCAATCACGGAATTAAACATTAAAAACGGAATTAATTACAAACAAAGAATATCACTGAGTGTGGACGTGCCGCGGAGCGCTGAACTTTCCTCCTGGCGCACTGTCCCACGAACGCCTCACAGCGGAGCGTCTCTGTTGTGCTGTTGCTGCAGTTCTGGCATTTAAAGTGAATAATAAACGAGCAAAAGCTTATTTATCCACTGCGACCCTGTCATGCTGCACTTTGATCACTTCTCCAGCCAGGTAGGCCGACGATAGAGAAGAAAAGTGTCTGATGCACTGAGCATGTTCAGCGCTGCGTGGGCAGATTCATTTGTTTTCACTGCTGACCAGATTATTTTGCGTAGCTACGTTCATATTTTGTGAAACAGTAATTTCATTTTTCGGGTAGCTGACTGCACGCGCCAGTAAAAGGATGACGGCACAGACAGGACAGCGTGTTTGGTTTGCTGCTGGTAGATTATTAAAGCTGCGTCTTTTTTCATCCTACATAAATAGCCTACAACTATAGATTTTATAGATTTAAAAAAATAGATTGAAAAAAAAAAAAAGTGACCTTCAACCCGACGTCTTTTCTTTTTTTTTAGTTTAAAATGTTTTTTTGCTGGATGCAGAAATGTGATTTCGTTTTCTAGTTTTTATGTTAAATGCAACACATTTAACGTTAAAGTTTTATTTAATTATCAATGTTAAAAGTCAGTTGATGCTTCAGTGTTTTCTTTATTGTAGGAAACGGGTCTAATAGGATGTTTGGCTGAAACAGGTTGCCGACCGGCTTCTTTAAGACTTTTACATTTTTGCGGCTCCAGACAGATTTGTTTTTCGGTTTTTTGGTCCAATATGGCTCTTTGAACATTTTGGGTTGCCGACCCCTGGTATAGTCCAAAGATGTTAGTTAAAATCGAGAGAAATCAGTCAAATGATTTATTGACAGTAAGACATCTGCCTAATTGTTGTTAAAGTTGTGATGACGTAGCAAACGTCGTAGTAAACAACACTATTCAAACTGAGAGCCCCTACCATCGGGCTTGTTCTTCAGCCTATTCAGCTTCAAGCCTCCTTCAGAGCTCAGAAGCGTGTAAAAGCCAAACCAATATTAACCCTTGTTTTCCAACGTGCACTATATAAAGCTCTTACCACAGAGTACTTCTTTTTCTCGCTGCATCAGCTGTTTTTTTTTTTTTCTTGTTTTCTTTTTTTTTTTTCTATTCGAGAATTCGAGTGACTGGCGTCTGCTCCAATCATGAGCTTATGCCCACACAGCGTCATGCCCTTAGCTCTGTCATTGACTGGCGATTTAAACAGAAATCTCCACCCAGAAACGTCCCAAATGCACCATAACAAATAGAAAAGGCAAATTACTGACAGGGGGAGAGGGAGTTGCAATTAAACTCACCACCGCAGGAGACCAGAGGCCCAAAGGCGTAGATTGAGACAGTTTTCACTTTCACAAGTCTAGCATTTATTTTCAGGGAGGAACCTCTGGACTCTGCCTTTAAATAAAAGACTAAATTCATAACAGTAATTCAAATAACTATTATTATTATTAGTTCAGGAGCCCCATCAACAAACTTTAAGTTTAAGAGCCCCATTATGCTTGCTTGCTTTTTTATTTTTTTATATATTTCTGTTGAACCACAATTCAAAATCAATGTCATGATTTTGTCAAAATTTTTATTTATTATCAATTTAGTCAATTTCATTTTATTTTACTCACAGCTGATTTTTTTTTCAACTTTGATGTGAGTATGTCTAAACTTTTGGCCCATACTGTGTGCCAGTTCTCTAAAGAAAAATAACGTCCCGGGTTCGATTCCCCGACACGACCCCTGGGTGAACCACTGTGGACCCCTGAGCAAGGTCCTTAACCCCCCCACCTACCTCTCCCCGGGCACCCTAAGTAGCAGCCCACTGCTCTCTGATACTCTCAGTACAGAGATGGGTAAAATGCAGAGCCCTAATTTCCCCTCTGGGATCTTACTAGTATAACAAAAAAAAACACACAGATGTCTTCTCTACCTGTCTTTCCCCTATTTTGATCCCTGAATACACACACCGGCCACTTTATTAGGCACACCTGTCCAACGGCTCGTTAATGCAAATTTCTAATCAGCCAATCACATTGCAGCAACTCAATGCATTTAGGCATGTAGACATGGTTAAGATGATCTGCTGCAGTTAAAACCAAGCATCGGAATGGGGAAGAAAGGTGATTGAGGTCACTTTGAACGTGGCATGGTTGTTGGTGCCAGACGGGCTGGTCTGAGTATTTCAGAAACTGCTGATCTTCTGGGATTTTCATGCACAACCATCTTTAGAGTTTACAGAGAATGGTCCGAAAAAGAGAAAATATCCAGTGAGCAGCAGTTCTGTGGGCGCAAATGCCTTGTTGATGCCAGAGGTAAGAGGAGAATGGCCAGACTGGTTCGAGCCGATAGAAAGGCAACAGTAATTCAAATAACCACTTGTTACAACCAAAGTATGCAGAAGAGCATCTCTGAGTGCACAACACATCCAGCCTGGAAGCAGATGGGCTACAGCAGCAGAAGACTATGCCGGGTGCCACTCCTGTCTGCTAAGAACAGGAAACTGAGGCTACAATTCGCACAGACTCACCAACACTGGACAACAGAAGATGGAGAAATGTTGCCTTGTCTGACAAGTCTGCTCTGAAATTTGGATGGTAGGCTCAAAATTTGGTGTCAACAACATGAAAGCATGGATCCATCTTGCCTTGTATCAACGGTTCAGGTTGGTGGTGGTGGTGTTATGGTGTGGGATAGATTTTGTTGGCCCACTTTTGGCCCCTTAGTACCAACGTAGCATGGTTTAACCACCACAGCCTACCTAAGTATTGTTGCTGACCCTGTCCGTCCCTTTATGACCAGTGTAGCATTATCTGATGGCTACTTCCAGCAAGTAACGTGAACCGGATCTTCACTCAGGTCAAGCAAAGAGTTGGTTTTGAGAGCCAGGAGCCAGTGTTTAGGTGGTGGGAAGCTAAAGAACCGGTTTTTAGTCTGGTTCTGGTTCAAACCAGCACTGAAAGCAGCTTTGGTGGATAGGGGGCCTGAGTGCCATTCAACAGTTTGTGTTGTCGCAAGATTTGTGTCGGGTTGTCTACGAGCAGACTTGCAAGTGCCGCTTACAGGCCGGGGGGTGAGGGGGCATCTAATCGCTCCATAAATACTTCGTTTAGCCCCACAGGGATTCTGAAAAGCATTTACTGAGGCGAAAAAGTACAGCTTTAATTCTTCACACTGCAGTTGTTATCACTTGTATTTCACCTTTTTTTTATTTCCTTTGAAAGTTTATGTTTTGTTTGTGTGTGTGTTATTTTTAATGCTTTTCCGGCACCCTGCTGTAATGCTTTTAATGTTTTATGAAAATCTCCTTGATTTTGTCTTGCAAACAAAACATGCTAAACAAATAAGTTACCTTGCTTTCCAGCAAATTGTGTTCCTGTATTATAACAGGTCAGGGATAAACAGTCACTGCTGACCCTGTGATTATTGTCAACAGTTTGATTAGTGAATGAAAATCCCCAAAATGTCTGCCTTTGTTCAAGGTGACAGTTTTTTTTATTTATCGTCTGGCACGAAAACCTTGCACAACATGCAACACAATAATCACTATGGTATATTCACTGACTTCTTTTCCGCCATTTTACACCAAAGAAATGCCTCCTATGTGTCTTGAAGCCCTCTTACATTTTAAACACTAGGCACAATATAAATACCAGGACAAAGAAAACAGAAGAAAAGGGTGCCTCAGTGAGTGTTTCAACCTCACAACTTGAAAATAAATGGTCACGCTGTTGAAAGGGAAGACGGATTGACAGTTTATTCTCAATAAAATGCCGATTCATTTTGTTTCAAAGGGAAGAAATGCATGGAAAGAGGAGGGTTTGATCATTATTTCAGAGATATTCAGAGCTGTTTTCAGGGCTTGTAGCTTATACTAGAAAATAAAACCTTTTCCTTTTCTGTTGTGTGCCAAGCATCAGTCTGACTTTATATTTACTTACTTGTCTCATTTCCACAAATTAATCTAAACAGGTGAGCAAATGAAGTAATGTTTGCACACAATTCAATTAAAACATGCAAGTGAATTATGGCTGAAAACAGCTCACTATAATGTAATGTAGCCTGGGCTGAAACATTTTTTTGTTTTTCCAAAGGCTGAAACAGATTCTTTGTATTTCAAAGTAACTAAACAGATAATGTATTGGGGGAAAAAAACAACAACAAATTGATTTCCTTTTGTTTCCACTGGCTCGGTCATCATAATAGATGTAACATTACTTTATTTGTGGGTTGAATATACTATTTCACTCTGTACTTATTTTGTGACAAGAACAAGTTTTGTCACATGGTGCATCCGGTGCGCAAAATGCTGGCAAACGAACAATTAAAAAAAAACTTCTGTGCAAGTTCATTAACTGGCTCCATAGACA
The DNA here is from genome assembly GCA_023101725.1 of Atherinomorus stipes. Lineage (NCBI taxonomy): Eukaryota > Metazoa > Chordata > Actinopteri > Atheriniformes > Atherinidae > Atherinomorus > Atherinomorus stipes. The sequence goes on along the minus strand of JALJCO010012117.1, from coordinate 341,862 downwards.
CAACCTGCATACCAGGCTGAATAAGCTACAGAACAAAAAGGGAAATATTTCTTACATGAAAACCACCATAAAATTGACATTGACATCACTGAATCTTATTGAACCGTATTTCAAACTTTGGTTAGAAAAAAAAAAGAATAAATAAGAAGTTGCTCTGACGAATAACCCTTATATTGTGTTCGGGTCATTTTTGACCCATTTTCAACTGTAGGTATGTAAAAAGTGTCATTTTTCTTTTCTTACTGTAACAAAATTTCATGATAAAATATTAACATTGTGGTGTTTTGAGTCAAATTTGACCCAGCAGAGAATATTGGCTTTTGCATGCAAATGAAAAGCTATGGGTTGCTCTGTGGATCAAATATGACTCCGTTTGCCCCACCACACATACACCGACACACACACGTGCACGCACAAACTTAAACACATATTCTCATCCCTCCTCTTAGAAGAGCTGCAGCGGTCACTGATACTGAACCTCCTTTTTTGAATTTTCTAACCAATTTCTGTTCAAGATGTTATTTCATTTTTATAGCAGCTTGATCTCATGTAGAGTTCACTGACTGCATATTCTTTTGATGAAATGACAACAAATTCAACCATCGTCCCCTCACCGACATGCTGGCTGCAAGGGAAGTGGCCGATAGTCCTGTTGCTCAGTCTTCCCATAAAAATGTAATTTATAATTGCACAGTGATACATAATGATGTAGTCTAATTTATATTGGATTTTAAAATACACAGTTGCTTCTAAGTAACAATTGATACAGTCCTTTATAGAAAAACTAGGTTTGGATAACAGCAGACTAATAGCGCAATTCTCCTACGTCAAGTCTGGAGCAGTCGTAAAATTTGCTCATGCCTGACAGAAGATTAGAAATATGAGAAAATTGGTGAATGCGGCATGTTCTCCTAAACGACTCGTACGAACCATTTAGGAAATCATTGGTTTGTATGAATGCTTGTTGCATGCACATTGTTTTGCCCATTTAGGGACACCGTAGTAAAATGGTGGCACAAATATGGCAGCCTCCATGTATTTGCACCCCCAGGAGGTAGATATAAATAACACATTCTAAGAAATAATCATAAAACAGCTGTTTTAGTGAAGCAAATTTTTTGGGTAGTACCTGTATTTAGCAGTGCTTCATCAATAAACACTACACAGCTCTTGTTCTTGTGAGAGCAATGTTTACTTCACGTACCTGTAGCATTACGCTAAAGTAAGCACCATGCTCGGCTAGCAGCAGTCATATGAGCGCAGCCAGCCCAATTCAATACTGACCCTGACCTACTTTTTCAACCATGGCAAGGTATGCAACAGAGAGTCTGGGTGGGGTTCGATCCCACAGTCTCCCGGGTGAGAGTCACATGCGCTTACCAGTCAGCCAAATGGATATCCCTGTGGTCAAGTAGACAGGGCACATTATCAATTGCAGGCATAGTGACAGGACCCCACTCTGTCACATACTGTGCAATAAAGCCCGCTAGAGCCAACAAAATGATAAAAAATAAAACAAAAAACTGATGTATGGATCACGCCCATTATATAAACAAGATCTCACATACTTTTTACAATTTCCCTTTGGGTATAAAGTATTTTCTGCTTCATTATCCATGATATCATGATGTCATGATGTCACGACTAGTCAATAATTTATTTTGATCAGCCTGAGAAGTCGACTTCAAAAATGATGTAAGATGCCTATTCCTAATACATACACATCAAACTACATCATCTTCCCAACTTAGAATAGATTATGACACATAATAGTACAACAAGCTACAGCTAAAAGTGGGTGAAACAATCCAGACTCCTTTCATTACTGAATTTCAACAAAAAAGAAAGTGGTATAAAAGTGAGTTCATGCTGCAAATCAATTCCAACAATTTCTGCAACAGAAAATTGAAAAGACGAGCGATAAACACATCGACCCTATTACAGCAAAAAATAAACCTTTTTCCTTAAATACAATCTCTGTCCATGAACCTCACCTGTCTGTGACGCTAAATGATACAACGCTCTCATTCATGTTAACCAAGTGGCAAGTGCTCAATAAAGACTATTAAAGATAAAGTGTTATTACTGCAGCACTTTGTTCATTACAACCTTCAATGTACAGGACTGTCTCAGAAAATTAGAATTCATCATATTCTAATATTTTGAAATACGATATCTGTTTTCTTAAGCTGTATGCCATAATCAGCAATATTAAAACAATAAAAGGCTAGCAATATTTCAGTTGATTTGTGATGAATCCAGAATGTGTGACATTTTCATGTGAGACAGTCCTGTATATTGTGTCTTTCTTCATCTAATCATAGAGTTCCAATGTAAGCATTTCTCTTCATCTGTAATCTCTGCCTCACATAAGCTGTTAAATAATGTTGCCCTATGTGTACAAAACTAAATGTTGCAGAATGTTGCCTGATGTTCCAACAGATAGAAAATAGGATATTTATAAATAACACTGATGCAACTTTCTTCAAATCAGAATAAACTATGATTAATGCCTGGAAGCTCTCCTATATTCTAAAAAAAGTGATATCAAGCAGGGACTTAATGAAAAGAGGAGCTAGCACAAGTTGGAGGGTGACTGATGTTAGCAAAGGGCTAGCAGGAGTTAGCCCTTTGCTAACACAGTTAGCATTTCTTGTCACTGCTGAGTCAGCAAGTACAGGTAGCTACTGGACTGGTCAAAGCTGAGAGAATGAGCCAACTGCTCTGCCACGATTACCGTAAAAACAACCAGCCGCTAGTCCCTGCTAACCCCAGGCTAACTGACTACCGCGTATGCTAGTTTGCTTCATGGCACAAAAGTATCAGTGAATCTCAATTCAGATGTGGATCATAGCTCAGCTATTTCAGTGCCAGGAGAAGCTTTTAAATAGGTAAAAACAATAAATATGGAATTTTATGAACCACAGATGGATTTTTGGGGAATTACAAATGCTGGGGAAAAGAGAAGTTTATAGAGGAACATTAAAACTAATCTGTTTGGAAAGTCTTGTGGTTGAAATGAAACTTAGCTGTGATCATTAATGGGAAAAAGGTTCAAAATCTATAGAAAAGAGTACCTTTGCAACCTTTATGCTCAAACGATAGAAAATGCTTTTTGGTTTTTGGTAAAGTTGCTGATGCAGGGAATGTTTCACGTGCAGAGGAAATAATGGGTTCCCTTAAGTAAGAGCAACATGGCCCATGCCCAACAGAACTTGAAGATTTGGACATTTCTGACACTTGAGCTGACAAATATTTTACAAACATCAAAAAGGGTTTTCTGTCTTTGATAAAAGATTTTTCATTATTCTGTAACTTTATTGAATTATGTGTACCAATCTCTCCTGTGTTGACATTGCAATGGCAGATTCAGCTGACACAGTGCTGGTGCCAAGCTTGCTAACACCTTTTTCATGTTTTTAAGTTGCACTGTATTGTGGTAGGACTACATTATGGACTAACACTGCTATATGAAACAAACTTCCCGGTTATTCATAGCCTGATGTTCATATCACAGACATCACAGAGGACTTTTACTATAATTTTTTACATTTTTTTTTCTTGTTTGTTTTGTCTCAAAAATTTTCTAGGGGGAAAAGAAGCCGGGGTGGGGGTTCAAATACTCTTGTTCGCATGCTTTCAGCCTCAGATAATATAAAGATGACCAATTATTGGTCCAGTATTATTAGCCCTGAAAAAGCTACATGAGTTAGGGATCAGGGACAATGTCACTGAGGGACATTATGTGACATTATGTAAGCCATGTCCATATATACAATATATATATATATATATATATATATATATATATATATATATATATATGTATGTATCATATCTCAAAATATTAGAATATCATGAATTCAAATTTTCTGACACAGTCCTGTATATCCTTCTTTTGTCACAGTAACAGTATCTCTGCAAACATACCAGGGTGACTCTCTGGGTTCTAGTTACTGCTGCTGTTCAACCTTGGCTGCTCATTTGTCCCTGCATCCCCTCGGCGTCCTGTTACATGCATCCGCTAACGAAACCGAAATGAAATTAAGGTTTGTTATATCAGCAGGGGTCTGAGAGACTGTCCTGCATAATTGGGAGGTAAGTGAAATAGATATGTGATTATGAATAAATAAGCCTAATGTAATTAATGAGGACCAATGATTGGACCGGTGATAATTAAATCAGCCATGTTTTTCAATTTGCATGATTAAGATGTTAGTTAACGTTATGTTGTACCCACACGTTACAGGTTGTTCATTCTGAAAATGTCAACATATCAGAATTCTCAACACTGCACTTAATTATCTTTCGGAGCTTTAAAACTATCAGCTAAATCAATTAACTTTAATCTGCAACCAATTAAAGAGTGACTTTTAGGAATGCTAATGTGCCACACGTGGTCCTTAGATCCCAGCTTGCTCATTCACGTGTCACCCAAAATTTCCTCATGTTTTTGGGAATGAGGGGCTGGCTGTGCATTTTACACACCATCCCGACAGAAGAGCTCACCGTTTTTAAGCAGGAGGGATTTCTGTTTTCATCATTTTCTCATACTCCAGATGAATTTAAGTGAGATTTTTATGCAGCATTTTATAATTCAAAAGAAGTCAGGGGTGATTTGCATATTATGACATTTTGGGCAATTCGCAGGAACACTAAAAGGGATTTCAAGAAACTGCCTGAAATCAGCCACAGCAGTTGTGGAGGAGCCGACCGGAAGGAGCCAGCTTGGACACTCTATTGTGCTGTTAATATTATCCTGTCAAATGAAGACGGCAGCACTTGACAATGAAGAACAATGAGTATTTCCAGGCCTTTCAAGTCTACCAGCCACACGCCTGAGTCGAGCACTTTTACTGATATGCTTTTTTTAAAGTGTTGCATTGACCAAGAAGGAAGAACAAGGTTGAGAGGAGGATGTAGAGGAGGAAGAAGAAAAGGACAATTTTAGACACAGTGCTCTCCCACCATCTTTTATCTCACAGACTACCCTCACACCTCGGCCACATTGTAACTCACTGATACTGTCATTTTAACCTTTCTTGTGCCCTACAGATTGTGGCAGTGGCCCAAACATCAGGGAAACACAGTCGTGTTGGTAGGTGAAATCTCTGCATGATCTACAAAATCCTGGAAAAGGAACAAAGGGTATTCTCCCTCTACCTTTTAAGCTGCAGTCTGACAACATAAAAACAAACTTTAATTAGGATTCGTTAACCTCTTAATCAAATGTGTTGCCAAGTATCAAGAAACGAGATCTTAAACCCTGAATGTATCACTTTTCTGAGAACTATTGTATCATTTTATGGTAAAAACTTTGCTCAGAACCCTGTAATCTAATACTTGTCTTCCGCCTCCTGATGGATACTCTTTGCACGGTAATACATGGTACATACAGTATGTGCAAATTATTATTATCAGGGCTCTAAATTAACATCCACCAAATGTGTTTTACAGTTTAGTTTAAAGGGAATAAAGAGAATTTTTTTACAACTTTGGTGGGCAATGAACTAGTGATGTGTCAAGAAGAGTTGGCTTCTGGTTGGAAAGAGCCAAATCTTCTGCTGCTGCTGCTCAGCAGGCGAGGGAGGGACCAAAGATTGTAAAAAAAGAAATACACGTAGTATCCGGTTACGTGTGAAGCAGGTAAAGCCATCTGGGCGTTTCCCACAGTTGCCATCTTGACGTGTTGCATGTGTCATGACTCCCCGAAAATACTGAAATGGGCAAAGACAGGGCAGGTCCGAGCCGAGGGGCAAATGATTGACAGCCAAGCTAAAGCTAACCAAGCTAATCCAAAGTTAACAGGAACGAACAAAGGTAAGACACGCTCAGACTTGCTGTTAACCAGCTAAAAACTGCCACTGTGCATTTCTGCTACAGGCTGAGACCTTCCTGGGAGAAAGCAGGGAGCTAACTATTAGCCTCCACGGCTAAAATCGGCATCCGGTCTGCTGCCTGTCAATCAAGGATACGGATGAGTTATAAAAAAATTCACCCCCCTCACAGTTAACATGAAGGTAAACTTGACCTATTAAACCTAAAATGATTTGTTGAACCAGGCTGTAAACATGTTTATTTTTGATGTAAACATGTTTATTTCTGCTGTGAAGTTGGTGTTTTTAACATGGGAATTTATGGGGATTTGCCCTGATTTGGAGCCAGCACCTAGAGGATGAAGAAAGAACTGCAAATATTTAACTTTACTTCCGGGCTTCACTCTTCTCCACCGAGGTTTATCCCTTGGGAGGGACATTAGTTTTATGGGCGCAACAATCCTAAATCACATCCCAGAAAGACTTGAATCATTCCATTATGTTCAAGGAGAAAGGGGAGCACACACTCCGAAGTGTAATGGTAGCCTACAGGAAAGGTTCACAGAAAAGGTATCTGCATTTAACTGCATGCTTATTTCTTCAAGGAAAAAGTAGAGAAATGGGCAAAGACTGGAAAAATAAGCGTATTCTGTCTGTATCACAACTAATGACCCCAAAGCTGAAAGCGGACTTCGTAAAATGGAAACATTGTTCTCTTTATGGAAAATGTCTTAATGTTCATACTTTGGTGTTTATTTACTCTGTTTGCCGTGGTGGTTCTGTGTTCAGCAGCTCATTTAAATGTTTCATTTAAATGTTAAACAATAATGACAATTTTATTTTTGCAAAAAACAAATGAACAAACAAACACTAACACTACAAAATTATGCAAATACATTGAATAACCAACTATTCATGATAAAAATGAAAATTTGGCTACAAAAATGAAAATTCTGATTGGCCAGCTAGGGGTTTATCAGTTATTTATTATTATTATTATTGTTGTTGCTGTTGTTGTTGTTGTTATTGTTAGTCATAGTAGTAGTTTTTTCTTTGTTTTTTAAAATTTTTGTTAAAGGACTGAATAAAGACTTTTGGTCAAAAGAAAAGTAGAATTTACTGCTCATCATTTATTGGGTCAGGTGATGTGTGTCTACATTATTATAGAACAATTTTCTAAAACACATCCAGCATAAAAGAAATGATCACAAAGGAAAATCTAGATTTTCATGGGGGAAATGATTCCTGCAAAGGAAGGGAGCTGGAAGAGAGGCAGAAGTACCAGCAGGCAGATGCAGGAGGTTTCTACACTTTAGGAGACTGTCACTGTAGCCATTGGCTCTGTGACACTGCATTCTGGGATCATTTTTTTGTTAGTTTGGCTAAATCAGCAATTCATCTATGAATTAGTGCAGTAAAAGGCACACTGATGCCAATGACTGACAATTCCAGGATGGAAATCGAACAAGTGCTGTCCATTGAACATGGAATAAAGTCAGAATTAGAATTCTCAGCCTTGGGACGCCGCTGCGCAACGAAGGCTCGAGAAACGTTCATAATGAATGTTGGTGAGCCATCAAAACATGTCAGAAACTCACATTTTTAAGGCTGTGGGAAAATGAGAATAAAGATTGGTTTAAATTTAGAAAAAAGAAAGATGATCAAATAAAGTGAGGGATGTGGAGCATTGTGTGAAGATATACGTATGTAAAAGTCTTTTTTAAATTATACTTTAAGAGTGGCCAAGATGTTTTTGCTTGTAATAAGCTAAAAATTCTGCCAGTGGAACAAGCAAAATTTTCTTGATAAGATTTCTTGAAATAAGATGCACTGCCTTAAAACAAAATCTTATATTTTACTGAAATGTTTCTCTTTAAGTTATTGTGTCTTATGTTGAGTGTGATGAGATATTTTGACTAGAAATTGGAAAAATATACTTGCTAAGATTTGAGTTTTTGCAGCGAACCGCTCATGTTCCGCAGTGCAAGTCTGAAAGCAACTTAGATGTCTCAACACATCAGCACATTATCATTAGTATCAGAACTTTGAAAAGAATCTGCAAGAAAATTAATCTATTCCACATAAAGGACCAGACAAACTTCGAGGAAATCATTGCACCTGCATGACACAAACTTACCTGTGTTGCACTCTCATGTGTTTCCGTTAACCACTTTTCTGGTGAAATGTATAAGTTATTCTCATAAAATTATTTGATTCTCCTAAAATTGTGACTTTATTATTGTAAAATAGCTACTTTTTATACCTCGTAAAATTACACCTTTATTCTCAGAGTCTGTATTTTGTTTTTTTAATGTGGCCTGAATACGTGCCGTACCATATAACCCTGGCAAGGAGCATTGTTTTTCTTTTCTTTCTTCCTTTTTTTCTGTTTTTTTTTTGGTCAGCTCAACTCACAGATACACATTGTGAAGTGTTATATGATATGATAACACTTATATGTTATCAGCTCAGCTAAGAACCAGAAAGATATATTTGTAATATTTGTAAATTACTAATATAACCAGTAACTTACTGGCAGCAGTAAATTTACAGTAATTCACTGTAGAATCATTTTGAGTAATATACTGTACAAATTGCAGCAAGGTACTGTAAAAAATACAGTAGTTTACTGGTGTAACTGCTGCCAGAAAATTACTTTAATTTCACAGTGAAAAGTCTTACAGTGTTATGTTTTACTAACAGCATGAAGGCCAATAACTTTATACAGTCAACAAACATTAAACATGGTTTTACAGTTTGCTTAAGAATTAGACAAGCTAGCTATTCATCTACACTTCAGTTCCCAAACAATATTAAATCTTTTATAAATGATAGACCATTGACTATCAGTAATGATAAGTAACATGAATAGCTGACAGGATATGATTTTCATCATAGTTAAGAGTAGCTGTGTAGCTCCTTTCTGTAGAGTTCAGAAACAGTCAAGGGCTTCCGTGATTCTTTCATCCCCCTTTTCATTCATTTTGAATGTTGACTTGTCCTCACACACCTGATTCCAGTCATTAGAGGCAGATCCAGCTCATTAATTCAGAACACTTAAAAGGTTGTTTCAGTGGAAATACTTTGTAGATGTCAGTTATCAGGAATTAATGGACACCCTCCAGCCGAGCAGAAAGAAGTTTTTATCCAGACGGGAGTATATTAGGACCAAATCCTCTCCATGCTGGAGGTTCCTGACCTAGTTAGATCTGTTACACCCAGTGCCATTTATCAAAAGTTTAAGAGAATAGTACACTTATCTTAAAATAAATACAACATTGAGTCTAAACACGTAGCTTTAGATTTGTTGGTGTCTCACTGGAGTTTATTGAAGAACTGGTTTCAGGTGATTTTTGTATGGATGTTACTTACACTCCAAACTGAAGGACTAATTATTGGGAGTAATAATGCTGATTTGTGATAGAGCCTCTCCAGTTCTCACTCTGAACGGCAGAGGGACTCTTTCTTTATATTTTAAAATTTGATGAAGTGAAGTATTTTGCTGAAGTGTTTCTCATTCATATACCCCAAGGTTGTTCATCGTTGGTCTTACAGTTACGGAGCTGTTACTGACTGAATTCAAGCATATAAATTATTTTAATTTTCTCAGATGGAAATATAAAAGCAAAGCCTTGAGCCCGAGAGGGTAATTTTTACTTACCTGGGAACCAAATATAACCTTCAAGTTTTAACAAGTATTCATTATCATCACAATCCGACTGTCAGGCACATGCAACAAGCTGCTGTGTTTTTGCGGTGTAAAACACAAACTAGACTATGACACAATGTCAATAGTATATGAATAAAATGACCACATTCTTTGTTTGGGTAAAACTAAAATTTTTCCTGTCGATACAATACAAGTGGTTCATGGTACTTTTTCATCAATATCAACGCTGATACTGATACTTTTTGTCCTTTGAAAGAAATTCACATTATTGTACAGTTTGCATTTATATTTTGATTGTGAGGGCGATATTGAATTTATTGATTAGTTTATTTTTATTCTGACCAAATTCCATTCATTCCTATGAGACAAAAAAAATCTTTCTTTTTTTTTTTTTGTGAATTTCGTACAGTAAACACTATTAGAGTTTTGTAGGCTACAGCAAAAAAGAAAGCACACCGAGATGCATGTTTTGATATAACTTTTCTGGGGAGGAGTAGCGCGTCAAAAAAGTGCCGGAAACGGAAAAGGATTAAAGGTACACATGTAACAAATACTGATATCTAGTGGTAAAGATGATACTTGAAAGAAAAGATTTTTTCTTCATATTCCAAGCCCTGTTGTCAATGTGCGGTGGCTGTTAGTGGCCAAAATTCTCCCAGACATAAAAATGTTTTAATCTGTGAGTGGTTCCAGTGGTCTCACGTGTAGCTTTGACTGTACTATAAGTAACTACTTTTAACATATTTTAAGGCATTACTGATCCCAAACAGTCTCTAACTCCCATTAAACAAAGCTGGTACAGCAGTTTTAAAGTTCAGAGTTTCTCACTTCACACACACCGTAACAAAAATGGCGGAACAAATATGGCAGCCTCCATGTATGTGCACCTCCAGCAAGTACTGAGATATAAATGACTCAATCTAAGAAAATAAACATAACAGCTATTCTAGTGCAGCAATAACACATCAATTCAAACAAAGTTTTGAATATATATCACATTTTTCTGCCATTGACCTTTGATTTTTTTTAACATACTGTACCTTTAAGTTTGTCGCAGAATAAACACGGTACAATAGTAATATACTGCAATAAGCTTTACAGCACTGGCAGCACAATTAAATAAAACCAGAGAGCAGCTGACTCTCCATCACTTGCTGCCCGATGCACGGAAGAGTAAACTGAACAGGGGGGCGGGGTGCTGGAACTTCATAGCATGGAGCTTCGGGTCTGAAAGGAATGCTTAGGCGCCTGATCAGATGCGAAATTCACAAGAAGCTGTAAAAGTACATTTAGATGAAATATAATGAAGATTAAAAGATGGGCTTAAATAATGTTGCGTTACCAGTTCTCCTTCCACTGTCTTGATGCTGTTTCAAGGTAAACTGTTCATCAAGATGAGTAATGCGTGTTGAGTCAGAAACTTGGCCAAATTAGCGGGGGTGGGGGCGGCAGTGACAGTGGGGTGCAAAAGTGTCTGCTTTAAAAAGAAAAAAAAGCCTAAATCAAGCAAAAAACTGCACATTGCTGGCAGTTCCTGTGGGGGAAACCTGTGGACATGGAAGTCTGTACACACTGCAACAGCTCTGTGATTAATACTACTGACAACACAGTAACTAATGATCGATTGAAAATGCTCAGGTTCCAAAGACCATTTCCCCTTCACTTACTTTGCCTTTTTCAAAGCCATCTGATATTTTGATCACTGGCAGGGGCCATGTGAGTGGAATTAATCACCGATTTAAAGCTGGAACCCTCTCATTTGCACCAAAAGTCCGCACACAGGAGGGAATTTGAATGATTAGTTTATTTCAGATTCACCTGCTGTCAGTGGAACTTATAAGCAGGATGTTCTGATTCTTCTGACAGCGTTGTATTCAGCTATCACCCTTTGAAGTTTAGCGTGGTGTTAGGCGTTGCATATGTGTGTGACAGAGAGAGCGCTAGATCAGACTGCATCTGAGAAGAGCTCGCTTCAGTTACAGAAATCTGCTCTTTGCCTTTTTATTTACTTTCCCATTTGAAGGGATTTGAAATGAACAGCAGCCCCTGAGCAGTTTTCATACATTTATCTCTATCCATGCATATCCAGCATCCTCCCAGTGTCCATCAATGAAATCTTCATTCATACTGAGAAAGAGAAACATGGCTCAACATTTACAGCCTAATGCATTATGCAACAGAGGCTTTTTAAAAAGATGATTGGAGAATTCCCGTCTGAAATGCAGCTGCAGCATCAAAGCGTGAGTGGGAGGAAAATTAAATGGTACAGAAATAAATAATGGTAGACTTGATGTCTTTGCTAATTGGGATCTCTGGCACTTGGGTCAAAAGGCTTCCAGCAGGGCAAAGCCGATGAGGAACGGCTCTGTTGTTTTAAGGTGCTGAGGCACAAAAACAAGTTGTGCTCTGCAGACAAAAGTCTCAACATTTCCATATTCACGCTCAATACCCTGATGATAATGTGACGTTGGAGCAAAGGTATGCCATGCAGCATGCAAAGTCACATGTGTCAGGCAGTCAAACGGCCATCTTTTAGCTGCTGCACTAATAAAGGCTTCTCCCCCTCAGGCCTGCAACGCTGCTGCCAAGCAGCCGCACAAACACTAGAGGGCTCCCTCTATGGGCAGCAGCGGCCCCCTCTGCTGTCATTCACACACACTACCGCTCTCACACTTAGATTCTGCAACGATGAGCATGACCTTTTCACTAACTGTCCGAAAAGGACCTGCGTATCAGTTCCCACTCAGCTTGGATTTTATTTTTCCTTTTTGTAATTTAGAGTGGGGGAGTTTCCTTTCAAGCCTCCAGAATGGAAATAAATGAGAGCATAGAAATGAAGAGAGTTTGCTTGGATCGTCTGGCTCTTCACTTTCCATTCAGCCAACAGGGCCACACCGTGTGTATCCATCTGTTCATTGGTTAACCCTATCAAATGACTGTAAATGAGCAGCCTCGGCTCCGTTTCACTGCTCGCGTGGCCTATTTCATTTAACAATTAACCGAGTAAAGAGGGGAATAACCCAAACCTCTCTCTCTCTCTCTCTCTTTCTCTCTCTCCCTCTCTTTATATAAATATATACGGAAAAAAAGAAGAGTTGAGAAGGGGAAGATGAAATGAAGACAGGGAATTTTACCTGCACGCGCCAATTTCTTAACAGTTGTAACTGGCGACGTGAGACGATAACCTCCGCGCGCCCGCGCCTGGGCAGAGCTGCATGCATTCATTTGTGCGCCTGTTGACCCGACTGCTCATCAACCCAATGAGCGCAGTGGAGGGAGGCTCTCTCTTCACCACCGCGCATCTCTCCTCCATCTCCTCCTCACTTTTCCAGTCGGCCAGCGAGCTTGTCGGAGCTCTCCTAACTACGACTCCAACCCTGTCACTCCAAGCTGACAAACTGAGGACGGATTTCCAGCTTCTTCGCGTTTTCGCTCATTTTTAACCCCCTTTCTACCCGATTCGAATGAAATCCAATGGAGTTTTTTTTTCTTCTATTTTTTGGCACATTTTATAGAGGAGAAAAACCGATAAAATAATGCAGCAGCGGAAACGGATCCGAATCTCACGAGTAAGTAGAAGCCGACACCATCACACACACAGATAAAACTAACAGGTAGGATGTTAACAGCCGTACATGCCTGGTGATTTACGGGAAGGCAGAACAGGACTCCTCATCTGTCTTCTTCGCGGGGTTCAGCGCGATTTCCCCCCTGCGCGTTTTACAGAAGATATGCAACTTAAGCTATCTTTAATAAAATTCACCTTTGCTCCATTCTCTGTGGTACAAGTCTGCCATATGCTGACTGCATGCATTTTATCCTTTCTGGTAAATTGGACCGCGTGCGCGCTCCAGCTCCAGAGTTGATGCGCAAAGACGGACTGATTAGAAACACTGCTTCCTCAAAGGGTAAAACTTCGGAGATGGCGATTGCAGTTAGTGAGGAGAAGCTGCTAATTATTTCACAGTCATGAACGGCAAGAACAAGCCTGAAAAACTTTTAGATTTGGACTATTTTGCTTACCAAATTTTGTGGGGAAATAGCTGAACAGCTCCAGCATGTGGCTTGCCCACCTTGGAGAGCTCCCCCGCTGCCGGCGATCCGTCTGCGGCTGAGCTGTCCCTCACCCCGTGGTGCTGAAACCTCGCTCAGTTACGCACCAAAGTGGGATGCTTTAGAAAAATAATAATATTAAAAATTCAGATTATGATCCTTAATATTTTTGTTAAAATTCATATAATTTATAATCATTTTTTACAATAATGTTTTATTACCTTCCCTGCATTGTTAAATAGTCTTATTATCATTGTTATTTTTTTAAATGAAGGTGCACTTGTATCTTTTAGTCAGTTTTACAGTAACTCGGATCTGCACACAGTCCGTGATGTTGCGGTTGACTTGAGGAGGAACTGCTTACAGCTTATTGTCCTTGGAAATGCACCGCAGTAGCCGCGCAGCATATGAGCTCAGTGACGTGCCGGCGTGTAGTAAAAGTTACCAGAACTAACCCTGACACTGAGCGGAGAGCGTGCTGCTCGGTGCACTTCATGCACGTCCACCTGCATCACCTGGAGCCGGAGACAACTCAAACACGGCCCATTGTGTCTGCTTTTCCTCTCCTCCTGAAAAAAGAGACTGAGCTGAAATAGTTGCACCTACTCTAAACTGTCTTTGATTAAAGGGCAAAATTTCCATCAGCTTGCATCCTCACTTTCATTCCCTCCAAAGGGCTGATTCTGCTGTCTAATAGTTTGTTTGATCACAGATTTTCTGCTAAAAAACAACCTTTTTGAGTTAAAACTTCTCAGAAAACAGCAGTTCTTGTGTCATTTGAATCCATGGCTTAGAAAACCTCTGAACAAGTCAGTAATGATCTCGTGTGTTGACACCTGCAGCCAGACTCTCCTCCCTGGCAGCCTCACACCGCTGCATGCATGTGTGGGTTTGACTGGAGTGACAACACTTAACCTGACTTGCATTGTTACACCATAATTCATGAGAAACATGTGATTTCTCACAATCTTACCGGGATAATCCCCCTGAACAGCAGATTAAAGCATAGGAATCTAACATTCTGGGATGAACTGCCTCAGAGTGAAGGCACACCCCTTTGTTGTTCAGTTGTAGCAGGATAATGTGAAACAAGACGGGGATAAAAAGGGTCCTGGCTGCCACAGATGGATCATTTGTAATGATGAAGCGACATGTTGACTTGTTCCCTTCCTTTTTTAAAGAAGAAAAAGAAAGCTTTATCTCTGTTTTGCTTTTTTTTTCCAGCAAAACTCTGCCGTTCTCCCTGCCACATCTGACTTGTCCAAATGTTTATTTGATTCTACTTTGTTATTCATCCCCCCGTCTTTCCTGCGCAGCTCCTGACAACTCCTCGCAAGACTAAGGGACAGCTAACAAACTGTGATTGCTTCCTTTTAGGTCTCCCCCTCGGAATAACGCCAAATGGACGCCGTGCTGAGAGCCTCACCCCCCTCACCAACTGCTATGGAGGCATGCCAAGCCATGCAAGTGACCTTTATCACACCATGAATGCGAGCTCCGCCGTTCAAAGAGGACACAAGTAACCTTTTCTTGTTATCTAAGAAGGAGCTGTTGATCTGAAGAGAGGAGGGGAGGGTGGGGGGGGAAACAAGAGACAGAGGGAGAAGAAGAGTCTCCTAAAACAAACAAATAAACAAGCCGAACACACAACGACAGGATGCCAAAGCGGTCCGAGGAGATGCTCTTGGATCTGTGGATGTCCTTGCTGCTGGTGTGGATTACTTGTGTTCCCTCCGTGTCTGTGACTCCGATCACAGGCCAGTCCAGAAGTACACAGACTGGTGGGTCCGCAGTGGTGGCGAGCGGTCTTGGCGAAGGACAAAGATTACTGAGCCGCGCCAAGAGAGGATGGGTTTGGAATCAAATGTTTGTGCTGGAGGAATTTTCTGGACCTGATCCAATTCTTGTTGGCAGGGTGAGTGTTGTGATTGTCAGCATTATATTAAGCTCGCTTATCGTGTGGAAACATTAATTCGGCCATCTGAATGCTCCTTCCATTTTTTTCTCCTGCTTTTTCTGTTCTTCCCATGGGCACTGGGGGGAGGGGGAAGGGGGGGGGGGGGGTTGGTTGTCAAGGGGAAACAGAGATACGAGGGACACAAAATGCTTGTGCAAATAATTAACTCCCATCAACTTAATGGTGGGCACATTTCGAGCTTTTGCATTTGGACGTCCTTGAAGGAAGCAGAGTTTTAGTTTTCTGCTTTGCCCTCTAAAGGAATGTTCCAGACCGCGCGTGGCTACGCTCACATTTTCCATGCGATGAGACGAACTGCGAGGCTGATCCTGCAGCTACGGGCCACCTGCTCCCTGGCCTGAGTGGAAGTGTCAGGCAGCTTTCAGGGGGGAGTGGAAGGCGGCCGGCCAGCCCGGCCAAAGCAGCTTGTTCACAGCTCATTGCTGGGACTCACCTGGGGAGAATCAGCCTGGCAGCCACCTTTTTATCCTCCCCCCTCTTTTGAAACCCCCCATCCACTCTGGTATGGGCATGAACACAGGCCATCAAGAATAATATTTGATCTTGTTTGGTAATAGCTTCAGCAAACAGTTTATCAACACTAATATTTGATGGTTGGTGTTCCTTTGCTGTGTGCGAGATTTTCCTGCACACTAAAAAGTCCCGGGTCAAACTGCTGGGTTAAAAGGGGACCAACTAAATTCTGGGTTATTTCAACCCAGACATTTGGGTTGTTGCCCTAACTTCTGGGTTAAAATAAACCAATGTTTTAGTCCCAAAATTGTAGGGCTATGTGGACTACATATGACCCAACCTGTAAGTTGGGTCAAAAAATAACCCAATGTTCAGGGCTGGTCCCTTTTTAACCGAGCAGTGGGTCAAAAATAACCAATTATGGGTTATTTCTGACCCAGGAGTTTTTAGTGTGTGAACAGTTAAATTATTTCCGTCCGTTTCAGACGCGGCAGCCAGCAGGCTACTTCTGTTTTTTATCGCGCAAGAAAAATACACCACTCGAGTCCAAGTAAATACTTTAAATGTCACCCCCCCCCCCCCCCCCCCCCTTCAACTGGAGCATTGTCATATGGCTGCATCAATTAAACATTTGCCACCATGCGGGATTTGCACCTGTGTTTTCTGCATACAGTACAAACACAAAAACGCTGTTAAGTGATGCATTAATTTTTCAGTCGAGTCAATTAGGCAGCCTCTGCAGGATTGGACAATGGCTGCTCATCAGGATGCTGAAGGAAACAAACACTCTCAGGGGCCGCAGCGTCCACATGATACTGAGAATTGCAGATTTGGCCTTAAACCCAGCAAAAACTTATACAATGATGTTAAAACAAAAGGAAAATAAAGGATCGGTAATTCCAGCGTCTGGTTCCAGGCTGGGAACGTGGCCTCCTCTCAAGGCCTTTGCTAATGCAGTGGAAACTTGCCCGTAGGACAGGTTAGTCACAGGTACCAGTATCTCCCAGTTGAAGGACGGTGCAGGGACTGGTAGGGGGGTGAGGAAGAGCGTGGCTAGCCCCCTTTTGCAAAAGCAGTGATGATGGGTTGCGTTCACTGCAAGGTTAAGTGCTCGTGAGTGTGCCTGGCAGAGCCAAGATAAGTTGGTCCAAGATGGCACTGCATCGCTTTCACACTATAAATCTCCTTCCCTCTCAGTCCCTCCGTCTCTCTTTCTTCCCTTTTCTGTGTTTCTCACGCTTAATTAAAAAATGAATCAAATGGGTGGGAGGTGTGATTCAAATGGGTCATCCAGCTCTCTGTGTATTCTGCACAATTTTCTCTGCAGCGTGTGAGGCTGCCTGTGTCTGAGGTAGCGGCCGATTGGACTCCTTCCATCCCATAGTTTCTTTTTTTTTATATTTAGGTTTTTTTTATATATATATATATATATATCTGGAGCATTTTGAGCTTTAATTATATTTGCATCCCCAATTTTCGTCTTGGACCCGAGTGCTCTCGTCTCCAGGAAGTGTGTGTGAGAAAGATTGTACCATTGATTTTTTTACGCTGTGTTATCCGTGGTCTTCTCTCTCAGCAGAGCTTATTAGCATAAAGCCAGGAGAGGAGGGGGGGTTAGGAGGGTGAGGTGGAGGCGGAGGTGTGGAAGAGTGAGGACAGCCACAAGGCGTGACAGCCCCCCCCCCCCCCATCTCCCATGCCTTTTTTGCTGCTCTTCTTGAGCGCATCGTTTCTTGACATTGTGATTCACTGAGCGGCGTGTTCATCAGCCCCCGTCAGTCCTGCTGGCGTCGGGGAGGCAGACATGCAGTACCTGTTAAAGTGAAGCAGGGGAGACAGCTGTGAAAGCTTGTTGCTCAGCTGTAGCTTAAAAACCAACACGGAGTTGGAAAGGATTTTAGGATTACTCATCATGAGCCGAGGATGGCTCAGAAATATCCCGTCATTAAGGACAGAAATAGGCAAAACGTGGAAAGGTAGATAGACTTGAACTCCGTACTTGGGCAGAGCTTAGTTTGAAAAACAAGCTGGAGATACAGAAGCTTTTGGAGCCACTATAAACTTGGGGGGGGGTATTGGCAAAGACTTCATGATTCAATACGTCATGATATGATACACTATTGCAATATTGTGTTGCTGCGATATATTGCGATATTCTGGGCACCAGAGAATTTTAAAATGCAGCTTGAAATAAAGGTTGTATTTACATTATGTACATCAGATGATTGAAACAACAAAATGAGTCAAAATCAATGAAATTCAATTTATCTACAGTTGTCCTCAAAATTATTCATACCTGCCAATTAAAAAGGGGCAAAATTCACAACAGTGATTCAAATAACAAGAAAATAAAGAAACTAATAATAAATAGAAATTTACAAAACTATAGTTTAGTGAAATAAAATGTTGCTTTTGAATTGTGGTTGGAAACAATAATAAAAAAAAAAAAAAAAAAAAACTCCCAGGCATATTAAAGCACCTTTCCCATGAACAGTAGACCAAAAAAACCTCTTAACAGGTGTAGAAGACTTTTTAAACATTACAGAAAAGATCTGATTGCTTCAAAGCCCCATCATGCTTTTTGGATTGTTTTATTTTTTGTGTTTTTCTTTTTCTTTTTTTTTTTTTTACTTATTTTTACTTGAGTCATTTGAAAACTTCAGTACAAGTCATATCATACAATTGTTACATACAACAGGTGTATTGCATGTGGATTATACCACTGTGTCCATGAGAAACAAATATTAAAAGAAAAAGAAGAGGAAAAAAAACAAACCAGCCAACAACACAATGAAAATAAGGGCCTGTATCCTGGGTGTAAATTATTAAAACAGATCAGTTTGGGAAATATCTTTGAATTGCTGACATTCAACCATAAATGAGTCTATATTCATTTGTAGTCCTGCTATTATTCGCTCCATATGGTAAACGTTTTGTAGTTTGTTCTTCCACTTAGTTATGGTGGGGGGCTGAGGCCTAAGCCAGGAGACCGTAATCATTTTCTTAGCAATTATAAGTAGTATTTTGAGTAGGGAGAAATTACAATCTAATCTAAAGTTGTCAGGGAATAATCCCAGCACTGGGAAGTTTGGCTCTAATGGAATTTCTGTATCTAGACATTTTTTTATTTCACTTTTATCTTTCCAGGACTTTATTCATTTTGGACAGTCCCAAAATACATGATTATGGTCTCCCACAAGACCACAGCCCCTCCAACATCGGTCTGACGTTTTACCAAACTTGGGGTCATAAAGGGGGTTCTGAAAAATCTCACCTTGGCTTTCCATTCAAACTCTCAGATTTGGGCCTCAACGACTGTTCCCAGTCTTCATTTTCAATTATTATATTCATTTCTAATTCCCATTTTTCTTCAGTGTCTAATGTATTCACAGCACCTTCTTGTTGTAATAATTTATAAGCATGACAGACAAATTTACTACTAATTGTTCCTTTAATTACTGAACTAAAAAGTTTCTATATTAGAGGGTGGAGCCTGCCAGAAAGTCAAATAATTATGTTTATGTAAGTAGTGCCTTAGTTGTAAATATTTATAAAAATCTTGGGTTGGAAGATGATTTTTTGTTGGAGCTGCTGAAAGAAAATCAGTATTCCACTTTCGATCATGTGACCCAGCATGGTAAGGCCTTTTTCAGCCCAATTTTTAAAACCAGACGCAGGAGGGAACTCCGGGTTATGGTGGATTTTTGTTAATCTACAGAGAGTTAGGAATATTAAGTGCCTTTTTAATATTTAGCCATATAGACAAAGTAGTTTTAACCCATCCATTTACAACAGTTTTCTTTTGTTTTATGCATCAGGATTTATAAATGGAACCGTGTCAAGAAATGTCTCTGGACAGTCACCTTGTTCCATTCTACACCATATGGAGTCATCCTCTTGACAGACTCAGGTCAATATTGACCTAAACTGAGCAGCATAATAGTCTTTTTTTTTTCTTTTTTTTTTTTTTTTTTATATTTCTTTCGAACCACAATTCAAAATCAATGTCATGATTTTCATAGAATTTTTATTTATGATTACTTTTGTCAATTTCAACTTATTTCAACTTATTTCAACTTATTTGTCCTTCTTTAATTGGAGGGTATGAATAACTTTGATTACAACTGTATGTACCATTTATTAGACTTGGACAGGTTTCTTGGACTTGTATCTCAGAGTAAAACCATTTACAATCGTCCACCTGAACAAAAATATTTCTCACTTTGGGAAATTCCAACTGAACAGATGCACAAGTAAAAATAAGCTTTTAAAAACAATGTTACCAGAGCTGAGCTGTAATGGTATAAATGTACACAAACTCATGTGAAATAAGTAAAACAGTAAAACAAAGTAGTATGTGTATATTATTACAAAAGAAAAATAAACATTTTTGTCAGTGCTTTATAAACAGGGTGGTGAATGAGAACCTGGACACACAGTCTAACTTGTACTTTTCACTGTGTGTAAAGTTTAACCTGAACCTGCAGAAGCACATAGGTATCAGTGGAAAGCAGGGACTTTTCTACATACTGGGCTGTTTCAATCAACAAAATCTCACGAGATTTTATCATTCCATTACAAAATCTTGCGAGATTTCATGAATATCGCAACATAGAATATCAAGATATTTCAGTGTATTGATATTTTGTCACACCCCTACTATAAACCATACAGGGGGCAGAGATGAGGGGCCGAGCAAGCGTTGCTCTGATTAAGTAATAGAACAGGAGCTCTGAAATCATGCTGAAGACTTCCCCTCATTCTACTCTGCTAATCCAAACCATCATCCATGTTTTTCGCACAAAATTTGCCTCTTTTGTCAAAGATATTTCAATAATTAAAACATGCAACAAAGCAACTCAATTACAGCAGCCCATTAAAGGCAAAACATTGTCTCAGAACACAAGACAAGCAAGGAACAAATCACTGTGTTTGCACCACAGAGATGTGGGGATTTATTTCCTTTGTAGTGAGAGGCAGATTGATTGCAGCTGAAAATTTAAAGAGTCTCAAACATGACTTCTTTATACCTTTTAACTTGCAATCATTTACCATATGGTGTGTTGGGATTAATAATGATGGCTTTCAGGAATTCAGCGCAGAAGTGGTAAACTGACTGATCCTTCATTCCATTGTCCAACGCTTTCATCCACTACAACATTGTGTGTGTTTTTGCACAAAGAGAATTGCTAATAAACCATTAATATTCATCAATTCAGGCCGAGCTGAAGGATTGGAGGACTGACAGTGATACAGCCGGAAAAAAAAAATGCTTTGATTACTGATACAGCAAAGAAAACGGATGTGTTGGTTTGGAAAATAATGGCTTTGTCTTTCCTGGTGGGGGCTGTTTGGGTAAGAAACACAAGGTTTATACTTCTTAACAAACTGTTCGGCAGGATTTGTCAAAGTTATTAGCATCAGGGTGGAGATGGGAAGAGTTGACCGAGTGTTTGCAGGAAGTACGGCTGATTTTCTTTGGCAAAACAAAAGCGACTCATCAAGAACTGCGACCTGATTTCATGACAAAACAAATGCGTATTTGTGCAATGCTGCAGCATCAGAGCTGAGAAAACATATAATTACTGCTGGTGCATTTTTGCCACACTGGTGTTGATCTGAAATGATGACATGATATGTGTGACCTGATGAACTTACACAAGAGAGGATGCTTGTTTGATTTAGAGACATTCCCCATAGCATTTTTTTTTAAATTACTAACAGCAATACCAGTACTGATACTAGTATGCTATTAAAAGAATATCATATTCCACCTACATGACTGTGATATGATTATGATCAGGTAAGGCCTGGATCAGGTTAAACTCTGTAAAACATGAATGAATACAGCAGATTGAAGCCATTTATTTTTAAATACAGTCTTACTGGTAGGAGAATCCAGTACGAAATACTTCCTCACCAGCAGCATGATTACAATTACCTCCTTGTCTGGGGTTCCTACATATTTTTGAAGATAAATTACAGACTTTCAGACTTTTTCGGACCTTTTTAAGACCACTGAGAACAGAATGTAAAGCATTTCATGGTTGGGATGTGCCGGCATAAAACACAGGGAGAGATTGCAAGTCAGATGTGTGCTGTCTGTCCTGACGCACACTCCCAGTTGGTGGTGGTAAATTCACATCACTTGCCAATGCCAACGCCATTAAACATCAAAGAAGAAGTACAGATGTTTCAATAAAGGGTATCGTTTAACCAAAATAAGTTGTTTTTACTTACCCAGACACTTTAAAAACAATATTTAAAAGCGTAGTCATGATACCATGGTATACAGTGAAACTGTGATATTTTAGCTCAAGGTTATCACCGTCAGAATTTCATACAGGCACATGCCTATTTCATGGCCACACTGGTAAAACCACAGATCCCTCTACAATTACGGAGAAAATGTCACGAAAGATAGATCGAACAACAACCGCACATAAACAGAGCATATACCGTATGTTAAAAAATAAAAAAAAATCTCACAAATCCACCAAATTGTCATGTCACTATAAGGATGCTTTCTTGTACCTGTGAATAAAAGCTTCCCGTGTGTGTGTCAGGTTAAATGTTCCCCGCTCTTTTCTACCTGCAAGTCAGCGATTAATTGGTTCCTTCTTTCATTATCTTGGTTGGGTTGGAACAGGAGGAAAAAAGCTAACTATCGTCACTTTGTGGATGTGTGTTTGTGTGTGTGTGGGCGCGTTTATGATACATTATGGGGACCATTTCACATATTTTATCATCACCGTGAGGATGTTTTGCCTTCGTGGGGACATTTTCTTGGTTCCCTTGGGTCCAAACCCCGTTTTGAGGGTCAAGATTAGGTTTTAGAGATTAAGTCACAATTTGGTTTTGGTTAGGATTAGGGCAAGGGTTAGGTTTAGACAATCAGTTATAGGCGTTAGGTTTAGGGTAAGGGGCTAAGGAATGCATTATGTCAACAGATGTACCCCACGGGGATAGAAAACCAGACTGTGTGTGTGTGTATGTTCGCTTTACTTGAAAAAAATACGCAAACTTGCTGCCTTAGGAAAATTAAGTATTCAGTAATAGAAGTGATTAAGTAGAATAAATTAATGGTTTAAGTTTGAACTTGATAAATGTGATTAAGCTGTGAGTGAGTGAGGTTGTGGAGAAAACTTGATGTGATTAATTTCACATAAATTAGATGAGATGCTTCACATAAACTTCATTTTACTTTGGAGCATCATGGGAATTTCAAATTCATCTTACTTTTAAGAAATTGATGAATGCAGAATTGTTTTTGCTATGTGGTAGGGACTTTTTCTGGGTGGGTTTTAGCCAGAACTAATATCAGGTCAAAAACGTTTCTGTTGCTGTACAGCAGCTGCTGGATAAAAGGTATTAAATACAGGAATAAACAATCAAGTTGAGAACAGTCACATGACACTATTAACATTATGTATAAATCCTTTGTGAACAATCTAATTTATAGTTGAAAGAAGTGAACTGCATTGTGGGAAACCTACTCCCTCACCATCACTATTTTACTTGTACATAATTTAATTACACTGTTTCAATTTAGGTAAACTATCCAGCATTTTGCCCTCCAAAGTTCTTACACCTTATTTAAGATTCGTGTTACTAACAACTAAGTTAAAATTAAGTTCTATCTACAGTACTTGATGTATTCTATTAAAAGCAAAGTTGCATTTTACAGTGTACCATATGAAATTCATGACCACAACTGTCATATTTGAGGATGTTTTAACACATTAAATGCAGATTTGTAAATTTGAGACTCTGCAGGAACCATGTGGTCTAACAGGTTTCAGGTGATCAGGTCTTCCTCGCCCCTCTAAAGCAGCAGGCTGCAGCACAGTGCAAAGTTAAGAGCAGTGAAGAAGAGCTGTGTCAGAGCCAGAGATAATCTGTATAGAGATTCATGTTTTTATAAATTATGTGGTATCAGATTAGTGCCTGAAACCCATATTTGCCCATACGAATACCAGACTTTTTGGCAGTATTGGCGGCGTTTCCTCCAATACTTAAGCTTATCTAATGCCAGAGGATGGTTATTATCATTACCTCCATTAATATCATTGTTATTACAGTTATTATTTACATAATTGTTATATTTATTACCATTATTATTACATCTACTGCTATTACTATTCTATTGTTACTACTGCTACCAACACCACTGTATAAGTATTCCACTCTATGGATAATGTTATCTCTACTATTAAGATTGTTACCATTGTTACTATTTATATACATTTATATGCAAACACCAATTTTAATTTCACCCCTCAGCTTTTTCCTCTCTTTCTTGTACCTTCTTTCTCTTTATCTACATTTTCACCTACATATTTGACAGCATCATGTTTATGTGTAAACCTTGTTCTCGGAAGTTGATTTACTCAGATATAAAAATCCTCCCTTTCTTTCTTTGTTTTCCTTTTCTTTTATCCACTTTTTCCCATTTTGCCTACTTTTTATACATCACCTCTATCTGCACTTCCATTGTAAATGTTTTTGCCTGTCAATACACATTTCACTGTAAATATTGTCACAATTTACAATTGTAAAAAAAGAGTACTGGAGGCATTTCTGATACTGGTATCGGGACAACTCTGGTTTGATTCCACCGTCCTTTTCTCCCCGTATCAATTCATTACTCATCATTTGGGTTCAATGTTAGAAGTACATGAAGTGCTTGGAAAAGTACACATTGTTATGGTCAGCACATTTCAAATACTTTTTGCCTTGTACTGTTACGTGTTTTCTTTTCTCTTTGCTGCTTCTACGATCTTAACTGCCACTACATGTTGTGTGACATCATCTATCATATCTGGTGCAGGCTGTTGCTGCTCTCTCCGTCGCTGTCCTCCACCTCCACCTCTGCCCTCATCTCTTTCTCTCTCTGTCTGTGACGGGGTGATTATGGCGAGCCTGAGTAAAAGCTTACCCCCGGGGCTGGCGCTGTGCGGTACAGTGACACTGTTCGAATTTCTCTGCGATGTGAGGCCAGACTGAGCCCTGAATGCAGCGTGGGACCCGGCCGCCGCTGATTTACAGAAGATCAAAGGCTGATCCAATGACTCCAGCTGACTCTCGACTCCAGCGTTGACGATTTTGCTTGTGAGAAATGCCAATCCCCCACCTTTTTTTTTTTGCATCTACTCCAGTTCCCGCCGTTTAGCTGGTATCTCTGCCTTTTGATTGATGGATGAGGAGTGGGAGTTAATGAGAATATTAGCCGAATTATTGCCAGTGATTGATAGCCATTATGACACGTAAATTACAAGCATTGGCTCAGATATAATAAATTCTGAAACATAGCCTAAATTAGATCCAGGTTCCAGTGCCATAGTGAGAGGGTTGAAGCTAAAAGCTGTTATTAAATCCAGGAAAGGAAAGCCCATCAGTGTTTGTTGGACTTCATTTCATTTCCATTTGGTTTCTCACACCCACAACAGCTCCTGAAATACCAGCTCTATAATCTCTCTTCAAGCAGCCCCACACAGATCTGTATTGAGCTGCAGTCTAGCAGCTGCTCCTCTGTCTCGCAGCCCTTAGATCTCCATCCCCACCTCATGTGTAATTTAGGAAAAAAAAGAAAACATGCTAACATCTCTCTGTCCACGGTTTCTTCCTCTCTCCCTGGTTCCACGCTCATCTCTCCCCCCAGGGCTCACCTGTATAGTATATCACTAATGCCAGCCGGGCCATTATATCAATGGGCCATGGCCACTGCCTCCCTCTTGCTTTCCAATCTCTCTCTGAGTCTGTAATAAAACACTGGCCACTGCGATGGCTCTGATAGAGCTGTGGGATCACATTAGTGCTGCCCTTGAAGAGCTTGACAGGTTGTCTATGGCTTTGTATTGTCGTCCTGGTTCCCATTAACAAGCTGAGTATATGTATGCGCATGTGTGTGCCGTGCGCCAGTCCATTCAGCGGCACGGCAACAGACTGAAAGGAGATGAGCGGACGCAGCCCTGGATGGAGTATATTTAGACACGAGGGTTATGTTTGCAACAGTAAATACGGCGTGTCCGTGCAGCTTTATGGCTGGTGTGTCTTTGCAAACATTTGCCGAGGTGTCAGCGCGCTCATATTTATGAAAGATGTCGCTCCGAACTGCACGGCATGTGCTCAGAGCAGAAATTGCAGGTTTGAAATCTGCAGCACTTTAAATTTACAGGTGACCTTATCCTCTCTGGCATTATTACTTTCCCCATATATTGATATTGCTTGTATCTTCAAATGTTATTGCGGAGAGTTTTTATTTTTACCAGCCCTTCTATGATGATTTAGAAGATGTGGTGTCGTGTTTATTTACATTTCATCATTCCGGAAATATCCCTCATTCCCTTCCTCTTTATGTCTTTTTAAACACGCAACACTTCCAGCCACGAAGCTCGTGCCTGTCCCTCGCACGCATCGAGCAACTGCTGCGCATTAAATTGCACGCTGCATTTTCTTCTCGTGCATTTTCATATGGGAGCTGAAATCATGTTTCAGCTCAGTGTATCATAAGGAGGCACATGGAGCGTCTGGTCCGTGCTGCCTGCCAGCTCTCCTGTGTACATGCATCAGCTGCAATAATAATTTAACAGGAAAGCACATCCATTCACAGGGCTTCAGAGTCCCTGAGCAAAATAACAAGCTTGCTGCTATCACTCACATCTGTGGCTCGGCGTGATTAAATCCATGTTGTTCGGCAAGCAGCTCATGCGGGGGCCACTTTCCCGAGCTTCTACATCACTGCTAATTCAGAGCAAATGGCCCCTTTATGGTTTTTAGCCCTAAACTGCGTGGCCGTGACTGGCACGCTCCCATGTCAGCGTTTGTCTTAACTCTTCCAGCTGAAATCCAGAGAATTCCCGGACTCTCATTAAGACCCAATCTCCACCCTCTTTTAACTACTTTGCCTCCCCTCCCCTCCCCTCTCCTCTCCGTGGCTCGTCGGGTTTGGCCTGCGCTGGCGGTGCTGAGGGGGAGCGCTTAGCAGGCTAAATCATCTGGCTCTCTGCCTTGAACTTTGCTCTAACTAATTTATAGGAATTAAAGTAGCTCACCTAAAAGGCTCAGCTGTGCTGTCTCGTCTAAATCAGCTTTTTTTCTTTCCAAACTTATGATCTTTTGTTCTCTTTTGGTTTGGTTTTGCTCAGATTATATATTTTCAAAGCACTCTGTAAATTTCAGTTATATTACCATAAATTTCTACAGTACGATACAGATTACTGTAGTCCCCAGAGCTTTCCACAGTACCATGCTGGTTGCTGTGATTTTCCAGAGTACACAATATTACTCTAAAATTTTTAATGGTTGCTGTAATTTTTCCCAGTATGCTACTGTGAATTTTCACTGTACTATACTGGTTGAGTTTTCTATAGTGCACAATATGTAACTGTGTATTTCTACAGTACTGCAGTGGTCACTGTAAAAGTTTATAGCACTGTACAAGTTACTGCCATTTCCTACAGTAAATAATGTTACTGTAAATTCCAATATATTATTCTATGGTACTACTAGCTACTGCCATCCCCTACCGCAGGGCTTCTCAATCCTGGTCCTCAGGGACCCCTGCCCTGCATGTATTCCAGGTTTCCAACTCCACCACACCAGATTCAGATCAACTCAACTGCTCATCAACTTCTTTGCACCTGACTCAGCCTTTCATCTGAGTCAGGTGTGTTGAAGTAGGAATATCTTGAAAACTAGCAGGGCAGGGGTCCCTGAGGACCAGGATTGAGAAACACTGCCCTACCGTACACAGTATGTTACTGTGAATTTCAGTTGATTATTGTGAATTTCTGCAGACCGTTATGGTTGCTGTGATTTCCTCTGGTCCACATGATGTTATTGTGAAATTTCACTCTCCTGTAATGCTTGCTTTGTATTTTACAGTAGTGGTGATATTTCTGTGACTTACTACAGTAAAACTTGGTGTGCTTTGAATTTATACAGCACTACGTTTATTACCGTGATTTATATGGTATTATGCCAATTACTGCTTATTATACAGTATTTGACTTTAGAAACATTCACAATAACTAACTTTACAGAAACACAGTAAATCACTGTGTTTTTTACAGTAATTTTTCACAGTGTAAGAGAAGCATTTGCAGTTTAAGAGACTTAAGCCTCTTGGCTTTTGTCTTGTTGAGAGATTTAAATGATTTCTTAGACAAAACATCCACCCATGCATAATCATACTGTATCAGTTTAGATGCCTAAATGAAGAAGACAAGTGAGCAGAGTTCCGCTTACTTATGAATATGCACTGTTCTCTCGTCAAATCTTTGGCCAAGAATCAGTCGCTGTAAATGTGGCTACAGTTATTCAAATCTGATTATTCAAAATCAAAAGATTATGATTATCTGAAACCTGCTAATTGGCCCTTGCCTCTGACATAGTTGTGGGCATAAGCAGCAGTAGAAGCAGCTACAGATTCTTGCTCCATGTTTGGCTCAACTCCCCAGGAAGCTCCTCTCCTCTGGATAGATCCCTGTGTATGTGAAATGCTGCAGGCGGCTGCAGGCAGCTTATCCCCGCACCTCCCCTCCAAACCGCGTCCCATCAGCCAAACTGGGACTGCTGGAGTAATCTTGTTAAGAATGGATGTTGTTATTGTGCGGCTGGATATGCAGCATTTGGCTTCACGGTTTGCTGGGAGCGCACGTGGGCTGGAGCAGAAGAGACAATGGGGAGGGAGCTTTGGATCGGGGGTGTGTGGTTGGGGAGGTGGTGAGTGCCTATTTCTGCTACTTAAAAGATGACAGTCCTCTTTTTACTCCTTCTCGTAGCCCCTCCTCGTGCTCCGCGTACAGTAATAGCAACAAAGCAGCATCGGTAAACAATGGATGTGACATTTACTTGAAGATCGGTGTCTTCACCTATAACAGGTATTAAAGATGATGATCATCATCACAGGCGAGTGGAACGCGCAGGGTTGCTCACCTCAATCACCAGGTTGACAATAAAAAAGAGAAAGAAAGAGGAATCAATGGCCGTGTCCTTTGCACTTTTCTCCCCCTCAATGGAAAAAATTCCTAACTCGGGTATCTGGGTGCCAGCAGACTGTGGCTTTGACCTTTCTCTCAAATGAATTATTTTGGTTTAATGATCCCCTCTGCAGAAAGAACAAAATGATAGCTAAAATAATAGGCAAGGGACACGAGAGGGAGGTGGTGTAAAAGGGCAGTACCCCCCCCCACTCCTCCTGCTTTATCCTCCAGCCTTGCTTAGAATCGGAGAGGACACCTGATTCTCTCTAATAATACCACTTCCATGTGTTTGTGTCTCCAAGGTGCCTGTGATACATCCAGCCTGCTCCTTATAAATCAACTAACTTGAAGAAAAAGTAGGTGGTAATAGAAACACACGCTGCCTCACATGCGCGTGTTTGAAAAAGTGACACTTTTAGATTTTTTCCCCTTCCTTTATGTTTGATTAAGTCTTCTTTTTCTTCATTCACATCAGAAAAAGGGGGAGGAACGTGGAGGGGATAGAGGCGGTGGGGGCAGCATGAAAAATTCAAAACGTTATAATATAAAATCCAGATGAATCATGAATGGTTAATGGGATTCAGGGCCGAGCACGTTGGATGTTGAAATTGTTCTCAAAGAATGCCGTGGTGTGTGTGTGCATCGCACATCCAGGGACGCGACATAGTGGTGTCGCCCTTCTCAGCTGCTCTCTAGATGGCAACAAAATGAGGTGTTGAGGGAGTGAATGGAAGATGCCGGAAACATGTGAAAAGCTTTTAGGGATTGGAGGCCTTCTGTTGTTGAAGTCTGGCTAATTGCCTTCATCCTGAGCTGCAACTACGTGTTCTGCTCGTGGCGTGGACGTACACTGACTACCTATCTGATAACAAATCTTTGCTGATGCCCACGCTCTTCAATTGTTCCTGTGTATAACGTCTGCTGTTATGAATTATAGAACATCCACTTAGTGTAACATTGTCATATTTAAGTTTGATGAAAGATTAGTTTTGGGGGTAGAATGAAACCACTCTGCAGAGGCAGACAGTTACATCTGAAACCTTACTGTTTAGATAAAATTTCAAATGATTAGGGATGTCCAATATTATCGGCTGATATCAGCATTAAAAATGTGATATCGGAAAATATTGGCATCTGGTTTATTCATCAAATCTCACAAGATCTCGTTCTGTTACGAAATCTCGCAAGATCTTGTTCCTTTGGCAGCGGTCCAGCATGTAGAAAAGTCCCTGTCATTCAAGAAGAACCTAGCTGCAGCCAGAGCCACGCCAAACCACGCCCCGACAGCCATGCCCACTGCAAGCCACCCCCACTGTAGGATTGAGTGGAACCTAACCCTAACCCTAACGACCACCCGCCCATGTCACTACAAACTATGCCCATTTTCATTCCAAACCACACCCAGTTTCATGACACGCCTCTGGGTCTGCGGCTGCAGCTTGGTATACTTGTTATTCTGGAAGAACTTCATATCCCAGCATTCCTTTTAGAGTCGTGTGACTACAGTGCAGCTGCTGCTGCTACAGACTAGGGCTGCTATGATTAGACGATTAATCGACTAATCATTGACTATCAAAATAGTCTGCGACTCATTTCATCATCAACTAATTGTTTATTGTTTTTAAGCTTTGTTTTCCCCTCAAAATTCCTGCTGCCTTGTCTGCCTTTCTGCCTGGTCAGCTCTTCTTGAATTGTATACACACACACGCACTACCAGTCAAAGGTTTGGACACGTTTTTCCATTAGATTTAATGAAAAATTGCCCAAACTTTGGACTGATACTGTAAATATGCTACAATGTTTGTATGATCCAATCGCCAAAATAATCGTTGACTATTCGAGTATGAAAATATGTGTTTGTGGCAGCCCTACTACAGACTGACTTGCTTTGAAGCTGCAAATAATATGTCCAATTTCAAGTTGTTGGTTAAGTTACCAAGTTGTCAGAAACACTATAATTAGCCACATGTTGGCTAATACCTGCTAGTATCTGATATATGGCAGCCAGATGCCCAAAATGAACTCCTCTGGCTGAGTTAAAGGGGAAATTATTTTTTTTCTAATCTGGACCTATTTTCTAGCATGAAATACATTCATTTACTCACCAAGACAGTTTTGGTGCAACTTGAATTCCTTTAGGAGATATTTATGTTACCTTCATGTGGTATCGTATTTATGGTAAATACTAAAGTCCGGCATCAAAATTGCACTTGAACACCCACTTATGTCGTAATTTCCACTGGGGAAATGGAAAAATTTTATGATGCCCGAGTTGCTGAGATGAAGTAAACTTTGACCTTTAAACATGGGGGAGAGCAATGAAAATATCCTGAATGGAAAGCAATACATTCTGTTTAAAGTTTTCTGCTGCTGTTATGTGGTTAGTTTGTAGTCAGGATAATTCTGTGACGCACAGAACTTTAATAACATATCCATTTAAACTTAGTTTTGTTTGTATGAAATATGGTTATTGTTTGGTTTACTTCCTCAGAGCAGATGCTAGCTAGAAGCTAGCTAGCTAGCTAGCTAGTCAGTCGAAGATAGCCTCTATTGTTAAACTTCATTACGACAACAAAACACTTGAACACAACGCACTGGTAATTTCCATTTAACAAGTGGAAAGGATCATCTTTCCCATACCACATGAAGGCAGCATTAGATCCACTCGAGATCAGCGTATGTCCGATATAATGTGAGTGATGCGGGTAACCTCACACAGCCTCTAAATAAGGCATTATCTGCCACTAACTCCTTCATTTCACCAATGTTTTGTTACGAAACATAAGTCAGACCCCCTGTGATAGCAAGTGAATGCTATGGTGTCAAACATCCCTAGAAATAATGATGTGAAACTGAATGGACCTTGTTGGCAAACTGAAATGTGCATCTGTAAGGCAGATGAAACTCTGACACAGCTGTTGTTTTGGAACTTTTTTCCTGTTTTTCAAAGCTGGATTGATTTTACATTTGTGGGAAAGGTGTCTGAGCTCCCATAGCAGCAGCTCCCTGATATCAGAGAGGCTGCATAGCTCGCAGCCCGGGTGTCCATGGTGACCTGCACACTGGTGAATGTTTTGTATCCTTACAAGATTTGAGTCCTCTTTTCAGACACCCCACACAAGTTTGTTATGCAACATTGTCTCTGAGGCTGGATAACCAGCTAAGCCCAAGCTTTAATCCACTCCATTTCTATCCTTAAGGACTAGCTTGATCAATTGCACATTTTTCTATAATTTGATGCAGACCAGACAGTAGTCTGAGGTTCTCTGAGGGTTTTAGGGACTCTGTGGGTCCCTGAGGGACAATGCATCTTTATTGGCTTTTATCTGGCTGCATTTCGCATTAAATGTGAGAACACTGGAGTGATGTAACAACTGGGGAAGGGTGTAAATTACAGGTTTGCTTAAACAATGTTATAACTCAATCACTTCCATTCATGTCAAATCTCAAAAAGCAACTATAATAACCAAATAAAATTTTCTGTTCTGTTATTTTAACAAAAAATAGACTGGACCATAATTTGTATATTGCATATTTCTCATTAAAACTCTACCTTTTACTGTAAAAAAATATGTAAAAAACACAAATTTGAGGTGGGAAATATTTAAAAAATGTGGTATGATTAACAGGGAAATACTATATTGTCACAAATATGTAATCAAACTGAAATTAACGGTATTATGCTGTTTACATTACAGATTTTGCAGATGAGTACTGTTAAATTAATGGTATAAAACTGTTTACAGTTCAGCAAGAACACATTAATTTATACAGAAATAAGACGTTGAAAATACAGTAAAAATTTTCTGTTCTGTTATTTTAACAAAAAATAGACTGGACCATAATTTGTATATTGCATATTTCTCATTAAAAAAGAAAAACCGAAGTCCCATGCGACTTATGTGACTCATTCGTTCGTTCATTCATTCATTCATTCATTCATTTTATTTTTTCCCTGTTCATTATGCATTTTTTGACTGATGCAACTTATATTCAGGAGCGGCTTATAGTCCGGAAAATACGGTAAGACATTTTGGTTGTTAAGCACATACAGTAGACTGTATCAACCTTTGATAAATACATTGACTTTTACTAAATGATTATTCAACTGATGTGTCGACATAGATCCGTGTATTTTTACACCTTAAGTATGTCATGATAGTTTTTATTGAAGACACTTTTCCCAAAGAGCAAAATATTTGTAGTTTTTGCCCTTGACAAACTCAGCCAGTAACGATCCAGCCAGTAGCTTTAGAGATGCAGTTCATGTTCATGCTGCTGGATTTGGGTCGGGTCTTCAAGTCAAGTGAAGGTAAATTTAAAGTGAAGTTAAACAAAGTCACATGAAGAAGAAAAATTGTGCCAATCTCCTTCTACTGTGGTGATAGCTGGGGAATTAAGTGTCTGCTAAAATAAATAAATGCTAAATCAAACAAGAAACTTTTCATGTTGCTGTCATTCGCTGTGGAGAAAAGCATTGGACACGGAAGTCCGTAGTACACACTGCAACAGCTCCGTGATTAATAGTACTGACAACACAGTACCTGATCCAGTGAAAATGCTCAGACTCTAATTTTAGTCGGTTAAACAAAGTTAATGTGAACAATTCCAGATGTTCTTTCTGAAGCGATTCTTACAAAATATTACTGTGTTGGATTGATGCTCTTTGATCGATTTAGATCAATGTATTATAATACCCCAACACTCAGCTAGTGGTGGGTATTAAAAGCTGCATACCTTTATTATCACCTCAGTAAACTCTGGGCTATGCTGTTGGCTCATGAAGCTGTGGTTTGTTTAACGTATAAACACTGATGTTTATATAGATGAAAAATGAACAAAAACTTATATGTTGCTGGAGCTGTGTTGATGTCTCCAACAACCGTAGGGACTAGCGTCATCTGGACCAACAACTGCAGTTATGTCAATAAAAATTCCCCTAATGGTGAGAATCTTCCTTCTAAAATAAACTGCTACAAGAAGGCCCCGTTAGAGGGGTTTTATTAACTGTGCAAAGACTTATTATAGACCAGCTTCACCACAAAACATATAAAAGCTATGTATGTCTGCTTGTCCAATATGTAGTAAGAGCAAAATCCATGGCTGGATGTTGTGCGGTGGGACTATATGTGTGTATAAATGTGTAAACTTGACATAAATAATTTCAGACCTGTTTAACCAGCATTTTGCAACCTGTAACCTTATTGTGTTTCTTAAATTTATAACCCTAACCATTCTGAGGTGAGAGCTCAGGAGAAAAGTAAAGAATCATGAGCTGGAGAAGAAGAAATATACAATAACTGTGTAGGAACCATTGTGCAGGAA
The DNA here is from genome assembly GCA_023101725.1 of Atherinomorus stipes. NCBI lineage: Eukaryota > Metazoa > Chordata > Actinopteri > Atheriniformes > Atherinidae > Atherinomorus > Atherinomorus stipes. Next base: position 307,581 of record JALJCO010012117.1, on the reverse strand, counting down.
AAGTGTTGACCCACTGATCTCCTGCACAGCTGAGTTAAAATGTCACAAATATCCATAGATAATCTACTATTAGAATCACTCTTCTCTTGCATGCATAGCCAAGTGGACACCAGCAGGACAAAGTGAGCATCCTCTCTTAACTCACTGGCTGCCAAAGATGTCTTTTCAAATTGTCAAAAGACGTCTTTTAAGGATTTAACAAGCAGATGCAGGACACTCTGGGGGGACTTGTTGGTGAAAGTCACACTTGAATTGTGTTATTTGGCTTAATTATCACCAGATCTGCTAGATGGCAGTGCCAGATAAGCTTATGAATATGTTGTGGTGAAGCAGGGATTCAAGAGTTTAGTGTTTGGCGAGAGATGTGGACAACACGGCAACAAGGCAACGAAAATCAAAGCCATTCAGGCAGCTCAAAGTATGCATCGTGGGGGTTTGGTAATGGAGAATGTCATGATTGATCAAAACCATTATCAATGGACAACTTGGTGTACCACCAGCCTTCATGAATGAAAGTGTGTCGCGCTGTTAGCATCATGGTTCCTCATGTGAGCGGGCACTTTCATCTGAGCAACCCGGCTGATCTGCTGGATCTGGATCAGAAGATAAACCTGACTCAGACCTAGACTGGTCGGGATGGATGAATGGATGGATGGATGGATGGACAAATAAATGGATTTTGCTTCTGCTCCGCTCATTTTGACACCATAGACCATGATATCCTCTTGACTCGGCTGGAGACCTTTGCAGGCATAAAGGGTGCAGCTCTTAAATGGTTTTTGGTCCTGCCTCTCAAATAGGAGCTTTTCTGTCTGGGCCATGTGTCCTCCCCAGTCTCCTTTGTAATATGGTGTCCCCCAGGGGTCACTTCTGGCACCTGTTCTTTTTGCCTCATATCTGCTACCCTTGGGATCTGTTTTTAGAGAACATGATGTATCTTTCCATTGCTTTGCAGACAATATCCAAATTTACTTTCCAGTAACTGTAAGTGATAGCTAGTTTGTAGTTAAAACATAGCAGGATGGTCTTAAGGAAGTGCAAGCTTTGATGATTCAATTTAAATAAAGATGAAACCAAAATCTTAGTGTTTGGTCAGCCCTTTTCTTGGACATGACAATGTTATTGGTCCTATGTTTTCATACTATCGCCCCCTCATAACAAATCTAGGTGTGATAATAGACCCCTCCTTTAAATTTGAAAAGCATATCAGCAACGTCATAAAGGCTAGCTTCTTCCAGCTGAAGACCTTGGCTAAAATTAAAATGCATCTCTCCCAGGCTGATTTTGAAAAAAACCTTTGTTTCCTCCCATCAACTGGAATGCGCTGTATGTAGGTCTAGACCAGGATTCCTGGAGACGTCTTCAGTGCATCCAAAACACTGCAGCTTGTCTGCTGGCTAAACTAAGGGGCGGGATCCCATTACCCCGGCCCTACATGCCCTCCATTGGCTTCCAGTCAGTTACCACATAAATTTAAAAATTTACTGACTGTTTTTAAATGTCTGCACTTCTTGGGCCCTTCCTATCTATCAGAGATGTTGTAGCCTTTTACCCCCCCAGAGCCCTGAGGTCAGCTGAGCAGCTTCTGCTGGTTGTTCCCAAAGGTCGACTTAGGTCCAGAGGCAGTCGGGCCTTCTCTGTTGCAGCCCCAAAATTATGGAACAGTCTCCCTTTTTATATAAGATCTTCTCAGTATGTGGGACAGTTCAAAACTAATCTGAAAACATTTCTTTTCCCCGGCTTTCACAGCTAAAAATTAGCATTTTTGTATAAATATTTTTTTGGAATTCACAGTTCATGTCTTTTAAAATACTTTTTTAAATATATGTTATTTACACTTCGTTTTTCCTGTAAATCTTTATATTTCACTTGTATGTTCTCCTTTTTAAACACATTTTACAGTAAATTTTTGTATAGTTTTGCTACGATTATGATGTGTAGCACTTTAGTCAACCGAGGTTGTTTTAAATGCCCTATGCAAATAAATTTGAATTTGAATTTTGAAGTGGATGGAGGGAGGGAGGATAGGAGGGACGGAGAGATGGATAACTTTTTGAGGGGTCAAATGCAATGTGAAACAAAATTGCTGCTGAGTGAATAAATTAAGGCTATTTTGCCACCAAAACCCTTTTTTGTTTGTTTTATCAGTGGTGCTTTTGTTGTTTCATAGAAGTAAACAGCTTTACAGATGTTTGAGATTATAAATAAAGTAAAAAAAAAATAAATACTGGCATCAAGGTCACTTTTCAGCTTGAAGTGCTCCTTTGAACAAAAAGCTAGTTTTTTTGGTCAAAAGCTGCATTTTTGCTGCAATGTTCTGTTGCACATTACTAAAGAATGGTTAAAGCTAGAACAAAAACGTTTTTCTTATTAAAGAGTCTACACTTTCTTTTGGTAGTTTCCATGTTTTTGCAGCCCTAGAACTCAATATTTTCTGTATTGACTACAGATGAGCCAAAATGCTCAAAAACACTGGCAGCATGGGGCTCTCTGCTATAACAATTGCTGGCAGCCAATGAGTTAAACACAGGACGTCTAGATGCAAAATAAAATGATGATGTACTAATGCACAGAAAGATAAATGTACCAACTGTTACATTTTGAACCTAAATTTTTGAAACTCCAACCTTTCATGCCGTGGATTACATCTCATAACGAGACAGGATTGGTTATCTTATGGTCTGCAAGCGCCTTTTAATGTATCACCTGAAGTTTCTGATTTACTACCACAGAAAACCTTCAAACACAGTTTTTACACTTTTAAGATCGCTTAAAAGGTGGATCACTGCTACATCAGCTCTGCATTTTGTTGCTTTTTGTCTGATAGGGAGGAAAAACATCCAAATTTAACAAACCATATGTGATCAGTTAGGTTATAGTTGATCCTGTTTAGCCTTGTATCCTTAAAAACTTGCAAACTGGTCTATCAAGCTCACTTTTCTAACAGTAATATTTGTTAAGACTGTGGCAACCTATTTTAATTCTGTGTTTCTCTACTGACCAAAGGAGGGGAGTCTGTGTGTTTTTTTTTTGTTTTTTTTTCCGTCTGTGACCTCCTTATTGTGGACGTTACCTGGTTACTGAATCCTCTTAGAATAGCAAATAAACTACTCAAATGTCAAACAGCAGATGGACCTCAGGACTGTTTAAAATTTCAGCCCACCAGCCGGTTGACAGGCTGTGTGGTCATTGGAATAAAAGCTAAACAATTTTTACGCCTCACCCACACACAATTTGCAACAATCAAATTACATAATATTGTCAATTTGAGAACAAAATATATTCCCACCTCAGAACACAGTCAGGCATTTTTTATTTTTATTTTATTTAAATACAGAGATACATAAATCAAATCTAACAGATATTACACACTTTTGTTTTTTTTTTCATTCAAATTTCATATCTTTCACAAATTTCCCGTCTCTGCATGGATGTAATGATGTAACACAAAAATCAGTCCGTTTTTAAGCTTCTCCTGCTCGGGGTCACAGGGGGCCTGGAGCCCACCCCAGAATGCACTGGGCAAGAGGCAGTAGATTGGCACCTTCACAGGCTGCCAATCTATCACAGTTGAACGCACACCCACACACACAAACACACACTCAACACAACACATTCACACTTTCAGGCAATTTAGAATTGCCAGTTCACCCAACCTGTGTCTGTGGGTGGAAACTGGAGCGCTCTGAATCTTTTATTTATAAATGTTATTTTTAGTTGGATCCTTCTTTTGGTTATGTTGATGTTACGCTGGATAATGAAATATTCTAAAAATGAGCAGAAAGGCTTGAACCTTTTTATGATTTATAAAAGTGTTTAGTTTGATGAACTGATCTGAAAATCCCCAAACACAGCTTTGTCAACAATATCCCTTGCAGAACTTCTGCATAAGTACTCAGCAGTGAAATCAAGAAGCTTAAAGGCTCTTTAAAATCTCAAATAAATGAGAAGCTGTGTTTTAGCGGGAAACCCCCTCCGAGTCTCAAGAGATGGCTCTCCTCGCTTAAGGAACTCTGCCAAATGGCACAGTGCCCTTTTATGTTACTTTCTGTGCTTTATCTGCGTCATGAAGCCATGTTGGCTGATGAAGACGAGGAGCAGCTGTGGTGAGGCAGCAGAAATTCAAACAGATCTTTGAATGGTTTGCCATTGAGCGCCAGTCACACACAGGTCCTCATTTCCCTCCATCTCAATCTGTGAAGTGCTCCGAGTGTTTACAGAAACCGGCGCCCGTTTGAACCACCACTTGCCAAGACGGGACGTTTATCAGCATCGCTCTGCACACAGCAACATGACAGCACGTAAACACAGATGCACATGCAAACACACCACGTCTATGTGTCTTTTTGAGTGGCCAGATAAGAAAACATGACATTATCTTTTTGTTATGTTTGGTGTTGTGCACGCCCACTCACACACACGTGCAGTGAACGCACACACAGTGTGTGTACATTCAAAATGCTAATGCCGTATCTGTTGGGATGACCTTTTCTCTTTTGTTGATGCCCGGTGTTTTTATAAATACCGTGCTGATATCCCGGGATATGTAATTACTGCACCGCAGCAACACTCGGCCTCTTTATTAGTTTTCTGACAATGGCCTTCCCCATCACTGCGTGTTGTGCATGTGTGTGTGCGTGTATAAAGTGTGTGAGAGGATATTCTTCTGTTTGCACAGCTGAATCCTATATCACATGACCTGTTCTCATGCTGCTCCTCATACAAATCTGATAAAGACAATGCTTTTTATTGGGATGCTGCTTCGATTCATATGTCAGTTTAGCTCCAAAATACCAGTAATATTCATGATATCCCATTTCTTATGTCGTTATTCCTCTACAGGAGCTTGTTAGAAATGATCTCCAGGGATTCATAAATGGATCATATCCAGTCCGACGCTCAGATGAAAATAGGATGAAGGGATTTAACTGTGCAGATACCTGGGCGTGCTGTATTACCTCAACAAATACCGGTTAAAGTTATGGATTCAGAGCAGGTGTCTACATCTGGATTTTTACTTGCTAACATTTACAATGCAAGAGGAAATATCAGGATTCACATCTGTCACATCAGTGGCGTGGAGGGAGAAAAAAGCATGCTTTAAAAAAAAGTCCATGTGCATGAGTAAAGGGATCAGGCTCTGCACCGGCTAGGCGTCCGTCGATAAGGATCACACTCCCCAGGTTCAACTCGGGGGATTAGGGTAGGGGCCGTTTGATCTTGGTAGTTTTGCATAAAAATCCCAAGTCTCCCATATCTTCTGGGGAAGGAGCTGAGTTGGCTAATTGAGAGGTGCTCCCGCATGCTGGTATGGACTGAAGCTGTGGCTTCACGCGGTGCCCTCAAGATGCCTTTGACAACACGGCTATTACAGAAAAGTCAGACTGCTGTGTTAATGATGCTTTCAAAAGTAGAGGAGAATATGGAGGGATTGTTAGTCATGAAGCAAGTCATGTGTTAAAACCAAACTTTTAAACAGAGCTAACAGACACTTGCTGCTCAAATTGGTGAGAATATAAACACTGTACGAAATGTTTGTATAGATTTAGAGTAAAAAGCTGTTAAATAATAACAGAAAAAGACTGTAAAATTGAAAACAGTATAGTAGTGTATAAGATTCATGTTAAGAAATGTGATGAACTCTACCTTTTACTGTAAAAATATGTAAAAAACACCATTTTGAGGTGGGAAATATTTAAAAAATGTGGTATGATTAACAGGGAAATACTATATTGTCACAAATATGTAATCAAACTGAAATTAATGGTATTATGCTGTTTACATTACAGATTTTGCTGATGAGTACTGTAAAATTAATGGTATAAAACTGTTTACAATTCAGCAAGAACACATTAATTTATACAGAAATAAGAAGTTGAAAATACAGTAAAAAACATTTGAATTTTTTAAAAAAAAAGAATATTATACCACCATAAGTTAAGAAATGATTTATAACTTGCCCTCAAGTGAGGGTATCACCAGTGTATGAATGTGTGTGATTGGTTTGGTGGGTCACAACGGCTGCCATGTTTCTGTCAGTCTGCTCCAACTGTAAATTGGTTTATGATATCAATTTACTGTAAATAACACTGTATTTAACCTAATAATTCACAGTTCTTTAAAGCCATAAGGTCTTATACATGGTCACCATATTGTTTGGCAGCCACAGCTGCCAGTAGTTTACCGTAAAATATAGATTTTTTGTTTTTACAGTGAACTTATCGCAATCATAGCAGGCAATCGGACAGGAAACCAAAGCTATCTATCATCAAATAGAAGCTGAGTTCAGCCTCAGCATATGGGAGCTTATCCTGAAACACTCCAGTCACGGTCCCACGTGCCCGCATCAGATCTGCATTCGCCTGAGCAGCCAACACAGCAAAAGTAGACTAGGGTGTGCCAGTTACGGAACATAATTGCTACTAATGACCATTAGGAGTTTGGTTTTCATCCTCCAGGGGCTGTAGAGAAGGCCTTTCGTCTTATCAGTTGATTAGAAACAAATAGACGGGCCGGATCCTGCATATTAAGTAAACAGGGGGCTAAAATGGTGTTACTCTATCAGGGGAAAGCCTAATGGAGTGGCGGGAAGCTCATCCTCTGCTAATGTGTCGGCAAATGGACGAGTAATCACAAACCCCAGCTCCACTTGTCCAATACTTGTAAAATTTCTACTTTTTTTCCGGTCTACCCCCTTGAAATTGTATATGAAGGGGAAAAAAAAGCATCAGCCTGGGTGGACTTTCCTGCTTCGGATAGCATAGTGCTGTAGACCTTTGTGCTGCTCTTTAGCAAAGGCACTTATGCTTCTCCAACAGCAGTTCTGGCATCCAACTGTCACCCATGGCAGCAAAGTTGTTTTTCCCTCTCAGAGGATTCATTTGCATTATGCAAATGAACAATTGATATGGATCTTCTCCCCTCCGATGAACATTTTGCACAGCAATTTGCCAAGCAAGTAATTACTTATTGACAGAATGATATTACACAGGAAATTGTTGTGTAAAATGGCAAACTCATCTCATTGTAATGGTGGCAAAAATAATAAGAATAGCCATAATGAAATTAGAAATCATCAGTTAAATGGACATGAGTTATGGAGGCTCCCGCTCATCAAGGCTGTTCTCGCTGCGCTCTCTTCACCGCCACCTGTGGTTGCTCTCTGGGCTCGTGGCTTTGCATTTTAATTAATTCCTTAACATTATTAAGGATACAAATTCATTGTCTCACTTCGCTGCACTACACAGTGTCGTTGAGCTGCAGGAATATCAGCAATTATCCATATTGTGATGGAATATTTTGCTGTATGTGTGTGCATAACTTCCATGTCATATTGTGTCGTGACTAGCTGGAAAGCTTTCCTCTTCCCTGCTCTTATGATGGTTAAAATAAAGAGCGAGACTTTTTTTTCTATAACTTAGAAATGGTACCAAATAGCAGAAGCAATGCCTTCAATTGCAAATATGCAAATGTTTTAGTGTCTTGTGCTGCCATGTGATTCCCTCTGTTAGTTATAAATCTCAGGCTGCATTAAAAAAAAAGGTGTGAATACATTTAGGGTATGCAATATTTGAGACATGTCTCATTTCAGAAAAACAGAAAATAGGTTCAGTTATTTATTGAAAGTTGGACATGGACAAATAGAAATAAAATATTTGAGGAAAAACAGAGTTTTTTTCATTTCCAATGAGCATGAATACGACATTCTTCAGATATTGTGTCTGCCTTTCATTTTTCCATCAAAAATATTAAACTCAGACTAAGTAGAGAAGCTTTCATCGTAGCTTTCAAGCTATAGTTTCCATCTGCAATCGCTGTGGGAGGTGACATGTTCACAGATGCTCACGATGCATCTCATTTCTGTAGAGGATTTGGCCAACATGGGATGCATTTCCCAGGTTGGGTTTCAGGTTCTTCATATGTCCTGTGTATATATATATATATATATATATATATATATATATATATATGTTTGTGTGCGTGTGTTTGTTTAGGCCTGAGTCAACCTCTATTGCCCTCCACTTGTCTAGTTTGCCCAAATTCGATTGGGATTGCTTAATGTTACATCAAGACATGCCAAGGGTTTTTTTTTTTTTGTTTTGTTTTTTTTCCTTTTTTGTGGTTATTGTTTTTTTTGTTTTTTTTTGCAAATGACATTCCTTTTTTTTTTTTTTTTTTTTTTTAATGTCTGTCAAACCGTGCTATTTTTGGTCTTTTTCAGAGATATGACTAAAGAAACAGGAACATAGATTTTTCTTTGCAACAGGCTATCCGTAGCAAATGACCAAAAGAGAGAATTTAAAATGGGCTCTGAGGCTACGTTCACCCTGCAGATCATCTAATACTCAATTTCGATGTTTTGCTCTAAATCCTTTTTTGTTTGCGTGGTCGAGCATATATTTTAATTGATTTACATGTGACCTGTACAAAGCTAAGATGGTACTTGCATTTGCAGAATAAAGCACGTCACACACGGCATGCTGTATTTACGGAGGTAAATATGGTAAATATATATTTCATTGGTTTTGAAGTTGATGTGCAATCATAGCCAGATAAAAAAAAAAAAAAACATTGTTCAGTCCATCTTTTATGTTTGATCTTACCAAAGTGAAACATGACAAAGTGTCAATCAAAGTGAGATGAAATGCAACATGAGTCAGACAGCAGCCATTTTGAAACAGATTTTCAGATATCTGATTCAGTACGCATATGAACGTGGCCTGAATCTGTCTCAAAAGTGTCAGATTCATTGTTTCCTCTGCTGTTCACACTGTCTGAAACAAATCAGAAATGGGTCACATTTGAGCAAAAGAAAAAAAAAAAAAAAAATCAGATTCAGGTCACATTTAACTGCAGTGTGAACATAGCCTTAGTTGTCTGTTATGTTTACGCACAACACATAAATACTTTTCATATTTATTGAGTGAAAAACTTTGAACAACCTTCAGAAAACCTGGAGAGCAACTGCCCAAAATCCCTTTCAGAAATCACGAGAAAAGTCTGGCTCCCTGGGGAGAAAATTAATGAGGGGTAGCTAAGGAGATTATTAAGAACTAATTATTTGCATTTTTCTTATTATTTCACAGCTGGTTTAAGATGAAATAACACCAATAGAAATATTTGATACTGTTCACTAGTTTTCACAGAGGTTGCAACTCTATAACAAACCTAAACCAGCATCAGAGCATCCAAATACTAGCATCCTGATCTCAGCTCAGGCAGCAGAAAGTACGCGACACAAGTCAATAAAGCAATTAATGTCACTCCAGCAGCATCTGTTGTCAGTGGGAGAAACATGTGGGAGACTTCTTTTTAGTTATTTACTCCATAATGACCCATCTCACTTAGATTCCCCTTTACTGGTTTCCACCTTTGTTGCACAAAGAAATGATTTCCCAGCGTGTTTGCGTCAGCGCCGTTCCAGCTCTAATATCGAGCATCCCCAGAGACTGGCACCTGGAGGAAAACAGAAAAGGGAAAAGAAAAAAGGGCCAGTGTGCAGCTGCATTTTCTTCCTCAGTAATCGAATCCCTCAAAAGGGGTCCATTTTTCTTCATCTCCCCAGGTCCACAGGACCTTTAAACAGAGCAAGGCACCAAAAGAAGGCGCCATAGAACACAATTATAATTCCAATATAGTCTTGTAAAGAAAATGTAAACAGATAGCCAAGCTGCAAAGCTGCCCCCATTTTCCCACAAGACTGGTAATAAAGTAGAAAAGATGTAATACTGGAAGAGGCTTTTTACCCCTTGTCCTTTTCTCACTCCAGAAATTGAAAAGTGTGGCTTTCCGCAGTGATGCTGGTGGAGGAAGAGATGCTCTGAGATTTATGAGAGATTTAAAGGGGAGACAGAGCAGGGGTGGATTTTACCAGAGGCGTTAATGTGGTTTTGCAAATGAACTTTAATGCACGAGTATTGATAAGAATAAATGGTGCTCTGCACTGCAGATAGAAGCCCTCTTTCCAGAACAGTAACTGTGCATGTTTTGTCACAGGCTTAATTTCTGAAGCCTCCAGTCTGACAGGGGGACACAAACAAGCTACCATCCCCTAAAGAAATCTGAACAAGAGCAAATTGCTGGCAAATTTTGATTTGTAAGAGCGTGCAGCTTTGCCATTGGCGAATCTTAAATTCTCAGAGCAAGACATTTTTATCCCTTTCCGTAGAATAGTTTCTTCCTCTCTTGAATATTCTGTTTGTTGTGTGTTGTCTTGGGGGGGTTGCATTTGTTTTACGCCCAGTTTTGTTATTTTGCAAGTTTATTCTCCAATCACTGGAATACAGAGAAAACAGCACAAGGCTGCTTATGGTAATTTCCTGGCAGGGGCTGCAACTGTCCTAACAATTATTATTGGTATAGTGGAAACAACTCCAACACACAGTTGAGGGGCATGTGTGTGTGTGTTTGCATGTTTTTATGTCATTATGGGGACCAGAACCTGACAAGACACCAACTTTATGAGGACTTCCTGTAAACGTTGGGACCAAATTGAGATCCCCATGCGGTTAGGGTTAGGGGTCACTGATAGGTCGTGGTTAGAATTATAGCTAGAATTTGACATTTAGTTGTGATACTTAAAGGATAACTTTTTGTCTTTTCAACCTGGACCTTATTTCTAGGAGTTTATATGTGCATTTACTCACCGGTAAAATTTCTGCATCATTTTGACTCCTTCACAAGATATTTCATTGAGTCCCCCTTCGGCGTACATCCATATACTGTAATGGGAGAGATGGAGCAGCCTCTCTATAAGGCATTATCTGCCGCAAAGCTCCTTCATTTCACCAATACTTTAAGTAGAATGAAAGAATGAACGAGTGTTATTGTCCCGTGAGTCCAGAGTTTCGGTTTGTTGCTGTCTGGATAGTGAGCTGCTCTTGTCAGCTGTACTGCAGAAGCACGCATTGGGGGCGTGCATGGCCTGTAGAGAGTGGAAAAAGCCCCCAGTAACTAACAGACAGCTAAATCTGGACTCACAGGACAATAGTACTCCTTCGTTCGTTCATTCTACTTAAAAGTATTGGTGAAATGAAGAGTTTTTCTGCAGATAATGCCTTATAGAGAGGCTGCCCTGTCTCTTAAGGATGTACGCCGAATGGCAACTCAACGAAATATCTTCCGAATAGGTCAAAGTGATACAGAAATTTTACCCGTGAGTAAATGCACATACAAACTCCTAGAGATAAGGTCCAGGTTGAAAAAAAAGTAAGTTTTCCTTTAAGGTCATTGTGGAGGGCTTGGGAATACATTGTGTTGGCAGCAGGTCACCTGGTCGTATACAGGACTTCTTGAGGACCTGTCATTACTGCAGTCACTACTGTGATAGTGATGCAGATAAAAGATGTTGGGTGAATTCCAATTCCCCCCTTAGCCCTAGCTCTTGGCCCCAAACCTTCATTTTGCGTGTTCATGTGAAGGGGTAGTGGTCTCCCGATTCTGGTTGGGATGGAGAGGGAGGAGGAAGTGGTTGGGCTATCTGTCCCTCAAAATGGACATTTTCCAGAAGCACTCCGAAAACAAGTGGTATGTGTTTTAACCATAATTCTACGTGAAATACGGCAAAAATGGCAAGGACATCGGCAGCAATGGCCAGAGAAACACACAATATTTTTTTGTCAATGAAATATGAAAATCGCTATTCTAAGGTCGCGTTAATGTATTACAGACAGTTTTATGACAAATGTGAAAAAAATTGCTAGTTTTGCAACGTTCTGTGCATCTGCTCATATCTGTAACATACCGTCAATGCTAGCTTGAGTCAATGGCATCTTCTTTTCCCCTTATTTTATGTTTTATGGCCCCCAGCTGGAAAAATAATCCAATCGCCCAGGAAAGGGAGATTATTGTTGCTGCAGATGGCCTTTAAAAAAAAAAAAAACTTTATTAACAATCCAATGCTGCAGAAGGCATTACAAACTCTTCCTGAAACAGCCGTGATGTCAGTTTACTGCGCCATGGACGACTATTGGTGACGAATGAGGATTTTGGAGGGTTGGCCTATTTCTTAGGGGAATAATTCAAGGGGAAGGGTGAGGGGTAGGGATGAAGATGGGAATTGGAATTGGGCCGTTATGTTTGTAAAACAAGTTGCAGTTTTAGGCAGCATTCCCAAGTATTGTCACTTAGTAATGTACTACCAAACAAACAAAATAAAGTTTGCTCTTCCAACATGGATTAAGTGTCATAGCAGTAACCATTACAGAGTAAATTTAGTCTTGAATCTTGTAGATTTACTCACTTTTCCTTAGAGAGAGATGGTTCCCAGCCTTGGTTAGTGGCTGTGTGGCTGTTCAGATTCCTGCTGTGTGTAAATCACAGCCAGAAAGACATGTTCTTGTGAGAGTGTGAATGTATGAATATGCGTATTCCCTCTCACATGAATGTGTGCGAGTGAATCTGGGCAGAGGAACTGGGGGTCCGGCTGAGCCCCAGCAGGCCTGGTAGGCGTGGAGGAGGTGGTTGTGACAGTTTAGTGTGAGGAGGGGAAATGGCACGGTGCTGCTGAAGCCAGTCATCCGTCTGCTGTGACACCCAGCGTGCATGGAAATGTCCCCGGGACTCTGCAAAGGCAGAGAAAGTGTGTTTGCACAGAGAAGTGAAAGTGTCGTCCTCTCTGCAAGTGTCACTCAGTCTCTAGTTGCCTGTCTCCTTAGCGCACATGGCTACTGTGTCTGTGCCTCACACTTGCTGTCGGTTTCCAAATGTCTGTGCACACAAATGCATGAACTTACTTTTCTGTTCTGAACCCTGAACTGCCCCACTGGTGTCAGCTTTTACATTTAGATAACAACTCCTCTGGATGGGAAGGCTATAGTGTTTTTTTCACTCACTTTCAGTTTGTCGCCTTAATTAAATTCAAGAAACTGAAGAAAGGATCCACGCAGTGATTATGTCTCGTATACGTACAGGTAGAGAACTACCACAGACTCTTCTCTCTTTGTCCCTGCAGGGAATTCAATTGAAATTTCAGTGTTAAAACTCACACATATATTTCATGCACACGTGTTTTAAACTGTAATGGTCCTTTCTGCCTCCCCAGGACCCAAGAAAAAACGCAAAATGTTCCACTACATAAACAAATTAGCTCTTTGTGATATACAAATATGTTGCTAATACTTCCACCAAGCATCATAAAATGGCAAAATTATGAAGGAAGGTTTATTGCTTTAGATTATGTGGAAATAACCATACCACAAACATGAGGGCCATCCCATTTTTTTGTAGGCAAGAATTACATAATAAATAAACATTTCCAGTTACTTTATGTCTGCACTGACAGGAAAAAATCAAAAGAAACCCAATAAAAGAGTGATGTCAGGCAATAAAGCTCTCTGTTGAGAGTGCAGAACTGGTTATAGAAATAAAATCATCACACAATGTGAAATGATGTTTTAGCTCTTATCTGCAGAACTTAGAAACACAACTTGTGTGTTCATATCAAAGGATAAAAGCAGTGCCCTTGCTTCAAAAGGAGGAACCTTTGGTGTTGAAACGGTCAAATAATACTTTTAAAGTGCATTAACACAGTTTACACTGCCCTGAAAACTCAGTGGATGTGTGTTAGACTACATTCAGATCTGGCATTTGGAACTACTTTGGTTTTCATGTTAAGTATGAACTTCATAGTAAGCTTTGTGGACAAAAGGACATTGGGCTAAGAAGACATGAAAATGGATTTTTCTGTATCTGAAAAATATCGAACCGTGATACTTAAGTATCAAACTGAAGCGAACTGTGAATTTTTTGTATCGTTGAACCCCCAGCATCACTTTCGAATAACATTTTTGCATCAATCTGTGGCTTTTCTTTGTTCGCGTTTACTTGCTGTTTTTTCGCTGGTACTTTATCATGTTTACTGTAAGTGTTAAAAGTAACCGATTACAGTTGAAAACAATATCGTTATGTGTAAAGATACATCAAGGCTTTCAGGTAAACTTACCAGCATATAACTTTGTTGCATTAGAACCCCCTCTACCACGATTAACTACAACACCAAATGTGTTGTACATACAGAAATCAAACATCTTTTTGCTGTGGGGGAAAATCCTTCTTTTTCTACATGAATAAATCCTTTTCTGAAACATGAATAAAGGTTTTCCCTGAAACAAGGATGTTATAACATAAATACTGATACCTGTTTACACAAAACTACTGTGACTTAAATGCAAGACTTAGAAGAAATTTTCATGTATTAAATTAAGCTAGCTATAAGTTTACAATTTCTTTGTGAACCATTCAATACGTGTGTGTGAGTGTGTATTTTTTTTAAAATTTATACAAAATTTATTAAAAGATCAACAACAACATGATAAAGGCAACTTAAAAGCTTATGAATATCACCCCCAACACAATCTTTCGAATTTTGTCCATCGTGATACTTCATTATTTTGTCATTTTATATTGTTTTTAAATAAAATCAAAGTAGAGCTGGTTTTTATGTGGTCAGAACAACAGTTCCAGTTTGACACCAGTAACAGACATCCAATGAATCTATATTTATGTCTGGACCTTGGCTTTGCTAAATGTTTCCTCCTGAGTTCATGACATGTTTCCTTCTTTTAAAAAAGCCTATAGACACAGAACGGCTATTGGTTATTATTCACTTTCTACAAAATTTATATTGTAATCTGCTAGTTTCCTAGATGTCTGTTTGTATAAACAGATACAGATACATGCCGAAGCTTTTGATGTTGACTTAAAATCAAGAAATATTTTTAATGATGTTATTAATGACTGAAATCTTGCGGTACTTGACAGTTGGAAAGTAATTTGCATGTGTTTGCAGCCCATGTACTTTACAAGATATAAATCGTTGTATTTTAATGTTATGATTTGGAGAAAAAAAAAAAGTTTTAGTCATGTTTCTTTTCTTTTCTTTTCTGTCTTTTACTGATGACAGAACCATTTTACGGTTGATGCAGATCCGCAAGAAAGCGCAGCAGAGGAATGTGTCACCTTGCTTTATATTTTCTCAAACGGTGTCAGTCACATTTTGTAGTCTGCACACACTTTGTGTCACTGAAATCTTAGAACCACCCACATCACAAATCCCATTTAATCCCTGTGCAGCAGTAATATAATGCTGCATATTTAAAGCACTAAGATACTATATTGCTTTGCGAATGCGCTTCCTTACTTAATAAGTCACACCTATTCATCTATGATAAAAACAGATCAATAATTCCTTCTTTTTTACATATTTTTCCTTTATTGAACGAAATTTAACTGTGCCCTAACCCCTTTTTTTCTAACAACTTATTAGTGGTATTACCTTCAGTATCAAGTCTCTTACAGGGGTGACCCAGTTGGGAGATGGAAAGAGACAAAAAGACACAGAAAAACTGAGGGGGGAGCCAAAGTTGCTGGGATTTTAATGGCTCCTGCTTGCCAAGTGTGGTCATGAGCCTCCCGAGCACAGACGAGCCTAATCAAAAGCTTCACACCGTGTGAGTGACAGCATCAAAGTGCATCTGCATACTGAAGGGAATTCTCCCAACTTTCTGATTTCTTCACAATTAAAGTGGGTGCGGGAATGGAAATGCATGCTGTGATGATTCCTTCCTCCTCCTTTTCTCACTCTCTTTTTCCTCTTTCCTATCGTAAACAACATGAGCGCTTCTCCCGCTTGCCTGTTATGTTTGTGTACATTATTTCGCAACCCTCAGGAGACTCGAAGGAGGAGACGTAGAATTAAAAAGGGAGAAGAGGAGCTGAGGGGTGAAAATGTAGAAAAGACACAGCGAGAAACTCGGCTGAAAGGAAGGCGGGAAGAGACGGGCAAAGAGAGGAAAATGTGACATTGCTGTATTTTCACACCATTACTATCTGAAGAGCATTTTAGCACCATGAGAAAGTACGCTACGTCAACGGAAAAGAAAATTAAGTGGTGCTGGATGAAAACAGTTCTCTGACACATGAGATGTAACCCATTCCAGCAATGATGGACCAACTAAACACACAACCTGAATGATCGGCCGCTCTAAAGGACCACACGTAAGCCGGCGTTACTCAGCAGGATTCAGGTTTTCCTCCGCATTTCTCTGTCACTGCATATTTTTGCCATAAATATTTCAGACAGAACAGGCTCATTAAAAACTTTTTCTCTTTTCCTTTTTTTTTTTTTTTTGTCTCGGCATTGTGAGGCTCAAAAACTCCAGCAGGACAAGAATTATTTGTCAGGTTTATATTTGTTATCCATTTGCTTCACTCTAATTAGCAGATTGGCTACTGAGGTGCTGTTTCCTACCAAGGGAACTGTATAAATAAGAACGATGAAAATTACTTTTTCCCGTTTTTTCTTGTTTTTTTTTTTTGTGTGTATGTGTGTGGCAACAGAATGAGACCAAGCACATATGTCACACTGCAATAACCTACAATATATGCACATTATTTTTCTCATTTCATATCAGCCAGCTCAGGTACTTCAAACTAATGGACTTGGTGGTGGTACTTATTACTGTTTAATTCCCAGACTTCATGAAACTGTTCACAATGTTAGCTGTAAGATTTAAAAGTGGTGCAGGAGTGAAAATGCAGCAGATTTTGACTGTTAGGCTATGTTCATGGCTGCAACGGTGAGCACTTCACATTGTATGCTAGCTAGTAGCACACTTGTGTTTACTTCTGTCACAGATGCCCTGATATTGTTATAGATAGTTTCAAACAATGATTTGATGACAATGAAGACATTTGGCCTGAATGTAACATCAATGAAGACGAATCAGAAGTCTTAAAGTTTAAAAATGAGGTAAAGTTATCCTGAAGGCTAAAAATAGGCTTATTTATGTAGCAG
This sequence comes from Atherinomorus stipes, assembly GCA_023101725.1. Lineage (NCBI taxonomy): Eukaryota > Metazoa > Chordata > Actinopteri > Atheriniformes > Atherinidae > Atherinomorus > Atherinomorus stipes. Next base: position 290,786 of record JALJCO010012117.1, on the reverse strand, counting down.
CTTCTTGTTTAGCAAAAAAGAATGTTGTGACTAATATTGTGATGAGTACTCCCATGCTGTGAAATAACCTAGTTTATAGTACTTATCAGGGACTTGACAAAACATCACACAGTAATATTACACTGTAGATTGCTGAAATGTAAACTTTCCTTTCCACATTCATGACAGCGGACCAGTGTAAGCGGCAAAGCTAGCAAACATTTCAAAGGAAGTATCTCAATGCTAGTGTTTCCATTACACCTAGAATTTTGAAAAATCTAAATATCACAACAAAAACCTGTCAATGGAAACACCAAAACTTTGAAAGAACTCGCAAATATTACAAAAGACTTTTTAAATGCTCATGAGGTGTTTTTCAGATGTTTCGATTATGTCGCAAGATTTTGCAACATAACGATAAAATATCGCAAGATTTTGTTAGTACAATAAATGAATACCGCATTTTAAAATGTCAATATGATATCAGCATATGAAAATGTCGCAATTTTTTTGTGAATTCTCGCAAGATTTCAGAACAGAACTGATTAAATATTGCGAAATTTTGTTAGCAAAAGAGATTGATACCACGTTTTTAAATGTCAACATGATATCAGCATATGAAAATATCGCAATATTTCAGTTTGTCAATATTTTTTTCCCACCCCTAAAAGTTTTAAAGTCTGTAAAAAATAAGTTTTTAAAGAAGAATAAGTTTGTGGGTTTTTTTAGACTTTAGAAACAGCAGGCTGATCGGTTAAATATCTCTTAAACAGCTCTTAAATACCGGTGTGATGTCCGGTACTCAGTTTTAAGGCCGATATAGGCTGATGACAATAGGGGGCTGATTATATCGTGCATCCCTACGAAAAAAAGTCCATCCTCTTCAAAGTGGAGTCTCGCAGGATTGTATTTGACGAAAATTACAGCCTATGTGCTAAACACCTTTTAATAGAAACACCTGCATATTGCAATAGTACTTTTTAAAAAATTAAGAAATATTGCTTTTATCTTTTGAAAAACTGTAATGGAAGCCCAGCTAATGTGTCTGTCAAAGTTGGTATATTAACAAAGGTAAAACAAGCATTAGTTCCCAAGATTGGCTTACTATTTACTCATTTTTTAGCTCCACTATAATCACCTTTTTTTTTAAAGTCCACCTGGAACATATTTAGAATGTGTTGGCTTTGTTTAAAGGGACTAGAGGCAAGATTAAGAAATGAAACTCGCAACTGGCGCTTCAGGTAACTGCAGCCACGAGCCAAGCCGTCACAGGAGCGTGCACAAACTGAAGCTGTAATGTTGTTTACTACGCCTTTTCTCCGTAGTTACACTTTTTAGTGTCTTTCAGTTGATCTGGATCGTTTGCTGATGGCAGAAGAATCCATAACTATTGCTTACAGTGTTTGAATTTACCGCGACCGTCTTCTTCCTGTATCAGAACTGTCGGGGATGCGGATGCAGCGTCATTTGACATCACATCTGCAGGGCAGTGCAGGAAATTCGGCCACCGAAATGCAGCGCTTTATGTAGCACACAAACTGTTTAAGGCAATGGACAGAAACGTGGGTGGAAACATTCTTTTTGGTATTTAGCACTTCATCACCCATTGGCATTAAAAAAATGGACATGCAGGTTTGTTTGTTTTTTAAATTCCTGCCTCTAGTCCCTTTAACATCTGCGTCATTTTCTACCCACCCAGGGGTCCGCCCTCATATTTTTTCCCAAAGTGACTCCAAAGCTCTTCTATTCAGCTTTCATGTTATTAAATGAAAAGACCTCAGGTTCCCATGAGTATCCTGGCTCGCAGCATCCTGCTCAACGGCAGCCTTTGGGAACACACCAAATTCAATTTCTTTTACTGCCAGCCTAATGACGGTGACAACCTTGCAGAGTAAATGCAAAGTTAAACTCTTATTTGTCAGAAGCTCTTACTGTAGAGATTGCTCCTGATCCTGTGACGTCCTTTGTTTTTTCATCCGCCCGTTCCGACAGTGCAGGTCAGTAGGTTCGGCCACCCTGTTTCTGTATATGTAAGCATTTTTGCCAGCATCTGGAGCCGCTAAATGGATATTGGAAGCTGTTGCCGGAGCCGAAAGAATGTTGGACAATGGTTGAGATTGATGAGTGTTTGGGCGCTTTCCCTGCGACCCCACTGCATCTGGCAGGAACAAAGTCAGGCAGGTGTGACAGCCAGCATCCATCTACTAGTCAGCTGTAATAGGGAGGGGGCATTTGTACAGGGACACACACGCACCAATACACACAAACCCCTTAACGCAGGCAGTGATTTCCCTTAGCATGCTTGGATACAGGCGCACATCTGTCGTGCACACGCACACACAGAAGCTGGGAAATCAAGCCAGTATTACTACATTCATTCAAGCAGACACACACACACACACACACACACAGACTCATAAAAAAGAGCAAAATAAATAAATAAAAAGCTTTCCTGGCAAGCCTCACTGTGTGTCTTTCCAGGAAGAAGTCGTTTTGCAATGCTGACTTCCCTCAAATGTCTGCGAGCTCTCATGTCTTATTACGGGAGACAAATGGCATGTTGTACCAACGTCGTGTCCCGACTCGTTAGCTCCGGACATGACAACCATCATAACACATTTCACTGCACTGAGCGTGCTCCTCTGTGGCTTTAGCATGTGAAACTCTCAGACAACACACGTGGTCAGATTGGACATGATCATCTGCACGTCTCTGGCTGCAGATACGGGTCTCAGTTACAGTCTGACTGCAGCTGCATCACTGTGGCCTTCTTACGTTAATAATGACACTGTGGACCTGTTAACATGTTCCTTTTTTAGAATATATGATTATATATGATAATATAAGATCATTAGTTATTGCTTTTAACTGTACTTCTAAAATGTTATTGTATCAGAAAGAAAGACTTTAATGTGGTGCTTATGGTGATGTGATGAGTTTTACTGATGAACATAAACCTTCAGAAGCTGGCTTATTCTTTAACACAATGCTGTATTAAGGCCAGTAAATCAGTGATGGCAGGGTGGAAAGTTTGTCTTTGTCTGGATTTCACTTGCTGTAAAACTCTTACTGTCACTCGGCACGACTGCAGTAATGTTTCTTTTTGTTTAACTTTGTTTCTCTTTTGTTTTTCATGATGTGATCCTTTCCCAGTTCTGCAGACAGGGTGAGGTATCTTTTCACAGAGGTTTTGTGGTCAGGACTTAATGAGGGCCGGAAAAAAGGTGATGGAAATAATGCTCTAATAAAAGCCTTACAAATGAAATACCTGATCGTGAGAGAAAAGCCTGAACTATTCAGACTGCACTGCTCTGGTTTTTGCTTGACTTAGTTATGCTTTCAGGCATGAAAATGGATGCATTAACAGGAGGTAGGAGGCCCATCTATAGGAAACGTATGCATGAGGAACACCATTTACTGCAGTCATTACAACTCTATTTATTTATTTATTTTAGTCATCTTTTTACACTCTTCCTCTTTTTTTTAATGCAAACAAAATATAATCCTTGTTCATTTAAAAAAAAAAAGATTTCTGAAAGCCGTTTGCAAACAAAACCCTCTTCACTGACAGATATGATTTTAACTATTTTTAAGGTTTTACAGTCAAATTGAGACTTTTTTTTTTCATTTTAAACAACTTAAATGAATACTTCACTGTTGTCTGAAGCTGAGTCCTGCAAAGGAATTATAAAAATGTAATTACAAGGTGTCAGAGAAAATTTGCGAAGAATTTTGATGGGGGTGTTATGAGTCAAAGTACATTTTTATGGTCTGAAATGACTCAAATCTTAAAATCATTTTAGCCATTTTTGCATCAGACGTGTTTATGACTTTTGTCATGCATCTCTGCAGCACAGTTGCTGGTCGGCGTGTCCTGCTAACAATCAGCTGCAACTCATGGTCCTGTTGGTTTAATATCAAACTACCAAATAGTGAAAAACACAAGCAGAAGTTTTGAGGATTGCGGTTTGTTGTTGTCTGGGAAGCTAGCTGCTCTGTTAGCTGAGCTGCACACATGGCCTGTAGAGTGTGGAGAATGTCGCCAATAACTAAAGCTAAATCTGAACTCACAGGACAATAGTACTTGTTCGTTTGATCGTTCGTCTTAAAGTATTGGTGAAATGAAGGAGTCATTCATTCTGCCCCTTTTATTCCAGTCATTTGGATATACACAGATTTACGACTAATCTAAAATTTGTCCGAAAGAGTCAGAGAGATAAAGAAATTTTACCGGTGAGTGACTGTACGCATAGTAAGATCTAGAAATAAGATCCAGGTTAGAAAAAAAGAAACTTATCATTTAAAAAAAACAAAAAACAAAACATACAACAGTACACTTGAGCCCCTTTCAGACTTGCTCTGGAAAACGATAATAGTGCAGACTTTGTCCTTTATACTGTTTGCATTCAGACATGCGTTCCGGTCTTTTACCTCGATGAGATGTAGCGGACATGTTCCAGCTAGCCTTCATGTCATAAGAGCGGAAATGTTGTGGTACGTCATTTTGGCTGAACACAAAATAAGACTTTCTGAACAGGGTTGAAGCCTGTCCGAGAATGTGGCTGTATTTACTTATCCAGAACATTTCCCGATGTCTTATCGTGGGGCAACAAGTCTGCGAGGAAGTGACGTGTTTGAAAAGACGACTCTGGTTCGAGAGCGGATGGACTTTACTACAAACTTATCACAAATATCCCTCAATGCAAGTGTGAAAGCGGCGTTAGTTACAGTAACTCAGTGTTTCAGTGTTTCTGATGAATGTCATCAGTTAGAATTCAAAACACTTCAACACATTTGAGTTTGAAACTGCAGAAAATGTCTAGAAAATCACATTTAACTTCTTATCCTCAGGATAGTCTCTGAATTCCAATTAATCACCTCTTTAACCCTTTATCAGCGACAGAATAGCTCCCATCGTTGTGTGCAGCAGCGATTTCCCTCTTCCTGAGTGATTTTTAGACCAGATCAGTCTTGATGGTCTATTATGCTTTTCACTGGAGAGATATGGAGCCCTCTGTCTGTCTGTCTGTCATGTGCATCCTTTACATGCATAATTTGGTCTGTTTGTGTTTGTGTCGCTCTTTCTGAGAATGTGCATTATCGCCATGTTTGTGAATGTCTGAAACTGATGTAAGAACTAGGCGGTAAACTCTGAACGCTGCACTGCCCCCTGGTGGATGTATCCCCAACAATCATGCTAATGTAAAAGGATGCATGGAGGCATGAGGGCAGTGACCTTTGGAATGGACGTGTGTGTATTCATGTACATGTAGAGGGAGCATAAATAATCCTTGAATCGTTTAGGGAGCTGACGAAACATTTGATCACTCTTTAACGTAGTTTAGTCCAGAGCTACACAAAGACCTCAGAATGAAATCTGTCTTGTGTGTCTGCACAATCTCACGGCTGACTAAACCACAGAGGAACTCTCATTGGTCTGATTGGGGTGGAACTCAACAAAGGAAAGAAAAATTTCATATAAATCTTGTGTTTGTCTTCAGCAATAGTGGAACACTACTGGGACAGTTGCAGTTTGAGCCATCTGCGACTTTCATTCATCTAGATGAACAAAGTGGCCATTTCCACCTGAGGTTCCATTTCATACTTTCCCATTTACTTTGTGCTGTGACTCAGCAACTGACAACCCCATAATCAGTTTCTGTATAGTGTGCAAATGTCTGGATTGCATTTAACATACCTTTCCTAAACCACGAGTTGTAAAATGATGCATTATTGTTTTCCTGATGTTGCATAGCCATGTCGTTGGTGTCTTCAGGAGTTTTTTTTTTTTTTAACCATTTCATTGAACAAACAAAGAAATGCTTGAAGCTGTTTTTCTTTCTATATGTGTCTTCAAAATGGGCCAAAAAAAAAAAGCAAATATAAAGTTCAAGCCTTGCAAAACACCCTGCCAACTGATGCGAACATAATGCCGCCATGCACAGATGCATGTAGCCTGCACTGGAAACAACTCAGTCCGACCTGTGTGCTGTCTAAAGAGGATGGTGACATTTAAGGAGCACAGCCTGAACGCGGTCGGACAGGTTGGGTTAGTTGTAAAAGCATCTCTCAGCCGGGTGGTCCTCGCCACCATTGTTAGAGTGCCTCACTCCGTCAAGCCCCAGGGTACCAGCTCCATCCACCTCAGCCCATCCTTACACTTGCCCAGCACCACCTTTACCGCTCCCCTTCCTTGGCTGGCATGGAAAATCCCCCCTGAGCCTGTTCTCTGATGTAAATCACAGGTAGGGGAAATGTGAGGCCCGGCTGATACACCGGCACTGTGCCGTGAAATCTCTGTTGACATTACCGACGGGCGATTCCAGAAAAAGACACAGAGTGAGAGCAGGAGAGAAGGAAGAGAGTGATAAAGAGGGAAAGGGAGCAAAGAAGAGAGAAATATGAGGAGATGTGAGCGTTTTAGGGAGTCACTTTTGACTTTCTTAGATTTTGACTCTTTGCCTTCTTCGCCAGAACGATGCTCTGAACTCAGAGTGCTGCTTGCTTTCATCCATAAATCTCTCATCATGACTCCTTTTCTTTGATATTTCTTCCTCATCATAATGGACTAATGCACACAATGTAGACAGTTTTCTTTCTTTTCTTTTGCCTTTAAATAAGCCCCATTAATTCAGCGGTTGGATAATACTCCCTAGACCTAACCTGTTTTCTTACTTTTTGTTAGGCAACCTTTTAATAGGGGAAGATTGATTTTTCTTTTTTTGTTCCTGCTGCAGCAATACCTTTGTTTTGCGATGGCAGGAAGTAGAATTATGAGAATAACTTGGAAATGAAGTGAAACTAACAAGGGAATCAGGGAAATGGGTTATGAGAGGCAATTTCAAGGCAAGCGCTGAAAGGAAGAGTAATTACTTTAGTGTAAGAAAATATTTAGTTGTACTCCAACTCAAGGAGGAAATTTGGTGTAATTTCTTTTGCTACTTGTTAGTTTTGTGCTGTTATGATGGAGCAACTGGAAGCAAAAGTTGGGCCTTTTTACCCCAAAATATAATGTGAGAGAGATGGCAATGTGGCAGAGGAAGGCAGGGTTGTGTTTCTGACAGTCGATCTGTGCCAGTCACATGACATTTGTTGCTAAGATGCCATTTTGCGTGGAAAAGAAGTCTTTGGCCCTCATTTATCAACGGAGCATGGAAATGAGCGCACATCTTATTATAAAAATGATCTTACGATTGAATCCACGTTCGTATCTGACCAATATCATCGTACGAACAACAGTCTATGTTTGATATCCATCATCATCAAGCTGTTTCCACCCTGAAGCGTTTCTACTGTAATAAGTAATATATAACTAAAAGTTGTATAAGTGCTCAATAAGCAGACTGTTTCTTAGCTAATGCAAGTTTTCTTCTGTCCCTGTCTGGGTCAGGCTTAAATCGACCGGCCTCCATCTGTCAATGCGCTGCTGCTTCAGGGTGAAAACAGATGTAAAAATGTCACGATGAGACTGGTCAGACATGAAAGTTTAAAAAATCACACGTGAATCCAATCATGAGATCATTTTTTTACAATCAGATGTGTGCTCATTTCCACCCTTGTTTGATAAATCAGGGCCAATGGCTTTTTTTTTCCATGCAAAATAGCGCCTTAGCATCAAATGACGTCACTTGGCAGAGACTGATAGTACCACCAAGGGGTGGCGAGTGCCCCCCTGAACAAAAAGCTGGCAACCTCACTGGCCACTGCAGCAAAAATTATATTTTTTCATTTGTATCAAGACTTATGTACTATTGTTACAGCACAGCATGCTTTGTTTATATTTGAATGTCAAAATCTTTATAAGCTAATAAAAATTAAATAAATAAAAGACATTACAATAGATTTAATATTTTCTGCCATTGCTGTTTTTTTGCTGTAGTCTGTCATGCTTAATTAGCTCGGCCTTTCTTATGTAAATTCATCCAGGAAGAGGGGCGACCCAGCAGAACTGCCCCAACCAGTTTCTAATGCCCCTTTCACATTAGCACCTACTTAGCCCGGCCCTCATTGGTCTGACACCACACTACCGCGGTTTCATTTGTTCACATTACCATTAAGGGCCATTGGGGCCATCTTCAGCAATGGTTTTCAGTGTGGACGAGGTGGTCATAGCAAAGTTATGTGAGGTCAATTGTTTGCAACACACACACTGAAAAATGTTCAACAACAATGGAGGTAGTCAAGCTCATGATTTACTTGTTTGTTTTATCAATATCGTGGATCACAGAGTTGTGGGCGCGTGCAACCATGAGACGTGTGGAGAGCGGCCCCAATATCTACAGCAAGCCAAATCTGATCTCACAGGACATAAGTACTTGTTTGTTCGTCGACTTGTCTACGCCGCTTTCAGACTTGCACATGAGCGGAAAAGTCCATCCACACTTTAACAGGACTCATCTTTTCAAACATGTTGCTTCATTGTGGACTTGTTGCATCTTGGGCACTTTCAGACATCAGAAAATGTTCCGGATAAGTCAAATCAGCCACGATCTCCCTTCTACTCTGTCCGGAACATTTTCTTGTGCGTTCAGCATTTCCGCTCTTATGACATAAGGACCAGCCGGTACATGTCTGCTACATCTCTGTGGTAAAAGATAGGAACGCATGTCTGACTGCAGGCCTTATAAAGGACAGAGTCGGCACTATTACTTCTTTCCAGCGCATGTCTGAAAGGGGTTTTAAAGTATTTGCGAAATTTGCTGCTGATAATGTCTTACAGAGGTCCATTCATTCTGCCACCTTCACATCCATTACATGGATATATGCAGAGCTACGACTAATCAAAATAACGTCTGAAGGAGTCATTGTGATACAGAAATGTTGCCGGTGAGTGCACGCACAAATAAATTTCTAGAAATATGGTTCATATTGAAAGAAAATCAAAGTAATCCTTTAATAACCCTTGGCCGCCCTGCTATTTTCTCTGGCCGCCCCTAAAAAAATCTCTGCAGGTGCCCCTGGTCTCTGAGTGATGTAGGAATGGTCGTCCATGTGGGGTGAGAGAGGAATAAAAGGAGGATGTCATCGCTGTCTGTTGCACGAGACAGTACAGATGATACTAGCTTTTCTTTCTTCATTTGCTCTCCTTCCCCGGTCTGCCCCCCCCCCCCCCCCCCCATGAAACATGTACAGCAGCACCGCAACACTCAGACAGTGCGCTTGTGCTCGTCGCCGCTGTCCACTCCAAGGTGATCTGACATATTAAAACGATGCTCCGTGCAAATGCACACTTACTCAGACAAGTGTGTTGACATTGCAGCCCAGCCAAAGACCCCCCCCCCCCCCCCCCCCCCCCCCTTACTACCACCACCACCTCTCCTTACCAGTCTGAAGCTTGCTGCCAACTGCTTCCGCGAGGAGGATAGCTTAATTGTTTCTGCCACAGCCATGCCTCTTCTTCATTTTTCTCTCTTTCCTTCCTAATCCCAGGGACGGGAAAATGGAGCTGTTATTTGCATGTCTAATGATACTCGATATCACAGGCCTCTCAAAGGAGAAGGCACAGATGATTATTAATATAGCCAATGAAGCCCTCATTTACGCTGCCTTTTGTTCTAAGTCCTGAGCAAATGCTGCTTTCCAGTACCATTTTTCGCCCTGCAAGCTGTACTGAGATATATTGGTCTTTGTACATCTCACTTATAAATCTGGATGCTGGCACGAGTTGTAGATAAAGATTTCTCAGTTCAGTTCAGTCCTTTTTTTTAAAAAAAAATAGACTTGACAGCACTTGGTCTTACTCCAAAACCCTTCGATTCAAACCACAAACAAGGATTTGAGCGATCGTGTTTATGTAAAGCACATCAACAATTGGCATAATATTGCTGTATAGCCTGCGCTGCTGTTCTGAGAAGTGGCCCACAGCAAAATTTGCTTTAAGACAAATAAAAGTGCTTAGCCAAAGCTGTCAGAGTCCATTATTCAAGCCCGCATAAGAGAACTTTCTGCATACAGTACCTGAAGAAATCCTAGCAGCAATGCTTGCCGTACCAGCACCAGCAGCTGGCAGTGAAAGTAGCTCATTTGCAAGACTTCTCAGGTTGAGAACAATGACTTTGACAGCTCGAACAGGCACAGTGGAGCACATCTGCATTTCTCTGCAGGAATAAGCCTTAAACAGAATGGCTCTGTCTCTGTGTGCCCTCCAATTATGGAAATTTGAGCGTGTCTATATATACTCTATATGAAATCCATCTTGAAACATGCTAATTGGAACGCAAAGAAAATCTGAATTTAATCCGTGTCCAGTGCAGATTTGTTCACCAAATTTATTTCTATTTTTTAAATTTTATCTCTAGTTGTGGATTTGCAACACAGTCTAGTTTTAAGGTGAAATACGTTCATTTAAGTTCCTTTGTAATGCCACTTTGAAGAAGTTATTTTTCAAGCCTTTGTCCTGACTTGAAACATTACCAAACCTTTGCCCCACCATGTAAAGAATAACCACTTTTTACTGTTTTTTGTTGTTAGTTTCTTTAACTGCAACTTTACTTATAACATACTTTAAAAGTTGACCAAAGTGCTACTTAATGAAACCTTAAAAACAAAACAATAGAAATGATAAAATAAATAACACATTGAAAACACATTTAAAATGTTCAAATAAAACAAAAAAATTAAGATTAGATAGAGTCAAATAAAATCAAGTAAAAAAGTCAACAAACATGCCATGCCAAAGTAGACAGATAGGTCTAACACAGGATTTAAAAGCAGATATATAGAAGGCCTGTGAAATGTGTAACAGCTAGCTTTAAATCAAGTTCATGTTTATTTATATGGCACATTTACAAAATATCGCTGCCCCAAAATCTGAACGAATTTAAACAAGAAAAGCCGATAATAAAATCATCCACAGAACTTGAACTAGTTTCTTTAATTAAAACCTTAAAAATTTTTGATGAAATTGTGAGTCTGTCCACTCTAATTAAACTCTAAACAGAGTCAAAGACACTGACCTCTGCATACAGTCGTCCTCAGATTATTCATTTCCTCCAGTTAAAGAAGAAAAAAAAATCTGTCAGTGAAATTAGTTGAAATTGACAAAAATAATGATAAATAAAAATTCTATGAAAATCATAACATTGATTTTGAATTTGGTTCCAAAGAAATAGAGTCTGAAGAAGGGCTGTGCCCGAAACGTTTCTCGGTGGATGCTGAATAAATATTTGTGGGAGCTAAATCCAGCTGTGTGGAGCCATCTTTTCTTCTTTACCTGCGTTTCCTTGTGGTCCAGCACCTGGTTTGAGATTTTTCTTCGGATGTGTGTGATTTTCAGTTATTTTCTCGAAAGAAATATTAAAACCAAACACATAAGAAATAAAACAGGAAAACAAGCATAATGGGGCTCCAAGGCTAAATTTTTGTTGAGCAACACACTGAGGCAATCACTGCAATCAGGTGTTTTCGCTAACGTTCAAAAAGACTTCTGCACCTGTTCACAGGTATTTTGGTCCACTGTTCATGGGAAAGGTGCTCTAATGTGTTTGGGGCAGGTTTTGTTGGGGTTTTTTTTTTTCAATTATTGTTTCTAACCACAATTCAAAATCAAAAGTTTAATTCACTAAATTATAATTTTGTAAATTTTTATTTTTCATTTTCTTTAGTTTCTTGGTAATTGAATCACTATTTTGAATTTATCCTTTCTCTAAATTGGAGGGTATGAACAATTTTGAGGATGACTTCATGTCAAAGTGCACCCTTCCCATGGAGCATTTTTTGGTCTAAAAGATGTCTAATGGTCGTCAGACGTTTAGGCTAAAATTGGTCTACTACCTGTCAAAAACTGAAAGTGTTTTAGGCGTCCAGGCCTGGACTAGCTTAGACTAAATGTAAACCACACACTGACTGTTATAATGTTTTAATGCAACATTTAGCCATCATTTATACAGGTTTCAGTTTTTTTTAATTTAATATTTAATAATTACTGGATTAAATTCTACCACCGAGATTTGGGTTAAAATATAGACCGATAATAGACGGGCGAATTTTGTTCTAATCGTCCTTGGCTCAGTAAGTTATATCAAAAATGTAATTAACAAAAAAAATCAGTTTTTTTTTTTTTTTTTTATTTATTTATGCACAATAAAACCAAAGTTTCACTTTCATGTTCAGTTTCTACAAACTCTCTTTTTCCTCTCCTAAACACGAGTTCCAACTCTTCCGCTGCTAATTCCCCCGTCAGAGTGCGTCGTTTGTGACATTTAACAAGATCACAGGACCGGCTGTTTGACGGATGAGTCTGTGTTGCTTATCCACATCAACACAGAGTCACTCCACTGTTAAACCATGAGCAAAAAAAAAAAAAAAAAAAAAAGGAGGGAACAAAGGACTGTGAAAGAAAAAAAGAGAGAAGAAAAGGAGGGGGAGTGAAATGTTAAAATATGAATTACAAACCCGAGCAGCACCATCTGGACCGAGAAAACACACATCATAGTGAAGAGCTGGCACGTTGAATTAGACTTGCTACGGGATCCATCTGCACCTCGTGAAATCAATCTCATTCCTTGATTTGATTAGGTCAGCCGCACAGAAGAAAGAGAAAACTGTTGTGCTCCTTGATTAAGCTTGTTTTGTTTAGCACCCCTCCGAAGCCACCCACCTCAGGCACGCTGTGTATACAGATGAGTTCAGGGCCCGCAGGTAGGGTAATGACAGTAGGTGAGGTTAATGCTAAAAGATGCCCCTCTATTTAACACCCAGCATGTGCCCCACAGCCCCCGTAGCTGAGCTCATTTAGTTTTTCATGCTCCGTCTCTTTACTGTTTGCAATGTCTCTTTTTTTAATTGTTTAGCTGGAGTTCGGCTTTTGGGGGGAAAGGTTTTAAGTGGAGCTCTTCAGAGGACTCATGTGGCGCTGGCATGAAGTTGATTTGTTGTTTTCTGGTGATGAGGGGCTGCTCAGAAATGAACAGTCTGATTGTACAGTCCAATGTTCTCTCGTTTAACAATGGGACATAATGAGCAGGTGCTAAAAAATCCATACTGAAGCTGCCTCCGCACAACAGGTGCTCTGCAAGTGAATCCTGATATGGCCGACAGCCTGGTTAGCATTTTTTTCCCTCTCTTTTTTCCCCCGTTCATTTTCCACTCTGGCTCTGGTGTGACACTGCGTTCTCCTGCATTTAAAATGCATGCATCCATGCTTGCAAACAAAACACTTTTCATGGGTGGCTAAATCTAATTGTGTTGCCCTCTTGTGCAAAAAGGTAGCTGCTTTGACTTTGACTTATTCTCCAGAAGCAATAAAGCGCCAGTGGCAATGACTGCGGCACGCGTGCCATTGCTCAAAGTGTAGGGATGGACATGGAACACATTAGCCCTGATTGACCTTGGTACAGATTGCACACAAATCCGGCAACAATGCCCTCAATTTTTTTCCCCCTTTTTCCTTTTTGGGGGGGGTGGGCTTTTTATTGTCTGTCTCATTAATTCATGACTGTCTGAGAGAAAAATAAAACAGAATGAAGGCAGAGGGTGAACGCTCGCCAATGATTCAGTTCCCTGTCTAATAAAACACAAAAAAGGATATATATGTGTGTGTGTGTGTGTGTGTGTGTGTGTGTGAGATTGTATGACACTGAGTCTGTACTGATTGTAATTACTGTACCTTTTCTGAGTGGAGCTAGTTTCAATTACAAACCGTCACCTTTGCTTGTGTCTGGGTCATGACACCATCTCTTTCCTATTGTCTCAATGAAGCAAGAGAGTCTGCGATGACAATAAATGAACAGGAAAACACGTAAGGTACTCGTTCCTCTTTTTGGCCTTCATTAATACTGTCATTGACCTCTGAGAAAAGCAATATTGATTATTTTTATACAGCTAAAAATAGTCACGAATCCTTGAAGATTTTCATTCTAGCACGTAACAACAATCCATCACCACTGTGACATTATCAAAAAACACAAAATTCTCAATTTCAACAGTTATCAGTTATTTTTGGATACATGCCTCATCCATAAAGTACTGAATGGACTTGCATCACCACCATTAACACCTTTATTCATAAGAAGAGTGATAGCCGGATTACTGGGGCATCAAGTAGGGGAGATTGTGACATCCCGAAATGAAAAACAAAATTCAGTGAAACGTTCAGCTCATCCAAAGGCACACACTCCTGGAATAAAATACCTGTAACCATCAGAGAAATAGATAACTATACAACATTTAAAAACAGACTCAAAGGTATAGTACGTAAGACTTACTGACAGTTAGTGGGAAAGATCGGTATTTGAAATAAAAGACATTGGCTGTGTCTCAATCCACGCACTTTCCTGAGTGCACTGGAATTCAGGGCACAGTGCGCACGGTGTACTTTGTTTGTAGTGCACACTATTGTCGCTAAATGCTGACCCAAACAGAGCACTGCACTTACAGGAAGTGACGGACTAGCATTACCCGCTAACCTGAGCTAACTCTACTGAGCTGGTATAACCGCAGCCTCAAACACACGACCAGATCATAACTGTCATCAGGGAGTGAACAGCTTGGTAGCATGCCACAATATACATTAGTAATTATGTCTAAATCATTCCATAAATGTTCCTTAAATCAAGTACAATACCGCCTCCGATGCAGCAGGGGTCGCAGCATTCATCGCCAATTTTCAGCTCTGAAAGCAGTTTGAAAGTCCCGCCTCTTCCTCCACGTTCACAAGATGGCGTCCATTTAGAGCGAGTAGTGTGCTCCATTCTGCACTGCATCTTTGGGCGTGATTAGGGCAACATCCTGGTACTTTCAGTGCACTGAAATTGTCGCTTAAATGACACCATGTGTGCACTACACACTCAAAAACAGTGTTTGAAGTGCTCAAGTGTGCGGTTTGGGACATGGCCATTACTTCATGTTCCGAGCACTGTTATGATAGTACGGTGGCCGTTAGTGGCCAAAATTCTCCCAGAAATAAAGATGTTTTCATCTGTGAGTGGATCCAGTGGTCTCAGGTGTAGCTATGACTGCACTATGAGTAAGTATTGTTAATGTGTTTTAAGGCATTACTGATACCAAACAGTCTCTAACTCCTGTTAAACAAAGCTGGTACAGCAGTTTTAAAGTTCAGAGGGTTCTCACTTCACACACATTTTTTGTCCTTTTAGGGACACCGTAGTAAAAATGGTGGCACAAATATGGCAGCCTCCATGTATGTGCATGACTCATTCTAAGAAAATAAAGATATAACAGCTATTCAATGAGCCAATACATCGACAGAAATACAGGTTTGGATTACCTTTGATGTTTTACACTCTGTAC
Source organism: Atherinomorus stipes (assembly GCA_023101725.1). NCBI lineage: Eukaryota > Metazoa > Chordata > Actinopteri > Atheriniformes > Atherinidae > Atherinomorus > Atherinomorus stipes. The sequence continues at coordinate 275,558 of JALJCO010012117.1, read as the reverse complement.
CATTAAGCAATGGTTAAAAACTCCCCAACAGTGTGACCACCAAGCGTAATATCGATAGCTGTTATGGATATTCCTGTAAGATATTTTCTAAGATATTTTCTTAACAAGAAGATTTTTTAATATGTTTTAATGTGTTGTCCATGTTTCATGTTGTCCTGTTAAGTCACATCTATGTCATTTAAAAAAAAAATACCATCTACCTGCCTGGGGACCACAGATGGAAATTAGCCAAAGGCTACAATCTTACATACTTACATGAAAATGTATATTTATATGTCTGGCCCCCATTTTAAATGAGCAAATTGAATTGAATTGAATTTTATTCATTTGTGGCCAACAAAAGAGAACAGTTTTCCTCTTAGTTTGTCATGAAAAAAAAAAATCCACACTACAGATATAAAACTTGTATTATGATGAACTTTTTAAATTTCGGCTTCTTTTTCTTAATTTAAAAAGCTGAGGGCATTTCAGGTTGTCATATTTCAGACTTAAGCTTTTCATCTCAAGTGTCTCTTACATGCTGATGTTCACTTTGTGGTTTTTCTGTAGCGGTTCACAACAGAAGGAAACTTTTCTGTCCAATTTGATAAACCGCTACGTGCCATAAGACATACTGGGGAGGGAAATGTTCCCAAGAATAGCTAAGTGTATCATTTATCATGCATCGCACCATCTGTTCCGTACATTCAAAATGTTATTGCAATATTTAGAATTACAGATTATTCATGTAGGTGTAATTAACAAAGTCAAAATCCAACAAATGGGAGGAAGCTGCAATTAATTTCCAGACATGTTGAGCAGAATCTATCTGGAGTAACTATTTAGGCTGCAGTTGCCGAAGGGTGCACAGAAGCTCTAATTTTATCAGTTTTGGCAATGAGTTACCCGCCGTTGATTCCTCATTTCAGCCCCTCAAATGAACATTTTTGGATTTGTTCTATGAGACCAGATCAAATTGAGGAGATGAGGAGAACTAGGCCATAATAACTGACTGAGCTGAACAGAAAAAGGTCAACATCTGGCTGTTACAAAAGGTGCTATGTAAACTAGTTCATGCAGCACGTTGCTTTGGGGTTCCCATACATTTTATATAACAGCATGCGTCTCCTCCATATTTAATGGTGAACATGACATTTCCCCTCCAGTATGATTGCCTGGTCTGGTTATGCAATCTCTGTTAATCAAGACCACCATCTTTAACGCATCAGGGCTTAACATGACATTCAGAGTCAACACAGGCTCACACTGTAAAAGACTTTTCTGCCAGTTAGCAGCATCAAATCAGATCTACAGTAATGATGTGTTTTACAATCTACAGTATCCACCTTTAAGTCACTGTTTCTTCTTCATACTTCTGCTCATTTACATTAAAGCTGATGCATATTTCTTTTCGTTTCAATATATTGCTTTGATCTGACTAATTTAGTTTAGTCAGATCATTAAAGAAAAGTTTTGAATGTTTTCCAAGTGGAAATGATGAAAAGCAATCTACAAACATGCAAAATGAGTTTCAAAATCATATAAAGATGAGAAATGTAATCCACTTTGGGACATGTAGCCATCATCTGATAGTGTTGATTGTTTTTATATACACAATTTCATCTGACAAAACTACCATCTACTCGAGTTAAAGAGCAACTGTGTAGTAATTTTGGCTACGTTTAAATGTACACTTTGTAACTCCTGACCCAAATACAGGCCAAATGTAAGTAACAATAGATCATTTCTTGGGATATATATACAGCACTTGACACATATTGCCCTGAGGGGGCTGCCTTCATCAAAAAGCAGACATTGTAACTTTACAGGAGCAGATCCATCGCTCATTGAATCATGTGACCTGGAGCGCTTTGCTTTATGGCTCAATGACTTTTCTATCAACTGATTAAACTGTTTCATTTTGTGACAGTTGTGCGGCCTGTGGGAAGTTACAGGTTTAGTGCTCCTAGTGGCCAAAAGTTACACGGTGTTCCTTTAAATGCACAATGATATTTTGGAAAGAAAGTTAGAAAAAGCTGAATGTTTCCGACATTTCCTATAAAACACTGATGTCTGTCTGCTGCAGTGTGTTGGTGGAAGAAGTGTGAGTTAGCTTTAGTTAACACAGTTCACACACAGCCGGGAACTACTCTCTGCCCTCCACACAGCAGTGTTAACATTCCTATTCTCTATAAAGTAACCAAAGCTTAACCTGATGATGGCCAATCCTACATTTAGTTAAGATCTTAGCACCATAGACCTTCTTAAGAACGTTCTTTCGTCTTTAAAAAAAATAATCTCAGATTTGTTCTTAGTGTTAAGAAAATGTTAGCAAAGAAGGATCTAAAAGGACGCTTTGACTCAGTCTATCAACTCTTCTTAGCAAGTGATTGCACATAGGTCCAGCCATGATGGGTAAAGAAAGAAGTAAATATGCGCAGTTTGGAGAAGTGAAACAACGCAATATTAATATATATTAATCTATTTAATATTTCGGGCTTGTATATGGAATATGGACAGAACAACGACATCTTGTAGTTGCAGCGGCAGAAAAATAACACTAGCCGTTTGGTTGCCAGGCTCACTGCCGATACGTCAGTGACCAGCAGCCGGCACCATGCCCAACAGGTATTGCAGAGGAGTTTATAACTAACAGCTCACGTTAGCCATGTTTGCAAACAAGTTAGCTTGCCGATCCAGGAGAAATGTCGCCATTTCCGCATTTTGATGCCGCAGAAAATGTTTTATGTGGGTAGTCTTCACCTAAATTTACTCCAGTTTTTGCTCTTCTCAGGCCACTCCTCTTCTGTGACAGATAGCAATATCTCCGGGGCTCTGAAGCGGCTGCTTGACTTGCCAACTCCACCGTTTTTTGCAGTACCAGCTCAACTGTGCCAAACATACCATGCAAATATGAAAAGCAATCTACAAACATGCAAAATGAGTTTCAAAATCATATAAAGATGAGAAATGTAATCCACTTTGGGACATGTAGCCATCATCTGATAGTGTTGATTGTTTTTATATACACAATTTCATCTGACAAAACTACCATCTACTCGAGTTAAAGAGCAACTGTGTAGTAATTTTGGCTACGTTTAAATGTACACTTTGTAACTCCTGACCCAAATACAGGCCAAATGTAAGTAATAATAGATCATTTCCTGGGTTATATATACAGCACTTGACACATATTGCTCTGAGGGGGCTGCCTTCATCAAAAAGCAGGCATTGTAACTTTACAGGAGCAGATCCATCGCTCATTGAATCATGTGACCTGGAGCGCTTTGCTTTATGGCTCAATGACTTTTCTATCAACTGATTAAACTGTTTCATTTTGTGACAGTTGTGCGGCCTGTGGGAAGTTACAGGTTTAGTGCTCCTAGTGGCCAAAAGTTACACGGTGTTCCTTTAAATGCACAATGATATTTTGGAAAGAAAGTTAGAAAAAGCTGAATGTTTCCGACATTTCCTATAAAACACTGATGTCTGTCTGCTGCAGTGTGTTGGTGGAAGAAGTGTGAGTTAGCTTTAGTTAACACAGTTCACACACAGCCGGGAACTACTCTCTGCCCTCCACACAGCAGTGTTAACATTCCTATTCTCTATAAAGTAACCAAAGCTTAACCTGATGATGGCCAATCCTACATTTAGTTAAGATCTTAGCACCATAGACCTTCTTAAGAACGTTCTTTCGTCTTTAAAAAAAAAAAGAATCTCAGATTTGTTCTTAGTGTTAAGAAAATGTTAGCAAAGAAGGATCTAAAAGGACGCTTTGACTCAGTCTATCAACTCTTCTTAGCAAGTGATTGCACATAGGTCCAGCCATGATGGGTAAAGAAAGAAGTAAATATGCACAGTTTGGAGAAGTGAAACAACGCAATATTAATATATATTAATCTATTTAATATTTCGGGCTTGTATATGGAATATGGACAGAACAACGACATCTTGTAGTTGCAGCGGCAGAAAAATAACACCAGCTGTTTGGTTGCCAGGCTCACTGCCGATACGTCAGTGACCAGCAGCCGGCACCATGCCCAACAGGTATTGCAGAGGAGTTTATCACTAACAGCTCACGTTAGCCATGTTTGCAAACAAGTTAGCTTGCCGATCCAGGAGAAATGTCGCCATTTCCGCATTTTGATGCCGCAGAAAATGTTTTATGTGGGTAGTCTTCACCTAAATTTACTCCAGTTTTTGCTCTTCTCAGGCCACTCCTCTTCTGTGACAGATAGCAATATCTCCGGGGCTCTGAAGCGGCTGCTTGACTTGCCAACTCCACCGTTTTTTGCAGTACCAGCTCAACTGTGCCAAACATACCATTACCACATGGAGATCACATCTGGCAACCAATGGCTGCCTGTATTGGCTAGTAAATGTAAATACAACGCCATTGTTGAACCCGTTAAAATGAATTTCATATTTATTTTCAGGCTAAATATCATTTTTAAAGCAACCCTTACCGATGTTGCGTTGTTACACTATTTTTGCTAATAGAGTAACATGCAATGGATGAGCTAATGGAACTCTGAAAGACAAGACAGACCCACCATTAATCAACATAAAATATTATTCCAATCTCTAATTATTCAATGAAAACTCCAACCAAACCTTGAAGTGGGGTGCATCCTTAGGAGTGGCCGAGGGACCTGCCTGTCAGACCTTTGCTTCTGCATTGGGAGGCAGAGGAAATGGGGGGTGGGTCTTAGGAGTGAGGCAGGACTGTTGATATTCAAACAATCTTGCTGTGCTTTCTGAAATGCAAGATCGGTAAGGGTTGCTTTAAAGGAAATGCTGTACTTTCATTCTGCACCCCTTCAAACACCCCATGGAGGTATTATTTTTGTTTTTTCAAATGTAGCTTTTGATAAAACTGTTCCATATTCAGCCTTTAAGGTTGTTCTTCGATCTTAAGAACGTTCTTCACTGGGAAACCCGGTCAATGTCACTTGTAAGAAAAATAAGTAAATGTGGCAACATCTCAGCCACGTTAGCAACAGTGACTAACTACCTGTAAGTCTGAGGGTTTCTTTTTTGTAACCAATTGCAATCACAAGGAGAGGCAGAGTCAATGTCATGGCTTCACTTCAAACACATCTTTATTTCCACTTCTAAAACATTTAAATAACAGCGCTCCTGATACCTGAGCCCAGTTAGACTCTCAGTGGCTGATTAGCAGCTAATCATCTGTCGGCACATGTCCCACCACTGCTGCTTCCCTCTGCCGAGTGCGCACGCATGTCCCCAAACAAGCGCATCACAGCCAGATTACCCACAATGCAACCTTCCACAAGGAAAAGGCTCATCGCACATTTCATATTGAATATATTTGCATTTGAGGATCGTTAATTAAAATAATTTCTAATAATTGCAAAACAAAACAAATGTGTGGTTAATTTGTGATCAATCAGTCAAGCGATTAATTGCAATTAAAAATTGTTTATCACTTGACAGCCGTATGATTTTCTATATTAAACATGTCAGCACTAAACATCTCTTCTCTTGTCAAATATCCTTTTCTTTACCATGATATTTCACAAAGAAAGATGTGTTGGAAGTAAAAAGAAAAGACTCATGCGGGGGTTAGGTATTTATCTCTCCTGTATGCGTACATTTATTCACGTAAAGCATCAGAGTGCTGCTTCCACCACTGATAAATTGTAAACAGAGATACGGATTAAACACAGCAACAGAAGCAATTTTTGACCCTCACTAAGTACTAACTGAGGTAGAACTTGGAGACAGCAGTCTGACGAACTGTGTGCAGTCTGTTCTTCATCACAGTGACAGCATCTCCTCCCTCTTGCTCCTCAGTTCAGTCTCCCTCTCTGTCTCCAGTCCTGCTGGTACGTACACAGGGAGGAGCACACGTCCCATCAACCATTTGGCCTGACAAGAAGCAAAATCATTACTTCTTCGTGCGGAGCAGTGGCGAGGGGATCTGGTTCTGAGGCGGGGGCAGGGACTCGGTGCGAGTGTGTAGGAGTAGAAACTGTTGAATCTTTCACATTAGGACGGTAATTGTTTGAGTGATTGCTGTAAAAGCTCATCTTCAGCGGGGGGTTGACATATTTCCTCCTCCATTGACAGTTTAAGCCGCCCCATTCAGGCTCCGGATTGGGAGTTGTGGTCGGTAAATGGAGGTGTGTTCATGAGAGAGTGTTTTCTTCATCACACTGAACCGCAGCTTTCAAACAAGTGGACATCCGTCTTTCCAATAGCTACAGTTGCACAGCTAAAGAAGTCAAAACAAGTTTTCCAGCCTGCGCACACACGCTGCGTTCACTGACACCCGTATTTCATTGCATGATCGATTATGTTTACTTCCCTGCAGTAATAAAATCACCATTCATGCTGGTTACAAACAGAACGGCTGCTCACGATGGCTGCGCTGCATTTCAGGACCACTTGAAATGTGACTTTACCGACAGCCGACATCTCCATTCTTACTTGTCAGACTCTGAATCAACGTGACCTCACCAGTCTGTTGGTAGCTTTTTCTTCATTGCTGTGCATCTTAACACATAAAGATCACTTCAGTGTGTTGTTATCTATTATCTGTTTGATTGTTGGTGCTGTTTCAGTCGCCCTGACAACTAACTTAATGACTAGGACCCATGACAGTCTTCTTATTTTCCTTTTTTCATCAGTAATTGTACTCTTGGGTGTCCACAAGTGTAGACTGTTTAAGAAGTGGGCGAACACAATGCCTGCTTACATTCGACTCTACTTTTAGTCAATTCAAGGTTAAAGCAGCTTCTGACAGATTCATTCATCTAAAGTTTGGAGCCATCTAGTCAGCCATGCAATGGTGAACCAGTGAGGAGGGAAATAAAAAGATTGGAAAGCATTCATAGAGTGTTTTCTGTCCATGTTGGCTTGTCGCTGAACACAATGGTTTAAGTTCAGATTGAAGCAACAGGAGACTACTCTGCCCCGGCTCACGGCTGAGGAGCTGTCTGTGCTCTTCTAAAATCTGAGTTCAACCAAAAAGCAGGAAAAGCAATGCTGTTAGCAGCTGGCGACTTGGAGGAAATCTAACATAGAAACTTAAATCTTACCTTTGATGCACGCTCAGGGCCGAAGCTGGAGGCAGCAAAGAAGTCTGAAAAGAAAAACACCACGTTGTACAAAATCATTCACACTTTTCCAAGAGGCAAGAGGTCACTTTGCTTTTGTGGGAAATAAGAAGAAATGGTTAAGAATTTAAAAGAAAATGAAAAGTTATTTTTGTTTGTATTCCATCACACCTGGGAAATTTGAATGTGGGCAGTATTTAGACACAATACGCCTCATTCACCAATATCTTCTTACAAATCTTCTTAAATTCAATCTTAAAGGATAACTTTCTTTTTTTTTTTTCAACCTGGACCTTATTTTTAGGAGTTTAAACGCGCATTTACTCACCGGTAAAATTTCTGTATCACTTTGACTCCTTCGAAAGATATTTCATTGAGTCTCCCTTTGGCGTACGTCCATATAATGGGAGACAGGGGGCAGCCTCTCTACAAGGCATTTTCTGCAGCAAAACTCCTTCATTTCACCAATACTTTCGGTAGAATAAATAAACCAATGAGTCCAGTTGTCCTGTGAGTTCATAGTTAGCTCTTCGTTAGTTATTGGGGCTCTCTCTGCACTCTACAGGCCTCACACGCCCCGTAGAAGAGCAGCTCACTACCTAATCACCAACAAACGGCAATCCGCGAAACTCTGAGCTCACAGGACAATAGTACCTGTTTGTTCATTCATTTTACTTAAAGTATTGGTGAAAAGAAAGAGTTTTGCTGCAGATAATGCCTTATAGAGAGGCTGCCCGGTCTCTCCCATTATATAGATGTACGCCGAGGGGCAAGACATTGTAGTGTTGTAGTAGGCTACTTGAGATCGGTCTTGGTCTCGAGACCATTTTATTAGGTTCTTGGTCTCGTCTCGGTCTCAGTCTGAAAAAGTCTTGGTCTTGTCTCGGTCTCAACCTCTAAATGTCTTGACCTTTTCTTGGTCTCAGTACTCCCTGGTCTCGGAAATGTCTTGGTCTTGGTTGGTGCGGTCTTGACTGCAACACTAACTCAATGTAATATCTTCCGAAGGAGTCAAAGTGATCCAGAAATTTCACTAATAAATTCATAATAAAAAAAACTAATAAATGCATCACAAATGCACGAATAAACTCTGAGAAATAAGGTCCAGGTTGAAAAAAACAAGAAAGTTATTCTTTAATTTGAATTTTTTTTTTTTTTTTTCCAACAAAAGCACTCTATCAGATTTATGAATGTGTAGACCTTGGAATTGTTCGGATCTTTTCTCTTAGAGTGGTGAATACCTACCAATCTCTAGCAAGTTTAAAGGAGGACTGGCTGGCTACATTGCAGAGATAAACGCCCCATAAAAGTTCATGAGAGGTGCCATTGGCAAATATACACACCACTGAGACAGACACGAAAAATAACAAGGAATAAAGGATGTATGAAAAATAATAATAATAATATAGCAATACTAATTATATTGTGCACTGAAGCCTGATTTCTTTAGTTTTAAAGTGACAAATGGATAATTAATTCGTGTCAGGACACAAATCTTTGTTGTGTTTTTTTTTTTTTTTTCACAGGGAAGCAGTACACCATAGAATAAATGATCATGACCCCTCCTACTGTACCTCCTACAGCTGTTAAGGCAAATTTCCACCTGCTGTGGTGTCATTTTAAACCTTAAAACTCCCAAGCCTTTTTTTTTAGTCTGTTTCTGATTTTAAATGTCTAAATAAATGAACAAACTCAGCCCTTTTGAGATGTGGTTCACCTACAGAGGAGGCAGTGCATCTGATGAATCCTCCAGGCAAGTCTGACAGGTGATATTACTCATGCGGACACAACAAAACCTTGATTTCTTAATTAAACTTATCATTATATTAAAAGAAAAAGCACAGTTTTAATGAATTATTACTAAATAAGCAACCACATTCAGCAGGTAGATCTGGGAGTCAAAGGTGACCTGGATATTTACGGAGTGATGTTGCGGCGGTTTAAGGAATGGATTTGGCGTGTGTACTGTCTGTTTGGAAGATACGCAAAAGTCTCTGCGACTTATTCTCTAATGAGTAAAATGGATGAGAAATAGCCCAATTTTCCACCAGGGAGATTATACCATTAGAATTTGATCTGCAAAATCCAGCTATCTATCTAAGGATAACAAGACGCTTTGTAGTTCATCAAAAGTTATTTAGAAAGCTGACAAAAAAATATTACATAGGTTTATTACTGTATTTTAATGAGCGGTACAACAGAAAACACAACAGACTCTGATTTTGTTCAAATTTGTTCTTACCCGAGAACAAACTGAAGATAAGAAGATTTTGGTGAATGCTACATTTTTCATAAAAAGCTCATGAATGAGATTTAAGAACAAATTTGTTCGTAAGAACTGTTGGTGAATGAGGCCCAATAACCTTACTAGAAAAGTGGAATTAAAAAATAGCCATCTGGTTTGTGACTGAATGATTAGCTGTTGATCCTCTCTGTATCTGAGCACAGCGCATGGCTGGGACTGCTGCAGGGGGAGGAGGGCGGACATACAGTAATGTGAGTAATGTGAGCTAAAAGGCCTCTACTTTAGCACTGCTTTGATAAAAACGACTCATTTTCTTGATATTGTTTTCATCTAATTTCGGACTATTTCTGTTGCTAATTACTTGTGATCTATTTAATTAGAGTTTCTTAGTTAAGTCTTCTGTGCTTTTACAGCTTAATTTGCTTTGGATAAAAGCATCTGATGAATGAAGAAAGTACAGTAAATGCTTGACTGACTCATTTGGGCCAGCCTCATTTTCTCCCAACTAGAGCATGGCTATGTAATTCAGTTTAATTCATATAAGCAAGGCAATACTATATTATGTTAAACTGTCCCCCGTTGTTTCAGGAACACGCCAAAGGCTATTTACTTTGAGTTTGTGAACCATGAAGAATCATCTCATTTACAAACCATTTAGACCCAAAACGCAGACACTGACGGTCAGGGGGGTTGGTTCTGAATGTGGTTGGCACTTTTGGAAAAGACTGACAAAGCTGTAGAGGGAAGAAATTTGAATAACAACCTGAGGAAGGAAGTGAACCTCCTCAGAAGGAAAACTGGCAACATGCAAAATTTAGATTGAAAAATCTGTTGCCTTTTCTTATATTAACTTCTTTTATAATATCTGTCAAAACATGTTTTCTGTGGCACGATTTAGTGTCTGCACTGTAAAAAATAATTGACAGTGAAAAACTGGCTTTTTTTCACCATAACATTTACAGTAACAAAGACAGAGGACATTTTTGTTTGCCATTTTGGCAACTGCAAATTTTGCAGTACACAACTGTTATTTAATTACGGTATTTTCTTGCAATAATAACAGTTGTTACAAAAGATATTGTTGTTTTTACAGAGAATATCTGTAAAATGTATAAAAACCTGACAGCTTATCACTCAATAAATTACGGTGGCAACCTATAAATTATTATTTTATGTAACTGTAACTTAAGAGTACATAATTGTTATTTATTAATCGTAGTTTGCTGCAGAAACAACAGTTTAATCCTGAAAAATTGGCAGCTGAAGTTGACACTTTTTACTGAAATTTTTACAGTGAAAAACTTTCAACCACAGCTGCCAGTTTTGTTTGTTAAATTTACAGTTACAAAGTAAAAGACATAATGGTATTTTGATTTAGCAACTGTAATTTTTAGAAGGCAGATGCCAATATAAGATGGGCAAAATGCTGGAGGAGACCACCTGCTTTTTTCTAAAAGTAAAGAAATGGACAAAGAAATTATTTGTCCAATTCTAACTTAAGTCCAATTTCTTGTTGGACTTCAATCACAGACCAATGTACATTAAGGGGGAGGGAAACAGGTACTATATCCAATCATCATAACATGCTACTGATGTGGGACATGCCAATTGTTAAGGTTATCAGCCATTCTAAAAAAAAATAGCCAAAATTCTTTGTCAACCATCTTTTCCTCACATGTCCATTGGCTTTCTGATCCTGTCTGGGATGGCCCATCTGGCTTTTAGAATATTGATCTGGCATTTTAACCATAGATCAAGTAAAAACTAAATTATGATAATGAACAGCTGTGTGAGGCTCTGTGACAGATGTTTGCGACAGTATATGGTTGGAACACCATCAATCTACAGCACAAACAGAGCTTCGCACTGTAAAAAAACACAGAAACTTATTTTTTTTAATGAATTCAGCTGAGTGACCCTGCATTGGGATGAGCTGGTTTAGATGACAGACAGTCAAATGGGAGTTTGCTTATGAAACTCTGCACTAACAAACCTTTCATCCATAAATTACTCAAGGGTGAGTCCAATATGAAGAGGTACAGCTTGCTGTGGATTCAGCTGTCTTTGCATTGATTTAGTATTTGAGCCACTGCAAGATGCTTAATAATATATTACTGGACTATTTCAAACTTTCATTTGATCCAAACTTCCTGATTCACACACTAATGATTTCTGCAGGCTGGATATACAGTATGCCATTAGCCTACACACATTGTCCCATACATTTGAAATATATTTTTTCCAATATATACATTAAAAAATTATTTTATCCAATTAATAAATAACACTGTCCTTATTATTAGTTTGTGAATCAAGGAGTTTGGATCAAATTTATTATCAAACATTTCAAATGCATCTCGCGGCAACTCAAATACTAAATCAGTGTAAATAGAGGTGAGTCCACAGCAGGCTGTACCTCTTTATATTGAATTAATTTAGCTGAAATACCTTTATCTTAGGTAGTTATTTTATCTCTTTTAAGAAAGTCAAGTTTGGCATGGAGGTTATTAGAACCAACGGATATTTATCCAGTGTCTGGGGTATCCAGATTTAGCCGACAGGAAGAGAAAACCTCCTCAGTCAGGACTGGTTCTGTGGGAGTGAATGACAAGATATTTCCTTCAATATGTTGTTAGTCCAAACATTTATTGATTTAACTCCAAATGCTAATCGGTTGTACATCTAATTTTCATTTACTTTTAAACACAAAATTGTTGAAAATATTGAGAATTAAAGGAGCAAAAAGCGAAATTGTTTTACCGCAATTTTTGCTGTTGATACCTGCCGAAATAAAGTGTGTCATGAACCACACCTCCCACGACCCTGCTCCACCTCCCACTCGCATCGGGTGCAAACACACAGAGCAAAACAACATAACCATTGTGTGGAACATGTTGAGCTGTCTCTCCAGCAGCCGATTCCAGCCGACGCGGCAAGTTCTAACTCTGTTAGCTAATGCTAGCGCTCTGACGCTTCTCCATGAGTGAGAACCGGGTTTTAGCTTGAGCCCATCAGACCGCCTGCTAGGCTGCCAGGTTGCTCATTAACACATCCACAACACAACCAGAAAACCTGAGCCATGGCAGGGACCACACCTCTTACAACTCAAGCTCCAGACATTAAAGGTAAAATCTGGAGTTTTTTCCTGTTTCTGTTTGTAAACACTATTAAAACTGAGAGCCCCTTCCCTCGCCCTATTCGCTGCATTGCTCTTGGAAGCCTCTCCTTCAAAGCTAAGAAGCAGGTGAAATCCAAATCAATGTTGACCCTGGTTTTTGAGCGTGCGCTATCTATGCTATTTTCACAGCAGAGTAGGCCTACTTCCCTTTTTTCACTGTGTCCACCTTTTTTTTTTTTTTTTTGAGAATTCGAGTGAATCTGGTGTCTCCACTGATCGATGATTTTATCGCCATAGAGGGCTACACCTTTAGCTCTGTCAATGGCTGGAGACTAATATGAACTCCCAGAAATGTCCCGAACACACCAAAAAAGGGGAAAAACGAAGTACAGTCAGGGGAAGAGGGAGTTGCAATCAAAGTCACCACCACACAAGAGTAGAGGCCCAAAGGTGCAGATTGAGATGGATTTCACTCGCACAAGTCTAGCATTTATTTTCAGGGAGATAACTCTGGATTAAACCCACGAATTTATAATTCGACGATTCTTTTCCCCTTTCCTCTTTCCTCCCTTTATCTATTATTATTTTCTTTAAATTTATTCTACTTCCTTTTCCAATTCCCTAACCCAATATAAACATTAAATTTTCTTCCTTTCTCGCATTTTCGTTTTTTTCCATTCCTTTAATCTAACTATTTTTTTCCTGTTTCTTCTTCTCTCTCCTCTTCCTCTTTTTCTTTATTTCTTTTTTTTTCCCCCCTCTCCCCTTTCCCCTCACTCTCCACATTTTTCTTTTTCCCTCCTCCCCCCCCCCCCCCCCCCCATCTCTTTCCTCCTTCCTTTTTTTTTTTTCATTCATTCCATTCCATCACACCTTTCTTTTTTCTTCTCTTCCCTCCCCTCCCCTCCTTTCTCTCCCCCCCCTCCTTCCTTTCTCTTTTTTTTTTCTTTTTCTTTTCCACCTAATCTGCTTTTCATCACCCCCTCTCTTTTTATATTTTTTTATTTCTTTTTTTTCGTATGATGCGATGCGCTCCCCACCCCCCCCCCCCCCCCCGTCCGGAAATTTCCTTTTTCAATTTTTTTGCGTCCGGGTAGCGCTCGGGGCAGACACCCCCCAAATACGCATATTATATATTTTTTTGTCCCCCAAAAAAACTTAAAAACCCCTTTTTTTAAGTTTTAAAAGTTATTTTGTGTGTTTTTTAAGGGTTGGGTACTGTAATGATATGATCTGCCCAGAGACAAAGTTGACTTAATTTTTATCGCTACAATCTTATTTGGCTATAAACTTACTTAGAGAAACTAAGTCAACCTGCTGGTACAGTGGTTGGAGTTTGCTAAAGGCTATCTGTTAGCATCATGGGCACTTCAGACAACGTGCGTTTATCAGACATTCACATGGCCTCATCAGTGCACAACAGCTCATATTATACCCCCAAAACCCCAGAAAAGTTAAATTTGTTGTCATGGCACATTTAAGTGAGTTATGGACAGTTTTACTTGGCAGGTTGGTGCATCAGTGGTCAAGGTTGTTAAGAGAAACCAATTTGGACCATTCTTGTTTTGGAAAGGAACAGATACGATAAATAGTCATCAGCACACTCACATGCTCGTCTGCACAGCGGCAGCAAACCTCCAAAATACTTAATGACATGTTCATAGATTGTCTAACCTGCTGGAGAAAGGACATCTCTAGAACATTTCAAGACTTGGCTGCACATATGAAAGGGGTTTATGTCTATAGGGGTAAGGAGTAATGTAGGAAATTAGTTCATTTTGCTGCAGGATGCACATTTCTCAGCTGCTGACAGGACAGGAGTGTCCAGATATTTGACTTCTGCTGACTATTTTGAGATATTTCAATGAACTGTAAAGCATGGATCTCCAATGTGTAACTCATTTTCCCACCTTTGGTTGAAAAACATTACATATAGATATGTATGCTAAGCTGTCGACATATTGCACAGGAAGTTACAGGTAAAATTAGAAAAGAAAAAAAAAGGCGACAGACCATCATTAATTTGTGCTCATTTAAAGAGCTTCTCAGTGTGCAGGATGTTGCAAGGCATTTGTGTTAATGAGCTACATCATTCATGTGAAATGATGGCACAATTAGGAAAACAAAAGTGCAAGGTGTGACAATTTAAGTGAATGTGCTTTGTCAGTGTCTTCAAACAACACCTCAGAGACAGTAAATGCATAAAAGCTGGCTCATAAGAACATTGCGGGGGGCTTAGGGGTCGGGATTTTCACCGACAGCTTCTGCCTGGCTTCTCCTGCACCCAGCCTCGCTCCCACAGGAGCGCCTGCTGAAACGCTGTGGCAGGAAATGAAATTAAAGCTGCTGAATTCAGATGTTTTGATTCGTGTCTGTACGTGCTCGGTGTGCGCGTGCCTGTGTGTTGTTGATTTTTTTTTTGGCGCGGCACCTATGTTAACAAAAATAAAGCCTGAGAAGACGAAGGCTGCCAGCCGAGCCCCGGCAACACGGAACATCGCCGGCTTTGTAAACGCTGCCTCTCCCCTCCCCTCTGAAAGTCACTCACCTCGGGGATCAAGAGGCTTACATGAAAGGTGACTTACAGTAGAGGAAGTACTGCCTGCTTATGTGAACAAAACTTACTTATTTGCTTTTGTCACGCCATAACCCGGCTGTTTCTCTTCTTTTCTGACACTGCTGCATCTCCTGCAACTCCTCTTTTTTTAATATCAACACAGCAGAGGTGTTTGCCGACTCCTTTCCACAAGCTGTAACGTACAGCAGCACTGTCAGACTCATTAGTTTTACCATCCTGTGCAGCGGGTGGGATCCAGTACACACTGCGGCTTTAGAGAACTACAGTAATGAAACTGTAATTACAAAAAATAATGAGGCACATGCAGCATTGTCCAGTCACTTTAGGGCTAGTTATTTGGGAGAATGAATCGTGTGCAGAGTTTCCTCTTTAATTTTTTATGGATTTTCTATTCTTGCCCTGTTTTAGTGTATTTTCAAGGCACATCCAGCTTCATTCGGTAAATTTCAGACTGTAGGGACCAATATACCTCACATTTTGTGTGTGTATGATGCGTTTATGATGCATAATGAGGAACCATGTAGGCTTTGGTCTATTTCCTGTGCTACTTAGAATATTATTGTCCCCTGCGGGCCTCATTTAGCAAAGCTTAGGCTATGTTAAGTCACATTTAGTGTCTGTACTACACTTTGAACACAGCACAGCAGCAATGACAACACATTATTGTCATGTTTTACACTTATCAGCATTTACATGATGAGGAGTGTTTGGATCTGCTGAGCACCAACTACTGCATTCATTAAAACCTCCAATCTGTGACTATACAGTTGCAACACTGCAAAAACTCAAATCTTAGCAAGTATACATGTATTTTTCTCATTTCTAGTTAAATATCACATCACACTCAAAATAAGAAAAAAATACTTAAAGGGAAACATTGCAGTTAGATAAAGGAACATGTTTTAAGGCAATGCGTCTTATTTCAAGATGTTATCAAGAAAATTTTGGCAGATTTTTTTCGCTTATTACAAGCAAAAAAATCTTGGCCGCCCTGAAAATAAAAATTCTGCCGATGGGACAAGCAAAATGTTCTTGATAAGATGTCTGGAAATAGGATGCATAGCTTTAAAACAAGTTCCTTTATCGCACTGAAATGTTTCTCTTTAGGTAATTTTGTCTTATTTTGAGTGAGATGAGATATTTTGACTAGAAATGAGAAAAATATACAGCTAAGATTTGAGTTTTTGCTGTGGACAAAAGGAGGACTCTACTACACCTTTTAACGTCTTCTCTTGTCTTGTCTCTTCTTTTGATTGCAGCTTCACACGGACTTAGATGTGGGGAGCAAGAACATCAAATATGTCCTCGCGGGCGAGGGGGCGGGCACCATATTCGCCATCAACGAGTTAACAGGTGACATCCATGCCATGAAGAGGCTGGACCGCGAGGAGAAAGCCGAGTACACACTAACAGCCCAGGTCGTTAACGCCGACACAGACGAGCCTTTAGAGCCGCCGTCCGAGTTCATCATCAAAGTCCAGGACATAAATGACAATCCGCCGCAGTTCATTGAAGGCCCATATCGTGCAGCCGTTCCAGAAATGTCTGCTGTTGGTAAGTTGCAGAGACAGAACACATTTCTACCCTCCGCCTCACACCACAGCCTAATCAGAGTGTGAGATTTCCAAGACGGCTGATCTCTAATGGGCTATTGCATAGAAATAATGAGTGAAACAGAACAAGAGGAAATGAGCACGTCTATTTACATGCTCGCTGCCACGAGCACTTTGGTGAATGAAAATACAAGAATGATAAATCAAATCAAATCACAAAGACCTCACGACTTGTCGGCGTCAACACACTCTAGAGGGGGGGCCCTCTACAAACGGCTCACGCACAAAGAGCTAACAATGTGGAAAACAACTTTATGTGGATGAATTCAATAAAGAATGCACTGCTAAACTTCTCATGCACACAAACTAAATTCTGCATGAGTCATCGTGGCCCCATTGGCATATTTTCCACATGCTACAGTAACACCAGCACATGCAGCTACAGCGTGTGCTTGCCTGGCAATCAGCCTGTATCTGAGCCATTGGGGAAAACAAGCTGCACTTGTTAACGTTTTCTCATGTGCTGCAGTTATATGTGCTTTATGCTGGTGATGCCAACTCTTAGTATTCATGAAACCATTTAGAAGCTCAGACAAAACTCAACATTTTGACTAAAACTGTGAAACTCATTTTCATTTTTCCTTTCTTTAAAGGTACACTGTGTAACTTTTGACCCAAACATTAGCCTAATGTAAGTAATAATAGATTATTTCTTGGATCAATGTGCAGCACTTGACATATGTTGTTGCTCTGAGGGGGCTGCCCTCCTCAAAAAGCGGACAAAGTAACTTTGCAGGAGTGGATCCGTCTCTCATTGGATCATGTGACCTGGAGCACTTCGCTTATGGCTCAATAACTTTGCTATCAGCTGATCAAGGTGGTCTGTAAACATGATTACAAAACACGGAAAAGACTTTAATTTAGCGACAGATGTGTGGCTTGTGAGAAGTTACAGGTTTAGTGCCCCTCATGGCCAAAAGTTACACAGTATCCCTTCAAGAACAAACTTTAGGAACAAAAATAAATAAATAGAGATGTAAATTAGTGTTGTCCTGAGATTATACCTGGGCAGGTGTTCTTGTGAATCACCAGATTTCCATTCATTTCATTAGTGACACGGAAAAGAAACAACTTTTTTTAAGAAGCTGCAAAAAGCAATAAGTCATATTTTTAGTGACTGGTTGTGTTGTTTTGCCAAAGAGTTGCAGAATCAGCTACATTGTTTGTACAATGCGCGCTTCCATAGTACAGCTGAGACGAGCTGCTCGCTACCCAGACAACAAAAACAACACAATTTACTAAACTCTGACAGGACAATAGTACTCATTCATTCGTTCATTCCACTTAAAGCATTGATGAAATCAAGGAACTTTTGCTGCAGATACTGTCTTATATAGTGGCTGCCCCGTCCCCACCATTTTACTGGATGTACACCAAAAGGCGACTCAATGTAATATCTTCCCAAGGAGTCAAAGTGATGCAGAAACTGTACCGATGAGTTAATGCACGTATAAACTCCTAGAAATAAGGTCCAAGTTAAAAAAAAGGAAAGTTATCCTTTAAAGGGACTAGAGGCAGTAATTTAAAAAAAAACAAACATTCATGTCCATTTTTTTTTATACTAATGGGTGATGATGCGCTAAATACCAAAAATAACATTTCCACCCATGTTTCTCTCCGTTGCCTTGAACAAGCTGTGTGCTGCAAAATGCGCTGCAATTCGGTGTCCGAATTTCCCGCGCTGCCCTGCGGATGTGACATGAAATGACCTACATCCGCAATTTTGATACAGGAAGAAGCCGGTCGCGTTAAATTCAAACACTGTAAGTGATAGTTATGGTTTCTTCTGCTGTCGGCAAACGATCCAGATCAACTGAAGGACACTAAAAAGTGTAACTACGAAGAAAAATCTTAGTAAACAACATTATAGCTTTTCTGCGCTGCCCTGTGGACGTGATGTCAAATGACGCTACATCCGCAGTTTTGATACAGGAAGACGACAGTCGCGGTAAATTCAAACACTGTAAGCGATAGTTATGGATTCTTCTGCCGTCAGCAAACGATCCAGATCAACTGAAAGACACTAAAAAGTGTAACTACGAAGAAAAAGGTGAGTAAACAACATTATAGCTTCAGTTTGTGCACGCTCCCGTGACCGCTTGGCTCGTGGCTGCAGTTACCTGAAGCGCCAGTCGCGAGTTTCGTTTCTTAATCTTGCCTCAAGTCTCTTTAAGGTTAATGTTATGTTAAAGACATCAGCAGATGCATGTAACGTTACAAAACTATATTTTTTCACATTTGTAATAAAACAGTCTGTAAAACATTAAAGCAACCTTAAAATAGTAATTTTGAAATTTTATTCCCCCCCCCAAAGAATAAAACGACTCACATTTGTGCATTTCTTTGGGTGCTTCTGCTGAATTCCTCACCATTTTGCACATATTTCGCATGGAATTGTGGGTAACATCATACCACTCATTTTCTAGCACGCT
The DNA here is from genome assembly GCA_023101725.1 of Atherinomorus stipes. Lineage (NCBI taxonomy): Eukaryota > Metazoa > Chordata > Actinopteri > Atheriniformes > Atherinidae > Atherinomorus > Atherinomorus stipes. Next base: position 256,511 of record JALJCO010012117.1, on the reverse strand, counting down.
CCTGGATAATCTTCGTTTCAAGGGGCAGATAGCCCTACCACTCCCCCCCCCTCGGCCTGAACCAGAATCGGGACAGCACTGCCCCTTCACATGAAAACTTAAAATGAAGGGTTAGGGCCGCGGGCTAAGGGGCAATTGGAATTCACCCCAACAACTGATGCTGCTTGCTTCTGAAAGCCACCACAAACTAGCACACAAGCCGCTACAAACACTTCCTGCTGCACTGTTTAATAATTCACAAGCTCTCATTCTACGTCACGTGTCCATTTAAATGACCACAGTTTGTTATTAACGTATAGTTGATACATATTTGGTTGAAACCTGTAAGCAGATGAGTACAGTGTGTTTTCTCTTTAAGGGAACCTCACGGCTGACCCCAGCGCAGCAGGAGTCTTGTAGAAAAATGTTTCCATCAGTAGCAGGAGGGAGATCAGAGTGTGTCTTTATGCCGTTTTGACATTGGAGGAGCTCGACGAGAGTGCTGGGGTCTGTTGCTGGGCGGTATGTGCTTGTTATTGTGTTTCCTTATACTGCTGCGTCTTGTTAACTGTCACCAAGCTGACACAACATGCGAGGGCAGATGGTGTTAGGTATGTAATGGAATCTGTTTGGTGAATCCCATCTGTAAGATGCCGGCTTTTACAGCGGTTCTTTGAGGCAGCGATGACTTAGCTCCAGCTACTCCTGATGACTGCAGCTGATTTGTATTAGCTGCTGATGTGGAGGAAGCAAAAAGGAACAAAAGACATTACAAAAGTATTCATGTAAACACAGAATAACAGTGAACTCTTCTTGTTTGAACTCTGCAACGCGATCCCTGCTGCTCACTGCTTTGGATCTCAGTTGAAAAGTACTGTAGTTCTCCAAGGGTTTTGTCAGTGCAGAGCAGGGACGAGCATAGAGACGGGGTGGAGAGCGATGTGCTAGCTGACAGCACTCTGTGATTTGCCAGTGGGAATAATGCATAAGAAATGGAAGTCGGCATCTCTTTGTTGATTGTTGTTCCCTTTTGTCACTACTGATTAATTAAACATTCTCGGATGCTCAGTTCTTTTGCTGGAAAGGCTTTTTTTTTTTTCATTCAGCAGTGAGTTTTCCTGGTGAAGTTTTCATGCGCCGTGGCATTGTGGGAAGAATTAGACACTTTGGACAAACAAACAAGAAGTCTCTCATTTCTCTCGTCTCATATTCATGAAACCCTGTTTCATCTTTATCACACAGAAATGAGAATGTGAGCAGAACTCGGTGGATTACTGGAAGTGTGTTGAGCGGAGGATAACTAATAAAGTCCACAGTAAAGGGAGCTGAAATAAACGGATGTCTGCTGCATAGGAGCAAATCTCCACCAGAAGCCGGGAAGCTTTCAAATGTAATTACGGCACCAGGAAAAGATGCTGCACTATATCTTCTATTGAATTCACGCATTCCTGCTCGGCATGAGCCCACCTACGTCGAACAATGACAAAAAACCTAATCCAAACCACAACAGGCTGCTTCCCCTGATGATGTTATCCACTTCCAGAGCTTGTCAGTTCCACCAGAGTCTAAGCAGCTCTACGCTTATCAAGAGTGTCTCCACACTGAGACCAGGGACAAATATCAACACCCACCTTTTATCTGTCAAGGACTACGTCTAGATAGACCCCCCCTCCCCCCTTTATTGAATGTCACCATCCCCCATAGGTAGCGGTCCCCACAGCCGGATGAGATATGTGACATGGGCCACTGAGGTTGCCATGTTTCCTGTGTGCAGAGGAGCATAGAGGTTAATGGGAAATGAAGGAGAGAGACCTTTTGTTCTTCCTTTAAAAGGGCTAGTCGGATAAGACGTGTGGCTTTCTGTGACTTTTCTCTGACTTTCATCCTCCTGAATGACTGAGAATGGAGGTGGCTGTCATTTTAATTGTTTAGTGGATGGTCTCTGTGAGTACAGTGCAACAATGAGAGGAAGTGAAGAGCAAAGGTGTGTCAGAGAAGGATTTGATGTCATTAGTGTGAGCAGCCAGGATAGGTCTGTTATCAGCTGTGTTTCTGTGACAGCCTGGTGCTGGTGTCATCTCTGAAAGCATCATTTTAGTAACAAAGAGAAAAAACATGTATTTTAAAGTTATTTGAAGCTGATTTTGTTGATGTTAATGGAGCTCTTGTAGCTCTAATTCACACCAGCGTCGCACTCTCCACCTCTGTTGTAGATGTTCACAAGTATAAATCACACAACGTGGCTCGTATAGAAAGAAAAAGGTGTCCGTTCCTGGTTGCTTTCCAAAAAATCTGATTTTTAAATTACTTATTATGACTTAGGAAATCAGCTGACTAACCAGCTCCACACAAAGTCAGGATGTCTCCCTGTTTGTAGAACTTTTATTAAAGTAATAGTACACCCACGGAATGATGTAACTTTATTTTCCACTTACCTCATGGTGAGCAAGACTCTGGAGCACTTTTTTAATATCTCAAATGCAGCCGGCAATCAGGAAGGCTTGTCGTTTTCCCCCAACTTTCATATAATGGAGTTTGCCAAGGTCCGAGCCAAAAAGGTCCATAAAAGTCCACAAAAACTTCTCAATATTTCTCCATACTGCTCGTCCAATGTAATCCAAGTGTCCAGAGTGGGTAGCATCCAGAATTTACTCGAAACGACATCATTTAGTATAATTTTAGAGCCTAAACAAAAGTACATCTTACTTTCGTGAAGCGCGCAGATGCGTGTTCATGACAGTACGGAAGCTTCGGCGTTCAGAGCCTACTCTGCCAATAATGCAACCCCAGAAGAAGAAATTCGCTGTTTGCATTGTGCTAAGAGCGACAGACTGGCAGACAAACCAGGACAAACACAGGAGGGGTTGGATATTAATTGAAAACAAAGAAAGAAAGAAAAAGAGAAGCATCGGCAGAAGAAGCATCAGCATGCTTGCAGGAGATGCGATGTTGTACTGTTTAGGCTCTGAAAATATACTAAATGACGTTGTTTCGAGTAAATTCTGGATGCTACCCACTCAGGACACTTGGATTACATTGGACGAGCAGTATGGAGGAATATTGACAAGTTCTTGTGGACTTTTATGGACCTTTTTGGCTCAGACCCTGGCAAACTCCATTATATGAAAGTTAAGGGAAAACGAGAAGCCTTCTTGATCGCCGGCTGCATTTGAGATATTAAAAAAGTGCTCCAGAGTCTTGCTCACCATGAAGGTAAGTGGAAAATAAAGTCACATCATTCTGTGGGTGTACTATTCCTTTAAAGGTGTCATCATCCAGAAATCTCACTTTTTCATGTTAAAACATGTGTGTTGGAAAAGGACCTCAGTTAAAATGTACCAGAAACTCCGGAGAGTGAAAGTGGCTTCGTTTTTGAGTGCGAGCTCTCTCGTCACACCAGAATGGGACACAAGAGCGAGCACTCCACAGTACACAATTTGGATTTGCCGGTGGCATTGATGCCAAAGCTGGTAGCTGCTAGCTTGTAGCTGCTAGCAGGAAAAAGGAAACTGAAAAACTAAATAGAAATATATACATACATACATATATATATATATATATATATATATATATATATATATATATATATATATAACATGCAGTATACACACACAAAAACAGAGCTAATTGTACTGTCATCCATGGAGATAAATCAGCCGTTTATCTTTCTCTCTACCACACACAGATAATGTCTGATTGGATCTCTTCCTGACTCAAATTCACACCATAATTTGTGGGACAGAGAGGTTTCTGGTCTGAAATGCAGGAGGTCCAAATTCATGTCAAGTCCAACTACTGTTTAGGTTAAGCACTAAAGATTAGGTTATTAGATTTAGGTTGGGCCTCGGTGAGGTATCAATTATTACTTGTTTAAAAGTTAAATATAAGCTAACATTTCTCAGGTATTCCATAAAAATCTCAATTTTCTGGCTTTTCAGTTAATGATAACTTGTCCATATAAATAAGACAGAATATGCAGACTTGATAAATATCTGCACTCAGATGGATTACTTCACAGATTATGCAGCACTATTTTTGTCCATTAGCACCTACAGTAGATTCCACATTCATGACTTTTTGCACCTGCTTTCTCTTTCAGCCAGGTTGCATGATGTCATGCTGTCTTACTGCATCTGCTTCTTTGTGTTAGCTTCCATCTATTTTAACTCTCCGGATCAAATATAGACAAACAACCATCCTCATTTTATGGGAAGGAATAATCTTGTGCGTTTTTCATTAACATTGGAGCCGCGTAGCCTCATATAAATCTCTAAGACACCTTAACATTAGCTCAGATCCTTTGTTCATCGCCACAAGAAAACCTTTCCACATTACATATGCTAATTTCATCTTTTATTAGTATATGAGCAAAATTAATTAGCACAGCCTCTAATCTCATGCAGCCGTTTTTCAGGTTATCAAGCTGATTTTTGTTGTCTGTGTTTTACAAATCCAAGGTTTGTGTAACATCATCTGCTTCTAATCCTCAGGCAAATAACAGAAGTCCTTCATTATCGCTTTGTTTTATCACAGCTGATTAATATTTGATGTACTATTCCTCCCCCGTCTCGCCTTTATTCTTAGCTATATAAATCCATTCATATGATAGTTATGTTTCAGTGTCATTTCACCTGAAAGGAGTTTGTTGTTTTTTTGTTTTTTGTGCACGGCCGAGCCAACACACGTAAAGTGATTCCTCTGCACGTATTGCCCAGATCTCTCAGGATTAGAAGATCCTGTTTTGCTGTTAATGGGGTCTTCGACTTTAAGGCCAATACAAGCTGACAAATTCCCTTGTATGTCTGTCGACCATATGTTGGAATTATGAGACTCTGCCACCGTCTGCAGCTAACAAGGGGGTTGTGATGTAGATGGAAATTACAAAGTCTGCTTGAAGTGACACTTCAGGTAATTAGGAGGAGGTCGTAAGACCCTCCTCCATGTGCTAAGGGGGGTGCGAGTGACAATAATTGCTACACTGTGAAACAAACTTGCTAAAAGTTGTTTTGCTGCATGACACTCACGTGAGAGACACCACGGGAGCGTTGGGCTGGAAGCGGGCTTCATTATCAGGGCGATTAATAGGCGAGCGTGTCGACAGATGGCCCGTCTCCCCCTCGCATGGGCCGCGCTCTCCGAAACCGCGGGAAAATGAATACCTGTACTGAAGCACAGATCCTTGCCAAATGTGTCAGGATCTGCTAAATTGGAGCGAAGACATAAAATTGAAGTGACGTTAATAGATTACCTGGAGTTGATTTGCATTTTCAGAGTTATTATGGGTGTGTGTAACAGGACTAACAGGCACAGCCGTCTATGTAGGGTCTTAATGATGTTTCTGATTATACTCTCATCAGCACCGGCAGCTGGGAAAATAAGTAAAGGCTTGTCATCACAGATTTGGACGATGAATGAGCAGACTTGATCAAGACAAGACATATGGAAATGAGCAAGATGCGGACCTGTATCGGAGCTGATCGTCTCATGCTTCCAACATGCAGCAGAAAATGATTTGATCACAGACGATTTGATGCTCTCAGAGTTCTATAATTCATGCACTGATACGCAACCCTGCGTGAACAGTAACACAGCTAAATTCTGCGGTATTTTTCATCAAAGCATGTGTCCATATCCATCTACAGAACCAGGAAAAGGTCTTGAATCACTGCTCATTTCTTCATATTTTGTTTCCAAGGAAGCAAACTTTCATGTAATCTTATAAAGTGGTCTTGAGCAAAAGCTTTCTGAGTTTTCTGAAGGTTGTTTTCAAAGGTTTTCTCTGGACATTGACTGTTTTTCACTCATTTTTAACACAGTACTTACCTGACCATTTTCTAATGAGATGCTACTTTTCTTTTCTTTTCTCACTCTCTCTTTCTCACTTTCTTTCTTTTTCTTTCTTTCTTTCTTTCTTTCTTTCTTTCTTTCTTTCTTTCTTTCTTTCTTTCTTTCTTTCTTTCTTTCTTTCTTTCTTTCTTTCTTTCTTTCTTTCTTTCTTTCTTTCTGTCTTTCTTTCTTTCTTTCTTTCCTTCTTTCTTTCTTAAGGGGGAAGTTCAGGATTTTTGACATAGGGCCTCATTTTCGAGTGAGCCAGGGTCCTATCACTGGAGGCAGTTTCATCTTATTTCATCTCATGTTCTTGTTACAGTATGTGGTCCCCCAGTGCTAATGCTAGCATACGTCAATAGGAATCTGCTAGCCTGTCATTAATAACAATCGTATCCACTCCACAGAACACCCGAGGCAAATCATTTATAACACAGACTATCTGTGTAAATGCCGTGTTAACAAAATAATGTTACAAATAAAACTTACCTTGCATCACAAATTACACATTACATTTTGAAGAACTAGTACCAGCAGCGGAATGATACATTGCGAAGTGGTAAGACAGGAGAGTGATGTGGTTTCAAAACAAACAGAAATGCGGCACAGTCTTCGCACATTTTCAATGGCTGGTTAGTTTACATAATTTAGAACAGTAATAGGCAACATGGTTTATAAATGTTCATGTTTACAGTAGCTGCTACTGGAAGAAGATTCCTTCAGACACTTAACGGCAGATGATGTCACTCCGCTGCCAAATACCGGAAGTAAAAATGTGTTGCTGCTGAGACACTTTACTATTAAAATATAACACAATACAAGTTAAGTTTTATTAGACTGCAGGAAGCATCAGCAGCTTCCAGCTGCAGACACAGCAGTAGATATTCGCCTCTGCTTAAGTTAAAATACAATTACATGCATTTGATCAGACAAAAGTAGAGCTGGAATTTACAATATTAATGTCTATTATTTGATTTAGTCATTCACTGAAATCCTTTTGAATAAAGAAAAAGGTTAGTTTTTGGGGTCATTTTTTGCAGTGGGATTAAAATGGATAAATCAAGATAAATTAATTACAAAGCCGCTAATTAATTAGATTATTTTTAAAAAAATTGAGTCCCACCACCAGTAAAAATATTTTAGTTATAAAATGATTATAACCAATAATACATCTATCTATCTATCTATCTATCTATCTATCTATCTATCTATCTATCTATCTATCTATCTATCTATCTATCTATCTATCTATCTATCTATCTATCTATCTATCTATCTATCTATCTGTCCGTCTGTCTCGTTTTCTTTTATCATTTTTAACGCGATGCTGTCAGTCTTGTGGATCAATAAAGGGAAAGCTGAGATATTTTCAGACTATTTCATGTTTCACTTGAGCCAGATGTTCTATAAATAAACTAAACTAAAATAAATAAATAAATAAAAACCTTACTTGATATACCAGGAGATATCGGTGTCCTGTGCTGATCCTGCAGTCCGTCTCAAACACACTCTGCTCTTGGAAAGTCTGAGAGCGGATGCTGTAAAAACAGTTTAACTTGAATAAGCCGTTGCAGCATTTCAGGGTCACAGCAACCCACAAGTAAAAGGAGCACATTTATAGTGCATCTTTTATCTAACGGTTCTCTGTTGAGCCTTCAGCTGAGAGTTAAGAGCTTGTGTCTCTCTCTTCTCTGATCCCAGACTCTGGTCTGCAGCTTGGCAGATGGGCCGAGTGGCAGGGGGCCCCTGGCCCTTTAACACAGTGGGCAGCTGGGCCAGAGCTGGGCCAGAGCGGGGCCAGAGCGGGGCCAGAGCGGGGCTGGAGCACATCTGATGAGCACGCTTCTGGGCTGGACAGGGACACGGCAGACCGGGACTGCGATGATGGTGGTGGGCGGCTTATAGGCTGAGCTGGGGGTGAGAGGGGGTCAGAGCGGTGAACCTGGCCGGGGCTCCCACTTTCTCAGGCCTGTCGAGCTGCCAGAGCCTGCGCGCCAGCCTGCCCTCTGCTGTGGCCCTGCTAAATGGAGAGAGGACAGGCCTCCGAGGCAGAAAGGATTTAACTGACATGCTGGACTTTCTCTGTAAATAACCTGCTACTCCTATCTATCTCACCTCATTTGGCAGCAGCATCTGCACTGTGCCTGTGCGTGTGTGTGTGTGTGTGTAAGTACTCCATTGTGTGTGTGCTGCAGTAGGCTTGTTTCTAGTCACCTTGGTTTCTATCGCTGCTACTTGTCAGCTGTCAATTAGTCTCTTTGTGCATTCTTCTTTACTGCTTGTTTGTACCATTGGCAGAAATGTCACTCAGAAATGAAGGAGGCAGAGGTGTACAAGACAAAATATACAAATACAGGAAATACCACAAACAAGCAGCTATGTTTGGTATGAAAACAACTTTTTAAAATGCAGCTGTGAATCATTTTGTATCATAAAATGTTTTTAGCAAAGAGCTTGGAAACTGGTTGAAATTTCAACAACTTACCGAATGATGAATTTAATTGTGGATGGAGCATCTTTTTCCACAGAAGTGTGAGACGCAGCTGCTCCATGTGCAGCCAGAGGTAATGGAGCGAACACACTGAAGTCTGGTTAAAACTACACACACGTCATATTCTTCTGAGAGAAGTCAAGTATCTGATGTATTCTTTGTTGCACATTAAAAGCAGCTTTTTAAAAGCTAAACATGAGCTGAGTTACTCTGAATTTTCAAAACTCAAACTTGGACAAATGAATGAAAATAAAACAGGAAGTCCCAGTAGTAGTCAGCAGTAGTCAAGTGTGATGTCTGCACACGCACACACACACACACACACACACATACAGGAGATGTGGTCCACATTGGTCCATTTCAGTTATAAAAACAAGAAGAAGAAGAAGAAGAAAAAGATTATTAGATTCAATATATATTAGGGCTGTAACGGTTCTTGCATCTGAGTCGAACTGTTCGGTACTACTCTCGGTTCCGCATGACCCTGTACTGAACTGTTGGGAGCAGGATTTGTTTATTTAGCAATTTATTGTTTCATTAAGTTCTTGCGTGCCACCGGACAAAACGGACCAGCGCAGCGTGCTCACCATCCTCACCATCCTCACCATCCTCCACCACCATTTCTCGTAACAACATGGATGTGAGATTGTTGAGCTACAGGAAGCTCCACCAACTCTCACGTCCTCTGTCTGGGAGCACTTCGGTTTAGACCAAAAGGGAGCTGATTAAAAGTCGACATAACGAAATCAGCGTGCCGACAATGCAGAACGGCAGTCGCAATGATTCCCCATCAGCTTTACAATACTGGGAGGGCGCGGGGAGTCGGGGGTGGGATGAACACCGTGTTGATAACCTATAACTACAAATCAGCTCTGCTGAATGATGTATTTATGAACTCTGTAACTGGTAACCTTCCAGTTGCAGCATTCCAGTGTTCATAATAATAAAATAATCATAAGCAGCTACACTCTGTTCAGTCGCGTTTCCAAACTGATAAAAAAGAAAAAACAGAAAAGACAGAAAAATGGAAAGGATTGTACGAGCCCTGATAGAAACCGTTTCATTCCATGAGGTCGCTGTATCAGCTGTGCGACGTGCTCGTTCTCAGCGCAGCTTCAGGTGAAGAGGAGCGCACGTTTCCATCTTCAGCTTCTCAGTAGAGTTTAAAACTGATATCTGTGTCTGAGTTTCAGCTGGTTGACGTGTTTTCAGACACACGTGCTGTCTGAGGCGCTGTGCGCGCTCATCTCGTGAACGTGCGCGTGTCTGTGGGTGGTCACATCACAGACACTCAGAGAGCAGCTATGACATGCTGTCATGTAAGTCTGATAACTAACATCAGCTTATTTTTCAATCCAAGAGCTCAATATAAACCTGTTCTAGAGGAAATGAGACCTGAAACCAGTTTGTGAGCTGGTGCTGGATAGAAAAGCAGATCACAATAAACTAGCCTGACTTTGTAGGTGGTGCTACGTCTGGTAGGGCGGCTGCCCTGCTTATATAATTGTAAGGAAAACACTGGCTCAGGTATGTGGTATGTACTCAGCTGTGATGTTAAATTTAGTGAACTTGTTGATAAAACACAAGACAGTTAATATTTGCTAATTTTTTCTCCGTTACTATACTGAGGTACATACCGAGCCATGATTTTTGTGTACCGTTACAACCATATATATTTACAGTATATATATATATATATATATATATATATATATATATATATATATATATATATATATATATATATTTTATTATTGAACTAAAAAACTGCTGATGAGCATCTAAAACCAGCTGATGCTCTGTAGCTTTGCAATATTTCCCCTAATAAGTGTACAGAAAATGGCCTAAGATCGATTTCCAACAGCCTGAGGGGCTGCTAAGTGGATCAAAACATTATAATATTTAAAAGAAGGAAACTTCAATTCCTTCAAAAATTCATTTAGCTGACTTTTGGGTCAGTAATTATTAGATTTTATTTGAAATGATGCACTTATGTAGTTAATGATGAAATACTTTGTAAGACACTTGCATTTCTCAGCTAGGATTTTATCCTGTGTGGAGTTTTCACATTCCTCATGTGGATGTGAGGTCTTTTACTTTTACTTGAGTAAATTTGTCAATAAAAAAGATTCTTTTTCTCTGACTCTTTAGCTCAGAGGGGAAAAAAAATCAGCATTTATTCAATATCAGACATGCTTTATTTTTGCTTTTATTCACCAATCAGATGTCATCATGCTGTCACATGACCATAGGTAAAAACCATGACGGCATTGTGGAACAAACTCTCCATACCTAGCAGACAGGTAATGGATAAACACGTGGAAAACAGCAGAGGCAACTGCCCTCTGTGTTAAAACTGAGGAGAATAAATATAAAAAGAATATTTTGCTTAGAGCAAAAGAACAACGCTGTGTCTACCAGGGCTGGGATGGTATGCTTTTCTGATTTATATTACGATTTTCTCAATTTTGCCTTTTTTTGGTGATTTTTATGTTTTTTGTGGGTTTTTTTAACACCACACCAAGTTGTCTGCCAATCTCTGTATTCTGTTTAAATGTGATATAATATGTTGTTAGACAGTCAATGAAAAACATTTTGCCCTCTGCTCAAGAAAACCTGTAACCATTTTCACACCCAACTTATAAACACAGGAAAAAAATAAAAAAAATAAATATTGAAATTGACCCCCCCGCCCCCCCAACAAAAAAAATATTTTTGAACAAAAACCCAGATTTTAAGAAATCACAAAAATGACAATTTTTTTTATTATTTAATTCTCCCACCCCATGTCTACCAAAACAGACTGATGTCAAATCAACATATAGCTGTTTTATTTAATAAAGCATCATTAAAGCATATGAGAAACATATATGCTAGAGACCCAGTGAGATTTGTCCTAATAAATATGTATTTACAGAAAATTTGTTAGTGTGGGCTCAGATTTAAACCATTAGTCAGGCTTTGATTGAGTTAACTTCAGCTAATTCAACTGTATAATAATGGCTCAATAACCTGTAGCCTCACCCCACCAAAATGAAATAACCAGTACGCATAGACTCACAGAAAATAAAAGTCCTCGTCTTCTACTGAAGAACCACTTTTGAAGTATGCAAAACTCATAGATTCATTCAGAAATAGGACATTGTTTTCCATTTTTGTCTGTCTGTTCCACCATTTGTAATGAATTGGCAACCTGTCTAAAGAACACGCTGCTTCTCGCCCAGTGTTTCCAGCCAAAATAATGTGCAAATTAGGGATGTAACAATTACCGTAAAAGTGTTAACCGTGATAAAATTCCCAACGATTAGTAATACCGTTTCAAATTTTGATTATCGTTAAAATCGTGACTGATTACCGCACTTTGAAAAACTCCCAGTGATGCTGCTCATTGGCTGGAAAAGCAGCAGCAGTCGCAGTTTGAAATGTTTCATTTATGAAAACATGGCGGAAGGTTATGGACAGCTCTCTTGAGACTTATTTCCCCCTTTAAAATGGACATAATAGACATTTAGACTAGGGCTGGGCGATATGGACCAAAAGTCATATCTCGATATATTTAGGCTGAATATCAATATACGATATATATCTCAATATTTTTATCGCAAGGTGAGAGCAAATATTTTGTTACAGTCAGAGCCAAATACTGTATGACATTACAAGTAGTTTCATTTAAACAGACCGGATGAAATAATGCTCAGCTGTTCAAAGAATGATCAAATGTAAACAGAAATACTGTATAATACTGTATGTAATAATACTCGCAGATGCAAGTAAGGAACATTACACAGAATAAAATGTAGCAAACCCTAGTAAGGTCAGCATTTATATACAAAGACAAAACAAACACACATTGAACTCCATATCTCGATATGGGCGATATGGTCCAATTCCATATCTCATTTGAAAATATATCGATGTATTTTTCATATCGATATATCGCCCAGCCCTAATTTAGACCCATTTTGAATATTTTTTAAGATGCTAGGGGGTATTTCTATAATACCATGATAAAAATGATAACCGTGATCATTTTGGTCACACTAACAGTGATATTAGATTTTCATATTGTTACATCCCTAGTGCAAATATTGACAAATGGATGAAAGTTTCTCTTTATCCCAGAAAATGGTGTCCATATTCCCTTTTTTCCTCCTTCATTTCCACCCTGGTGTGTATCTGCTAATTGCTAATTCAGCATAAGTTTATTCAACCTCAGCGATTACACAGCCTGTATACGAGAGAGGAAAAAAGAAAATGAGATATTCCCAGAGCGAACACATTTGATGTTCAGGAGTTAAAAAGAGGAAAAAAAAGAAACAAAACATACACATGCAGAGTCACAGCTGCTCAAAATCACACACAAATATGCTTTCCTAATTCATCAAATGTTATTTATCATCCAGTGTGGCTCTGAATTATGTATGTGACATCATCAGTCATTGGTCCAGATACGGTAATATGAGCTCTATACAACCCCTGGAGTATTAGTTTTTTTTACAAGTGAGTGCACAAAAGTCATGCACGCTCAGAAGGCACATATAAGAAGTGTCTTTTCTGCAGGAATAGAAAGCGGCTGTGGAGGCGTAAAGATGCTGTTGCTCAGGTGTGATATGTCCTTCTCCCCTGTGTACCTCACAACTCACCCCCTCACCCTCAAGCACACACTCTCCCCTCCTTTTATGTGCTTCTCCGTCAGTCCCTCTCGTTGCCATTTTGCTCACCATCGGTCTCCCTTGCTAAACTAATACTCTCTCTCTCTCCTCCCTTCAGGGAGAACAAAAAGTAGCTGGCTTCTAGGTAATGAAGCCCTTCAATGTGATCTGCATAAGATTGCTCTCTAGCTGGCGTGGCTGCCTTGCACCAATGAATAGCAAAAGACTCTCAATGAGACTAAGGACAAAAAGCCGCCTTCTCCTCAGCCGCGCTGTCGTTTTTCAAACAATGTCGCCTTTTTGTCATCTTTTAAATTTCATTATTTATTTTTGGTGCCATGCGTCTAAGGTAGTAAGAGACGAAAAATGAAAAGGGAGGAAATAAATAACAAACAAAGTTCATGGAAGGAAGGTAAATGACAGTGTGTGTTTATTCATGAGCGGACATTTAAGCCCTCTTGTGAATTTTATTTTATTTTTTTTCAAATTTTGTTTTGTTATTTGAAGGAGAAAAATCTGGAAAAGCAAGGCTGTCCCAGCACCCCCTCAGTGCTGTGGCAGAGTGAGAGTGATTAGATGAATTTAATGTAGCGAGGTCAACAGCTGGCTAATGGGGCATGAGGAAAGGTTGAAAATTTAATTTGTTTGGCTTAATGCAGCGCTTTTACATATACATGTGCACACATATTTGAAAGGCGACAGAACAAATGCATGGGGGGAAAAACGCTTGACAAATGGATTTTCCTCTTATGAATTTTTTGTAACAACATTCTTATAATCTCAGTAAGTTCTTTGGGTTAGTAAACAAGCAGGTAATTCATTTTCCATATTTCTTAAGGTTGACTTCATTTACTTCAGCTGCTTCATGAACCATCATACCCTCCTTTCTCTTTCGTCCTAACGTCCAGTTTTCCAGAGACTTTTTACTGACATAGAAGTAGTTTGGAGCTTTGAAACCCTGCAAGTGAGTCTCTGTCACATACGACTAATCGCTCACAATGTTGATTGTAATTAATATGACATAGATTTAACATTTGCTGATATCACACCAATTTACTGGCCAGAGTTCTTACATCTTCACATAAATACTGAAGTTCTCTGCTTATTAGCTAACTCATTTAGTTTCATTTGCTTGTTTTTGGTAATGATTGATTGATACTGAAGCTGACATTTTTTGGTGAATGTTCTCTCTCTTTTTTAGTCTAAAGTATACATTTACAAACAAAAAACGACACAATGTGATACAGTTGGAGAGAAGAAAAAAGAGAAAAAACAATTTCTCAAAAATTCAGTGAAATAAAAAAAAAGAGATTGGAAAATATGTATGTATGTATAGTCATCCTCAAAATTATTCATACCCCGACTTAATGAAAAGGCTACTTTCACAATATTAATTCAAATAACATGAAAGTAAAGAAACTAATAATTTATAGAAATTTTAAAAATATATATAATTTAGTGGAATAAAATATTGCTTTTAAATTGTGGTTTGAAATGATAACAAAATTGCCTCAAAGTGTTGTTTAATAAAATTTTAGCTTCGGAGCCCCATCATGCTTGTTTAATTTTTTTCTGTTTATTTTCAATATTTCCTTCTAACCACAATTCAAAATCAGTGTCATGATTTTCATAGAATTTTTATTAGTTATTACTTTAGTCAATTTTAGCTGATTTCGCTGACAGCAGATTTTTTTCCTTTTTTAATTGGAGGGTATGAATAATTTTGAGGACGACTGTATAAACACAAACATAAGAAGTTGTTTGAGTGGCATAGATTGGTAATAATCTGATCATTGAAATAAATGATGAAGAAAGCATTAACGGAGAAATGCAAAGTCTGAAAGGGGAGTGGAATATATAGAATTTTGTATTAATTTGTATCAGGGCTGTCAGTTTAAAGCATTAATTAGATTAATTAATTACACTGCAAATTAATGCATTAAAAAAATGATTACGATCTATTCAGATCGTGGCAGTGGGTGGCGGTTATGCACCTAAAGCTATTTGCCAACCGCCATTAAACAGCAGCAGCAGCAGCAGCAGAAGAGGAAGAAGACGATGACGCGCCAATGAATCACTGTACAGGCCTTCATAGGCTGTGTTAGAGCAGGGTTGCATGGAAAACTTAAAGAACTGCGGCCCTTGAGGACCATTGTTCCTCACAATTGCTTTAGCAGAGATGAAATTAAAATGTGATTCATCAGTCAGTCATTTTCTGTACCGCTTATCCAGTTCAGGGTTGCGGGGGTTGCTGGAGCCTATCCCAGCTATTATCAGGCGAGAGGCGGGGTACACCCTGGACAGGTCGCCAGTCTGTCGCAGGGCCAACACAAAGAG
The DNA here is from genome assembly GCA_023101725.1 of Atherinomorus stipes. NCBI lineage: Eukaryota > Metazoa > Chordata > Actinopteri > Atheriniformes > Atherinidae > Atherinomorus > Atherinomorus stipes. Next base: position 241,226 of record JALJCO010012117.1, on the reverse strand, counting down.
ACAGACAACCATTCACGCTCACATTCATTCCTAGGGGCAATTTAGAGTGATCAATTAACCTAACATGCATGTCTTTGGACTGTGGGAGGAAGCCGGAGTACCCGGAGAGAACCCACGCATACACGGGGAGAACATGCAAACTCCACACAGGAAGGCCACAGTTGGAATTGTTCAAAACCCCCTCCCCAGCCGGGAATCGAACCAGCGACCTTCTTACTGTGAGGCTGCGGTGCTAACCGCCACACCACCGTGCAGCCCTAAAATGTGATTAATTAGATTAATTAATTAGAAATCCTGAAATTAATTAGATTATTTTTTTAATCACCTGACAGCCCTAATTTGTATATTGACAAAGTTTGTTTATTGTTATCTCAAAATAAGTTAACTACCGTATTATCTCTGTATAATCTATATATATATATATATATATATATATATATATATATATATGTATATAAACTGCAATAAGTTCTGTCTTTTATAGAGTCAAGGAAAGCCAGAAAAATACCAAAATAACATACAAATGCTTTAATTTACTGTCATAAGCTGCCTTCCCACTGAAATAAGCATATATATATGGGTTTTTCTAATGGTTGACCCTCTTTTCAATTGGGATTACGCCTCTTTCCCATTGGCAATAAAAAGCCGGGTCTGATCTCTTGCTAGCAGCTGCGAGGCCTCTGTCCCCAACACTGCGTGTCTGGTGACGCCATCAAGCTAAGGTCGCATTGATGATGTCATCAGTGCAACAGGAATCAGGAAAGTAAAAAATGGAGAGTGAGTCAGGCCGTAGTTAACATGCTTTCTTGTTTTGCATTTTTGTCCGTCCTAAGAAATAGTCAAAAACTGGTAAGCAATTTTCGAACGCAGATGAAGCTGTGATATGAATGTTTGGCCGAGACAGAGTCGTGTAATGTGTGTTTGCGATTGTTTGCAGGTTCAAATGGGATTTTTGACCATGGGAAAGGGGCAATCGTCTGACTGCAGTATTTACCAGCTACATTAGACTACATGACAATAAGCTTTGTGAAGTCAGACTGAGGCTAGTGTGTTACTATGCCAGAGCTGTCAGTGAAGCAGATGGTTACTGAGGGGGAAGCAGCATAGAGCAGGTCGTCCTATAACCAAAGGCTTTATGGTTCACCCCAGTATTTCTACCATTGTGTCCTTGGGCGAGACACTTTACCTCCAGGGTCATTAACAGTGGTGTATGAATGAGAATGAGTCTGGTGCTCAGGAGGTCGTTGATGTGGATTGACAGCCATGTTTCCATCAGTCTGCTCCAGGGCAGCTGTGGCTACTCAAGTAGCTTACCAACACATGTTCTAATGAATAATGGATCCAATGGAAAGAGCTTTGGGCGCCTTGAAAAGTGTCTTAAAATCCAATCATATTTATCATTGTCTGCATGTGTCCAGATTTAAAACGATATATTGTTCAGTTTTACAGCATGATGAGCTGAGTTGGTCCGTCCAGCAGGTGTTTGCGGACTTATACCATCTATGGTGGCTCCATCAGTTAAGCTACATGTAAATCAGTTGAAGGTCAACTACTTGCTTTTCTCTTGTCCATTGAGTCTTTTTTTAAAATGGCATTAACAATACCTCAGCAAAGGTATTCTTCCTCAGCTTGGCAGTAATGTTGTAACTAAGCAACCAGAAGTTTGTCTCTGCCTCCATTTGTGTCTCATCTGCCATTTAATTTATCTTCTCATCCATGGACTTTGGGTTCAAAGATATACCCACCATTAAACTGAAATCACTTAGCATCATTGGTATTGTGGTTCACAGGGTAATCCATCATATCATAACTGCTGAGTATTCAAAAAATCATCTTCAGCCTGTAAACAAACCGGCATGCATGGAGGAATATGAAAAGATGATGAGTGATGAGATTCAGATGCAGGCATGAAAAAGTTCTCCTTTCTGCCGACTGCCAGCCACTTACCAACGACTTGTCTGCTAATTTGATCGCACAGAGAAACGCCCGCGGTCCCAGGGGGAACGAATGCAGAGCTTAAATGAATGCCCAGAACAAGGATGTTTCCACACGCCATTGTGCGTGATGACGTATTCGGGGGAGAAATCGTTCAGCCATCATTCATGTTTGTGTTCACTTTTGCTCTTAAATCAGTAACCCCTGAAGATTACGTTGAATTTTGTCCCTGTGCATAAACTCGGCTCAAAAAGTTGCAGAAATAGAAATTCTAGAATATTCCTTTCAGTGAGTAGACCAAGAAAAGTTCAGGCTAACTCAGAGGTGACTCTACAGCCCTATTCTGACGGGATTAGTATTACCTAGGGACCTCATGTAATTTGCAATAATTGCATAGATTGTCTGTGATTTTAGTCCCGTGAGAATCGTCCATGTCTGTGATTTGTGATGTAATAATTCCGCCGCAAATTACCTCCTATAATTTGCTAAACTCTGAGGTCCTCTGATAATACTGATAATCCAGAAATGACAGGTGATTTGGCAGAATTTGACACATTTCCTTTTTTTTGGTGAAGAATGGAGGATGCAAAATAGGTTTTCCTTCCAAATTATTAGGTTTATGATCATTTTTAAAGCATTAACTTTGGAGCCGGAGTGATCGGGGGAACTTTCACCAGTCATTAATCCAATTTTCCCAAGATATTTGAAATATGCGAAGTAGGGCGGGATGAAACCATTTTTGAGGGGTGGAGGTTGCTGTATTTTTGTTTTGAAAATATTACAATGCACAATATGGTTTACACTTTTCAAGTTTGTAAAAAAAAAAAAAAAAAAAACTAATAAAAGAAAATATAGATTTAATTTTTTTCTAGAGAATCTCCAAATTTTAGGGGTGCTAGGATTTAATTTAGCCAACATTTTCATGTGGGGCCCAGAAAGATTGAAAATGGGATAAAAAAAAAATGGGCCCCACATACAGTCATCCCCAAAATTATTCATCCCCTCCAATTGAAGAAAAGATATATTCACTAGTAATTCAAATAAAAAGAAACTAAAGAAATTAATACAAGTTTTAAATTATTATGATTTAGTGAAATAAAATATTGCTTTTGAAATGTGGTAAAAATAACAATAATGAAAAAACAAAAAGCAAACAAAACTATCCTGGACCCATAAGAGCACCTTCTCCATGGACTAAATACCTGTGAACAGGGAGAGACGTCTTTTTGAACATTAGAGAAAGCACCTGATTGCAGTGATTGCCTCAAAGTGTTGCTTAACAAAATTTTAGCTTCAGAGCCTCATCTCGCTTACTTGTTTTATTTTTTGTTTATTTGTTGTTAATATTTCTCTTGAACCAAGATTCAAAATCACTGTCATGGTTTTCATAGAATTTTTATTTATTACTTTTATCAATTTCAACTTATTTCACTGACAGCTGATTTATTTATTTTTTTTTTTTTTGCTTCTTTAATTTGAGGGTGTGAATAATTTTGAGGACGACTGTAGGATTATCCACGGGTTACATAATGGCCCCACTTTAGAAGCCCATATTGGTGTTATAATGTGAGAAACCCAAGTGGGCCCCACGCAAAAAGCGCAGTTTGAACCCATTTCGAGACGGGTCCCATCGAGACGGTATGTCCCAGATGGGACCCATATGCTGGGTGGGAATGGGCTAAAATCGCCTGTGTGCTAACTGCTGATGTGTCAATCATAGCTTCTGCTGCAGGCTCATGTAGGATCTGAGTTTGTGGTGAAAAGCACCGGCTGCACTGATTTGCATCGTGAACATCACACTTTCATGGAGCTGAGCTGAAACATTAGTAACTAAATATCGGACTTTGTCATTGAATGAAGATCTATTAGAAGTTTGTAGAAGATGATCAAACTTTTCTGAATATGAGTCTGTGTGCGAGCGTTCTTCCTATCAGCCAGAAGTAACAGGTACTCTTTGGAGTCTTCATGATGCTTCGTCACTTTAGCAGGAAAGCTGAGGAGAACTCCAGTTTACAGCTCTGACTTGATAAATGCTTACTCATATCTGCTAAGATCCAAGAAACTTTCTCATTCGCATTCCTGAGTACGCAGCCAAGGCTGAACTATTAATTATTCAGGAAGTGAGTAGTAGATATTTAATGTTGTGTTGTAGAGCCTCTTTTTGGTGCACTTTTCTTGTTCTGCATTCATCCTTTTTTGCTTCTTTGCGTCTGTTTCTTGCTGTATCTTGTACTCCCACTTACAGTAGTTTTTCTTCTTTGGGAGAGAAAAAAAAAAAGCAAGAACTTTTGTTCTCTGGTTCTGTAGTCAAAAGTCAACACGGGTGTGTGTATGTGTGTCATGCTCTAGGTGATTTTTACAGTGCTGAACAGCAGGAGCAGGATCCTCATACTCTCATCCCTCCATGTCTGCATTATTAATTGTCTTAGGTACCAACCGCAGCTATTTGGACCCTGCAGGCACACAGGGCTCAGAACCTTAAAATTAAATCAGCAATTGGTTCCCACTGAAAGCCATAATAACAGTCTTTAAAGTTAAATTCGCTCCCACAAAAGAGTGTAGACTTAATTAAACTGCAGTTGAAATAAGGCAAAAGTGGAATAAAACTAGGGGGGTTTGGTAAATACGCCGTCTGCATAAGCAGATATTGTGTTTGCAGGCTTGTAAGTGGGAGTACATGGCAACTTGGTAAGATTCATGCGGTTCGCTGTTGCTGCTGGAAGAGAAGGACTGGTGAGCACAACATAAATGGGGGTGGAACACCATCAAGGTGGCAGGGATTTCAGAGAACAGGTCCATCCAATCAGAGAATAAGTCCGTACAGCAAGGTCATTTGGAAAAGAAGCTGATCAGACGAAAAGCATCAAATCTCCAGAGTGGGCGGGGCCCTCCTCCTGATGTCTGTCCCATTAACTAAAACCTCGTCTGGCTGGTACAGTTACCTCCACGCCTCAGTTGACACGATGAGGAGAGTTTAAAGGTACAGTGTGTAAGAATTACTGACATCTAGTGGAAAAGATGGGTATAGCAATGACTTTATTTACCAAGCATTATTGTGAATGTACAGTGGCCGTTAGTGGCCAAAATTCTCCCAGACGTAAAGATGTTCCCATCTGTGAGCGGCTCCAGTGGTCTCAGGTGAAGCTATGATTGTACTACATATAACTACTTTCAATGCCTTTTAACAATCAGTGGTGACTGTGGAAAATTTTTAGGGATGCATGATTTAATTGGCCCCATATTGGTATCGGCCTATATCAGCCTTAATACTCCCTCATATGGAAAAGAAATAGAAAAAACTTGTAATAGATTTGTTTGCTTCATGTATTGTGCATCATTTAAGGCTTATATGATTTACTCTTGAAAGTGGCTACTTTTGCATTTCTTTCGTTGTCATAAATTGTTTTTAGAAGTACCCAAATCAAACAAGTTTACTTTTAAACTATTTTTCTAGATCTTATATTTGGTTTCACTCTCATTGCATTACATACAAGTTTCAGACAATACACCTAGAAACTTTACAAGATTTATATATTTTCCATATGAGTGAGTATCGGACGGAAGGAAGACAGACATTTTAAATATTGGAACAGTAAGTTTTTTTTTTCTAATTTATATAAGTTGCAGGAAATTTTCATTACATGTCATTACCAAACAGCTTATAGTTTAAAAATATCTAAGGATTTTTGTGTAAAAACATTGTAACTAAAAGATTATTCATACTAATTCTACCAGTTTAGCACAGTTAGCTAAGAACAGTGAAACCACAAGTCATTACCACCATGCTGGCGGTAATATTTCTATGGGGTATCTGACTAAAAGAAACATTCTTTTTAAATAAAATCTTAAGATAATGTATATATGTTTAGATTTTGACCCGGAGATAGATCACCTTTCAGGTAAATTAGGTGTGGCAAGGTATTATGACATTTTATGTTTTAGTGACATTTTTATTTTTGAGGAAAAAAAACTCAAAAGTACCTGAAATCAAATAAACACCCACATGGTAGAATCACTAGGGAAATCAAAGTAAATCGGCAGCTTGGTAGGACTGATGTTAAGGCATTCCTGATCCTAAACAGTGCTGTAACTCCCATTAAACAAAGCTGGTACGGCAGTTTTAAGTTTAGAGGGTTCTTACTTCACTCTGTTCTCAGACATTGTGAGTGGTGGCACAAATATGGCAGCCTCCATGTATGTGGACTCACAACAAAAAAGATGTAAATGGTTCATTCTAAAAAAAAAAATGAACACATAACAGCTGTTCCATGTAAGATAATTAAACATAAATAGAAACCCAGTTTTGAATTATACATTACATTTTTGTACCAATTTTTTCACCTTTGATTTACTCACTGCACCTTTAAGGAAAAGGAGAAACTCCACGTCTGCTTCTTTTTCGGTTGAGCCCTCCTGGGTTGGTGTCGTGCAGGTGGCTGATTGTGCCGACCGTCATGCGCGCAGCTGTTTGCATATGGAAGCATTGGCAGCTGTGACGCTGCAGTATGGATTTAGCCAGTTTGTGATTTTACCACAGTCACAGCCTGATGTCAACACACACACACACACACACACACACACAGTCAATCCTACAGCAGGTTTGCAATGTCACACTGGGGGCTGCTGTGTAATTGGGTGAATCTGCTTTCCAGCACGCTGCTGCGGAGATAGCCCTTTAAAATTTCACTTCACTTCTGGGAGTGTAAACAAACCTTGGGATTGCTGAGGGTGTAAATCCAGATTCCACCATTTCCTCTGCTCTCCCCCATCAGTCATTTTTCCGCCTTTTTTTCTTTTTTTTTTGTCTGCTGGCCGCCTCGTTTTTTTGAGTTTATGGGTGTGTTGCGAAGTATTTGCAGCCTGTGATTTGTGGCTGTCAGCACCTTAACAAGTGCTTTAATGTGTGTCTATCAGCATTACGGATGCATACGTGTGTCGGGGTGCGTGGGCGGGTGCGCGGCGTGCTGCTGGCGTGTATTTTAGCATGTCTGCCGTGTGGACTCTTTATGTGGCTGCATGCAGCTCTCTGTCTGTGTGTTCTCTGTGATGGATTGCTTGTCAGACGGCAGCAGAGCGCCACTCTCACCGGCTGACGGAGACATTAAGTCACCAGTCACGTATACGGAGTATGTTTCAACATTCCTCTGGGAAAACTCTTTAACCCTTTACTCTCCAGGATGGCTGTCAGATGACAGCGTGTATTACTTAGAAAGTGCTCTCCGTTAAAGCGGTGGCGTGGTGGGACTCAGTTAAGTGTCCTAATGTAGTTTGTGTGGGAGGTGGAGGACTTCTGTCCCCCACTACTTTTCGATGGACCACTTGCTGAGGCTGTGGGCTACAGACAGCAGGCTGCCATTGTCAATCAGTGGCTTAAGGAAATTTTCATTTACTTGTCTATTTTTGCACACGTACACACTCACGTAAATAAATGTAGTTTCACAAGGCATCAAGAGATATGAAATGGACTGAGGAGATGTTATTTTATCAGCCTGGGGAGTTGCTGCAAGAGATGGTTTTGCTGTTTTCACTTTATTAAACTGTTGATTTAATGAGATTATGGGTGAATTCCAGTTCCCCCCCTTACCCCTAGCCCTGGCCCTAACCTTTTGTTTTGCGGGTTCATGTGAAGTGGTAGTGGTGTCCCGATTCTGGTTCAGACCGAGGAGAGGGGGAAGTGGGGCTATCTGGCCCTCGAAATGGAGATTTTCCAGGGGAACACTAGAAACAAGGAGTATAGTATTAATGACAATTTCATGCAAAATATGGGCAAAATGGCGAGAAAATCTGCAGCAGCAGCCAAAGAAGTGCACAAATGTGAGTAATTCTTGTAAATAAAATGTGAAAATTGCTATTTTAAGGTCTCTTTAATGTATTACAAACAGTTTTATTACAAATGTGAAAAAAATCATAACGTTACCTGCATCTGCTCATGTCTGTAACGTATCGTTAATGCTAAGCTTGAGTTGAAGGCGTCTTCTTTTCTTTTCATTTTAACGTTATTTGGCCCAAACCTGAAAAAAAAATTAATTTCACTTCTCCTCTTTTCGATTTGAAGGGTTGTCCCATTTCTTAAAGGGAATAATCAAAGACTGTAAAAAAAATGGACGTAGTATCCGGTCACATCTGAAGAGCTGATAAATCAGTTGGGCGTTTCCCACAGTCACCATCTTACCATGTCACGTGTGTCGTCACTCCCGGAAAATACTAAAATGGGCAAAGCGTGGCGTCTGGGCAAATGATTGACAGTGAACGTACTCTGGGCTAAATGCTAACTGAGCTAACTCGAAAACTAACAGGAACTAACAAAGACCAGCCTCCTAAACACCAGGCAGGAGATAAGACATGTTTGAAATTGCAGTTAGCGGCTAAAAACCACCATTTTGCTACTAGGCTGCAGACTGAGACCTTACCGAGAGCAAACAGGGAGCTAATCAGTAGCCACCGGCCTGCAGGCCAGCATCTAGTCTGCCGCATGTCAATCAGAAGGACACGCCTCCAATTATGTGTTATTTCAAGATTAAATAACATCTAAATAGATGAGTTATAAAGAAATTCACCCCCCTCACACTTGACATGAAGGTAAACTTGACCTATTAAGCCTAAAATGATTTTTTGAACCAGGCTGTAAACATGTTTATTTCTGCTGTGAAGTTGGCCTTTAAACATGGAGTCTATGGGGATTTGTTCTGTTTTAGAACCCCTAGGGAAAGAAGAAAGAAAAACAAATATTAAACTTAAAATCTTGACTTCACACTTTTCTAGCGGAGTTTGCCCCTTGGGAATAATTCAACCCCTAGCACTTGAAACAGAGGACGGGATAGAGGTAGGGATGAAATCAGGAATTGGGATTGGGGTTTTGTCGTCATCCATCGCCCTGTTCTTGTCATTTCTGTCTAAATAAAGAAAAAAAAAATCACAACTCCTAACTGCAGTCATAGTGGCCTTGTAACTTAAAAAAATAAAGAATGTCATTAATAAAAACGTGACTTCATGCTTCCACCAATTCAGAAATGGAGAAAGATGAGGATTATTAAAAACCAGCTAAACAAAAACTCTATATGGTGTGAGAACCCAGAACCTGTGGGTTCATTCCCGGTACTCACCCAAAGTCATGCACGTCAGCTTATCTGGTGATTGGTGACTGTACATTGTTGTTTTCCTTTGATTTGCCAATGTGATGGACTAGCAACCTGTTCAAGGTTGTATCCCACCTCCTGCCCCTCAGCTGGAGTTAGCTCCAGCCCACAACCCTCAACTGGATTAGGCAAGTATAAAACACAAATGGATGTATTAGTGCCATTAAAAATATGAATTACTGTGTGAAGAGCTGAGAAAAATAACTTTTTTGTACTTTGGGGTCACAAGAAGCTGTTTTGAACTCCCTACTGTAGTTATAATAGATCATATTTACTATAAATGTACTGGCTGTTTTCCTCATTACAAAGTCTGTGTTATGGTTTATAATCTGGAGCTCTGCTGGTTTTAAAAGATGACTGCTTTTACAAAAAAGAAAGAAAAAAAATCAATTTGAACTGAATTAAAAAAGGAAACAGAATAGAAAACATAGAATCAAGCATTCGGGCCTCACTGTCTGGTAAGCAGTTTATAAGAATCCTTTAAATGATCTCTCAGGAAGTTGCCATGGCAACACTAAGTTGTTGGTATCAGCTACATGTTCATTAATTCCCCTCAGAGCGGCACTTTTAGCTGAAAGCTGGCTGTTGCTGTTGTGGGACGGCAGCTCCAGCAGCGCCTTGTTTCTTACGGAGCTCGGCTCAGCGTGCCGATGCTTCTTCAGTTTGGAAATAGAGTTTCTTCTCTGCTGACAGACATTATCACCCAAACATAACACCTATTTGACAGTGACTGCTTTCGTCCTTTTCACTCACAAATTTAGAATAACTTTAACCAGCATACTCTCCGCCATCCCGCTGGCAGAGTGAACTGCACCTACGCGCCGATGTGTGCCGAGCTGGCTTCCCGCTGAGGGAAGGATGAGATAAAGAGCGAGTCGGGAACTTTCATTTTCTCTCTTTCTTATTTGTTAGTTTTACGGGGACAAAAGTTGCCCAGACTGGTGAGGCAAAAAGTCAACAGCACCAGTGAACTTATCTGAGAAATAATAAGTGATGGACTTGAACTGCACGACTTGAAAACAGCAACCCATTAGACAAACTCATTTTAGAACATTTATTTCTTTTGCGAAGTATCTTAACTGATTTTTTAGGTTGAAATTTATTCAATACTGATTTCCAATGTCCTGCTTCTGAGGTATTTCAAATACAGCATGTGAAGCTGTCAGGTCGATCAAACCACTGGGAGAATTTAGAGTGGTTTAGAGATTTACAAAGCAAGTAATTTCACTGCTGATATTATAAAATATGAAATATCTATAAAGTTCAGGATGATGGGACAATTTTATCCTGGAGAGATGAGGCTTGACCACTGTTCTCCGGCACAGGCAAGCTTAAAAAGCATTCACAGAGAGATAAGAGAAACCTCATACACAGGAAAAATAACTCTTTCATGTTGGCACATTACTTTGTTTTGATTTTTAAAACTCGCAGTGAAAAGTTGATTAGGGAGGTGATTCTCAAAAGCCTTTAAAATGTTCCCTAAACTTAACGTTCTAACTGGGACTGAACACCCGCTGACCACAATGTGGGGAAATGTATTTGTGGATTGCTTTGGTTTGGCAGTGTTCTTTTCCCTGTGATGAACCAGTGAGGCTTCTGCCTGTCTGCACAGTTCGCTCTCTTTTTCCTTTTGTCTGGCTTTCACGGGTAGATCACTGACTTATCTGCTGTTCCTTTTCTCCCGACTGATGTCGCCTGATGGTTGGCAGGAAGATTTGATCCTATCGTACTGTGGGGAGCTTGAACTTGATAGATCAGTCAGGAAACAATATAAGTTGCACTTAAAAATGTATTTACAGGATAGAATGATATATAAATATATATATATATATATATATATATATATATATATATATATATATATATATATACATATATATATATATATATATATATATGTACATATTAGGGGTGCAACAATACAAAAAAATTCATGGTTCAGTTCGGTTCGGTACAAGGCTTTAGTGTAACAGTTTATTTTTTTCCATACAAAAATCTTTTCATGCCTCTTTTAACCAATGTACTTTTGTCCACAATGGCTTACCATAGGATCATACTCGACTTGAAAACCAAAATAGTTCCAAATGCCAGATCTGAATGTAATAGAACACAGATCCACTGAGTTTTCAACACAGAGCTCATTTTACGAACACAAGTTGAATAAAATAAATTAAAAACTCTGTATTGTTTGATATTCTTTACACATTGCTCATGGTTGGATACACACCAGTATGGTTTGATTTGATATGAATACATATAAGCCCAAATGGGCTGGGCACGCAAGTGTATGACACTTAAATAAACATCATTTCCATTCTATTCTATTCTATTCTTGTATTGTTGCCCCCCTAATGTATATTTTCTGAATACCAGTAGTATGCAAAACGTTTGTTGTGCATGTGGAAAAATGCAACAAGTTAAAGGTTGAACATGGAACTCCACAGGTGTTTTTTTTTTTTTGGGGGGGGGGGGGGGGGGGGGGCAGAATGAAAGTACATTTCCTAAAACAAATATATATCTAACCTGAAAAAAATTATAAAATACATTTTAACAGTTTGACAATAGCATTATGTTTACATTTACAAGCCAATACACGCCGCCATTGTGGGTTGCCAGGTACGATTTCTGTTTGGCAACAGTATGTTGCCCACAGTTAGGCTGGTACAAGGGGAAACAGTGGAGATGGCAAGTCAAGCAGCTGCTTCAGAGCCCCAGAGATGTTGTTATCTGTTTCTGAAGAGGAGTGACCTGAGAAGAGCAAAAACTGGAGTAAATTTAGATGAAGACTACAGATGGACCCACATAAACAGTTTCCATGGCATCAAAACACAGAAATGGCGACTTTTCTCCTGGATCGGTGAGCTAGCTTGTTTGCTAACGTGGCTAAAGTTAGGCTTAGACAGTTATAAACTCCTCTGCTTTTGTTGGACATGGTGCAGGCTGTTGGTCACTTGCGTATCGGCAGCGAGCCTGGCATCCCAGCGGCTGGAGTTGTTTTTCTGCCATTACAACTACAACTTACGTAGACACATGTGATTTAGCTGTTCTGTCTGTATTCCATATTCAACCTTTAAGAGTTTTCTTCAAAAAATCTAAGCTACAATTTTTCATATTCGTAAATCTACCAAGTGCAAAGTGAGCTAACAGAAAAAAATCTGAACAATTTGGCTAAGCCAGAATAAATTCATTTTACCAATTATGTACCGCTTCTGGATAAACTCGGCATGTAGGTTTAACCAATCATCTTGGAGTGTTAACAACTGACTTTTGTCTCCTTGTTTGTCTTTTCTCTGGACATTGTTCTTAATGACGCTGTGAGTGTACCTGTATGTGGTTGTAGTCCTGCAGCATAAATTTGGATCAAATTATGTGTCTCTCTATCTGTACTGCACAGTACATTAAGTATCTGCTAAAATTTCTCAGCTTTGAGGACATTACCCTGAACGGAGCTCCACTTTGCTTCACTGTTGCTCATTATTGTACCGCTTTCTCCATTTTTGACGAACAAACTGACTTCTACAGCCACATATTTCACATTTTGACTCCTCAGACAGTTATTATATTTTCAGGCATGGCTGAGTTGCTATTTCTTTCTTCCTACATTGAAGGAATGGCATCTTGGGTCTATATTTTCCCCTCGTATGGCCGGACTTCTCTGAACAGTATTAATGTACAGTACATGGGTCCAACAGGTTTTTGCCAGTTCTGAGCTATCGGCACTGTTGAATATCTTCTGATTTCAAAGGAACAGAAGCATGGTTTGTCTTTTATCCACCGCCGCTGCATCTCCAGTCCTCAATGGTACCCACTTCTTTTCAAAAGAGCTAAAACATCTTGAAACTTGGAAATTTTGGAGAGACTTTGCTGATTTAATGACTACCCTGCATATTGATGCTGCGCTCATGTTTACTATATAAAAATAATGATCATTAGCAGGTTGGTATGACTGGTTAATTACAGAGCTCCCTTTAATCCCTGATTATGTGCAAGTGTAGCTGTAGAAATTGATGCTGTTTAGAAGAGTGGTCACATCAAATGTTGATTGAAGGAATATTTTTCTTGTTTGATCACTTTTTGTAAATGAATAAAAAAGCATTTAATTTAACTACTGCCTGAAATGGGCACATTACTGTACTGCTGTCTTTTAAAAAATATTATTATAGATCTTATTTATACATTACCAGTGAGTTTTTCTATTTGCACATTAGTAATGAGCATTAACACGTTGCATTTCATATTATTTCATTAATTCTGTTGCTTGTTGTATTGTCGGTGGTGATATGCTTATAAACCACACACTGGGAGTTGTGTACAGCTCACCACTGAGCAGCTCAACTGGAACTGCACAGGATTACGTAATATGTTCAAGTCTCTTCAGTATTAGCATATACCTTTGCCATTTGTCTCTATTACTAAGTAATACTTTTGATCCCTAGTTTCCACTCTCGGGAATTCACACTGAAGTTATGCAGCAGAAATTCTCACCACGAGTTAATTTCACACAACAGTTTTGCATCATGCTGAAACTTTTTCTTTTCTTCTTTTTTTTTATTTGAGTAAGCATAATTCACATTAAACACCCTTACCCCTGTGGCAGAGTTCTCAAATTAAGCAACATTTTCTTCATTTACCCATGATAAAGTTGTTCATTAGACACTATACTTTGCCTTATTCTTTGTTATTACCTTGCCATTGCGAATGCCATGGGAGCAATTAAACATGTGAAGTGCCCAATTTTCTGTCCTTGACTTCCAGTCCTGAACTCAATCTGCATGTTGCACACAATGCCTATGAACTAATTAAAGTGAATCAATGACACAACCCTTTAAAAATGGCGGCATATGTCACGGCCATCAGCGGGGAACAAAGGACCCTCTTAATTATTTTGTTCCTGCCGTTCCTGTAAATGGCTCGTCAAGGCAGCAGACTCAGTAGCTGACTCCTTGAAGAGGGGGTGTCAAGCACACGCCAGACACATGCTGAGCGTGCGCACACACACACAACAGACAAGCGCACAAGCACAATGCACAAACACTGTTTCTCTGTGACGGCTCCCCCTCTGTCATATAAAAGACTAGTAATTGTACTACAACAATGACAGTGTAAGTGCTTAAGTGTGACGGTCCCCTTACTCTTCAAAAGTGCAGTGTCCCTTATCCATCATTGGCTCTGGGGAACAATTTCTTGGATCCTGACAAGCATATCTTATCTTCAAGATTTTTCTCCCTCCTCATTGTTGTAAGCCCTCCTCTGGCCTACGTTGGATTTGGCCGAGTCTAATTTTGAATAGTGTGTTACAGCCTGATATAAACACATATCCTTATCTCTTCAGCCTCTGCAGGGTCTTCCTCGTCCATTTGCCCGGTTCCTCCGCCTGCTGAAACATGCAGTTTAGCATGAGTATGCGGTAGTCCTGTTATGAGGACTGACGTGCTCAGGAGGACCCTGTTTTTTTTTTCTGCTTTGCAATAATTCACCCTGCCTCCGTTTTATCTGAAATACTTCCAGATATAAATACTGAATGTAGAGGAGATCCAGTTTTAGTCACAGCCTGGGCTGGAGATGAGTGCTCTGTGGAAATTGTAGCAAATGAAGGGATGGGAGGTTTGAGGCTGTGCTGGCATTGACAAGAAAGTTTCCACATGCCAGTTGTTTATGAGCGTGCTTATTTGTTTGAGGGTTTCCCTTAATGCCCATCTGCATTGTTGCCATAAATGCCCATCTGCAGCCCAGGAATCTTAAATTGGCATTGACTACTGAAGAAAAATCAGCTGGCGATGCTCCAAGTATGTCATCTTCTCCTCCGAGAGAATAGGCAGACGGGATGGATGGATGTATGAAAGGATGCCTCGACATGCTTGTTTTCTCCACCTCGTTACAACCGCTTTTTTGTGTTATCAAGAGCTTTGGCCTGCTACGCTGCAGCACAGCGCTACACTTTGTGCTTGACAATACTCTGCCTCGCAGTGCTAATCGCCTCTTAATTCTTGCGTTATTCCCCATCCGTGCGCATGCATTTCAATCACATAGGTGGTGCTGTCCAAAAATAGCGCTGGCGGCACTGCCTGGAGAGATGGGCTGTCAGTCTCCACGTCTGATCATGAGCTATTATCCTCTCGGCCCACAGACAGGAGAGAGAGCTACACCAGTGTCTATGTGATCGTGATCAATACATAATCACTTTCCTGTCACCGCAATGGTGCTATCAGGGGACAGTCCGGCCCCACAGACCAGCCATTTTAGAAAAAGGCTTTGGCACGCCATCTTTCTGACCTAGAAAGGCTGAAAAGGGGGGCGAGTGCTGGCTAAGTGAGGCTTGGACTCATTTAAACAGTCATTGCTATGAGAGTATTACATTTTCAGCATACTTGGATTCATTACATTTAGTTGTCAGTGCTGTTGTAATAAATGCAACACTTATGAGACCCTAAAATATTAACTTGCCCAGACAGACTGGCTAATTGAAAATTCTGAGAACTTCCCACAATGCAGCAGATAAAGCTCTGCTGATAACCAACCACCTTTATTTATTCATACAGACCAAACAGAGATGGCGTAGTTTTGCCTGAGTGTCGTTTCAGTTGGCATACCAGTGTTACACACCGCAGCTGGGTCTGCTGAGACATAGTGTGTCTCAATCAGCGCATTTGCGTGAGATCACTGGAATTCAGAGTGTAGTGCACACTGGACACTTCATCTGCAGATAGTGCACACTATTGTAGGTCGATGCTGACCTGAATGGAGCACTGCTCTTACTGAAAGGGATGGACGAGCATTGACTGCTAAAACAGCTAACATTTACAAATGCTGCTTAACCAGTATAACCACAGCCTCAAACAAAGGATCAGATCGTACCTGTCATCCGGCAGTGAACAGCTTGGTAGCACGACACATTATACATTCGTCATTAGGGATGTCCCGATACCACTGTTTAGCAGACCAAGAACAGGTACGAGTATTTGCAATTGCTACTTGCCAATACAGAGTACCGATCCATTTACCTAATTAATGGATATAGGTGAGAAGCATTTTTTTTTCTTTTTTTTTTTGGGGGGGGGGGGTTGTTTTAGATAAAGAGAAGCATCTCTGCATGCCCAGGTGTGATGCGGTCATGTTGCTGCCACTTGCTGCCAGCTTACTACGACATTTAACTACCTTGTCAGAGCAGAAATAAAAGCTTACAATAAGTCGTTAGAAGCTTTTACTGTAAATACCGTAGCTGATGCAGCTGCGGTTTGCTGTATCTTAACAATGCATCATCATCATTTTGCATATTCAAACTTATACCAGCTCAACAAATATATACTTGGAAAGCATAGGAAACTGTATGTATGTAGCCCATGTGGGGGTACCGCAGGTCCGATGGGAGGGAGGGATAGAGGAAAAAAACTGTCTGCTCTTACCGCCGTCATTGGCCAAGAATCGCAGGAACAAGATGTAGGTCAGATATGTTTTCTATCCTTGTGTAATGACTTCTAATTGAAAAAAGATGTAAACTCAAAGCCGCCGCTGCTCATACATGTATTGAAGAGTATTTTTCTGCTGGCATGGCAATGTAAACACGAGTCACGTTACGCCCGATATCAGGTGCTGTCTTGAGCGAGTATTGTTTCTCACTAGTACGAGTACCACAAAATAGGCCAGTATCTGCGCGAGTAGTGATACTGGTGTCAGTATTGGGACATCCCTAATAGTAATTAAATCTGAATAATTTCATGAATGTTACCTACAGTAGTCTAATACAGCCTCTGCTGCTGCTGGGGTCACACCTACGAATGTAACGATGACCTGTAAATGATTAACAATGATAAAATTCCCAACGATTAGTAATACCGTTTCAAGTTGTAATTATTGTTTAAACCGTGACTTATTAATGCACTTTGAAAAACTCTCCGTGATGCTGCTCATTGCCTGGAAAAGCAGCAGCAGCCCCAGATTGGAATGTTTAATTTATGAGAACATGGCGGAAGGCAACAAAGGCACCCACGTGGACAGTGCCCTGCAGATCCCCCCCTTAAACAGGACAAAGTAAGCGTCAACACCCATTTAGGATGTTTTTAATGATGCTTGGGGGGGGGGGGGGGTATTTCAATAATATCCAAATAACAATGATAGCCATGATAATTTTGGTCACAATAACCATGATATGAAATTTTCATGATATTACATCTCTAGTCAGATGGCTTCGTTGTCCGCCATTATTCAGCTCTGAAAACAGTTTGAAAGTCCTGCCTCTTCTGCTACGTCAGCAAGATGGCGTCCGTTTAGTGCGAGTAGTGTGCTGAATATTTGACCGTTTTTAGGTGAGCATTAAGAGCACTGAGTTTTAGCTGAAACCGCACTTGCACTCAAAAGTGTACACTACTGTACGTAGTGCAAGTGGGCTAACTGAGACAACCATAGTTATTGATTTAACTTTTCATGTTTTTCCATTCCTGTTTGGATTTAGGGGCTTTGCAGTTGGCTGAATGTCCTGACAGTGATGTTTTGACAATGACTCGAGCTTTCATGAGCAAATTATGCCATTCATTGAAAGTGTCAGAAGGATTTCCTAAAATTGTTACTACCCGCATGTCTGGGAGTAAAGGGTCGTCGACATAAAACCAAGGAAACAGAGGAGTGTAAAAATAAAGCCATTTATTTTACAATAAAAACCAAACAAAAACACAGTCAGGGTGTGGAAACCATCACCCTCTTTCTGGCAATCACAAAAAGTCAAAACTACACAAACAAAACAAATTAAGTCTAGAAGGGAACTGTTGTTCAATCAGGAGGGAAAGGTGAGTAGATGGCATGTAACTGGTAACAGGTGCAGGTGGTTGAATGGTGATTGGCTGAGCACTGGGAAAAAAAAAAAAAAAACTGTCAATTGAATGTCCAGGCCACAGCCTGGGACGTAACGCAAACACTGTAACCGGTACATACCAGCTTTCATAGATGGTTTTTCTCCACTTGATGGCACCAGAACAGGCTTGAAACCTTGAAAGTTTGGATTTTTATTAGGGCAGTCGAAATGAGTGTGCAAATGGATGGAGATTAATCTGTGAAATTCATTTTCCACACAACTAAATTATTAGTCTTGCCAAATCCAAACTTAGCTTCTTTGCTTTTTGGCTGACAGTTGTTTTCTCACAGCTGTGAAAATAATCCATCAAACCATTTCATCATCTTAATTTATGAAAGTTGTCATAGTTTTTCAACCTTACACTGGACTAGAGACTTGCACGGGATGAGATTTTCAATCCCGCTCCCGCCCGCTTCCGCGGGACTCCCTTCACCTGACCGCCTGAGAGATTCCCGCAGGTCTCCCGGGTCCCGATGGGTCCAGAGTTTTTTAATGCAAATTTTGAAGACGATCCTCAACTTGACAATTTTTGAGGGATTTTTCCAGTGCGCAGCACAATGAGGCTTTGATTGACAACCCACACACAGACCACCCTGGCTCACGTGATCTGCGGCTGCTGCACACACAGTGTTTTAAAAAACAGAAGGTTTTTTTTGTTAATTACACTGTCTGCTGGGATTTTTCATCAGGGTTCGTTAATTACTGGATTAATACCAACGAGTGGCAGAGAGTGATGCGCAGGTTGACCTGTGTGGGTCCCGTGTGCTGCCCGTGAAGAAATTTTCACTTAAATTGCAGCAGCAGTGGACAGTTAAAGGCCGACAAGCAACATTGCCCGCCACACCTTTTTTGAGGTATTTTACTCACTAGCAGATAGATAGATTTTTTGAGGGACCCTTCATCTGGCAATAGGGACACATTGCTGGTGGTGGTGGTGTGTCTTTTGGGTGGGGGGTCTACGCTCTCTGAGGCCTAGTCCACACGGAGCTGAAACCGGTATAGGTGTGAAAACAATAGCAGAAATGCAGGGAAAGGTTTCACCATCCCCATGAAACCGCTGTAGCACATGATGATTAAAGTGTAACACTCCAAACCTAGAACAACACACAGCGCATGCGCAAAGAAAGACTCACCGCGTGTCGCTGGAAATCAACAAAGGAAGAGCAGAAAGGTAAAGATGGCTGAGGATTTACGAGGCAAACGCTAAAGTTTTCTACACAGTTGAAAACAGTCGCTCACATTGCTGTTGGGAATTTTTTTTCAATGAACTTTATTGTTTTTGTGAACGAGACCAACACGCGTTGTCACCCCCCAGTCTGTCCCTCCCCTCTGTCCCCAGAGTCTACAGATTCTGTCCCCAGATTAAAAGACTTTTCAGACCCATAAGAAAACTTGAAAAACAAACAAACAAAAAAAACAAGCAAAAATAAATGAGCAACTTCAATGACAAAACCTTCTCTGCTTCAAAGAGAACAGAGTTGCAGGCATGATGGGTAAGATTTAGTTGTCTGCTGTGTGAGAGCTGAAGTCACAGGCAGGATCACTCGCGCTTGTGCAGCTGCATGACAAAGAGCGAGCGGAGAAAGTGGAGCAGCATCGGGCAGCTGACAGGCGTCTATAATTTAGAGAAAACGTCCAAGACATTTTGCCATTACTAACATTCCCTCTGAGCTATTATCGTACATGTAAATACGGACAAAATGAGTTGGCTGTTAGTTCTGTCAGATGATGCTGCGCTTATAACATCAAGATTTCATTAGAGCAGAGGCCGTGTAATGCTTTCAAATGGAGTGCAGATCAACATTTAATCTTAGTGCACCACTTTTAAGGCACAGTTTCAGACTTCTTTTACTCTCTGACAACAGAAACAAGAAAAATACATTACCGAAACACTTTTATCAGTTCAGCTACATTCAAATATTGCGTATACTGTACAAGAGGGTAACAAAAGACAACCAACGTAAAGGGCTTGAACCAAGTCAAATGTGACATGGTGACATTATAAATGCTTGTTAGGGTATTATTTTATAATCCATGGACATTTAGTGAAATTCTTTTGAGCAAACTTTAGCCATACAAATAACTGGCAACACTGCAGAGAAGTCGCCTCCTGCTTGGTATTAAACAGAATACTGTTTGGGGCTCTTTCGTGGCGGCTTTGTCTTTCAGACCTACGGGCTGTAGTTACGTCTGTGTAGTTTAAATGGTTTTAAAGGAGAAAGATTACAATTACCCGGAAAGCTGCTCTCAAGCTTCAGATGTGGGGGGGGGGGGGGGGATCGGGGCTTCAGGGGCAGAAAAGGAGGAGTGAGATACAGATGGGCCGAAAGTTTAGACACATTCCCATTACAGATGGAAAAAAATCAGCTGTCATAAAAATGAGTTGAAATTAAAATAAAGTAAGAATCAGTAAAAATGTTGACAAAATCATAACTTTTATTTTGAATTGTGGTTCAACAGAAATATCAAAAACAAACAAAAAGTAAAAAAAAAAACAAGCATGATGGGACTAAACTACAAGTTTTATTGAGCAACACTTTGAGAAAATCACTGCAATCGGATGTTTTCTGTAACGTCCAATCAGACGTCTGCACCTGTTGACAGGTATTTTGGTCCTCTGTTCATGAACAAGGTGCTCCAATTTGTCTGGGACAGTTTTGTTTGTTTGTTTGTTTTAATTTATATATATATATATAAAAAAAACACACAATTAAAAATCAATGGTTTATTTGACTAAATTAAAGTTTACAATTTTTTTTTTATTACTATCAGTTTTTTATTCAGAATTACAACTGTGTATTTAACCTTTTCTTTAAAGATGCTACAGAAGATGTTCCAGCATTTCAGAAAGCAGACTGTTGGCAAGTTTTTTTAATAATGCGCATGCGCAAGACCAACCTGCTAGATTCACAGCTCCCTCCTCTGGCCACAGAATAACGTGCACGAGCCACTCAGGTGTTTAGCAGACAGCAGGTAAAGATTCGCCATCATGTCACAAACGCTGGTGAACAGAATGTCGATGTCTGAACGTTGCCAACTACTAGCAGAATAATTGTTAGCTACCTGTTGTAAATGTCAAACGAGAATGCGTTGCTTTCGGCACGCAGTATTACTCTCACCAATCAATCACTGTCATTGATCAGTCTCACCTATTACCAGTTGAATTGACCATCAATCACTCTTACTATGGTAGTGATTGAGTGATTGACGAGCCAATAGACAAATGAAAAACATAAGGAATGCAGAGATGATTGGCAGGTGTTTTTTTTCGGCCCCAGTACTTTCACAGCTGATGTATAATAATAGTGATATATTTAAAGGAATAGTTCACCCACAGAATAATTTAACGTTTTTTTCCACTTACCTTCATGGTGAGCAAGACTCTGGAGCACTTTTTTAATATCTCAAATGCAGCCGGCGATCAGGACGACTTCTCTTTTTCCCCCAACTTTCATATAATGGAGTTTGCCGGGGTCTGAGCCAAAAAGGCCCATAAAAGTCCACAAAAACTTGTCAATATTCCTCCATACTGCTCGTCCAATGTAATCCACATGTCCACGAGTGGGTAGCATCTAGAATTTACTCAAAACTACATCATTTAGTATATTTTTAGAACTTAAACAGTAGTACATCTTACTTTCACGAAGCACGCATATGTGCGTTCACGAAACTACGGAAGCCTCGGCATTCAGACTCTGCCGATAATGCAAGCTTAGAAGAAGAAATTTGCTGTTTTATTTGTGCTAAGAGCGTCAGAGCTGCAGACAGACAGGGACAAACACAAGAGGGGTTGGATATTGATCTAAAAGAAAGAAAGAAAGAAAATGAGAACGCGAGATCTTGTCTGCAGTGGCTTCCGTAGTTTCGTAAACGTGCATCGGCGTGCTTGCTAGAGATGCGATGTAGAACTGTTTAGGCTCTAAAAATATACTAAATGACATCGTTTCAAGTAAATTCTGGATGCTACCCACTCAGGACACTTGGATTACATTGGATGAGCAGTATGGAGAAATATTGACAAGTTTTTGTGGACTTTTACGGACCTTTTTGGCTCGGACCTTGGCAAACTCCATTATATGAAAGTTGGGGGAAAACGACAAGCCTTCCTGATCGCCGGCTGCATTTGAGATATTAAAAAAGTGCTCCAGAGTCTTGCTCACCATGAAGGTAAGTGGAAAATAAAGTTACATCATTCTGTGGGTGAACTATTCCTTTAAAGCTTTTAATTAATCACAGCGTATGGGGTAGTGAACCCAATTTGATAGAATATTGCAAACATTGTTGAAAGAAACATCTTCTATAACGCCTTTAAAGTCTAAACTCTACATTTTTGGCCCGTACTGTATTTCATGAAGAAATTACAACAAATAACTGCAGCAAAGAATTAAAAGAAGAAAATGAAAATTATCTGCTACAATCTGTTTTACCTTTCTGTAACAAAACCTCCAAAATATGAGCTGCTTTGCACACGACTTCCCCTCTGCCCTTCTCTCTATTCATCCCTGTGTTTTTCCACTTTCTCTCAACCCCTGCAGTGTAAAGCCAGTCAGACATAAACAGTATTGTTTTACCCGGGTAGGGCTCGCAGCAGGGCACTGTTAGCCCCACGCCTCATGCAGCCCACAGCTCTCCCCATGCCTCAGTGATATCCCCTCTCTATGGCTCACTGCTTGCATACATATGAATGCCCCCTGTCTTCCTACCCTTCACGCTTCGGAGCTGGTCCGAGCTGAGAGAAGCTGAGATGTTACACCGCTGCCTTGCTTGCTGGGCAGACGGATATGAGGGAGAATTGTTGCATTCCAGTACTTGGAAATGAACTGTAATGACACATTCTCTTGAGTGATTGTACTGCAGGTATGATGGTACTTGAGGTGGGAGTCCTTCCCTGTGGCATGGTTTGCTAAGTTGCACTAAGCATGCAGAGGGTGAAATGTGGGCATGTGGGTAGAAAAAACCTCTCATGTTCTTGAGTCTGTTGGAAAATGGAGCTAAATTTAGCCAGGTTTGTTTAACACTTTGTGGATTATCTTACACTTGTCCTTTATGGTTCAAGCGCTGGTTTTTATTTTGACAGGAAAACACAGTGTTTAACTCAAATAATATGAAGTGATAGTAAAGTAAGTGACAAGTCTCTTGTTTAATTTGCAAGATAATGTCCTTTTTCTGCCGTCCTACAGCGTACAGTAAGTGTTTGCAAATGAATATCTCCTGATGGCTCAAAGCTAACTCTATGCTTGATCATCCTCGCAATACTAGCAGGCAAATGAGCGAGTTATACTGATGAACCTGCGTTGCAGCAGAGCTGCAGTGTCCTTCCACAGCCATTGTGTGTCACACTCAGCTGCATCCTTCCCAATTTACACCTTCTCTGGTTCCGGGAAGATACCTATTGATTTGCTATCACCGAGCCAGTGTACAGTGTAAATGGGAAGTGTGGGCCCTATTATTTCTGACGGTTGATGAAACATAAGGCTAGACCTCCATGTCTTTATTACGAGGCCCCTTTTAGCCGGCGAATGCCCTTCAACCAAAGAACAGCGGCTGTAAATTTGATGTAAATGCTTCACGTACAGTAATGACATCCTTTGAAAATGATGTGTGTTTAAATTATTGCTGTGGCATTAAATTCTCTGAACTTCAGCGTATGATTAATGAGATTACACTTAGCGTGGGAAAACAACCGTAAATACTGTACAGGCTGTATTTTCATAAATGCTTAACGCAAGTCGCCCTGCGGTCCACTGCCCACACCAACTGAAGGAAATCTAGTCTTATATTTGCAATTTCAGCGTCTGAAAATCTGCTTGACAGCTGACATATGAAAATGTCAGACACGTGAAAATTTTACATGGAAATCAACATGTACTGTATCATATGTTAAAAAGAAGTTGTCAAAGAATATTTTCATTTTGAATAAAGTTAAGAATATTGTACTGCTTATGTATACGGCCTTATTTGAGCTATTGTGCAGAAGTGTGGGGAAATACATATATTTTCAATATAATGCCTTTGTTCTTATTGCAGAATACCAATAGTTTATCTATTAAATCAGGGTTATTGAAACTTGCCGATATAATAGAACTCCAAATGTACTATTTATGTTGAAAGCCAAAAACAGAGTTTTGCCAGAAAACCTGCAAAAGCTGTTTGTATTTACTTCAGAAGATCAAAATCATAGAAGAAGATTTGATTTTAAGCACCAGGTTGCTCGGACTACTTTGAAACAGATGTGTGCTTAGGTTGTTGGTGTAAATATATGGAAGTTCCTAACTACAACATTTAAAAGGCTGTATTGATATTTATAGGTTAAAAAAATGTACAAATGCGGAAAAAAAAAATTTCAATATGTAATTGAAACTAAAAGGTAGAGTTCAGAGTGTTCCCCCGTTTCTGTTTGTAAACACCATTCAAACGGAGAGCCCCTCCCCTCGGGCTATTGGTCACATCGCTCTTCAGCCCCGAGCCTCTCCTTCTATAGAAAGTGGGTGAAAGCCAAACCAATGTTGACCCTGGTTTTCGAGCGTGCACTATCTAAAGCTCTTTTTGCCACAAAATACTTCCTTTACTTAGCTGCGTCCACCATTTTTATCAAGAATTCGAGTGAATCTGGTGTCGGCTCCAGTCGACGTTTAAAAAAAAAGAAAAAAAGTTTGCTCCAATCGACAAGTTTATCTTAACGGAATGCTTAGTTGTCATTGGCTGGAGACAAAACGAAAATCTCCAAACAGAAACGTTCTGATCACACCAAAATGAAAAAATGAAATGCATTCAGGGGAGGGGGAGTTTCAAACAAAACTCTTAGCCACACAAAAGCAGAGACCCAAAGGTGCGGATTACACCGGATTTCACTCACAAGTATAGCGTTTATTTTCAGGGGGAAAACTCCAAGCTATACCTTTAAAGGCATTATTACAGATGTTTCTTTCAACAATTTTTGCAACATTTGATTAAATTGGGTTCACTAACCCATACACTATGATTCATTAAAAGCTTTAAATGTATCACTATTATTATACATCAGCTGTGAAAGTAATGGGACTGAAAAACATCTGCCAATCATCTCTGCATTCCTTAACATTTTCATTTCTCTATTGGCTCGCCAATCACTTTGACTTTTTAGTGATTGATGGTCAAGTCAGCAGGTAAAAGGCGAGACTGATCAATGAAAGTGAATGATTGCTGAGAGTAATACTGTGTACCGGAAGCTGACGTTTACAGCAGGTAGCTAACAATCATTCTGCTAGCAGTTAGCGACGTTCAGACGACAACATTATATTTTACTTGTGTTTGTGACATGATGGAGAATCTGTACCTGCTGTAAACACCAGAGTGATTTCTGCAATATCTATAAAAGCGCCTTTTAATTTGACGTTAATGATCAATTGTGTTGAGCTTGTAAAATTTAACTTGGCTTATTTTTTTTATGTTTTCTGTATTGTATTTTGTTTGTTTGTTTTGTTTTGTTATTATAATCAAAGTGTTGATAGTATAGGCTAATGAAAATCAACTTGGACCATTGTTTTTATTTATATTTTTATTTGTTCAAATAGGGGGCTGGCAAATACAACAATTGCTTTCTTCTTGCTGTTCCTTTTCAATCATGGAACTGTTGACTTGAAAATGTTACAAATCATGTTGTCTACTTTCATGAAAGGAACAAATAAATAAATGAATAAACATAAAGTGAGACAAATCCATTTTTTTACTTCCTTCGTGTCATGAAGACTTTTCAGGTGGGACGGTTGCAGAAGCGGTGCAAAGAGCAGGACGCGTGCTGCATTCCAGTGCACACCGTAGGCTTTTACACAGCTAATTCCTCTGCAAAGCTTTTGTTCTTACCAACCATTCAGCATTTTCATCCCTTTAAGTTTATATTGTAGGTGTTGTGTTGCTATTATTGTAATCGCCACAATGCTACAGGCTTCAAATAAAAGCCTGGGACAATATTCCTCCTACAGCTGAGTCTCTGCGCCCAATGCCTAGCCTACAGCTGCATCCATCTCTGCAGCGTCCCTGAAATTTCTCTGCATTATCAAGGGGAAGGACGAGCTAATCTGCACTGATTTGCAATAGGACCAAAACACTGGCTTTCCTAATCCCTCTTTTTTTATCAGGAGTGGTGATGAGCATTTTACCCCTGTGGGAGGGAAAGAAAGAGGGAGTTATTTCATGCTTCACTGATTCCACTGTTTTTATGAAGATTTTTTTTCCCTACCCTTACTTCCGCTCTTCAATCCGTAGTAACTGAATTTAGAAAGCCAGTTTGCAATTGTCAGACACCTTCTGGAAGTGTTAAGGTACTTTTCATAATTAGGGTTGTGTAGATGGCTGTGCTCTCCCTCTGTAAAAGCAGTAATTTAACTTTAAGGCAGATAAGAGTCTGTATCTCTGAAAATGGGAGGTGCAATTTCCTTAGCTGCCTTTTATTCTATTCATTTGACAATTGGCAAACACCTATAACACACAGGATAGAATGTGTCTCTTGGAAATACAGCAAGCAAGCATCAATTTGGATTATAGCTCACATCTGGGAGATAAAATTTGAGCAATTCTTATTCCTTACAGCCAAATTATTTGACATGTTATTTCCCAAACCAGCAGGTTTGTGAGAAAATTCAACTTTTCAGGTAATGTGCTGGTACACAACTGTTTATAGCTTGCAAGGAGAAGCTCATTCTGAGGTCTCCTTCTTCAAAATGATGATGATGTAAGATTTCCAACAACACGTGCAGCTTCTGTTGGTAAAAAGTGGAATGCTAGGATCATTGTCCACTTTATATCGATGATAGAAAGCGATATGAGCTATGGACTCAGTGGAGTACAGAAGAAAAACTCAGCAGCTGATATATAATGGGTGTTTTTCTTTCTCTTTTTTTTTCTTAGTGCGATAGCACAGCCAGCAGAAACAGAAAGAAAAAGAGCTCATTGATCTGTGGTGATCTAAACACTGCAAAAGGCAAGGGGTATAACAAGCAGTATGAAATTTACAAGGTAAGCTTTGGCAACACAACAGCATGGGTCATCATAAGACTATGAATTACTAGAACACCTCTGTCTCAGAGGACCACTTGAGGCTCCCTCACTGTGAAATAATTGGGTTGCAACAGTGAAACTGCTACTCCAGTTAGAGTGCAAAGGTGGCTTTCGCTCTGTTTTGCTGTTACAATACAGCCGGCGCGGCGGTGACTATTAATCAGTGGTTGACACGTGTAGCTGACGGCACAGGATGCTGAAACTGGAGACAGCTGTGCACGCAACAAACTCTACACACTACACAAACGTAAAAACTTTTACTGTGTTCTTTCTTTTAAATTCCTCATGGAATGGATGTTAGCACCAACGAAATACAGATGTTTGATTTGTGGATTGCACGCTGTAAACTTTGCAAAATGTCGCCACATCTGGCACGCCAGCTTGTCCTTTTTGTCTAAATTCATAACTGGACCATCTGAATCACAATGCTGGAACCAGAACTCATACTTGGCACAGGTCTTTACAAGCCATTTCATCTGCAGGGGACAGATTTCAGTGCCTGTGGCAGGACTTATGCCGTCTGCGACCAGGGACATCTCCCTTTGTTGTCAGAACACCTCTAAACATCTTTCACAGAAACAATTACCATACCATCTGCAGCCTCCTGCCAGCATGTAGCTTACTGTCAGTGTGTCAGCTTCTTTTCTCTCTTTCTTTCCTGCCATACTCCCTCATCCTGAGACTGCAGAGCTGGGTCACTGTGAATTAAATTGAATGGGCTTAATTGCATTTATTGTATATTCATATTCCTATTTTGTGGATTTTTTTCAGATACTTTATGATGCAGCTGTAAATGGTGGATTGAATTGTCAATAATCTCTTTGCTGATTGGCCTGGAGCACTTGGTAGAGATGGAATTTTGATTAAGGTCCTTGCATACATTTTCTGCAAACCTAATAAAGCCATTTTAATAAAGAACCTGATTCACGCTGCTCTGAGTATTGCTGGTGTAAAAGAAATTGATAATATCCAATTTGTTTGGTGTAAAGAATTATGATACCCATTAGGGTTTGGTGGAGAAAAAAAAAACATATATATACTGTATATATGTGTGTGTGTGTGTGTGTGTGTGTGCATATATATTCATTTATGATATTTCAGATTGGCAATATGATTGAAAAAATATCAAAAAAATTTCGTGCATTTGTCACGATAATGATAAAAGTGATGAAAAACATCAATTCAACCTAATTTTAACAATAACTCTGTGGTGATGATGATGTTAATGATGATGATAATGATGATTATTACAGTAGCAAAGACAGCTGCTTCTATTGTAATTATGATGGCGGTAATGATGATTTAAACACTGAATTTCCAAACCCAATCCCGAACCGCCCCTTCACACTACTTCTTTGAGTGTCACTCCCAATGAAGTTACATTTACTGCTGTGGAGGACTCTTTAAGGTGACAGCTACAACCTTTTTGTCTAAACAATACATTAAAAAAAAAAAACAAAACATCCACAGAACGTCTAGAGGGATGCAGAACAAAAGTGTTAATTTTACCCATTTTTTTTATAGCATATAGATAATTGTCTTATCAAATATGACAGATCCCAAAAATATAAACATTTATATCTAATTACCATGCCAACATCAGGATTCTTCGTCATTAATTCCAGAGTTGCTAGCTCGATTGTTATGTATAGAAATAGTATCTTCTTTGCCTTACTTTTCTCAAATTCAAGCCAACAAAAAATGAAGCAGGATGAGGTTGAAAGTAGCAAGTAGAAAGTAGTTGAATGTTGCTAATGCTAATCGAAAAAGCGAGTTTTACTGCCACCTACAGGTTGGGAAGAATTAAACTTGAAGCTATCACCTTTAATTAGCGGTGCAGGGTATATTATTATATATGAGCAGGAATGGGATGCTCTCTTCCCTTCACTGGAAAAGAAAAGCACTCATCGTCATGGCCACACAAAGACGCATGGCAAATTAATCTATGTAGAAATAATACATCATGTATGAACAACTGAACGTGTTTATTTCAAACAACTGAAAACTGCTGGTCCACAACAAAAATTCTCTTTAACAAAGCAACTGAGAGCCGAAAATTCACAAGTCAAACAGAAATCATATAGATGCACAATGTAACTTTTTGACCTTGAAAATACACGTTTCTGACTTTTTTTGATGGCACACCAACATTCTTTATGCGCATTTTCAAACCATCAGTGCCCCGCAGCATCCCAGGGCTCAGAAACTGCACTATGCAACTTTTGCATCTGGGACGCGGCCGTGACGTTGCAGCCGACTATCGGTTGCATGTCATGTAGCAAACGGATATGAACCTGATATGAACACAGCGGGTGTTTTGAACGCGCATGTCAGCAAAGAAACACAGAAACATACCAGAGGAAGAGAGGAAAAGAAAGAGAGGAAGGGACAGAACAGGAGTCAAGATAAGACTCTTTTAGTGGCTGGAATGAGCTCACTGTACAGGTACAATGCAAGGTGGATGCTAGTTTAGCCGTTGATAGGGGGCGTGTCACTGACAAAACTGAAGGTTCGTTGTGGGCCTTTAATACTCCATAAAGCAATTTCAGTTTTGATTTTCTGTTAGTGTGACAAACATGCAGAACATGTGTGGAAGTCACATTTGGTGGACAGCTGTTTCCTCCTCCATTTAGTTGCTGCACCCACTGCTAATTTTTAGCTAGTTTGCACCATTGCAGACAGAGGGTTGCACCGTGCAAACGAAGGGTTTTTGAGTGTGTAGGGGGGCCTTACTGTGCAAGGACTGTGTTTGAGAAGCCATATTGCCAAATGGTTATGTAAAACAGATGCTCTATGGTGGACAAAATGCAACAACAGAGTGAATTTACAGCTTGATGCAGCAGATGATGTGGCTAACATGAACTTTAAATGGTGAGAAAACCACTTTTTTGTGGTCCCAGATTAGGTTTTTAGCTTCTTCAAACTGAGCGTTCTGACTGCACATAATATACTTACTACTAAAAGGTACTTTACACAGCTCCACTGCAACAAAATCAACAACAAGATCAAGCAAACAAAGAAAAAACTTATTTATCCCTTTAAAATGTGCCCATTACACAATCTCAAGGTATGTGGATTACATGCTTGCATGTTCTGTAGCTCAGGAAGAATAATTAAATTAAATCAAATCTATTTTTTTTGATAAAGCACTTTCATGCCAAAGGCAACACAAAGTGATTATCATATTAAAAACAAATGCATATTAAAAAAGCAAGTTTTTACACACCCAAGTATATAACGCCGAACACACAACATAAATGTACACACCCCTTCAGAATTCTACACTTAAAACCCCAACCCCTAATTTTTCTCTTATCTGAACTTTGTCAACACCGAATAATAAAATAAAATAAAAAACTGATAGTAATAAACGTGTGGCTTGATGCTAATACAGTATTAGCAGTGAGAAGTATGTACAGGAATCATTTGGTCATCAGAAGGTGCAATTACTTTACATGCTATATTGTAATTGCGACACATCCATCACTGTCTCGTTAATTTGCACACTAGCAAACAAATCCAGCAGAAGCTGGCATTACAAGAGATTAGACACCTAATTAACACTGACATGGCTGGTTTGCTCACTTAGGCCAAACCCCTGTTATTACATGCTTCTCCTGAGATCATGTCACACTTGTCACAAGTGTTCGACACTCTACACCGTGCACCTTAACTGTCCACACACAACTCAACAATGACTTAAGAGAACGAGGAATTACAAATACTTTTTCTGTTTACGTAAAGGAGAGAATTTGAACTCGTTTCTTTTTCTTTGATAAAACTAAGGAGAACAAAGACTGGAGGAGAAAAAAAGAAGGAAAAATAAAGTTCTGCGTGTGACTTTGATCAGGATAGGACAAATGGGACTGGATTTCTGAACCAATCAACCCCACATTGGGTTGAATAGTTTCATCCTGATTGGCTCAGCATTTCCACATTTTGCTTTATAGCTATGCAGAGATGATTGCCTATAGAGTTGCAGCCCATAACTCTGTTCTTTCTGCACCACAGGTACCCCAGTTACCAGGGTAACAGCCACAGATGCAGATGATCCAGTGTACGGGAACAGTGCGAAACTTGTCTACAGCATATTGGAGGGACAACCATATTTCTCCGTTGACCCCAACTCTGGTAAGAACAGTTTTCATGAAAATGAAAATGAAATGAAAAATACTTTATTTATCCCAGAAGGAAATTCAATAATGTAAAAAAGCTCTCTTTTGTTTTGTTTTTTTCTTTTGTTTTTGTTTTTTTGTTTGTTTTTAACAATATTACATTGATGATGATAATAATAATAATAATGTCAGTTGGTAATAATTCATGTTGGTAATTTTAAAATTAAAACTTATTCTTTGCAAATGTGAAAACAGCTTTAATCCACCTAAATTAGAAGAGAAACCAGGACACACACACAAAGTCATTTGAGGTTCTGTGTGACACTATCGCTTTATGTAAGGTGGTCACATCAATTCTCACACATTCCATATTAAATAATAAACCAAATCCTTCACACCATGTCCACTCTAATCACTCTGACTTTTAAAAGGAGTCAAACAGAAGGACACAATGGAGTACTGTTATTCATTGCTTGACGAAGCCTCACATAGATGTCTGGGAGATCGAAATGTTGCTTTATTAAATTTAATGGTGGCTTTTAATTTACTGTGCAGACCCTTTGTCAGTTTCTAAACAACAAAGTGCAGAATGTCTCACAAGATGAATAAAAGCCGCACCCATTACGGGACAAAAAGGGAAGAAACAGGCTTTCACCGAGACAGTGATTGCATCTAAGGATTATTTCAAAAGTCTTTTCTTGTAGACTGCACATCACGCTGAACCTTTCAGTATTTAAACATTGTCCTTTTTCATTAGCAGCTTCCTCTCAGATAAATGAGCTTACAGTGTCACCTCAAGTCCCAGCGTAGTCCATCACAATTTGACCCAGTCTCTAGATAAGTAAGTCCAACTGACAGATGGGAATTGCTTTTCAAATTACGATGGCCAAACTTGTTGCACATATATGCATTATGGACCTCCTGTAAGACCTTACAATAAGGGTCCCTTAAGTAGCATCAGTTAATGCATTATTAATTAATTAATTAATTAACTGTTTGATAATATATTAGCAAGTATTATGAACTTTTATTATTTTTTTTTATTTATTATTAACCAATATG
The DNA here is from genome assembly GCA_023101725.1 of Atherinomorus stipes. NCBI lineage: Eukaryota > Metazoa > Chordata > Actinopteri > Atheriniformes > Atherinidae > Atherinomorus > Atherinomorus stipes. The sequence goes on along the minus strand of JALJCO010012117.1, from coordinate 209,097 downwards.
CAAACTATGCTAGTTTGCATACTGGTTAATACATTAATTAGCAGTTAATTAATGCCTACTACTGAACCTTAATGCAGTATTAAGCATTTATAAAAGTTGAATTATGTAATTAGTTACTATTATGTCTGCATTACTTAGCATTAATAACCATGTTAGTTAATAGGTTAGTAAGCCCTTAATAATGTCTTGAGTAATTGTTTCCTTATAGTGTTTATTGGGAGTAAGTGTTAAGTAAAAGCTAACTAATGCATCTACAAAGCCTTCAGTATATACTGCACATTTATTTAGACAGTATTAATATTCAATTTATTAATGTCTTAGGTAATTATTTAATAATGCTGTGCTGTGTATATCATCAGGTAACCCTTGCCTGATGTTAAAGAGGTACTTTACATTAGTAGTCTGACCTAATATCCCTTAATAAATGTAAGTGCCTCACAAGCATTACTTATTATTATTTGATTAATTCATTGATTAATTCATTCATCCATTCATTCATTTTTGGTACCACTTAGTCCAGTTTAGGGTTGCAGGTGTTCCTGGAGCCTATCCTAGTTATTATCAGGTGAGAGGCTTGGTACACCCTGGACAGGTTGCCAGTCTGTCGCAGGGCAGAAAACCATTCACACTCACATTCATACAAAGGTGGAATATAGAGTGACCGATTAACCTAACATGCAAGTCTTTGGACAGTGGGAGGAAGCCAGAGTCAGGGGCGGCCACAGAAATTTTTATTAGGGGTGGCCACAGGGTGGCCAGAGAAAATAGCAGGGTGGCCAAGGGTTATCGAAGGATAACTTTTGTTTCTTTTCAACCTGGACTTTATTTCTGGAATTTATACAAAGTACATGCATTTACTCATCAGTAACATTTCCGCATCGCTGACTCCTTTGGCCACTACTTAGATTAGTTGTAGATCCGCGTATATACATATAATGACAGTGAAGGGGGCAGGATGAATGGGCCTCTATAAGACGTTATATGCAACAAATTTCCTCAATTTCACCAATACACTGTAAAAACTCAAATCTTACCAAGTACTGTATATTTTTCTAATTTCTAATCAACATATCTAATAATACTCAAAAAAAAAAATTTCACTTGTTCCATTGACAGAAATTCTTTTGATCATTACAAGCAAAAAAAAAAAAAACTTTTTTTTTTTTTTTTTACTTATTTTAAGAGTGGCCAAGATTTTTTGCTTGTAATAAGCAGTTCAGTGTGTGTGTCACAAATCCTTTGTGCCGCAAACAAATAAGTTCACAAAAACTTCACTATGACGACTTCACTCACACTGAAAATCAGAGCTGAAGATGCCTCAATTCTATATGTGAACAAATTAAAAGGGGTAGTGTGGTATCGGCCCAATGAGGGGCGGGCTAAGTAGGTGCTGATGTGAAAGGGGCATTAGAAACTGGTTGAGGCAGCTCTGGGTGGTGCCTTCCTGGATGTATTTGCATAAAGGCCGAGTTAATTAGTGATAGACCTACGGGAGACTATGGCCAAACACCAATGGCAGAAAATGGTAGGTCTACTGTAATATTTTTATTTATTTAATTTTTACGGGTTTATAAAAAATTATACATTTAAATATAAGCAAAGCATGCTGCACCATGTTAAATATATCATTGTTGCAGGGGTGGCCAGCTTTCTGCTCAGGGGGGCGTCCTTGGCCGGAGTACCCAGAGAAACCCACGTATACACGGGGAGAACATGCAAACTCCACACATATGGAATTGTTCAAACCCCTTCCCCAGCCGGGACTCAAACGAGCGACCTTTGTATTGTGAGGCTGCGGTGCTAATGACCACACCACCGTGCAGCATTATTTAACTGTAGTTAAATATTTCTAAATTCTTTTTTGGACCCTGACTGTAAAGTGCAAACATTTATCCCTTTGATAACACTAGGGGTGCCCAAGTCCGGTCCTCGAGAGCTACTATCCTGCAATTTTTAGAAAGTACCTTCCCCAACACACCTGATTCAAATGGCTAATTATCTCATGTATGTCATTCAGCTCTGCAGAAGCCTGATAATGAGCCATTTATTTGATTCAGGTGTGTTGGAGAAAGGATGCAACCAAAATGTGCAGGATAGTAGCTCTCGAGGATGGGACTCGGGCACCCCTGTATTAAGCAATATGCTAACGCTAAGAAATAGTTAATGAAAGTTGTTAATACATTATTCACAGTTAATTAATGCTTAATAGTGCACTAACTAACTTTAATTAAGAGTCCCTTATTGTAAAGTGTTGCTGGATCTCCAAGTTGTTCCTCTACTTTAGGATCTGTTCTCAGCTCTAAAGTTCCTCTGAAACAGTTTCACAATAACTCCGTTACTGGTTTTACACGCACTTCAGGATGGGATATTTTCTGCTAGATTTGAGAGTGAGGGTTTGAGGGGGATGTTTGGTCAAGAGATAACAAGAGGCAGGTTTTCTTTACAACACGGTGAAAACGGCAGATGAAGCTGATATAAATAGAGCATGAGACGGAACATATCCATAATAGCAAAGAGCGGAGGGAAAAGCCAAGTACAGGTCAGGAGGGAACAGAACGAAGCAGCAACTCTTATCAGTGCACACACTCGCTCACCTCAGGAAGATTTGTTGCTACGTTCGCATGTTTTACTACAAGTGATCTTCAACCTGTTTTCTTTGGGAAAGGTTGGGTCTGCAGTGCATGTGTGAAAAGCATCTGGTCTACTAACATTTTGAATTTAATTTAATGCAAAGTTAATATAAGTCCCTGCAGACTGAGTCATCAACCTTTTAAAATAACTTCCCAAGACTTTAAAAACTGTATAATTTCATTAAGAATGCAGATTAAAACACGTTCGTTGGCATTTCTTTGAAGGCAGTGTTTAGAAACATAATGTTTGAAAACTAAATAAACATTTAATTTGATTTCATGGGGACTTGAATGCACCTGCTGCATATCTCACCCCGAGTGACTCATATGTGAATACGCTGATTAAGGTTATTGTTATGCAAGCAGTTCACACTGGTATAATGCAGAGGTGCTATTTAATTTAAAAAAATAATCAAATTAATTAGAGGCTTTGTAATGAACTAACATTTTCTTTATTTCAAAATATTTTAGTGGACGACTAAATCAAATAACAGAAACAGCCATTAATTTAAAATCCAGCTCTATCAATTTCTGTCCAACTGCATTTAATTGTATTTCAACTAAAGTAAAATAAATAAATAAATAAAAACATTTTAAAAAAGAAACCAGAATTATCACTAACCAAAATTGAAGAGTCATAAAATTGAATAAAATAAAATTTTTCTAATTAAAAGTCAACTACATGTTACAGTACTTTTAACTTTTTAAAATGTTTCTGTCCACACTTTTCATGTAAGACCCACAAAGGGACTTTTCCACCTTACAGATATGTGTTTCTGACTTGTTTTGATGGCACACCAACATTTATTATGCGCATTTTTGAGCCGTCACTACCCAGCAGCATCCCAGGGTTTAGAAACTGCACTATGTAAGTTTTGTGTGCTGGATGGGGCTGTGACGTTGCAGCCGACTATTGTTTGCGCACCGTGTCACATACTTGCAAACGGATATAAACCAGATATGAACACAGCGGGTGTTTTAAACGTCAATTGTGTCTTATTCAGCAAAGAAACGCAAGGAAACATTACCAGAGGAAGAAAGGGAAAGAAAGAGAGGAAGGAACAGAACAAGAGTCAAGATAAGACTGACTTTTACTGGCTGGAGTGAGTCATAGTACAGGTAGGATGAAGATGGATGCTAGTTTAGCCGTCGATAGGGAGCTGTCACTGAGAAAACTGCTACAAGTTCCATAGTGGGCTTTCAAGAGGCATTCATTTCTGGTGATCAGAGGCAGCTTTCAGTTTTCTTTTCAGTCTGGTTCATGGAACAGAGGTGAACATCTACTGCTGTGTCAGCTAATAAAAGGAAGTAAAGCATACGTTCTTTCACGTCTCTCTCTAGAAATTTCCAATAACACCAGCAGGTGATCTGAAAGTTATCAGAGGGGTCTGAAAACATGATAAATCACCCAGTATGTGTCCACGTACCAGAAAATTGGCACTGCTTTGCTTCCAATACAAAATGCGATTAATAGTGTTAATTTTTTGATAAATGACTATATATATATATATATATATATATATATAGATACACACACATACATATATATAGATACACACACATACATACATATATATATATATATATATATATATATATATATATATATATATATAGGGATGCAATTAATTAATTAACAAACTCATTATTTACTATATACATATATACGGTGTATATATATATATATATATATATATATATATTAGGGATGCACTGAAAATTCAGCCACCAAAATTTTGGGCCAAAAATTACCCAAAAGTGCATATCGGTTTTCAGCCTAAAGACATAAATGGCCAATACAACACGGCCGAAACTTGTGATGACGCGGCCAGCAGCGCATCCAGCATGCGAATTCTGCACTTTGTGTTTTAATGTGAGAACATATTTAATTTCAGTCTTTCAGCAGTTCAGTCGGTTATCAACCTGTATATTATTATTTGTTAGTCATACAGAGAAAAAATTAACAGGCATTACGTAATGTAAACATAAGTGGGGTAAAAAAAATATTTTATTTTGAATCTAAATTTATATTGTGCATTGCTGTAATGTCAGTGGTAAAAAAAAATATCATAGCCAAAAATGCTATGGTTCTAAAAATTGACAATATCTTTCTGTGTTTTGGTTTTCAGTTTTCTGCCTTGGTTGGCTCTTCTTCTTTTTTTTTTTTTTTTTTTGGTTTCGGTCAAGAATTTTCATTTCAGTGCATCCATTACATATATATGCGCGTATATATTTCAGCATTACAACTATTGATAAGAGTTAAGCTGATTATTTTCATCCTTGTACCATCAACAGAAGGCTTATTTCACTGCAATAAACTGGTTAACAATTAAAATAACTACTAAACAATGTTATTTGGACAAGAAAATGATTAATTGTTATCTTTTTAAAAGGATTTTTTTATTATTGCAAAATGAATTTTAAAACCAAAGTACACTGGTTAGAAAACAGTGTTTGACTGGGATGTTTATATTCCCAAAATCTAAATGTGAGTTCAAGAACTGATATCAATTTTTTGTGTATCTTAATTCTCTTTTTATCAGCAATCTGAAAAATGTTTATTCTTAAATCACCTTCTTTTGGTAACTTGCAAAATAACTAGTTTAACAAACAATTCAGAAAATTTGGTACTTTTGAAAACATGTTTCTCTGCTACCAACGCTGTAAATTCAAGGGGGCTGCACTGAGTGAAAGTCTGCTTTCAGAGTACACGTGTGCAGTCTGCAGGTGCCACAGGTTGTACAAGTTCCAGCAGGTGGGGATGCAACAGCTTCCCCACCTGCTGGCCCACCTGATGTAATCTCGCTCTGTTGCCGTACATTATGCCCAGAGTGCATGAAGCCTCCAAAAGGATTTAAAAACAGAGCCAGAGCTAACCACTTACCAGATGTGTAGTATGTTGATGAATTTGTTGTTCAAACACTATGTCTACATGATTATTTAACCTCAGCTGCATTCAGCAAGCCCATAAGGGACAGCGCAGCATTATCGAATGCGTGCTTAAGGGGAGCTGACAATGTTGGGCATTGCTTGAAAAGTTGTGTAACAACAACAGTACTGTAAGGTAACTCAGCCCATCTGTTTTTTGAAACGCTTATAGATTATCGCTGCATGAGGCTGCTGCAAGGCTCACCCCCTCCTCCCCCTGCTTTCTCTATCGTTTCCCTCTACAGCTGCTCACTCATGCACGCTTCAAAACATAAACCACTACACCGGGGCAAACACATCCATTACCATGGCACACTGGAGCTAAACTAAGGTGATGTACAGGCTTAATTGCCATATAAAACATGAAAATAATGCAGCAATCTGGTTATAAAGTTATTTTATTAGGAAAAAAAGACCATATTTGATGAGTGATCTATAGACACAGCACACACTGAAGTTTTATTCAAAGTAAATAAAGGAATATTTTGTTCTCACTGAGATGTCATTTAAGCTTCATTAATGATGTCACAAATGGGCAATATTACATACTGATGGGCTGTTTGGAATCCAGAAAATGAAACAACAGTAGATCTTTAGAAAGCCAATCAAAAGGATGCAAAGATTGACGAATACAGCCATCCCAGAAATTATTCATATCCTCCAATTTAGCCAGAAAGGCTAAATTCAGAATAGTATTTCAAATAACAAGAAACCTTAAAAAATAATTTTAAAAAAGCTAATAATAAATGAAAATTCACAAAATTATGATTTAGTGAAATAAAAAATTGTTTTTGAATTCTGGTTGGAAAAATTCATTTTAAAAAACAAACAAACAAAACTGTCCAAGACACATTGCAGCACCTTTCCCAGGAGCAGTAAACTAAAATACCTGTCAACATGCTTGTTTACTTGTTTTATTTTTTTGTGTTTGTTTTTAATAATTCTTTCGAACAGTAACTCAAAATCAACGTCTTGATTTTCATAGAATTTGTATTTCTTATCCTTTTTGTCAATTTCAGCTTGTTTCACTGACAGCTGATTTTTTCCATTTTTAATTGGAGAGTATGGTTCTTAAGGGCCGCTGTCCTGCAGGTATTAGGAGTTTCCCTGCTGCAGCACACCTTGTGACTTGTACAAAGCCTGATGTCAACCTCTGTCAAGCTTTGCTAGTTATCCATTGATTGAAGTCAGGTGTGTTGCAGCAGGGAAGTTCCGAATACCTGCAGGATACCGGCACTCAAGGACCGAGTTGGTGATCCCCGAGTAGATTTTCAAAAATGGTGCTGTTGGTTGTAAATGACAAGGCAACTTGTCAATGGGACACATAAAAACCCAAAGTTTTAAGTTGACCAAGTTCTGATTATCACTAATGTAAAGTTCATCATCTGCCTTTGTTACATTCAATACTTGCCAAATGGAATATGTCTTAATTTTTAAATCAGAAAAAGTTCGGATGGTGTGAAAAAAAAAAAAAATCTAAAAGTATGAACCTTAAGATATTTTGTGTGATCTCTTTCATTCAATTTGTTAAGGTACATACATTTTTGAATTTCAGCCCTGCAACACATCACAAAAAGTAAGGAGAGTTCAGCTTTTTATAAAACTCAAAAGACATTCATGCATTGAGGATACCAAAGATAAAAAGTTTGGGCTGTGATTTTCTCTTCAGCTGTGAACCAGCACGAGGTCATCGTCTCAGCATTTTTCTTATTTACAAATTCTTCACATTTTCTCTGCTGAGAACAGGTTAATAACTGGTGCAAAATGTGGTTTTCATTGTCTTCTTTAAAAATGCAAGGACGACGGAGCGTTGCAGAGGAGCTGATACAGTGTCAGAGCATCAGTCTTTGGACTGATAACTGATGGTCCTTTCTTTCCTCGGCATCATATCTTATTTGTTACTTCCAAAAAAAAAAAAAAAAAAAGATCATGAGATGTGAACACAATTTAGTGTATTTCAGGGTTTTTCCTGGCTTAAATTGAGGCAGAGAGGTGGTCCCATCCTGATCATGTGTTTGCATGCATGTTTACCTTGAATGAATTCCGATTCCCTCCTTAGCCCTTGGCCCTAACATTTAGTTTTGCGCAATCACATGAAGGAGTAGTAATGTCCTGATTCTGGTTCAGACCGTGGGGAAAGGGGAAGTAGTTGGACTCTCTGGCCCTCTAAACGGAGATGTTCCAGGGGCACACTAGGAAAAAAGTGGTATGTGATTTTACCACAATTTCATGCGAAATACGGGCAAAATGGTGAGAAAATCGGCAGCAGCTGCCAGAGAAACACACAAATCTGAGTATTTTTGTGGTAGGGCGGTCAGTTTAAAGGGACTAGAGGCAGGAATTAAAAAAGCAAACAAACATGCATGTCCATTTTTTTTTTATACTAATGGGTGATGAAGCGTTAAATACCAAAAAAAACGTTTCCACCCACGTTTTTCTCTGTTGCCTTGAACAGGCTGTGTGCTGCAAAATGCGCTGCAATCCGGTGTCTGAATTTCCCGCGCTGCCCTGCGGACGTGACGTCAAATGACGCTGCATTTGAAGTTTTGATACAGGAAGAAGACGGTAGCGGTAAATTCAAACACTGTAAGCGACAGTTATGGATTCTTCTGCCGGCAGAAAACGATCCAGATCAACTGAAAGACACTAAAAAGTGTAACTATGAAAAAAAATCATAGTAAACAACATTATAGCTTCAGTTTGTGCACGCTCCCGTGACGGCTTGGCTCGTGGCTGCAGTTACCTGAAGCGCCAGTCGTGGCAGTCGCGAGTTTCGTTTCTTAATCTTGCCTCAAGTCCCTTTAATGCATTAATTAGATTAATTAACTACACTGCAAATTAATGCATTAAAAAAAATAATCACAATTAGTTCAGAGTGCCAATTAAATGCACTGTAGTGACTGCAGTTATCACTATTACAGAAGCTACAGAGATAACCTTGTTTATAACATGTGATTTACATGCAGCGTTATTCTGTAATGCTCGACTGTTCGTGTGGCATTGAAAGCAGTTTGAGTTCAATCTTAATAATCTAGTTGCAGGTATGTCACTCTGTTGGCAGTCCCTTTAAAGAAGTGGAGCCTGGCTGGCTTTGTTTTTCAGACGGCGCCATGTTAACACTTTCTGTTTTTTTCATTTGCTTAAAAATAAACGATGCACACACTTGTGTGATCAATATTAGAAATTGTCGCCTCACTGGTTCTTTTACTATTCCTACAGCACGAGCATTTTAAAGTTGGCCCACTGAAGGACCAACGGGTAGCGGTAATGCACATAAACAGTTTGCCAGCTGCTTATAAACACCAAAAGTAGAAGAAGAAGAAGATGCGTCAATGAGTCAATGTACAGAACTTCATAGGCTGTGTTGGAACAGGGTTGCATGGAAAACTTAAAGGACTGCGGCCCTTCAGGACCATTGTTCCCCACGACTGCTTTAGCAGACATGAGATTAAAATGTGATTAATTAGATTTATCGATTACAAATCTTGTAATCAATTAGATTAATTTTTAATCACCTGACAGCCCTATTTTGTAGATAAAATATGAAACTCGCTTTTTTTTAAGGCAGCTAGTAGACAGTTTTATTAAAAATGTGAATAAATCGCTAGTTTTGTAGCGTTATGTGCATCTGCTCATGTCTGTAATGTAACGTTAACGTTAAGCTTGATTGGAAGGTGTCCTCTTTTCCTTTCATTTTCATGTTTTTTGTCTCAAAGCCAAAAAATTATCCACTCGCCCAGAAAAAGGAGATTATTGTTGCTGCAGACTGCATTTTTTAAACAAATATTAATTGACAATCCAATGCTGCAGGCATTCTCTTTCAAAGAGAATCTTCTGGATGTCAGTTTACTTTGCCATGGACAACTATTGGTGTCACATGAGGATTTCAAAGGGGAATAATTCAACCACAACCTCCTAGGGCCAAGGGGAAGGGCTAGGGGTAGGGATGAAAACAGGAATTGGAACTGGGCACTTGTCTCGGGCTCAATCAAGCAGTTTACAATAAGTAGCCTATTTTGTGTTTTTTAGAGTCACTTTTTAAAAAAGACGCTCTTAGAGGGGTCTGAAAACTTACTAAATATAGCAACAAAGTTGGTAAGTTGGAAAAACTGAAAGACAATTCTCCAGGAAGAGACATTTGTGTCTCTTTTCTTCCTCTTTTGCAGTTTTGGCAGCATCTTCTGGTCACTCCTGTCGATACAGCACCACACATTGGTGCGCAATGCTGCAATGGCAGTTATAATGGCATCCATCTACCACGATGCTTGTCAGAAAATTACAGTTTTCCCAATGTCGGGGTTTTGAGACTTAGATGCGGCATGACATTAGGCGGCAGCAGCCGCCTTGTAATTTTATATGCAGGAAAACCCTGTACTGTATATTCAACATGTGATTGTCCATCTCAGGCGCCTCCAAGTCCAGTCTGGACTTGGAGACTTGGACTGCCATAAATCCCTGCTATGAAACAAGTTTTATAGCAGCTTTGATAGATGCAACTGTATGTTGGTGCTGGACAAACACCTTCCAAGTTGTATCAGTTTTACATATGAATGATGGTACATGGGCGAGCTGTCGGTAGGTGGAAACAATTGGAGTCCAGCATAACTTTAACATGATAGAATTCTGCCAGATCCTCTGAACGCTTCAATATTACTTTTCCTGTAGAGTAGGAATTAGGGAAACATCTTATGTTTTCATGGACATTTTTTAAACATTACATTCATTTTTCTCAGACATTTGTTGACAAACTGTAGATTTCCCACCCATCCTTGTTCCTCAACGACTCAGCCATTGGTGGATAATACTTTCATACCACATGATGGCTGTAATCACCTGCTGATATCCTGCTGATTCATCATTATTGCCCTTTTTTTACTTCATTACCAGCCTACATTATTTCCATTCATTTCTCTCCCGGGTTTTGCAGGCTTAAAAAAAACATATTAACAAATGTAATGAAGCTGATCATACAACATACAAAATATTTGCCTTCATACTGTATTTAATATCACATAATATGTGGTGTGTGGATTTTTTTAAATCTTCTGTGTTGATATTTTTCTCAAACCCACTTTTTTTGATTGAAGATTGAGAAGTAATGTTTCCGCTTCACCCTAAATCTTAAGTGTGCCAATTCTTATATGCTACTGTGTTCTGTAACAGTGAGTGATGAATTCCAAATAAGTGTTAAAAATAATTAATTTTTCCTTTCGCGTGGCAAGCTCAGACTCAGCAGCGCCATCATGCATAGAGTTATCTCCAAACAGATTCCAGATTGGATCTTTAATTGCTTTTTCAGCTGACTTTTTAACATGTGTCTGTAAGCAATATGATTAAATAATGGTGAAATTACATTAATAAGGAATGAGATGGAAATTGACGGCTCATAATTTTGGAAAACAGCACACAATAAACAACTTTCTGAGAAAGGCAGCCTTAGAATTTATGTGCATAATTAGGATGAGCTTTCAGTTCAACACATAGGCCCCAGCAAAAGGTGGGTGTCACAGTCTCTAAGCATGTGCAGCCGGAACGTGGTAACAGAAAACACACTGAATGGACATTTTAAGGATTAGCATTCATGTTTTCTATGATTACCGAGCCCTCGCAGATGGCTCATTCAAGTGAGCCAGATGTTTTAATGAATGTTAATGAAAAATAAAAGGTAAGAGGAAAACAACCATTAGAATGCGTTTGACACTTACAGCACCGCACTGGAAATGAAAAGCGTTCAATAAATAAATAAACATCATGCCCCAATTCATCACTTGGTTAATGGTCGGTGAAAAAAAAAAAGAAAGTTGAAGCAAATATCTATGGAAATGAGTGTTTGTCTATCCTCCCTTTTCAGTGATTAGGAATTAATTTGAATAATTAACGATGATCAACAGAGATGAGAGTGTTGCTGCTAGCAGGAGGACTGAAGTATGTGTGTGTGTGTGTTTGTGCGATGCTTGTGTCGTTCTTTTACTTACTGATTCAGTTGTTTGCATGACTTGAGGGGAGGTAAACCCACCTTGTTACTGCCTGTCAGAACTCTGAAATCAGACATGTGCTACACATACAGCATATTTACGCATGTGAGGTACAAATGTTGCTTAGCTATGCACACTTAGCATCAGCCCTTACCACTTTGATTGCATTGGAATGATGAGAGATAGCATCTAAAAAATCATTAGCATAAAATAAACTTTGTCATTTTAAAGCTGTGTACTTTTAAAAACTATTTTACAATAGATATAAAAACAAAGCTACTGAGAGGTGTTTGAAGAACTCACATTCAGCTTTAATTTAAGAGCCTAAGCAAAAATATTCCATTAACTACTTACGAAATACAAGCTCAACAGTGTTTTATTTTCAAGCATTTTCATGGCCAGGTATGGCCTATTTCCTCAATATTTAATTACAAAGTAAGGAGACAAAAATTCTGGCATTTACACAAAGTATTAAATTTGCATTCAGTAGCTGATGAATGATAGAATGAGAGTGGCATGAGAATTCACAACATTCAGTCCAAAGATGTGTTGGATGGGAAGGAGGCCAAACAAAACGCATCTCACAGATCAGAGCTGCTGACCAAAAAAATTGTTTAGTGCACTCTTAAAAAGGGATGCACCCAAGAAGTCAGCAATACTAAACAGTTTGGAAAACCACACCTGGAGAGGCTTTGGCTCAGGAGTTATAGTGCCATAGCTGTCAAGTCTCCCGTTTTGGCCGGGAAACTATCGTATTTTTCCTGCCGGCCTCTCATGTTAGTATTTGCTCATAAACTTCCCGTATTAATATGAAGCCTGCTAAAAAGAAAAAAAAAAGGTAAAAAAAAGAAATCCTCTGCCCCGACTTTTTGTCTATTACTCATGTCATATTCAAAATCTAAATTTGGCATTTGAGAGAAGCTCATTTTGGACATGTGGACACTTAATCCTTCTTATCTATGAGGAAAACCTTAAGTGGACGATTGACACCAGGTGTGTGTGCACCATGATTCATCAACACCAGGAGTGTTGAATGTGAAAACCATGGCAAATCTCAAAAACAGAAAGTCCAAATCAATCGAGAACAAGGGTGAATTCCAATTCCCTAATAGGGTCAGGGATTGAATTATCCTCCTTTGAGATGGGACAACCCTTCGAAATCCTCATGCGTCACCAATAGTCATCCATGGCGCACTAAACTGACATCCGGATGATGTCCAGAAGACTTTGCAATGCCCGTGGCAGCATCCAATTCCAATTGGCCCTCGCCGTTGGCCCTAACCCTTCGTTTTGGGCGTTCATGTGAAGGGGTAGTGGTGTCCTGATTCTGGTTCAGACCGAAGGGGAGGGAGAAGTGGTCGGGCTATCTGGCCCTCAAAATGGATATCTTCCAGGGGCACACTAGAAAATGAGTGGTATGATATTACCCACAATTTCATGCAAAATGGTGAGGGAATCGGCAGCGGAAGCCAAAGAAATGCACAAGTGTGAGTATTTTTTGTAAATAATATATGAAAATCGCTTTTTTAAGGTCGTGTTAATGTATTACAGACAGTTTTATTACAAATGTGAAAAAAAACTAGTTTCGTAACGTTATGTGCACCTGCTAGTCTGTAATGTAACATTAAGTTGAGTTGGAGGCTTCTTCTTTTCCTTTTTTTTTATGTTTTTCGTCCAAAAGCTGAAAAATATAATCCAGTCAGATAACATCCAGACAGCATTGCAAACTCCTCCAGAAACAGACGAGATGTCAGTTAATGTGCCACGGACAACTATTGGTGATGCGTAAGGATTTCGAAGGGTTGTCCATTTCTTAGAAAATAATTAAATCCCTAGCACTTGAAACTCCTTTTCAGGGATAAGGGGAACGGGTAGGGGTAGGGATAAAAATAGGAATTGGGCCCAAGATTCTTTGGACAAATTGAATCACAATGAACTTGAACAAAAATAAAGACATGTTGGATCAATAATCCAACACACATGACATTGTCTTTCATGGTGGGAGTGTTATGGCATGGGTCAAAAACTGTTTAACTTGGTCACTAATCTTTACTGATGCTGGGACTTTTGATTTTGTTAATAGGAAGCATTCGGAGGTGTATAAACGTCATTTCCCTCTCCCATTTAATCCAGTCCTGCTAAACTTAAGAGTACAGATGGATATTGACCCAAAAATTGCAGTACAAAGAACACAAGCATTTACAGCACGACATGGTTATATGTGGCCTGATGCACCAAATCTAACCAACAGTTCCAAATTAGTTGTTTTGTTGATCTCACATCATCAAGCTCAAAAGTAGCTACATAGAAACGCCTAAATCCCTGTGTAATTCCTTCCTGCTCCTTCTCATCCTCCAGTTGTTTAGCTCATGATTGTTGTGTTTGACCTCCAAACGCAAAATAACCTTAAACTGTGAGGATTTTTTGATGAAAATCTATCTCTTGAATAAAATGCAGGCACAAGCAACAGCCCTACCCCTGCCATGTTTTTTCATCATAGCCAAGCATATTATCATTGTCTGAAGCAGCTCAGGACCAAGGCAGGGTGTCATGCCAATGCCTGGCTTTTATGAGGGGTTTTATATTCATTTGATGATCCTGCAGGCCTCTGTTTCCTGAGTGGATTATCCGTATATGCCAGTGCTGAGCCCTTTTTATATTCAGCACTGCGGCAGAGTCAATAAGGTCCGTTCTGCATACAATATTCAAGATTATACAAGACAGACAGCATAATTCACACTCAATCAGAATACAAATGACTGCAGACGCCGGAACAATGCATTGGGAAACAAACACAGCTGATTCTCAGGGCTGGGATTGGTTCAGCCATGACCACCTTGCTATACTCACCCTTTTTCACATACAGCTGCATAGAATTCGTTGTCCCTGCTTAGTATGACGTCCTTGTGTTTTAAAGTCATGATCTAAAATAATCCATTATACAAACCAGGGCGTAAAGTGGTCATGAAGGTTATTTAACAGCGTCCTTTTGCCTGTGCTTGCTTGAGCATGCTCACCTGAGCATCATTAAAGTGATGTGCAGAGTATATCAGTCATGTTTTTAATTAGATTTGTGTGTTATGAACTGTTTCCACCTCCAGCAACCATAAAAATTGCTCTCCAAGGGATGGATCGGGAGATGAGAGAGGAGTACCTGGTGGTCATTCAGGCTAAAGACATGGGAGGTCACATGGGTGGCTTGTCTGGAACAACAACTGTGACCGTCACACTAACGGATATTAATGACAATCCACCAAAGTTCTCTAAAAGTAAGTCATTTCACATCCTCAAAAGTCCCAAATCTAATCAAGATGCAGAACAAATGACTGGTGCTGTATATGAGTAATTCTCATAATTGGGAAAAATAAATGTTTAGCTGTAAATTTCATCAAACTGGCTCCTCCGAAGCTAATTCCACTAACTGCTGTAATATATCATGATGATTCGGTGCTGTATAATTTTGCTAATTTGATCAACATTTCTTGAAATCAATAAGGTTTGTGTGTTCTTCTCCAGGTTTGTATGAGTTTGTGATCCCTGAAGACCTACCAATAGGGAGGATGGGTGGCAAGGTGAAGGCGAATGATCGAGATATTGGGGAGAATGCCAAATCGACGTACAGCGTTATAGAGGGAGACGACCAAGGCACATTTGAGATTGTGACAGACACACAGACACAGGAGGGGATTCTTAGGCTAAAAAAGGTAAGACCAGGAATCTTTCTGGAAAAGTAATTCTTCAGGCTGTCATGATGGAATTATCACTGCTCATACAACACAAGGTTTCAGTTTCTTTAAAGTTAGTAGATTTGGCATCTTTGCTAAATTCAATCACTCCAATAAATGTCATCGTGGTCTTTTAAAAAATAATTTCATAATTAGGTAGGCTTCAGGCCTCACTGAAAAGCACATTTATCCAATCAGAGCACTACAGTCCCACTACATTTTTATCCCCTAATTTGGGCACTTCTAGTTAACAAAAAAATGGAAATGGAAATGGACCAATGCTAAAGGCAACACTTTAGTACGACGGCCACATCTGAATATGCAATGTGTTTTGTTGTAACCAAGCAAGTATGATTTTGACTGTTAAATACTGTGCAGTCGTCATCAGAATTATTCATTCCCTGCTAATAAATAAGGAAAAAAATCAGCAATCAGTGAAATGAGTTGAAATTAAGCAATGTAATAACACATAAGAAAAATTATGAAAATCATGAGATTGATTTTGAATTGTGGTTCAAAAGAAATATTAAAAACAAACAAACAAAAATAACACAAGTAAAAGAACATGATGGGGCTCCTGAAGTAAAATTTTGTTGAGCAACACTTTAAAACAATAACTGCAATCAGGTGTTTTCTGTTACATCCAATCAGACCTCTCCACCTGTTGACAGGTATTTTGGTCCACTGTTCATGGGAAAGATTCTCTAAATTGTCTGAAACAGTTTTGCTTGTTTTTTATTATTATTATTATAATTATAATTATTTTATTGTTATTATTTTTATTATTATTATTATTTATTTTTTTTTTCAACCACTATTCAAAAGCAATATTTATTTTGCTAAACTATAATTTTGTAATTTTTTTTTATATACTATTACTTTTAAAAAAAAAAATATTATATATATATATATATATGAGTTGAGCCTTTGCTTTCATAGAGGGTATGATATGATATCAACTGTAAATATAAATATAAATATATATAAGGTTTTGGTCCATAAAATATATATAAATATAAAATATAAAATTTAAAGTTTAATGTTTGATTCTCAGCACGTTTCTATATTATCATTCTTATTCTTCAGGAAATCTGTGAATGATAGGCCTATCTATAGATAACTATTATATTACTGTCAGTGTGTTTCTACTAGAGCAAATGTAAGTGCATGGACATCATGCAGTAAATAAGTATATGTTCAAAAGTCCAAACTGCTTTTTTCTGCATTCCAACTGTTCTTAAATTATTTTAGACTACATTTACTTAATCATGAAGAAAAGATAGGCTTAACCCAAGGATGTTGTGCTAATACATCCACAACTGAACACTAGAGATTGGCTTCCCAGCAACTTAAGTGAATCAGTTGCATCTTGATTGTCTTGCGTAATAATGCATTGGCTGCAATTTGGAGACAAAAGGCCACTTTAAAAAGAAAAATGTCTATTTAGATGTACTCATACTGTATATAGAATCGGGAGAAAAGCACCTGTAAAGTTGTCGTTAAATATCTAAAAAAAAAAGACAAACAGTACAACTATCTGCAGAAGGACCCTGCTGACAGTTGAACCGACCAAACAGCACATGCACAGACTCTACATCCTTTTAGGATTTTTATATCCTAACTGTGTAGCAGAAGGTCTTTGCATCCTGAATAATTTGCAGAACTGATGGATAGGTGATCTTAAGTCTTGACTCATGGTTGGTTTAGTGTCTGCCAACATCAGCTATACATCACTCAAATGTGCAATGCCGTTGTGATGTCAACACATTGACATTACCCCAAGGACATGTGGTGTGACTTTTT
The DNA here is from genome assembly GCA_023101725.1 of Atherinomorus stipes. Classification (NCBI taxonomy): domain Eukaryota; kingdom Metazoa; phylum Chordata; class Actinopteri; order Atheriniformes; family Atherinidae; genus Atherinomorus; species Atherinomorus stipes. The sequence goes on along the minus strand of JALJCO010012117.1, from coordinate 192,036 downwards.
CAAAGTGTGAACAATGAACTGCGTGGGGGGTGGAATGCAAAAAAGCTACGGCAATCTGCTAGGACAATAATTCAGTACCACAAAGGAAACATCAGCGGTGCAAAACAAATATGACAAAACCTCATAAAATCTCGAAGTGTTGACAAAGCAAATGTCACGCGTCTTAGTCCTTCAGGAAAACCTGTCATGTATGTCCCACTGAGAGACTCCCTCTTTCCATGTCTGCTCGCTTTTCTCTATGTGGCAGCAAATTAACTTTCCCAGCATCAAAAGATGCTGGGAAATAGAATTTTTTTTCTTTCAAAATGAATTAGAAGAAGGGGTACCTGTTGTACCTTAACCAGTGTTATCATCCAAACCATGCTCATGGGAGGAAGTTAACTCTTTCCTTTCCCACAGGTGTCCCTGTCAACACATTCATGGGTTCATAAACTTTCATTTCATACAGAATTTGAATTATTGAAAGGTCCATTGAAGTGAGGTTAAAACATATTGATCTAACTCAGAGCAGTGAAGTGAAAACCAGGGAGAAAATTCTTTGCTGTTTGAGTTTTAAGCTTTTTATCTGTTAGCCCTCAGGCCTGTGGAGGGATGTTAGCGAGATGCTGAGCTTTCACCCCTGCAGCCACAGGTGAACTTTAAAGTCTCTAAAAGTCCAGTGCGTACATACTGATGTGATGCTAACTCCTGACTAGGGCTGGACAATTAATCAAATTTTAATCATGATTTCAATTTTGCCTTTTCACAATCATAAAAACACTGTAATCAAAGAAAAACGATTAATCCTGAAGTGAGCAGACTGGTGGAGTTATAGGAAGCAAACTGCAGGGAGTATAGAACAGGAATGCATGTAGACTGAGTATTCATTTTTATTAAAATTATTATCTTAAATAATATTCTTATTTTACTCCTTTACTTATTTCTAATTTATGTCCAGTTTTTTTTTTTTAAGTTATATTTGAAGTTGAGTTTTGGTGGTTCAATAAACACTTTTTTTTTTTTATAAAATCAATGAATAATCGTGATTTCAATATCAGTCAAAATAATCGTGATTATAATTGTTTTCCATAATCGTCCAGCCCTACTCCTGACTGAGACCAAAGAATGACACAACAGAGGTGTGAGGTGTTAACACAGCAGAGACAACACACTTAATGTAAGACATGTCTTAGAAATAAAGACAAAGTGGGCTAGGCCATGTTGTTTACCAAGGACATATGAGAATGTAGCCACCATGCTAGTCTGGCAGCATATTTTCAAATAGTCCAACCATTTTCCTTTGCTGTAATGAATGTTTTGATCATCAGTTTACAACCACCAATCATATAAGTAGCATTCTAATCTTCATGGATTACTCTGTCTAAGCATTGCATTGTTTATTGAATTAATTATTCCAATGGGTCCGACTATATTCTGATTCCGTGGTCAGGATATTATACTGTACAATGCAAAGGGCAGCTTGCATAGATGCTTTATTTGATTTCAGAAATTATACTGAAAATGATTTTAATTAAACTTAGCTGTTGTAATTAAAGAAGCGGTTTATGTTTTCCTTAAACTAAGTGTGTTATAATTAAATTTCCCAGCAACAGCAAAAGCCCCCCATTTTCTCCTTTCCGCTCTCTACTAGGACACTGGAAACAAATGTAATGAGTTGTTTCTGCATGCTGTCATGTGGGAATAAGAGTGGAATATTATCACGACAGCAAAGAATGATGAGCAGGTTTAGGCCTTACGCATATTTGTATTAAGATAAAAAGCAGCTCTGAGCCAAGTGCTCTTAAATATGACACAATATGATAAATCTCAATACAAATGTTTGCATGTAATATGTGAAGATGTAGTTGGCTGAACTAGAGATCTGTAAGCTGTATGAAGGGCTCTACATGAGGTTTAATTTTTTACTTTTGGCCATGTTTTTGGGGGTCTGAGTTGCTGTTATGATATCCTTTTAAAGATGTGATAATGAGAGCTTTTAAAGTGATTGCTCCAGGTTGTTCACCCAAAAAGATTAAGAACCAAACGCTACCTTCAGCTTTGGAGCATTTAAACACTTGTAGCTCTGGTCTCAGGGCCAACGAGCCTCTTTTAATTAATGAACAAGTGGCAAACCAAGAAGTTAAAGTGTCTACACCATTTAAACTCTGAATATACCTGATGCTCCGCTTAGATTGAACACAAGAAGCTTATACACTGCTTTACTGTCATCATATGGCTGATGGAAGCACAGTAGAGTTGATTAGATGCCAAACAACTGCAAATGGGTTAATATAGTTGACTCTGCTAATTATACTTCATATAAAGGCACTATAGAAGATGTTTCAGCATTTCAGAAGGCAGAGACTGTCAGCGAGTTTTTTGAATAATTCGCATGTGCAAGACACTTTAGATCCGAGATCTTCAACAGGGGGTCCGCAACCCCTAGGGGTTCCGCAGAGGTACTACAGGGGGGGTCCCAAGAGTTTTGATTGATTAGACATTTTACTGCCTATGGCACCTGCCAGCGCTTGTAAATAAGAATATTGTTCTTAATGTCTTTGCCTGGTTAAATAAAGGTTAAATAAATAATAAAATAAATAAATAAATATATTCCCTCTGCAATTTTTTTAAACAGAAAAATTTTATGAAGATATATTTTTTAAAATGGATCAATTTTTAATACGACAAAATAAGGAAACCACAAGAACAACAGGCACGATAGCCTCTACCTCAGAAAATGTATGTGAAAATATCTGAATATCTTAGTACCGATTGCAATAAAAAAGTTACATTTCTACAAGAACTATACAGTAGGAACAGTTTAATATAACACGAGTTTATACGTAAGGAGCGGTCCTTGCACCATCTCTCCATTAATTTGGGGGTCCTTGGCCTGGAAAACATTGAAGACCCTTGCTTTAGATGAAGGTGCGCAGTCAGGACTGGTGGGAACGTGTTGTAATGGTGAAGTTCACTGATGCCGGCGGGCGTTACAATTATCCTGTCAGCCAGTCCTTTACCAAACTTTGCCAGAAGATGGGGAGAGTCCTGCAAACTCTTCACACATCAGTGCCTCTTGGGATGTGTGTTGGCATAGTGCTAAATAAACTAGCAAGTACAGTAATACTTGATCACTGATACAAGTATTCCCTGTAAGATACTCAAAAGATGAAGAGTCCTTGCAAACAGAACATGCACAGAACACAATTTAATGTTCCTTTTGATGGAGATATTCCGACATGCATTTACATGAACAAATATTCGGGCTAGAAAAGGAGTACCTCAGGGGTGATTATCAGGGTTTTAAAATCCTGAATATAAGGATAATTGGGTTTCTGACGGTGTTTACAAGGCCATGCGCACCCGGTTATTGCTAATATTATTGGGGCCATTGAAAGAATGGTCCGATTATTTTCATTGATTTCAAATTGTGTTTTTGGTTGAAATGCCAATCCCTACTATTCAGCCAAGTCCAAAGCAAGCCCCGACTATTGTGGTCTGTTTCTGACAATTGCTTCTTGTGAAATTTTTGGAGTTGCTGGGATTTTCTTTGAATACTTCTCTACAGTACCTAGTTAGCAGTTTGCAACACAAAATTTAAAGTGTCTGTTTCCTTATCCCTATCCTCAAGGGAGTAGGTTTGATTTAGAAATTGGTGGGGACATAAAAGTGCTCCAAGGCAGCACTCTTGAAAGTTAGTTTTTTGCATTAGCAATATAATTTCACGTCATGCAGATGTTACAGGTTAAAGTAACAAATGAACGAAAAGGAGGCATTTTCAAAGAGTTCTCATCATTACTCTCCCGACGATCGATCAAAAAGATGATCGCTAATGCCCATCCCTAGTTGTTTTGCATGAAAAGAGCTTTATAAATACATTTGATTATATCTGTCATAGTGCTGACTCTCATGGCTAACACATCCTGCATTATTTAACCTCACCTGTGAGTCTTCAGCCTCTTTTTCAGCTTCTCTTCCTTCAGCTTCTCCTTAATTTCCTCCACCCTCTCTCCCTTCATCTGCTCCTGGCCCTCCTCCAGCTCCTCCAGCCTCTCTCCCTTCATCTGCTCCTGGCCCTCCTCCATCTCCTCCAGTCTCTCTCCCTTCATCTGGTCCTGCCTCACTTCCTCTACCTCCTCTGGTCTCTCCTCCATCTCCTCCAGCCTCTCTGCTGTCTGTCACCTTACAAAAATATGTTGATGCATAAAAAAAAGATTAGGGATAGAAGGATAACAGAGTTTGATGGAAAAGTTATTGCCTGAGCAAAAAAAGTTTTTACTTTCACACTGTTATTGCTCTACGTTTAATTTATTCCCCCAAAATATGGATACATAAAATGACATGATCATCTAGAATATCAGGTTTCATTGCATTTCCAACACAATTTTTATTTTTGTGTTTTTGAAAAGTTGCTCTTTTCTACACAAACACATGAAAATAAAATAAAAGAATAAAAATAACTTAATAAAGTGTGTCTCTTTGGCATATTCTCTTTTAATTCTATATCTGTATTGTTGAACCTCTTCCTTAAGGTAACTTTCACTTTGAATCCTAAAAAAGTCTCTTATATCCCGTTTTCTTTTCGACATCCTTCAAATCCAATACTGCACACACACACACACAGACATAAAATGTAAATGACACCTGTAAAATTGTCTAGCTGACGTGACCCAGGCAGAACAAATGCCAAACGTGTTGTCAGCTTAAACATGCCTCTCATCCTTCTCAAATGGCAGCTGCATGAAATGCGCAAAGGTAGCGAGACGTTAGCAGTCAGGGACGCTAAGCTGTTTTTAGCGCTTCTGCTTTTAAAGCAGGTGGAGTGACGGCGGGGACAGCCAATCACATGTAAGTTAGCGAGAAACCAGCAGCCAATCAGAGAGCTATATTAAGGTTTGAGGCGGGACTTCTAGCGGAGACCGACATTTAACCCATTGTATGCCACAATCATTGACTAAACACTATGGACAGCGGGTTGTATTGATAGTGATGACACAGTAGCGGCAGAATATTGGTAGGGACACGTCCCTACCGTCCCTACCCAATTCTATGCCCTTGCCTATCCTATACCGTATCAGTATACTCTACAGATTCCTTTGTTGTTTGAAAGACCGTTGGTCTGTTGGCCCTTTTTGTTGCAGCCCTGTTCTTTCCTCTCCGTAGCTGCTTTGAATTCTTGCTTTGTGGCTGTTGCTTTTCGGATAATCTGCTTTACACCATGTTTGGTTTGATCATTTTTTTGTTTTTTAAAATCTGTTTTTGTTGTACACCTACATGCCTTGTGAGTGCATTAGGTCTTCATTTGAATTGTTCATGACACTTGCTTTCCACAGCCCTCAGTATTTAAGTGTTATCTGTTGGCTCCAGTTCTAGCCACTCGCTGTACTTTCCCAGCACAGAAGGTAGGATCAGAGGGAGAGAAAAGGAAGGGCTGAAGGAGGGGGGGTGTCAAGTGAAGAGGAGGATGAGGGGAATAGGAAAGGAAGGTTAATAATGAGTGTTCCAAAGAGCTTCTCCGACCGTGGAGGAGTGGGGCTTGGAGAGGCTTCAGGGGCTTTGGTCTCTCTACTAGCACCCTGCTGTGTGGAAGTCAAAGCCTTAGGTCGTCACCAACATCCCCTCGACCGCGGCTACCGTCGTACATCTGGACCCCCAGACACCCTTCCACCCACCTGCCCCCCCAGTTGCCGAGCTCTCAGCGCTGGCCTTGTCTAACCTCGGGGACAATTTCCTCATGCGCAAGTCCTCTTTCTCTAACTGAATACATTTCTCGTTTTGTTCATCTCTCTCCTTTTAGTCGCCCTCTCTCCCTCCAGCCAGCTCTTGTCCCCTCAAGCGGCAAGGCCCACTTTTGATTTCCCTATAAATCCTGGTTATGGAGCGTGGAAGTGACTTGATCCCATTATTCTAGTAGTATGAGAGCGACCAGAGGTGATTCAGAATGAAATTGTGACAGTCCTCCGAGATGCCAGGAGACTCAAATTCTGAATCTTTTCTCTCTTTTAAATATTTATGATGAGCCTTCAGTGAAGGAAATACTGTAAATCATTATGGAAAAAGGATTAAACATATGTGTCAGACACATGTTGACATAACCTAAAATATTCTTTTTTTCCTTTTGAAAACATACAATTCCTTGATAGTCTTAAAAAAGCACAGTTGTGTTTTGTTGTGTTTTTATGTGGGTGGATTGATAGCAGAGTGAATGAATATGCTGTCACTGGAAGCATGCCAGGAAGTTGTTTTTAATGTTTTCTTTTTCAGCTTGATACAAGTTGGGAAATATTTTCAGGATGTGGAGTTTTTGACAGCTGCAACTACTGTAACTGAATGATCTAAATCCAAATAATGATCAAATAACTTTGCTTGCAAACCGCATACACCTACAACATAATCACAACCACTCACAATCGTTATCCCAGAATGAGTGATGGGAACAGCGTGCGCTGGCAGATACCAGCGTCTTTAGATCTAAACATTTAGTTAGAAATGTTTCTCAACACAAAGACTTCAAGATTGTAGATTTTTCCTCTTGCTCCACATGCTAAACACTTGAATGTTCGTGCAGCCGTTCAAGCTTAGTTAATGTAGTTGCAAACATAAAAGTCTTCCATAATAATGGAAGACTTCCATAGTTTTAAATGAAATTGCATTTTTATGCAATTTATGCTAAATTAACAAAATTAAAGTTATCATTTTCCACACTGGGACATTTTTCTATTAGCTCATTTAGTTTGAGGTAACAATAACTATAATTTGGTGCTGAGCACAACCTTTAGATATCCCCTCTTCGCACGGTAAATATTATATTCACAGTGTATGGCTTGTAATGTTGGATGTCTGGCTTCCTACTCCGAGCCAAGTCCAGATAATCTCAGGAAAAAGATTAGGGTATTTGTCTGTCTCCCTCTGGGGCCGAATATATTAAAATACTGTTTTCACAGGCTGAATAATACTTTTTATGTCAAGTGTCGAGAATATATGGAGCATCCCCTTTAATTTAAAACAATGCACCATATCATTCAGACTGGTGTCAAGAAAAACTGTCAAAAGGAGCAAAATTAAAACCCTGTTGATGTTAACATTCTGCATGACTTTCAGAGTGTTATATTACAACAAGAGACTTCTTTTGAACACATTTGATGTCTTTTACAGAGAAGGAGTTGGGGGGGGGTGGCTCATCCTATGATGTGTCTGTTTAATGGAATAAGAGTTTTATGTGCGCGGTCAGTTTCTTCCGCTCATGTTTATGGAACATGCAACCCATCCTGTTTAGCACCAGACCCTATTGTAGCACAAACAGTCTGCATTTGAATAAAATGTGATGACATGTCTGTTTCATGCATCTCTGTCATTCCAGCTTCCTCCCAGTGTGGGTGACGTCACACCCGACCAAATTGCATTGCAGTTCACTGGTCGGAAATCGCGATAGCAGCCTAGCAAAAAAAACATGCTAGTTAAGGCTATTGTTATTAGTCCTTGTTAGCACAGCTGGCATTGTAGTTCCTATACCACATGAAAAATGTGAACTAAACTACAGCAGTTTTCCTCTACATCAATATAAAAAAAAATACTGTGTATGACTGATTTAATGCAACAAAAATTTGTCAGAAGTGCAAATAAATGTAACATTGCCGCAGCTTCTACAACTGCTAACTCTGGGAGCGGCCATCTTTAAATCTGTGCTACTGTAGCAGGTGGCGAGGATTCTCCCAGTTTCCCACTGGGGTGGTGGTGGGGGGACTGTTCCAGTTGAAACTTCTTACTCGGAACTGGGAATTTTCGACTTCTGAGTTCAAAGGGAACGCAGCACAAATGCGGACCAATTTATAAACTCAGTGAACAGAGAAAAAGAACCATTTTTATAAGTCCAAAGGAAAGTCATTTCTCTTGGAGTTAAGCCAAATATTTAGAGTTCAGGTCACAAACAACGACCTAACATTAATTAAATCTACAAATGATCCATTTTAAACCGTAATATGAACTAGAATTGCCCACAGCTGTACGCGTTCCCACGATAAGCACATGTAGAACAGGCTACAGGTAAAGAAGAGCGAGGGTTTCTCCATCACCTCCATGTAGTTTTAAAACTGATAATTGTGTCTGAGTTTTAGGTATTTGATGTGTTATTTGGGGCGCTGGCAGAAGTGCACTCACCCACGAGGACGTGCATGCAGTTGTCCGTGTATGGTAGCATGACAGAGAAACTTGAAGGCGATGGTTTGCCTTCATGTAAATCGGATAACCCAGGAATAATAAGGGTTTCTCCATCCTGGTCCTCAGGGACCCCTGCCCTGCATGTATTCCAAGTTTCCAACTCCACCACACCTTATTTATTTATTCATTTGTTTATTTAATCTTTATTTAACCAGGCAAATACATTAAGAACAAGACTCCTATTTACAATGCCAGCCTGGGATTCTAAATTCAGCTACCTGATTCCAATCGAATGAACTGCTTATCAAGTTGCTAACGAGCCATTCATCTGAGTCAGGTGTGTTAAAGTATGAACATCTTGAAAACCAGCAGGGCAGGGGTCCTCAAAGTGCAGGATTGAGAAACACTGGTATAAATAACACCAGACTGTTAAAGGAGTATTCCACCCCTGGGTGAAATTGAGCCTTCTCCTGCAATCCCGAGTCGGACAATTGGACAGAAGCGTTTTCTAACTGACCCAGTCATTCTCTGAATCTGACTTTAGCTTAGCATAGTGTGTATGCTGTAATCTGGTGGATCCAACTAACACCACTTGGCGAAAGTGAACTAATTAATTTCAAGTTAAGTTTCGTGACCTGCACATTCTGATCGAGTAAAAACGTGAAGCTGATTTCACATCAAAGGACTGACTAGGTGGCATTCAGTATAGGGAACTATATGCCACAGAAGTACAGGCAAAGCACCACAGATAGTAGCAAAGGCAGCACACGTGCAGCATCCAGTGGCAACCCTGTTTACAGAAGTTGGGGATGCTGCGCATGCGTGCTGCCTTTTCATATCACCCACAACAAAAAAAAGTGAATTATTTCATTCCATCAATTTCTTGCCCAGTTCTACTTTGTAGGCGGGGTGCTGTGTCTCATTGGGAGGGCGGGGCGCCCTGCCTATATAATGGTAGGGGAAACACTGTTTCATACAAACACACACTTAACGGAAAAATGAATAAAAGAAGTAAACTGCAACCTCCCGGCCATCTTTCCCTAACCTTAAACAAGCACATTTTTAAATGCCTAAACCTAGCCAAACAGCAATTAGCAGGCAAAAAAAATGAAATCTGAAACAAATGTTAAGTGCAGAAAACAAACTTGAAAAATCTCCCTTCACCATCAGAAATGAATCCTGCTCTGGATGAAGGCAGGAGATTCAGCTGTGTCAGACACTGAAAACTTCAGATCTCCGACACAACACTCTGATCTGAAGAGAGCAGACAATCTGATCGTAAAGTAAGGGATTGCTCCTGATAGCAGAGACAAGAATCAGCAGTTTATGAGTTCAGCTACAGCTGAACCCATGCCTGCTTTTATCCAAAGCACGGTTCATTTTCAACGGTGTACCTGGATTTCTTGTGTCCCAATGACTGCTTGCCCTCAATCTAGACTTCCATGATGTTTGTCTCAATATGAAGCCCTACAGCTTTTAAAGCTGATAAAAACGTATTTCATGAAAGTTTTACAAAGTAGAGCGGTCCCCCTAGAATGAAAACTTATTCAGTTTTGTACTTTTTATAACTGGATTGTATGTTTCAATCTTAAATGAGGATATGAAAGCAGTGGCTGACCACTTCAATATTTGCTCTTCTTCCAGCCTTTAGATTACGAGAGCAAGAAAGCTTACATCCTGAAGGTTGAAGCTACCAACGTTTGCTTGGAGCCCTGCAGCGGCGGCCCCTTCAAGGACACAGCGACCATGAAGATCGTGGTGGAAGACTCAGACGAGCCTCCTGTTTTCTCCAAACCCATGTACTTACTGGAAGTGAATGAGAATGCCCCCATCAACACCGTCATCGGGACAGTCACAGCCAGGGATCCCGACGTGTCCGGGAGCCTTGTTAGGTAAGAAGCAATTAACAGTGAGGTGTTGACAGACTCAGCCTTTCCCACTGACCCGCTTGAGGCTGACTCACCTCAGCAAGACGGCGGTGAAACTTACAAAAAGAGGAAGCTCTTTAGCTTAACTTTAAGAGGGATTGGGTAGAATATTCTAGGGTAACAAATGATTCTTTTCATGCTATAATTACTTCTTTTAATAATAGGGTTGACACTGAGGCATGCAATTAAATCTCTTCATGTGCCTGACCTTTGGAGACTGCAGGAGTGTCCTGGGCAGAGAACAAGTGACTCAGTGATTGCTCTCATTTTCCAAAGATGAGCAAAATAAAAGGAGCAGCTTATGAGTTGAAGAACACAACTTTCTTTTTAACTGAGCGATCTGCCCGGCTGTAGAGTAGTGCACTCTCCTCTTGTGTGACTTATTCTTGGAAATACCACAAGGGCACCTTGAGGATAGGTTATACAGGCAATTTCTCTCCCTCCACCTTGGCATTTCATTAATTCTCCAGTGACTTGCTGACCGCATTCCCGGGACAACACTCAACAGGTTGTGTGTAATTGCCTGGCGAGCAGAGACCAGGCTGGGTTTCAGAGATTGGATGATGCTATAGAGCAGGACTGGTCCATTCCACTTTTACTTTCTCCTCTTTTTTCTTAATGCTTTTCTGGCAGCATCCTCATGTATAGTGATGAGATTGCCAAGAGGAGGAATAGGGCCCCCAGGTTGCAGGATGCCTCTTTTCTTATGTGTAATGTCATCTTTTGACTGTTTGTCCTCATTTCACATCCTGTTGCCCATTTGCTTGTTGATGCTGGTCTGTGTTTTATAGATCTGCCACAAGGAGACAGAAATGAGCCCTGAAATTAAGATTTTCAGTATTTTGTACAAATTCTGACAAACTAATGGAATCACGCGATGACAATTAACCATCGTTTAAATCTGGCTAAATCATGTAAAGGGATATACTGTATATTTTTTTATACCCTCTCATTCAAGATGGGGAAAAAAATCCACTGTCAGTGAAATAAGTTGAAATTGAAAAGTAATGATAAAAAAAAAAAAAAAAAACGTTCTATGGAAATCATGATTTTGAATTGTGGTACAACAGAAATATTAAAAACATACAAACAAATACAGTATAAAAAAAGTAAATAAGCATGATGGGGCTCTTTAAGTAAAACTTGATTGAACACTTTGAGGGATTCACTGAAATCATGTCTTTTCTGTAACGTTCAGTCAGACTTCTGCACCAGGTCAAAGGTATGTTTGCCCACTGTTCATGAGCAAGGCACTCCAATTTCTCTGGGACAGTTATATTTGTCGTTTTTTTTATGAATTACTTTTTTCAATGACAATTCGAAAGCAATATTTAATTTCACTATAGTTTAGTTTAGTAAATTTCTTATCTATTATAGCTTTTTTTTCTTATATGAATAAGTATTGTGAAATCAGCTGGTCTTGAGAAGAGTATGAATATTTTTGAGGACGAGTGCATCATATATATGTATATAGATAGATAGATACCTACATATGGCTGTCACAAACAATTATTTTGATAATCGATTAGTCACCGATTATCTTGTAGATTAGTCGACTAAACGGATCATGTGAAAACTGTTGCATATTTACAGAACCGTTTAAAAGTTTGGACACTTTCTCATTGAATCTAATGGGAAAGTGCGTCAAAACTTTTGACTGGTAGTGTGTCTGTTTATTTATGTCAATAAACTATTCAAGAAAAGCTGACCAGACAGAAAGGCAGACAAGGCAGTGGAAGGTACCGCAGCAATTTTGAGAGGAAAAACAAAGCTTAAAAACAATAGACAATTAGTCGATTATTAAATTAGTTACCCACTATTTTGATAGTCAATGATTAGTCGATTAGCCGATTAATCGACTAATCGTTGCAGCCCTCATACGTATACACATACTGTATGTACAAATACTGTATAAGTAACTGTGTAAGTTTAAAGGTAAAAATGTATAGCATAATGTAACATAATCCATGTAACATGGTGGAAATAATATAAAAAAGTACAAAACTTGTCCAAGAAAGAAATTCAACATGGATTCTATGAAAATCTGTGTTGTAAAAAATGTTGGATTCTGTCATCCATGGTTTCAGGAAAAAAAAAAAACAAACAAACAAACTAAGAAGACATTCCCAAAGAAAAACAAGAACTGTTAAAGTTATGTTCTTGCTGGCTGGGGACATCTAGGGACCTGAAATGTTTCTCTATCACCAACGTATTTTATCTCAAACAGAGGAAAAATGCGAAATATCTATCCTGTATGTTTTGTTCTGTCTTTATCGTACTGTAGGTTAAATGTGGAGCAATTATAAGCAAAGTGGGAAGACTGTAAAAGAGAAACAGAATAACGAAAATGTGTGAATGAATACAGAAACAACAAACAACAAAACAAATGGCAAGACACAGGGACTGATGTTTCTGACTGAAATGTAAGATTGTAACTTTTATTTACAGGTCAAATCAAACAAGCAGATTATCATTGTCACAGATTACATAGTCTACCTGTAACATTGATGTCAGGCACACTGAAAATAAAATTGGTCCAACTACGTATTTCAATTAGATGATTTCCATCCAACTGAATTATGTGTCTGTGACATTGACCAGAAAATTAAATTTATGTAATTGAACTAACACAAGCTGAAAAGAATGGAATACATAGAAATATAGTAACAACAGCTCATGGAATTTACCCAATATACTGTATATAATTAAGTTAATGTGATGCTGATAATAAGGTTTATGTAAAACTGTTCACAAGTTTAACAACTTTAACATTTTATAAATAAAGTGTATAAACACAATAAACTTTAGAAACAGTTTTACATAAACCTTATCAACAGCATCACATTAATGTTTTGGGTCAATTCTATTTGCTGTTGTTACTTTAATGTCGTCCATTCTTCTAAATTTATTTGACTGAATTGCGTAAATGTCATTTTCTGCATTTTCTGGTCGAGGTTGCAGACACACCATTTTTTTCTCAGTGTAAAGGATCAGACAGATTCCAGTTACCTCTATAATAAACGTACTTGTGGACATTAAAATTTTGGACACTTTTCTCATTTTTTCCAGTTGAATGAAGGTTCGGCGACGTTGAGGTTATTTTTCAGGATGATAATGCATCTTTCCACAAGGAAGGGAACATTTTCAACATTTCCTCAGGAAGGACATATCAGCTCAGGACAGCAAACGGTCCAGATTTCAATCTGACTGAAAAAAATTGGTCTGTAAACGGCTTCATTCTGCAAAGCTGATCTCACAGCTGCTACACAATAAACCCGAATGATAAAGAATATTATTTTTATTAGTGAAGTGACACTGTCTTAAAAGCCAGAGAATCATTGTGATCTTCCTTTTTTAAATTCCATTCATGATTTTGTTGTTTTTTCTATTTGCTTCATTAAGAGAAAAGAATAAATACCAGTGATTACACAGAATTTTCAGCCATAAATAAGCCAAATTTAATCAGAATTATTACTATTCTTAGCAGCAAAATTAAACAGCTGATTGAAAATCTTTCAAGAGAGGTCATTCCTTCTGGCTGAGGTTTGAATAAGCCATTAGCTTCCTCAGTGAGAAGTGTATAAAAGTCCATTCTGTCTTTATATCCAGTCACATAAAGATTCCATTTCATTCTGAAAAGGAAGCTGTATTCATTCTGCAGCTATTTCCGTTGACTTTCTCTTACTATTTGCCTTCACGGTTGGATCAGTACTGAAAGAAAAAGTGACTAAATAATGAATGAGCGTGACTGCAGATGGCAGCACCCTGCTGTCATGATCTCTCTGCACATTTGCTACTAAAACTGTCCAGATATAAACATCCGGTCTTGGCACTCGTAAAAGGTTCTGAGCATGATACAGTGCGAAGTGAGTCATCAGCTGCCGTCTTTACGCACCATGTCGCTTGTCTTTTTGCCGTTTATTATTCCTCTTTCTTTTGCTTTCAAACTTACTGGAGTCAAAATCGCCATTCAACTTTAAATCTTTGATTTTAACACTCAGTGGTTGTTCTTTCAAGGGAAGTGCTGCTGAAGAGCTTTGTGTGATTGTTAACCCAACCCAAAAAAAGGAAGTGAGAAATGTAATACAGCCTTTTCAAAATGTCATGGAAGAAACTAAATTTTGTTCAAAAGCTCACAGAACGTCATATTAATTATTTACTCCTTTAAAAGCACAAGAAAATAGATCCTCTGGAATTAAATACTGTAAAAAGGAAAAAAAGAAAACCCTTTATTGCATTCACTTTCATGCATTTGCTTCGTCACAACAAATGGCTTTATGCGAATATTTTCTTTGAAGTCCAGCTCTACATTATTATCTCCACCAGCCTTGAAAAGTCTTGACATGATCTATCACTGATGCTGAGCGCTTTCTTTGTGGGTGGGATGAGATGAAACAAAGTATTGTCGTGGAGGGCTTAGAATGATGCATCGTCCTAACCCTCAAAGACCATTTTGATTGTGCTTCCAGTCACGGTTTGTATTAGCCTGTAACTCTGAGCTCTGCGCTGATAAAATGATTACAGGCTGGGAGGTTTTAATCCTACAAAATATACGGGCCGAAAGAGGGTCGTAGCCTTATTGATGCCTCTGACAAAATCACAAGTATTTCTAAATAATGAACAACCCTGTGAGGAAAAAAGAGGGAAATAAATAAATAACAACTCACCAGACAACAAGGCAAATGTTAGACTTTTCTATTATTGAGTAATGTTTTCTTCTCAGTCGTCATGAAAATAAAATGTCATTTTCAGAGATGAAACTGAAAAAGGGACAAAACATCTTCATTTTAATCAGCCTTTTATATTTTTTTTCAAGATTTGAGTTTGGAATTTAAATAAGAAAAATAAAAATAAACTGACTTTTACCGTGTTTAGATGAGTTTTAATTCGGCATGAAAGTTCATTCATTCATTTATTTATTCATTCATTCATTCATTCATTCATTCATTCATTCATTCATTCATTCATTCATTCATTCATTCATTCATTCATTCATTATTTCAGGCAATATGTTTTCATGGAACATAAGAAGATGACCACTTACAAAGCTGATCATCTTATCCCAAAGAAAACAACAAAACAACAACAGCTATGACCATAGCTATGTAACCACAAACTAAATTCAACATGCCTGAAAGGGTGTGGGAACTTATTAAATCCCACCCCCATTTCTCCATATGAATCACAAAAATCGTGCTTCCTTCAAAATCAATAGGAAAGACAAACTATTGACCACAGTTAGAGCAATAAACTATAGAAGAAAAGGAATTTGTATTAAATGACTCGGATCATAAGGGTGTTACCATAGGCAACAAATAACAGTTACATTGCCACAGTAATTCTTATTATTCTGCTTTAAGAAGTTTAAAAAAGACCATGTAATCTCCTAATTCCAAATGAAAAACCTAATTCTCCTCCTTTAATTCAGAATAAAATAATTCCTCTGTCATGTGAACTTTTACTCCACTTTATGTTAATTCCAGTCATTCTGTGAATGCTCCTTCCCTTGTCCTGGTGTAATGATGGATGTTGGACTGCACGCAAAACAAGCGCTGGACTCGAGCCAGCTGGTGGAAATGAAGTAGTATGTTAGTAATTTATAACCATCATGTAACTGGGGCCAATGTCAGTTTCATCTGATTTATCTTAGAAGGATAACATTCAACCTGGACCTTATTTCTCTGAGTTTATACGAGCATTTACTCACCGGTAAAATATCACTTTGGCTCTTTCGGGAGACATTTTGTTTTGTCGCCCTCCGGCGTACATTCATGTAATAGGAGAGATGGGTTAGCCTCTCTATAAGGCATCATCTGCAGCAAAACTTCTTCATTTCATCAATAATTTATGTAGAAAGAACCAATAAACGAATGAGTCCGATTTTCTTGTGAGTTCAGAGTTTTGGGAATTGCAGTTTGTTGGTGTTTAGGTAATGAGCTGCTCCTCTCAGCTGTACTGCTGTGGCATATGTTGGGGGCACGCGGCAGCCTGTAGAGTGCAGAGAAACCCTCCAATAACTAACGTAGTTAACTCTGAACTCACAGGACAATAGTACTTGTTCGTTCGTCTGTTCATTCTACTAAAGTATTGGTGAGATGAAGGAGTTTTGTTGCACATAATGCCTTATAGAGAGGCTTCCCCGTCTCTCCCATTATATGGATGTATGCTGGAGAGCGACTCAACCTAATATATCTCCTGAAGGAGTCAAAGTGATGCAAAATTTTACTGGTCAGTAAATCCACACATAAACTTCAAGAAATAAGGTCCAGGTTGAAAAACAAACAGTGAATAAAGGTAAAAACGGAGTAGCTACAGCTGCAGTTAGAACATTAGAAGTCCAACAAGTGTGAGTCCTGGCCACCCGTTTAGCCATTTCAAGCACTGCATGGCAGCCATTGTTACTTTTTTTAAAAATGCGGAACCAATCCGGACACTTGAGCTGCACACACATCCTTCAGGTAATTGGTGGGGTTAGAAATTCCCCTCAGTGGCAACTGTGGGATGCCACCAAACAATAGATAGAGACATATAGTTATCCTTTAAATGACGATTCAACTATTTTCTCTTCCCTCTCTGGCTATGTATTTATTTATACGCCTTTTTTGGTCTTTTAAATATCAAAAGAAAAGTTTCCCTAAAAGGAAGCAGATCTTTGTGAAGACGGATCTGTAACTGTGGAGCGGCAGCATGAACAGATGCTCTCCTGCCACCGTTAAAACAAGCTCTGCAGTCAGCCCCACTGATTAGAATTGTTCTCCATCAAACCCCTCCTCCTCCTCCCCTCCCACCCGACCAGCCCAAACCAGTCTGAGCCCAAAACCACTCGGGGCGAGTGCTCTGGTGGGCTGCCATGTCCTCACTGCACTCAGGAGACAAACAACCCCTTAGCTGTACTTAATGCATCCAACCAATAACATTTCAGGTGCACTCATGAAATGCTCCCTCAGTGTTGCTTCTCTCTGGAGCCTGTGCTCTGTCATTTTCTACCTGACTGATCACAAATAAAAAGCAATGTGACATCTGGCAGTCACCGAGGTTGTCTGAAAACCGACTGCTGGGTTTCAGAGAATAGCTGCGAGTGTATTTTATTCCAAAATATTGATACTGTGACGAGAACTGTCGAAACCTGCTTCATATTTTATACATATTTTGTCTCTTTTTCCTCACTTTTGCTTGTGTTTTGGTGAGAAATTCCAGCGGCGCAGTCGTGTGTCTATTTCTTAGCTGTGTTGTTAGGCTATAGCATAGCTGACATGCTGCATAATGCTAATACGAGCAGTCAAATACACAAGATGGATTTGAAAGGAATGGAAATTTATAGTAAGTTTTACCAAGGCTTTTTGTTCCACAAGGATTGTATTTTGTCTTTGATGTTTTATTATTTATTTTATAGATTAGTTGAGACCTTCCCGATGGCTCGGGAGGCAGCCTGAATAAAATGTGGTGAACAAACACAAATGGTCAGCATTCAGTGGACGGCTAAATTAGTTCTACATCTGTGATCCTCTCAGTGGAATTACTGACCTAATAACAAGTAGGAATGTCAGAGGCATTTTGTTCTCTGTGGACAAAAAAAAAAAAAAAAAGCACGGAAAAAATTGTGTTTCATCTTTTCACCTCCTCTTCTTCCTACTTATAAAAAACACTCACATGCGTACATTCACACACATTCACTTCCTAACAGATGTTCATGTAATTGGTTCTCAAAAACCTTTCCATTCCAACTTAACCTTTAGACTTTGAATTGCATAGACTGATTCATAGATACGGTGTGTGTTATCCACTTTAGCAGATTCAGGTTATAAATAATGTGTGAACACAGGCAGTGTTGTCACTGTGGAGTCTGGCTACCAACGACCACCACTGATGGCCTCCAAGCTTTACAACCTTTTAAGAATTTGATCAAGCAGTCATTAGTGCTGTCACTATTTCCTAAACCAACTTAAAACAAACTAAAATACAGCTCTTAATTCTTCTGTATTTAAACTTTTTACACAAAACCACCCATCCATCTGTCTGCTAGTCTGGTTTATTTTAGTGCAGGGTTTGGGGGGTGGGGTGGGCCTGGAGTCTATTCCAGCAGCTTTATCCTGGACACTTGATGGTCAATCAGAGCATGCCACAAAACCAATGGGCTGCATATGTCTACATATAAATCTGTGATGTATCTATGGGTGCAGTCACAAAGCTTTTTTGATTCGAATCAGAGTCAGTTTGCTCGGAAAGTCTGCTTTGTTTGGGGGAGTTGTGAATACGCAAACGGACTCTGATCCGGAATAAACAAGCGGACTCTGTCAGCCTACAAACGCAGGTCTCATCCGTTGGAGTGGACTACAAACTGCTGCCTCATGCATTTGGTTTAGCATGGCATTGTGGGTAAAACGTTGGGCATTGCGCCCGAGCCAGCTTTTCCATGAGGGACCCATATGGGTTAAATTTTGGCTTCATATGAGGGACCCAAGCGGGTTTGTCCACGGTTTGTGGCCCCACCTGTGTTTTCCCATGTGGGTTTCCACATTTGGGGCCCATGTAACTTAAGATCTGCCAATTTACCCAGTTCAAGCCCATGCCTATAGGCTATATGGGAAAACACAGGTGGGGTCACCATGGAAACCATGAACAAACCTACTAGGGTCCCTCATATGCAGCCAAAATGTAGCCCATATTGGCCCCACATGGAAATGCTGGCTGGGTGTGGGTAAATGCTACTACAACAAACACGTGTGCGTAAATACAGGGTGATACTTTCAATGGTATGTTGTTCATACTGGGCCCACTGTTGCAACATATAAATGCAGCATGCTTGCATAAGATAGAATAAAAAACACAAAACCGCAACAGTTTCATGCTCCATGTTTGCGTGCATGTGGAGGAAACGGAACTTGTGAGAACCTTCTTGTTCGTTGTACAGTATGTCTTGTCCTCGCCTACGGTGAATCCAAATCCAGCGCCACCTCTGGAGGGATTGGGAACATTATTCAAAAGGTTTGGCTTGTTTGGCTACAGTGCAACGTGAACGTGATATAAGCCGGAAGCCCACCCCCACCGCCAGCTGAGCCGAGTTCCCAATCGGACTGAGTCTACTGGACTATGCTTTGTGAATGTGCCTCATACCCGACTCTAATAAGGGGATTTTTTTTTAACAGAGTGGTCAGAAGACGTTGAACATCTGAGGCTGATCTGCTTACGTGTTGCCTCCAGTGATTCAGTTGGGTGAAAAGTTACAAGTCCACAGATTTGTTGTCACTGAGGAGTAAGACAAGTGCCATGTACAGTTGTCAATCAAGAAAAAAAATTGGTTCAGTGCAGACTATTTCTTACACTTTGATATACACTACCAGTCAAAAGTTTGGATACATTCCAAAATGTATCCAAACTTTTGAATGGGAGCAGTAGTTCCCAACCCTTCTGAGCCACAACCCCCAAGATCACATACACTGGTGCCCCCTCCATGACGGAATGCTCCATTGAGGGATTTATCAAAAAGGTCATTCTGTGGCCATCCTTTAACTATTAGACTTGAAAGCTGTCAAATATTTCGTAGATAAGGAGAATGATGTAGGTTTTAGTTGGCTCACAGCTGTGAGAAAGCACCTGTATGCTGAAAAAAAGCTTTTCTCATTAGATCAATGCCAAATTCAGATTTTTGAAATAGAACCTGTTATACGGTCAGGGCAGAAGTGGCTCGGTGTAGCAGGTCATTCAATGACCAGAGGGTTGGTGGTTCGGATCCCACACTGATGGCTCTGATGTTGTCATTTGTGGTGTATGAATGTTTCAGTCACTCGTATTGGCAACCACATTTCCGTCAGTGCCTCAGGCATAAGCTAAACGTGTAGCTTACTGTATCATCACCAAGTATGAATGAGGAGTGGATGAATAATGGATCCAATGGAGGTGCTTTGAGTGCACGGCAGTAAAACGCGATATACATCTAATCCATTATTATCAATAACTTTGTTTCCGGACACAGGATGGTAAAAAACAAACAAAAAAAAATACTTAATCTAAAGCTTTAAAGATATCAGAAACTCCATAAACGAGGAGTATAGGAAAAGTGTTTTAGGTGTATTTGGTTCACCACTGTATCAAAGCATCTACCATGGCCAAAATCTGTTTTTCTCAATGACATAATGTCAAATAAATTTTCTTAATAAAGCATGGACAATGATTTTACGTTAAAAACACTGATTAATCTCAATGAATTAACACATTCATCTTGACATCCCTAATAAAAATCCCTAATTAATTAATCCCTAATACATTTGGCCTCTCTCTCTCTCTCTCTCTCTCTCTATATATATATATATATATATATATATATATATATATATATATATATATATATATATATATATATATAATATACTCCCAAAAAAATGGGCACACTTTCCCATTAAATCTAATGGGTAAGTGAAGAGTTACCTTAAACTTGAATCCATGAAAGGATGAAAAAAAAAGCACATTTGTCTTTAAGGACACACTGTGAAGCCCCGTATGTATGGATAATTGATCTGGCAACCCCCTGAAATTATCATGGGACCCCCTTTCTGGGAAAGGCTGCTTCAAACAACTTAAAGACTTTTTTCCACCACATTCACATGGATTTTAGAGCATTAAAGAAACACTCTCATCCCCAGAACTATGTATTTGTAGCGCACTGTTTTCGGGTTCCTCCACTTCTGCTGCCTGTAACTCTGAAACCTCTCAGCTACGAGGAAAACATGAAATATCTTATGGTTATATTTCATGTTTTCATATACCCTTTGCTCTATGTGCTAAGGAAATAACGGTCCTTTGGATTGCATTGATTTTAGTTATGTCTTCACAACAGCTTAAATCCTTCATATTGATTAGATGATGGAGCTTATATTACCTTACCGGATGTTACCTACAGTAGCTTTGATATGCAC
Organism: Atherinomorus stipes; assembly: GCA_023101725.1. Lineage (NCBI taxonomy): Eukaryota > Metazoa > Chordata > Actinopteri > Atheriniformes > Atherinidae > Atherinomorus > Atherinomorus stipes. The sequence continues at coordinate 171,059 of JALJCO010012117.1, read as the reverse complement.
AAAGTCCACAGCTATGTTAAGATTATAATGCTGTGGATCAATCAGAGATGAAAAAGACCTTGAGACTGATCAAAAACAGCAAAAGAAAAAAAGATTAAATGGGACAGATTTATGTTCTTCAGTTAAACCTGAACTCAGACTGTTTACTCCCTTTTTCAGTGCACCAATATACAATATCTGAATGCATCTAAAATCCCAAACAGTGGCCCTCATTTACATTTCTGCTTCTGTTACTAAAGAAAAGGTCTGATAGGGTGATAGGATCAGAGCTAGTTTAACATCACTCGTCAAACTGCAGCTCTCCACCAGATTTTATAACTTCCATCCTGATCCCCAATGATAGCAATGCTGTGGTATTAGTTAAATCTCACTGTAGAACTTTTATTTTAACATGTATGTCTGTACGGTTGCTGAAATCTCAGAAGACATTCTGCTTTATTTGCCTTTAACTTTCTGCTGATTGATAAGCTTGGGCTCAGCTTCATCCTACAGATGCTCAGCATGTCCATCCTTGTCCTTTATTGACATTAATCAATGAATAGAGGATTCTGATGTTGTGATCTTGCTGTGCCTCTACAGCATCACCACAAAGAGATCTGAAAAGCGCAGACAGCAACAACATTTGAAGCCTAATTTGTCCTTTTCTCTTAACCAGTGTGTATTTTTTTGCCTTCAGGAGTTATCTGTGTGAATGTGATGGAGGAAAATGACTGCAGTTAACATGAACAATGAGGGCCAGCATGGCTAAAAAGACTAAAGACAGCCACCCACAGAAACTCCAGCGGAGAAGATGTACTGGCCATACTGTTTGATTGACAGGCAAACTGTGAGAAAAGCAGCGCCAAGATCCATAAGTGAACAGTACAAAGAATTACAGTCTCACTGATTGCAGCTTATATGTTTTCTCTTTATACGCAGGACACCTCCTTTCACACTGATGTTGTAAATGCTTGCCAAGTCACAAACAGCCAATTTTTGTCCATTGTGTTGAACTCTGGCACTAGGGTCACATCGACAACCTTTTAAAGTCTTTCCAAAGACGAAGCAAAACTGAAACAGGGTAATACAAACTCACACGGACTTGCGCACGCTCAGGAAACTGCACACGTACAATGCTGGATATCATTTTTTTTTTATTTGCTTTTAATTCTTTTCACATCACATTGTCAGTTTGAGTGACAGGTGGCAGAACATTTCAGGGTCTGTCTCCCTGCTTCCACGTGAGGCTGTCAGAGTTTGACTGGGATCCACTCAGTCTGCAGGAGAGAGGCTGCTCCCAGGTGGTTTGCTGCTGTCTGCCTGTCTTGAAAGTGTTCTGCGTCTGCAGGGCAAGAGAGAAAGCGAAGGAGGAATGGGGGGTTGGAGGGGGGTCCTTGTGGACCTCTCCCAGCCCCGGCGTCTAGAGGATTTTACACCATTTCATCTCAAAAATGGAAATGTCACGGCTCGGTACATCTCCCCAACAATTGGAATCTGGGCCAGTGGTTTATTTATTTCATTTCCTGCCGTTCTTGTATAAGCAGCATCCTCCTTCCACATAAACAGTTGTTGCGCGCTTTGTCTGCTGTTCTTTCTCTGTTTCTATTTCCTTTTTTCTACAGCTCTCCCTCCTTGAATCTTTCTCGCGCCCTCTTTTTTCCTTTTTTTTCCCCCTTTCTCATACAAATACTGCAGGGTTCTTGCCACCAGGTCAGCACTGATAGGGATGAGCAGTTCCAGTGTGTGATGGTTTGAGACCCAGGGTGAGCAGGGTGACAGGAGGGGGGATGCCTATGTTGGGAAGGGGGTTGCAAAGAATTGGATAGGGGGATTGAATTAGGAAGAGCTTGGAACCCAGCTGGATGGGGAAAAAAAAAAAAAAACCTTTTGTATTGTTGAAGGGGAGAAAAGAATGTGAGGGAGGACGTGAGAGTGAGACAACAAAAGATGAGCATTGACAGTTTGTCCGGGAGGTATGGAAACATTTATGCCGCACATGGTGTAATTAGCTCACGTGAATCAGAGCGGCCTTGCATTTCGGGTGAGTAGGTTGTTTATGACAGTCGCACACGACGGCAAACGAAACGTGTGAAACCGAAGATGACCCATAATGACAGACCGATTCTTTCTCTTTTCTTTTTTTTCTTTTACATCCGTTTTGTGTGGGCTTGTCCCGAGCTCTGGCACTGTGCACGCTGCAACACGAAAGAGCAATTTCACAGCTTCAAGTGGCTTCGTAAAATTCTCTTTTATGTGCATTCCAATTTCATACCCTCTGCTTCAGTCTGTTCAGGAGACTTGTAAGTGTTGCTACTGTATTTTTAAGTTCATACACATCTCAGGAAGTTAGTGTGTCCCAGGCAAGTCTAAAAGGGGCAAAATGCAGACATGAGCCGCATTCGGACCGAGCAGTTCTTGGAACACAGTTCTGTGGACCTCGAATTTCGTTCTATGAACTACCCCTCTCCAGGGAACTGTTTAATTTTGCATTCACACATGAGTCGGGGACCTTGATGGGGGCCAGTGTGGCGCAACCGTCTGTGACAGTGACATGTTACTTGTGCGCCTCAACAGAATAAAAAAAAAAAACCTGAGAAAAGTAAGAAGAGGAGATAACACCACTGTTTTCATGGTCTGCATGACGAGATTATTAATCACGGATAATCACGTTAGTCATCTAACATTGAGCCTGGAAGAGCACAGAAAGAGCAGGAGAGGAAGAATCGAGCAGCAGACAATAGCCTACTTCAATTTTTGGAGAAAAAAAAGGAGAGCAGAGTGCTGCAGATAAAGGAGACGACATGTAAAAGCCCATTTACACCCTATATGGACGCTTTCATCCGTATCCGGAGGTTGTTTCGTCTGTCAGAATGTCCGTTGCAAAAGATCTTATGGAATCCGGAATGCTCCTGACACAACAAAGCAATACCACCGGAAATCGTTGCAGCAGTATAGAGTCAGAGTTTACCCATTCATGAAAATCGACAAAGGAGAGTAAGAAGAGGACATTAAAAATGTCAAAAGTTTAAATTACTTTGACCTCTTTTAAGTGGTCGGACATGCCACCATCGTGTACACTTATTTTTTTCTGCCTTTTCTGAAGTAGACGCACCAAAACTACCTCCTTTACCGACGCCATGTTCACGATTGTCGATGGCAGTTAATCTAAATGCAACACTGCCCCCTAGAGGGTGTACGGAGCAACATTCATAACAACACCAAAACCAGACGGAGGTATGTAGGCCAGCAGTGAAGACAATGTTTGGTACAGACGGGCAGATTTTGTCCGTATCTGGAGGTTTGAAGCTACCTTAAGTTTAACCTACACTGCCCGGCTAAAACAAAAAAGAGTGGCCACCAAAAAAAAAGTTCATACACTAATATTTCATTGGACCGCCTTTAGCTTTGATTACAGCATTTGCTGTGGCACTGTTTCCATAAGCTTTTGCAATATCACAAGATTTATTTCCATCCAGCGTTGCATTCATTTTTTACCAAGATCCTGCATTGATGATGGTAGAGTCTGACCACAGCCTTTTCCAGCACATCCCAAAGATGTGGTTCAGGTCTGGACTCTGTGGTGGTCAATCCATGTGTGAAAATGATCCTTCATGCTCCCTGAACCAATCTGTCAAAAATTAAGCCCAATGAATTCCAGTATTGTCATCTTGGAATATGGCCGTGCCATCAGGAAAGAAAAATCCATTGATGGAATAACCTGGTCTTTCAGTACATTCAGGTATCAGCTGACCTCGTTCTTTGTGCTCATACTGTTGCTGAACCTAGACCTGACCAACTGCAGCAACCGCAGATCATAACACCGCCCCCACAGGCTTGTACAGTAGGCACTAGGCATGATGCTGCATCACTTCATCTGCCTTTCCGGCCACATTTCTTCCTTGAAGATGATGGGTTCCCACTATTCTTCCAGTTTTTAATAATGCGTTGGACTGTTCTGAACCCAGTTTTAGTACTTTCTGCATCTCCTTAGATGTTTTTTTCTGCTTGATGCTGCCAATGTTTTGACCCTTCTCAGACAGACTAACATCTTTTCCACGACCACGGATGTGTCTTTCCACATGGTTGTTTAGGAAATGAGAAGCAACTCATTGCGTAACAAAATATAAGCAAACAAAAAGTGAAAAAGAACGTGCGTTTTTGTATTTATTTGCAACAATCGAAAAGTGTCTTGCAGTTTCAAATAAAACATCTTTCTGCTAAACCAGACAAGGACACTCTACACGCAGGCCATTGGTTCATCTCTATTACATCCATTATCCCCTCTCTCTCCCTGCTATGTTGTGTTGCGTGTGACACAGTGCCGTCCGAACTCATTAATGCAAAGCCTCTGGGAGCCATTGAGTGTTGAGACATGCCAAACAGGGTTAACAACCCCACATCTCTTACCCTGACATTCACTAACATGTACTAATAGTCTTTTTTGTAAGAGGATGTTGTGGAGGGGGGGCTTACCCTGATTGCAGGGAGGGCTTTGAGGCACTATTAGGCCGTAATCCCGCTCACGTGAAGGCTGTAATTATTCCTCAGATGATAATTATTGATTTGCACCGTTTTTAATGTGCATTGATCTACAGGTTTCTCTTGATGAATACAGCTCCGTTAGCCACAGCACCCAGAGGATTTCAAAAGATGCTTCAGTGGAGCTGCTGCTAAAGCGATTTGGCTCAAATTTCTGCTGTTTGTTTGTCTTTGCAGGTACTTTATCGATCGGCACACAGATCTGGAGAGGCAGTTTAACATCAACGTGGACGACGGGAAGATCACACTGGCCAAACCACTGGACCGGGAGACAGACATGTGGCACAACATCACAGTAACTGCCACAGAAGTCAGTAAGTAACCTTTCCCGACTCGGCTCTCCCACACTGTGCACATTGTGCCTCATGAATTGTAATGTCCTATAAGTCAGCATGCTATTAGACATGCACTGGCACGCAAGGTTTAAAAACAGGTAACTGCTTGAGGACACGCACTGTTTCTCTTCCTCTGAGCAACTTCAAGAGCTTCCTCCACCAAAGGAATTGCTGACCTGCTACACCCAGCACTCTGTTCAGATGTTTTTAGCGCATTTTAAGGCAACTCTCTGAGAGTATAGTACAAACAATTAGCATGGGAACCCACAGAGGCATTAAACGCTCTAATTTGCTGAGTTTTGATTGAATTAAACAGCTCAGTACTCAATTTGTGGAAGTGCAATAACATTAAGACATATCAAATAAACAGTTTTAAAGACATGCTCCAGAGTGGATTGCTCCAACGCCAGCATCCATTACAGATTAAAGAACATCTGCGAACCACAAAACTCACTGACTACGTAGAAAATCTTGCCGGCAGAGCTACAAACAGCTCCCACCATATGTAAGGCTTTATTTGCATACAGATTGTTTCAGGGGGGCTGTATGATGTGATAAAGCTTAATGTACCCCTTTAAGCTATTGGAATAGAAATTTACACAGCTTGTAACTTTTCTGTGTGCCCCTGCTGTATCTCTCCCTCGTTCTCTTTCTGTCTGGTTCCTTGTCTGTCCCGTTCGTTCTTTAATCAAAGGAAGCACTCGTTAATTGTTGGAATAAATCAAAGCCCAAACACTGTCACAATGTTTTGGCCACGCAGCGTCGAAGCAAAGCGTTGGAAGAACCAAATGTGTATTGTTTGATAAGCTGGTTTCCTTGTCACGACGTGCACCCATACATTGAAGGCCTGTTTTCATGCCTCTTGGCAGGGTAACGGTGGCTTGAGATAGTGGCATCTCGAAGAACACCTAATAAGAATTTGCTAAAATAAATATGGCGGTTTTGCTATTCTTCACGGATGGAGAGTAGAAGGCGGTGTCTTTTCTGGCGTGAAACGGAATAGATGTGTTCCCAGTTCTATCCCGATGCCATTTGCCACCCAAACGGAGGCTCGTTCTGCTGCCTCGCACCAGTTGACGTCTGACTAATCAGATTCTATTCCCTGTCTGCTCCAGGGGGAAAATCACTTGTGTGGGGAGGGGCTGTGTCTCATCCTCCCTCTGCTCTAATGCATCTATCACTGTCTATCTGACTGTCAATTTCCACTCACTTCACTGTTTACCTCTTTTTCAACTCATCTCTTGGAAAAGCTGAAGGCCTTGGATTTCAAGGGGTATCCTTGGCTTTACTGAAAAAATATCAAACATATATAAAAAAGAAAAAGACATTTTCAGATAGTTGCAAGAGCGCAGATAATGTGTAATTGGAAATTTATCCATTTGTCAAAGTACTGTCACAATAGACGAGAAGAAATTGTGGGATGGAAGCTTGTGTGACACAATGAAAAGCTGAAATATTTAAACTTAACCATGAGGTTTTGTTTAGTCCTTTTACTCCAACCATTTTGCCTAATCCCAGACAAATGTAGTGAATTTATTGAGAGGTCTTTAGACATTAATATATATGATCAGAGCGAGTCCCATTGAGATTACATTTATTTTAAAAGGCAGACATATAGTTGGTATCTGAAGATTTTAAACCTAGAAATACCAAGTAAATGTACAAATTTTAGGCATAAACTGTGAAAAATTACATTGCAGGGATGGAAATACCAAGTTACATCACAAAATGATATAATATTCTGCAATGGGAATCATGATTTGGTGTGTGTAAACATCACAAATTCTGTCACATTGTGCTGCAACAATAATTCAATTCAAGGAGTGAAGAAAGACCATGTCTTTTTTTTTTTTACTTTATTTTTCAAAGGATATTCTCAATCTCTCTCTCTCTCTCTCTCGAATATATATATATATATATATATATATATATATATATATATATATATACGTGTGTACACATATTAGGGATGGGCATTTTAGGTAGTTTTCAAAGTCAACTTGTCAGGCCAATCAAAATCGAGTAATCAATTAGTCATGACGTCATCAATAATAAAACAAAAAATACTTTTATCCCCAAAGGGAAATTGTAAAATGTGTGTGAGATCTTATTTATATACTGGGTGTGTTCCATACATCAGTTTTTTATCTTGTTAGTTTTATTTTATCATTGTGTGGCACTAGTGTGCTTTATTGAACAGTAGAGAAAGTGGATCGGGGAGGACAGGACTGAACTGGGACTGAACTGGGACTGAACTGGACTGTCTGCGCTCATGTGGCGGCTGCCAGTAACCCTGGTGTTTGCTTAGCATAATGCTGCGTGGAGTAAACATTGCACCCACAGGAGCATTAAAGCTATGGTGTACGATTTCAGAATCAGTTGAGAAATTTTGAAAAAAGAGCAACCTGCCCCCCCACACAGACCTCCCCTCTCTGCTTGTTGATCCCTCCCACTGAGTATGTACGGCCCTCCTCCTCACCCACAGCCAGCCTCATCACCACAGTTTCACGGTGTAATATTTATCCCACATAAATGAACAACAAGAACATCTGCTCATTTATATAATATTTGCCTTTCTCAACCACCGGGAAGTTTACGGTGTGTTTTAGCTGGAGTTTCTGCATCAGTGACAGACCGCAACGTTCAAGCGACTTCATGAGTTCATTGAACACATTCAGGACGACACTGATGACAATGTCGCTAGCTTACAATACTGAAAATAAGCAGCTGACGTTCCGACGCCGTTTGTCCACACAGAAAACCACCAGCAGTCTTTCCAGTTATCAGCAGAATCGTCATAGACTTATAAATTTATGTACAACTAACACATAAAAGTAAAAAACAAACTGCCTACCTGTTCAACAAAACGTCAGCTGTATCAGCATCAGTTTTACTCCCAGATCCTCCCGGAGCTTCCGCCAGCTAGTGACCGAAGTTTATACTCCGCTTTCAGTCCGTCCTGGTCTCTGCTGCTGCAGATTTTCCCTCCTGGAGTCTCGTCCACATCACCCGATAATTCCCCGGCCTTCCGTCCTGCATTGCTCACGTTTTCCTCTTTGTCTGCCTTTCTTTCAAAGACTTTATCCACCTGTAGTTTCCTCATACGGTGAATATAACATCTGCGGTCTTCCCTTCGTCCTGTTGCTCACATTCCCTCTGCCTTATTTTCTCTCTGAGCAGAGGCCACTTACTGCTGCCGCTGCCTTTCTGGTCCACTCTCCTCTTGTTGTTAAGCTGCTACTCAGTTACTTACTTATTGCAGAAAGTTTTGAATGCAAAAGAAAAATAAATAAATATATAAAAAAATGTTTAAATGCGGAAGAGGGCGGGGACGAGACAGAACGTGGAACAAGGGGAGTCAGCTGTCGGGCTGCGGTGTCAGCTTGAGCAGGGGATTGGATTGAGAGTATGGGTGAAAGTAAGCCGGAACGGTCCGGAACTGTGTTCCGGTAAGAAATATTCAGACCTCTTCTACCGGAACGGAACCAGAACGCTACACAAAGTAACTTTCACCACTGGCGGACTGACCATCGGGAGCACCGAGACGTTTCGCGGTCTGCCCGCCGAACTGGCCTGCTCAGTGATTGCACACAGTCAAGTCGCGCTGGATATTTAAATGAACAATCCGTCATGCGGCTCATCAGGGCATGCACCCTGCTGAAGTTCACACAACATAGCAACAAACACACTTTCCTCTTTCTGTGAGGCTGTCTGTGACAACACTGCAGACGCGCACCCGCCCCCCTCCTCATCCACCTTTACAGAGGCAGAACGAGATCGACACAGCAAAAAGAAAGCTGAGGAGAGTCTTAGAAAGAAAGAAAGAAAAAAGCACAGGCCAAAGATGCAGCAAAGTTCTGGAAGATAACCCACATGTTTGTCAGTAGCTTAAAGGAGCAGGTGAGACAACAGATCATCCAGCACCACTAGCTTAATAAGGAAGAGCTGATGGCTAAAACTAACTTGAGAAAACAAAAGTTTAAAGTTGTAACAAAGGATATTTCACATTTTAGAAGGTGATAAACTACATAAGAGCAAAATAATTCATGATATGAATGCTGAATTCTTTAGGCTATATGATATTTGATTTAAAATCCCATTAAGATTACATGTTATATAACATATATTGCCAATGCAAAGTCAATTCCTGAATCTGAATAGCTGGGGATTATGGGTGACTTTTGAACTTTTCTTACAAAGATGGAAAAGGGAGCAGTGTCCGACTGTCAGCAGCAGTGCTGCAAGAGCTCCTGCAGTCAGCAGTGGTGGACAACAGCAGTCAGGAATCAGACCAGGAACCTCCAGGTACAATTTAAGTACAAACCAAACATGCAGGTGATGCTTTTAGATTTATTTATGATGATCAGTATGCAATTAACTTTGCAATACAGATTATTTAAAGTGTTACTGTCATTCTGCAGAGGAATCACATACACTGAGTGACTATGGTTGACACAGTAGTCTTATTTGTAACTAGTCCGGTACCTGTTAGATTAAAAATAGGATTTGTCTCAAGTTAAAGGGGAACTTTGTTTTGTTTTTTTCAATCTGGACCTATTTTCTAGCATAAAATACATTCATTTACTCACCCAGACAGTTTTGGTGCAACTTGAATTCCTTCAGGAGATATTTAGATCCACTCCAGATCTTCGTATGTCTGATATTATGGAAGTGATGGGGCAACCATGCAGCCTCTAAATAAGGCATTATCTGCCACAAACTCCTTCATTTCACCAATGTTTTGTTACCAAACATTAGTCGGACCCCCCGTGAGCTCGAAGCAGCTTTTTTGTGGGGATTCATCCTTATTTGTGATTCAGCTTTTTTACTGCGGCGGCTTTGATGACGTCACTATTATGCGACACCATAACAAGTAAATGTCATATGCTGATTTAACACAATCACATTCCACTCATATCCAATCACAAAAATAACTAAAACCTGAAAAAATGAATTTCTGTTTGTAGATATTAAAGCAGGATATACTAAAATATTACTCAAACTCAGTGTCTCATGCAAGTTAGTACAGTCTGGATTTCTCAGTAACTACACCTTTGGATATCCAAGGAAACATAGAGCTTCATATAAGTATATTAATCCAAGGCCACATAGTAGTAATTTTTGGCTAAGTATGCAAAGGAATTCATGGGTATAGTACACATGTAATGATTTTTATTCTATTAGCATTTTTATTTTAATGTTGGGGTGAATTATAATGATGTAACCATCCTTCACCTATGTGAATAGTTTTTTGCAAAGCAATAAACAGAGACAGGATACCAGGTACACAACAGGCTGCCTACTCTGGCAAAATAATAAAGAACAAGATGGCCTGTAACAAAGATATCCTGTGATCTTTCGTGATTAATCACAGTGTTATGATTGCAAAAAGACACTTTATCCAGGGGCTCAAGGCGAATGGTTTGAAACCAAAACAATATGTGGACTTTGTTCAAGTTGTTTATGGTGTGATGTTGAATAATGTGCAGTGATAGTTGGTAATGAATTTCCCTCCACCATCACCAGATGAACTCCGGAGATGTCAGCATTTTCCTCTTCAAATTAAAATACACTTAAACACATCTTCAAATGGTCAGTATAGAAAGATTTCATTGCTAGTTTCAATTTGGATTGATGCTATTGGATTATTGTGAACAAATCAGTGTAGATTAACGCAGTTACACACCTATAGGTTGTAGACCAATCATTTACACCAGTGGTTCTCAAACTGGGGGGCGGGCCCCCCAGGGGGAGCTCAGGGCTCTGTCAGGGGGCCCAGCCAGGCCTAGTTTTTGTACTTCTAACAAAAAATGGGCATATTCTTAAAAGTACTAATGAAAAAATGATGATGACTCAATAGGCATTGCCCCCCACCTCAAATGCAGTGCATTTTTCCATGTATTTCATGGTAAATGTTTGGGTACATGTGGTGGCGGTGGTGGGATGGGGGGGCTTGACATTATTATTTCCAATGAAAGGGAGGGCCCTGCAAAAAAAGTTTGAGAACCACTGATTTACACTATCTAGATTTTTCTGCACTGCTGAAAAACAATCCCGTATATCCTGCAACTGAATATATATTTAACTACAGTCCCCCGTGACCCTGGTTAGGATAGAAGACGAATGGATGGTCACATGTTTAGATCCCTGTATAAACCTTTCCTGCAACAACTACCCATATTCTGGTATGGCCAGAGGCAAACGACAAGTTAAACAAGCTAGAGAAGTCCGAGCTGGTGTTTTGTCACTGAAACTGGTGATTTAATTGTTGACTCTATTGTCCTTCTACTTTGTTCTGCACAACTTATATCAAACCACAGATGAACATGATTATGTCTTTAAAGTAACACTTAAAGGTTGCATATGGAATACGGACAGAACAGCGACATCACGTGTGTCTTGGTTGTAGTTGCAACCGCAGAAAAACAACTCCAGCCGCTGGGATGCCAGAATCTGCCGATACGCAAGTGACCAACAGTCTGCAGCATGTCCAACAAGTAACGCAGAGGAGTTTATAACCGACAGCTAACATTAGCCATGTTAGCAAACAAGCTAGCTTACCGATCCCGGAGCAAAGTCGCCATTTCCGTGTTTTGACTCCGTGGAAAACGTTTATGTGGGTCCATTTAGTGAAGTCTTGACTTAAATTTACTCCAGGTTTTGCTCTTGTCAGGTCACTCCTCCTCAGAAACAGATAATATCTCCAGGGCTCTGAAGCAGCTGCTTCACTCGTCATCTCCACGGTTTTCCCCTGTACAGGCCTGACAATGACCAAAATATTGTTTCCACACAGAGATCGTATTTGGCAACCTGCAATAGCGGCGTGTATTGGCTTATATACGTAAATAAAATGCCATTATCGAACCCGTCAAAATTTATTTTATAATTATTTTTAGGCTAAATATAATTTTTCTGGGAAATGTTGTACTTTCCTTCTGCACACCCCCAAACGACTTGTGGAGGTATTTTTTTTTTTAAATATAGCTTTTAATAAAAATGTTCCATATTCAACCTTTAATTCCTCATCTCAAGAGGATCCTGTTCAGACAGGTTTGACAACGCTCTCATTCAAAATAGAAATAAACCACATAGAACAAAAAAAAGAAAAGAAAAAAAACCATTAGTACCATTGGCCACAATGACACAAGCCACTTGAGGTTAATTAAAAATTAATTATTTGAAAAGTTGGCAATTGCTACATTGATTAATAAATACACCAGTTCACAGAGACTCTCGAAAGGGACCGACAGTCATCAGTGATGAATATTTCCACTCAAAATCTCATCTAATTAAATTGCCTTTTATTGTATTTTTGGACTTCAGTTACCAACGACATTAATATGCATGTTTAATACTCATGTTTTAAACATTACAGTGTACAGGGGATTTTCAAAAGCATTTGGAATAGGATTTTTTTTCCCTTTCTGTTGCCTAGATCCCTGTTTTGCATTGTTGATACTTTCTGAAATAGAGATTGATGTGGCTTATCAGCCATCCTCCCATCAACTAAGGAAATGAAGGAAAAATAAAGATGGAAACTAAAGGAAATTAAACAAGGTCATATAACTTCAGCTTTAATTCATGTGTAACCTTATTATATTTCAGTTTGTTGTGTGTTTACCCATCTACTTTTCTTTTACTCTGCCTTTTTTAATGTCTTTGTTTATGCATTTATCTCTCAATCTACCATAGGAAACCACAGTCAGATATCGAGGGCAATTGTGGCCATCAGAGTAATGGACATTAACGACAACGCTCCTGAATTCGCCACCGAATACGAGGCCTTTCTTTGTGAAAATGGAAAACCTGGACAGGTAAGGAAAGAAATGACTCCTTCATCAAAGGAGTGATCTATCACTCCCTTACTCTCCATCCTTTTCTTTTTTTCTCTCTCCCCACCCCTGTAATGATTGGCCACAATGAATTATAGCCTATTTATTTCACAGAGAAACCACAGAGGTGGGAGTACGGTCCTTTTTCTCTGAAACAGTCCTCCCCTGACACAGTGTGCGCAGAGCAAAGGGGAAATGAGAGCAGTCAGGATTGATCAGAGTGGATCATAATTCAAGACAGTCTTTCATGTCTTCCTCCAGATGGCACAATGCTTTCCCTCGCCAAAAATCCCGGACAAGTACTTAGCATTCTCCTTCTCATCAATCGACCTCATTCAGGGGACCAGCATACATACAATCGGGAGCTTTATTGAAAGGGGGGGAAAAAGAAACCTTAAAAAAAGAAAGATACTGTCCTGCAGGGCCTGAATTCTAATTTCCAATCAATCATAAAGACATATAGTGTGATAAGACCTGTGGTGACAGATTAACAGATAGAGCTAGGAGCCTCAAAGTGTGCCAGTCTAGACAGCACCTCATTGATAATAATCTCAAACTCCAGGAATGAATAGGGCATATATTTCATCAGGTGTGATCCAGCCACTGTTACAGGGTGGTGGTAAAAACACAGTAATGAATAGGCTGCCTCCTTTAATGGCTCTCAGCCCTCCTCTGTATATCTTCTTGTCTCTGTTGTCAACACAGGTGATCCAGACTGTAAGTGCCGTAGACAAAGACGACCCAATTCAGGGCCACTACTTTGACTATCGTCTAGTCCCGGAGATGCTCAACAATCCCAATTTCACAATAAAAAACAACCAAGGTAAGAAGCAAGATAAATCTGTTAAGCTTTTTGTTGTTGTGACAGAGTGAAGTTTCTCTAAATTTTTTTCCGGTTTCTTCTCTCACCCACGGCATGTTAGCCTAACTGGAGATGAAATCTGGTGGATCAGTGTAGCTGATAGTCAGCAGATGTGAAATTGTCTGGACACCAGCTTCTTTTTCTCCCCAGTGCATTTTGAGGGAAACTAAATGAATGGGATCCAAATGGCTTTTCGTGGTAGTCTTGCAGCTCAATGTAGGGTGACTTCCTAGGAGCTGTTTTATCAAGGCAGATGGTTTCTACATTTATTTGCTAAATATCTGGACTGGTTTATTTGGCAGTTTCCTTTGTCTTTATTCCATTCCTCCTCTTCTGTTTCCCCTCCACTACTGGCACTGAACAGGCTGTGTTCACAATGATGTTGTGTAATGTTTTCTGCTTGGGGCAAAAATTTCTTCATATGGTACCAGCCTTCTGTTTCCGTGTAGGGACTGCAGGCAAGTTTACTGCAGGAGGAAAGTACATAAAAATCAGGTCATGAAATGGACTTGCTACCGTCTGCCGAAAATAAAAACCTTTTACTTTTGAAATAGATACATTAGTAGGGAGGAACATGAAATGTCAGTGTAATCACAGGAAACCTAAAAATAGCTCGGGCAAAGTATATCATTCTTTTTTTGACACATCAATGACAAATAATAGGAGCCTTTTTCTGTCAGGAAAAGAAACAAGGAGTTAAGCGCTGTTTTACTGTAAATTAATTGTCTATTGTAGATTAACCTTGCTGTCTAAAGCCACACACACACACACACACGCACACATACAGTACAAATGTTCCACAACTGAAAAAACAGCTATGCTTTACACCAAACAGCAAAATGCCTTCATTTTTCCTCGCTTGCCTGAAACCACAGTAAATATGTGTTGTGGTTCAGCTCTGTACCATAGATCACATACCACACCACAGCCGCCACTTGTCTGTAATATTGTTAATTCCAAACAGAGAAGAGGAGCCCATCATACCATATCCCCCAGCACTTCAGCGACTGTTTCTATCTGCATCGGCAGCTGTGGGAGACACTTCAGAGAAGAGCAGCAGGGCCTCTGCGAGCCTCTCCGCGGCTTTTGTTTGTGATGATGAGTCTAATTGTAGGGATTGCACAGTGAATAGGTTAAGGGTTGCCTGCCATGGGGAAAATGGCTAAGGTTCTGACCAGCTGTATGCAAGATATTGAGCTCTCTGGCAAACACTTCAGTACACAGGGCTGCAACAGACCAGAGCATCCAATTCTTAGTAACAAAGAAAAATAATTGCCATGGTGCCGAAAATAGATGAGAAACTATTCAGAGTTTTTGATTAATTTCAGAAAAAGACCAAACAAAACATAGAGCTCGACTTATGATGGCTACCGTTAATAGTTCAGCTAATAGATGTTGCTTCAAAGCTAGTTTTCAGGCGCAGTTCACTGACTAGGACTCTCTGTCCGTATACTAATGTCCGTAACCTAAATGTTTTAGCTGAAACCATTTTGGGATTTTGACTTTTCTGTGAGAATTTTTGGCATCGATTTGCAGTTTCACCTTAACAGAGGTTTGGCATTGGGATATGGGTGGCTGACTGGATGCAGACACCGTTAACCACGGCTGGTAATCAAGCATGACACTTTGTTAGCATGAAGTTGCACTTTTAATACGGCTAAACTATTACATTTTTTGGGTGATTTTCCTGGCTGCTTTTGGAATGTCATCTTCATTAGGTTACTTCAGATCCAACACTAGATATTTCCATTTATGTCTCGATAGCTCAGTTAACAGAAATCTTAAACTGTCCAAACACTCTGTTAGGTTGATAGAAACTTTGCCCCCCAACTCTTGGAAAGATGCCAAGCAACTGAACATGCAACAGCTATCTAATGATGACATTTTTCACGCTAATTCCTTCAGATACATTGTAAAAACTAAATGGCAGCACATTTTTTTCCCCCTTTTTATTTACCTGTTGTTACCAAACGTTAACAGTAATTAACACAGACCAAGTTGATTCTCTTACTTGTAACTGAATAATGTTAAACAAATACATTTTCTAAGGCAAATACTCTCATTTTAAGCTTCATCTCATGTCATATCGTTCACAGTGTCGTTTTTAAATTTACCTCAGAGGCTAGCTGTTGTTTCAAGCTGGTAGATGCTTTATTCAACCCTTGAAAATCCACAAATATATCACATATTACACTAGGAGCTATGCTGCTCATGTGTGGAATTAATTCTAGTGAAACAAGGCTGCAGAGGCAACAGTTGCCTCCGCTGCCTGCTGAACAGACTGCGGATCTAGAGGCACTTTCCAAATGGGACAGTGCTTGACACACCACTCTGACTTCTGCAGCTGACAAACTTTGAAGTGCACACACCTTGAATTGGGACACAGCCATAGCATGCCTATTGAAAACATTATGGCAATAGGACAAGGGTCAACATTTGCTTGCCTCAAGCAACTATATTTCCTGGAACACACGGACCTGATTTCAGACATGCTCTAAAATATCTTGAATAATTATTGCAAATTTCTGTAGTACTTCAACTTCACTTTTCAATACTACATCATACTCAGTCTAAAAATGTTTTTAGTTAACACATTTACATTACGTTTTCACAACAACTTCAAGATTTGCTTTTCTGACACTTCTATGGACAAAAAAAAAATTCACGTTGCTGACATTTAAACACTATCAGTGTGCAGAGGGAATCTACTGAGCACAAAATTGGCTCAGCATTGACAAGGTTTTCCACTGACAGGAAAGGATGGGTACAAAGCTCCTTTAAAAACTAACAAGATTTCAATTTGGTCAAAGTCAAGTTGACCAAATTAACTCTTCAACTTTTCTCATCTTAAGTTTAAAAGCCTTTAAGTTCTGTTCGTTTTCCATCTGTGAACATTGCAGTTTGCTGTTGTTCATTACACACCACAGTAGATTAATAGTCTTCACTTTTGTTGTCATTACTTTCATTTGTAGCCGCCTGAATATTGAGTTATTTATAGAAAAAGTCTTCGTTTAAATAAGCCTCTGTTTTTGATATGATGACAATTAATATTTCAATGTACACAGTGTTAATCAAAACCCAATAGACACTGGATCAAACACTTTTAATGTGGTCTAATATATAAAGAATAATAAAAATGGTATTCTTCAAACAGCAAGTTCAGTCCGTTTGAAGGTTATCTACACAGCTGTCTTACTCTTTGAGGATGTGACTCCTTCTGTTGTTGGGCTGACAGGCAGGAGATGTTTAATTCTATTTTTATCACCAATATTAGCTAAGAAAATGAGAATGACCTGTATACAAGGACGTGCCCTGAGAGTTTACTGTATAGTTGACACTTGCATACTCCGTATGCACTGCTGAAATGATACAAACAAAGTAGGACATGTTGGTACTCACAAAGCAGAGCGGACCACTTAGTGGCAGCACTTGTAAGAAAATAAATCTGAGCATCTGTTCACATCAATTACAGATTGTGCAAAGCAAGTGATTCTATCATGAAGCGTTCCATCTTTTGATTAAGTTTGCTCTGTGCATGCTGAAGTTTCACCCTGGTCCTTTTTTCCATATTATGCAGCTCTTATTTTCCCTGTCTTCAGTGCACCCTCAAGCAACGAGGCAAAGGTTAGACTATCAGACATCTTGTACGTTTTCAATAAGATCACCAGGAGTAGATTCTTATGGGAATGTGAGTGTTTGATAATGTGAGCTGGGTAAGGAGTGCCAGCTAATGAGCAGACAGCTTCACAGAAGTGTCATCAAAGAGCAGCTGGCACCTTTCTGGGTCGACATGTGCCATCGTCTTAGCCAATGTCGCCTGCCGTGGTCCCTTCATTTCTTCAGATTTTAAAGAGGAATAGCAAACCTGGGCCCAGCTTCCTTCAGAATTCTTAAATATCACTGCTGAAACAGGAAGGAAGGAGAAAAAGAAGGCAACTGAAGTCATCTACTGCAATGGAAAGCAAGAATGCTAAAAAGCCTGGTGACGATTGATATGAAATTAGTTTACCCTCATGCTGCACTGATCTTCACACAATTTAATAATTGGATTTCAGTCTGTCACTTCCACAAATAATAATGGGTTTTTCACACATCCCTTTAAAAAAATCATTTCTGGCTTTACCTCTCTCTGACAGACAATTCAATCAGCGTTCTAGCAAAGCATGATACCTTCCGACGACAGAAACAGGAGATGTACTTCCTGCCAATCATTGTGACTGACAACGGGAATCCACCGATGAGCAGTACCAACACCTTGACCATCAGAGTCTGTGGGTGCAGCAAAGATGGGATTGTCCAATCCTGCAACGTGGAGGCATATGTCTTACCTATTGGCTTAAGTATGGGGGCCCTCATTGCCATTCTAGCCTGCATTATCCTCCTGTTGGGTGAGTTGTTACTGTTCTTTTCTTTTGTGAATTGTTATATTATTACAATCTTATGGTTTTATTGGTTTGGATAAAATTTACATGATAAAATCTTGATGAATGGTCTATTTGATGAGGTAAAAACCCACTTTTCAAAGCTTGACCGAGATTTCTTTCCCTTTTCTTCCTTTTTTTTCCCTTTTTCTCCCCATTTTTCTTTCTGATAGTAATAGTAGTTCTGTTTGTGACACTGAGGAGACACAAGAATGAGCCGCTTATTATCAAAGATGACGAAGATGTTCGTGAAAATATAATCCGCTACGACGATGAAGGTGGTGGCGAGGAGGACACGGAGGCGTTCGACATCGCCACGCTGCAGAACCCCGATGGCATCAACGGCTACCTGCCACGGAAAGACATCAAGCCTGACTTGCAGTTTATGCCACGGGCCGGCCAGCACTCGGGCCCGAACGGAGTGGACGTGGACGAATTCATCAACGTACGACTCCACGAGGCAGACAATGATCCAACAGCACCGCCGTATGACTCCATCCAGATCTATGGATACGAGGGTCGGGGATCCATGGCTGGGTCCCTCAGCTCACTGGAGACGGCGTCATCAGACTCAGACCAGAACTATGACTATCTCAGAGAGTGGGGCCCACGTTTCAGAAGACTTGGGGAGCTCTACTCTGTGGGTGAGAGTGACCGTGAAACCTGACCTTTGGTTTGTTAGAATAAAAGACCTTTGAGATTTTTTTTTTCTGTCCACATTCTTGTGTATGAAACGCTAGGGGGTTTGCTGGCTTTTAGAAACAGGTGTTTAAAATATAAAAAGAACTGTTAATAACAAGGAGAGGCCACTTTTTTGTATTCTTTTTAGAGTGAGGTATAGAAGTTGTCATCCACTATGTCAAGCGCATTGTAATTGTTGAGCCAAACAATGTCTTTCTTAGGAGATCTATGATTCTTGTGGAGTGTAACTTAGATTCCGTTGTGGAGTGTCTAGCAGTATTTTGGGTGTTAGTCATTTGCTGTGAGTGCCAGTAGCAGAAGAACCCTGGCATTTCTGGTAGTTGCCCAATGAATGGGTGTTGTTGGGTTCTCTGAATCTTGAACAGACAACATACTCCAACCTCCATGGGCACCAAGCTGGACTACAGAAGCTGCAGAGGGACTCTTCATTACTTGTCTCCCCAAGCCACCCAGCCGAACAGTGAAGGGGAACAAAATGAAAATGAAAAAGCAATATATGGTCTACATTACCATGATGAATGTATGTATGGTTTTGGGGGGAAAAAAGAAAAAAAGTAAGCAAAAAGACAAACCAGTATTGGCTTAAAGGTGAATTTGTCATAATTTGATATGTTCTCTGGTGGCCACATTTATAAACTATCTAAAGCCCAGAGAGGCTTGCTTTATACAACTCTTTGTATTTACATGCTACAGGTGTGGGTCGCAAGTGTTACTAGCCTATAAAAGACTGATGTAAAGACAAAAAAGAGAAATGTAGAAACTCTGAGGCCTTCTTTTTACAGAAGCAACATTAAATACAATTGTAATCTACTGTTTTTTGACAAGAGATGTGTTGATTCTTCATTATTGTTTGATCAGTTTTTGTATATCTGTTCATAAGTAATTATTTTCTGTGCTATTTGAAGTGAGTGTGCTTAGATTATTTCACATTAAAATTTTTTCAACCACTTCAACACTATTTCATAACAGCCAGATCAAATCACTAATCCATGGCAGTTGATGATAAAGACTGGAAGTAAGCAGGTAAAAAGGAGCACCAAGTTAAACTTTACAGATAAACTAATTAATTAGGACTGTGGGACTTTCATTCACATGCTAATTCTGTGTAAAATAAAACTCATACTATATTCTAGGGTGCAGCCAGTGAGCTTCTGAGCACAATAGTCCAATTGATACCCAAGTATGTGACTCCCTTCAAACATCGAGCCCCATTTAGGAAACACAGATTGCATTAGCCCAAGACAAATAAGAACACAAATCGAGACCGTGTGCATATTGTGCTTACTCTGTATGATACCAATAAAAAAGATTTGTACTGTACATAGAGTTACTGCTAACGTCATTAGCTTTCAATGAGGTGGTAGGTTTTGTCTCTGCACGTTAGCTCTTGCACATAATGACAATTTCAATGGCACTACAGCAGCGTGCATACTCAGTTTGTACTGAAACAGTATTATGGCAGTTCTCAGTAGACTAAACAATATATATGGAATAGTCCTACATGCAGATCATATTTTCTACTGTGCTTTAATGCTTATAAATGTGTATGTTCAATTATTTACTCCCTGTACTGTAACCTAAGATACCCTGTATTGTTTCCTACTTTGTGAAATATATTTTTATAAATATTGCTGAATGGTCGTGGTTCTGTTTTTTGTTCATTTAGATGAGAAGTCTCCAGCACTGAGACAGGTAATTTACTCCGGAAACCTTGAGTTACAAACAATGAGGAAAGCTTTGCCCATACTGAGATTAAAACATCAATAGGTCTATTGCGAGTCCTTAAACTTTACGGTTGTGCAACGCTGCTTTGAATTGCTCAAAGAAGACACCATACATCCTGTCTTCAGTAAAAGTAGCTGTGAATAGACCAAAATAAAAAAAGATTATTGATACCTTTCATCACGAAACGCTCCTGGAGAGCCTTGAACAGCAATATAAAAGCAGGAGACACTACACAACAGAGCCCATCCTCAGAGCAAGATGAATGTGTTGGCTCTTTGAATATGCCTCTGGCACATCTAAGCATCATTAGACTCCATGATGAAGACAAAAGTAGTCCTGTGACACTGCTGGCCTGCTCTTCGCTTTGTCAGTGAAGCAGTCTTGGACTTCAAATCCACTGATTTAAGATTATTTCATTGCAGCTTTGGACTCAGTCTGGCCAAAAGCAGCAATAAGATAAGAATACAGAGTTTTCAAGATGAAAGATGCCAAATGCTAGTTAGTCTTTCGATGTTCCTGTAGAACAAGTAGAACATGCTCAAAGCCTTTAGAGGGCAGTTAGAGGAGGTGGAGGTTAGTTTTTCATTCAGTGCGTTTACATGCAGCCCATCACTCTTTCATAACCGGAATATTAGCAATGACCCCGTTGTGCACGGCCATGTAAACACCAGCAAAAATCCGAACATGCTCAAATTTGGGTTTTTAAAAACCCAAATATGACCCCTGGGTTACTCCTTTTCTAACCCGAATATTTGGTCATCTAAACGCGTATCGGAATGTCTCCATTGAAAGGAATATTAAATTGTGTTCTATTCACAAGGATTCTTGGTGTTTTGAGTAAACTACAGGGAGTACTTTACTCAACACACGTCCCGAGAGGAACTGGTGTGCAAACAGTTACTTCGCGGGGCTCCATCACTCATTTGGCAAAGTTTGGTAAAGGTGTGACATCGGAAAATTGTCACACTAGCCGGAGTCAGTGAACTTCATCATTACAACCCATTCCCACCAGTCCTGACACGTCATCCTAAGTGTCCGGAGGGGCTCTGTTGGAAACAGGAAGCGTGGATGTGTACGGCGCACAGCTCCAGCTCCATTCTCCATATCCACCACATGTTCTCTTCTTTTATGACCTGCAATAGTGTCAAGGACTGCTGGTGGGCCAATACCAGCTCAGCAGCGCCAGCAGAGAACTGCCATTGGCTCTGGACTGTGGTCAAGCCAACCACCTTTCGTGGATCCACGGTCAAGCTATCCGGCGTCATTCCGCTGTAATTCTGAAACTTGGCTGGCTTGACTGCAGTGGCTCTGGATGGTTCAGTATCCACCATCATCATGACGTTTTCTGTGCATCGCAGTTTGGGTCCGGATATTCCAGTTGAAATTGCAATGATCAATTATAAAGGAGTAACTCTGTCTGCTCATACATGTAAACGGATCATTCCTATTCTTTCAGAAATCAGAATATTGACCTTAACCTGAATTTTGATAGCACATAAACGTAGTCACTGTCATGTCACAGAACTGAATTCCAGCTCCATCTGACCCTACATTGTCTGAGGAGTTTCCTCTTTATTTTGATATCATATGTGGTTGATTAGGGTTAGTCTGGGCATAAAAATATTGTGCATAGTGTGGAGACATATTAAGAAACATGCTTGAACTTGGTATTTTAGTACTTGAACACTGTGTGATACAAAACTATTCACAGTTTCTGTTTTTATTGTGAGACTAAAACCTTTTGAACTTGTAGACAAATTCAGCCATCACATGTCTTCATGTGAAACTGGGCTGCAGTCTCACATAAAGATGGTAGGTGTTAGAAATATGGCCCCAATGAGCCATCAGGGACTAAGGAAGGAGTCAAGAAGGACTCCAAATGAGGTGCATATTTTTGGCACATAGCTGTTGCTGCTTTTGATAATATTACATTCTCCACAAGTGTGCCACAGCTTTATTACATATATCCTACATGTTAGGCTGTTTGTTGTTATCTGAGCCTCAGAGACGGCGCAGAAACTATTTTGGATAAAGAATGATTTGTTATTCCTACTTTAGAGAAATTACATAGGCTACTCAAGAAGATGAAGTTTTTCGTGAGAAAGTCTTTTATTTATTAATTAGTCTGGAATTAAACTGTGGTGTTATGTTACAGTAACACTCATCTGCCTCAGTTATTTATTGCTCATGAGAACAGAAGATTAGATATATTATTACTTTGAATTTTCTACCTTTATGTTTCCTTGTTATTGGATTTCTTATTGAGCACCATCTTCTCTTTGTTTATCTTATTGAAAAATATGAATCTCATCAGATTTTATTTCATATCAAGCTTTTTTAAAAATAGCAAAAGCTTGATTGTATAAATTACAGTCAGATCCTTGCAGAACTGAAAGGCACAAAATCACTGATGCACAAATATACAGTTCACACAGAGCTGATGTTGCTCGCAATGAAAACAATGTCATACAGATTAGATAAATAGGATGTCATAAATCATAAATATTTTAAGTCTTATCATCTGATTCCACACTGTAGCATAAATCTGCACTTTCCCTCTCCAGACTTGCCAAAGAGGGCTTTAAGATGCCTCTGCCCTCGGGGACTGGAAGTGGTTTTAAACCCTAAGGCTATTATCTTTATGCTCCTGATCCATTAGTCAAAAATCAGCCATGGAACACATTTTACCAACTAATATTTTCAGCTAAATGATAGCACAAATTGTTTTTTGAAATGTGCAACCCTGGCAGGTCAGCACTCTCATTAGTAGTCAATCTTCATGCCCCCCCCACTGCTGTGTATGGCTGCAGGTCTGACAGGGGTTGCCTAACTAAACAGTAAATCAAATTACCTACCCACTTTTGTCACGTAATGGAAGTGTCCCTCGGGTGACAACCTTGTGCTCGTTGTTCCCTGCTGATATGTGCCAGATTTTTTATGGCAGGCCTGTGGCTCCGGCTCATATGGTGTCGAAACTGTAATTACTGTTGCCTGGCAGAGATGCCCTCAATTAAAGACAAACTTACATGAATACAAATTAAGAAAGCTGTTTTCTGTTCTGAATTTTGAGATGTCACAATCACATGTTGCTCTGTTTCTACCCATGCGGTTTTTTTTTTCTTTTATCGCCGTGTTTAAATGGGTAGATGAAGTCCTTCAAAGGCCAGGTGGGCAAAAATGTGCTGTTGATGGACACTGACCCTTGCTCCTTTCACTCTGTTCTCCACTCATTACCCTTTCAAGTACCGATCAACTGCATACCACATGGCATATTAATGACATTTTGCCCAAAAGCTCAAGGAACCTACCAGTTCTCATGAGCTGGAATTACACAGTAAGTGGCCCTCAGGTTTACTTGGTGCACCAATTAGTTTGTGATAACTCTATTGAAACCTAATTTAGCAATATTCATCATATGAGTGTCTTCAATGAAAGATCTGAAAGTTAACTGAATTACTCAAGTTCAAAAGCTTGAGGTTTTATGTATGTAGGTTGAATTATTGACTAAAGCATTAAATATCCACACCCTAGCATCCTAGCTTCAATGACCCATTTGAGGTTTAAGTTGTTTTTTGGTGGCAAAACATTCAGTTTTCTGGTTGCCCCTTTCCGCGTAGCTATAAGCTCAAATCCGCTGTTAGCAGCGGCTGATTATGAAAAAAAAAATGGGGGGGGGGTGTCACTGCTGGGCTACAGCTATGTGTGTGTGAAATTGATCAAACATACACACCACTCTGAAGCTTTGCAAAAGACAAAACAAGCACAACTTGATGATAAATTCTACCCTCCTTTCCTTCTCACTAGCATTTCTCCATCAGTGTCTGACTGACTGAAGCCTGTCATCTCGGAAAGAAAGGGGGGGGGGGGGCATTGCTAACATCATATCCAGAAATCCAGGTTTGCTTTCATAGTATTAGGGGGTGAATCCCCAAATGCAAGTCAATTCAAGTTGGTCTGGACCAAACTCCTTTCCTCTTTTTTTTTCTCTAAAGCCGTTTTCCCTCTGAAATTAACGGGTTTACACGGGTTTTTCAAATGTGCGTTGACCTGCTAATAATCGGCATTAGGCTCATTTCCCATTGACAAAAAAAGCCGGGTTTGATCACCTGCTGGCAGCTGCGTGTCCTCTGATCCTACCGCTGCGTGTCTGGTGACGCCATCACGCTGGCTTTGTTTTAGCTTGTTATATCACATGCGACTGGTCCGATGTTGTGACATACGCACGTTGCGCTCAACGTCATCGCATAAATTTGCGGGTTAACCCGGGTCTGGTGTTCCCACTGCATGCCGATCGGAGCCGAGCCGCTTGAAGGGGATTTAAATCCGCGTCGCTTGCCGAGTCGTTTGACGTGGGTCGATGCGTGTCGATAAGTCATTCCCACTGCCACTAAAAGACGATTGTTCAAGGGTTAAAACAGGTTTTTGGGCCAGTGGGAAAGGGGTATAAGTGCACTCCATGTGAAAAGATTTTTAATGTTAAGAAATTACCAAATTCTCTTTAGTTTTCTCAGAATATGCCAGGAAAATTCCTCATGTGCAGTGGCCTCCGAAGCTTATGGCGGCCGTTACAATCAGTGGATTAGCTCACACCCGGCACATGTCAGATGGCTCCCACATCCGTCCCTTATGTGTCTCATCGTGGCTCTTGGCTAAATATAGGAGTCAGGTCTATATTTGATGGAGCATGCTCCCAGAATACATCAAGTAGGGATGTTTTGCTCGAGCCTGACCGCTCGTCTCTGCCTCGATCTTATGAACCGGAGGTCTTGTAAGCAGTGTGTTGGCAGAGGTCTCAGCATGCTGAAAGCCACATGATCACAGTAACTAAGGCCTCGGTTGCAAGTGTTGAGCAAATATCTTGAAGGGACTGAGTGTATTAATCTGTCAGTGCTTAATACGGGTTACAATCACTTGGGAATGTAATGAGAAGTACTTTGTTTATCACAGAGGATAATTCCAACCCACCAAACACAAGATGTCATTTCAATGTTGTTTTTTGGGCTAAATCTGGTCGGTCCGTCATAGCCATGAAAGCTTAAAAATAGACGTTGAAAATGGGGCTGAGTTTGGACCGTCTGATTTTTTCCAAATTTAGCCCAAAATTAAACATTGAAGTCTTTGAAAAACGTCTTTTCAACGTCTAATTGAAAAACGGCTTTTCACCTTTCACTTTTCAACCAAATCAAAATGTTTCAGCGTTTTTAAACGGATGGACATGATGTCTTTTCAATGTCTTTTCAACCAAATTTTGCTGGGTGGGAAGGTTTTTCTGACAAAGGAAACACTAACAGAAAGTTGAGAACATATATTTTTATTATATACTGAGTTAGAGACAAGACAGCTCCTGACAGTGCTTCCCTCAGCTGCAGTAAACATCCACAGCCAGCAGATGGAGCACATGCTGACTGTGTCAAACACGTCTCAAATGTCTCAATTCCTAGTTTGCATACTGCATACTCGTGAACTTGTGAGTATGGACTTATGTACTGGAAGTGGAGTTCAAAAGTATGGACTTGATGGATTGGGACAACGCAAACTTGTGACATCACCACCTGCAGTGTGCTGCACTGCAGAGCAAGAGCTGCCTGTTAACATGAAAATAATATCGTATTATTCCACAGCTGTTGGCTATTCATTGTTGTGGAGATGTAGTAATTGTATTGAAACAAATAAGTAACAACGAGTGATAACAACAAGTAAACCAAAATAACTGCTGCAAAACAATTATTCTGAGAAGATGTTTTTGTTTCCAACATGTAAATTATATTTATTTCCAATACATCAGCATATTAATCCAAACAGGCAATCAGGTCATAATTATGTGATCAAAAACAGCTGTGAGAGGAGAGCGGGAGGAAGAACTGCAGATTAAAGGCCAAGAACAACAGAAATGAATAGGAATGATCACTCAGGTTTAGCTGTTGGAGGCGGAGGAGGGAGGAGGAGGCTGGAAATGCTGCGCATGTGCGAGGTACATGCTGGGATTTATATCTGGCCAAGGATGCTTGAGTCTCCTCTGATGCATGCTCGGTAAAATGGGCGGAGGGAGTTCTCATCCGGGGATTTCCAGCGTACTTGCCGAGAAGCAAATTTAGAAATGGAACATGACTTTGACGGGTGATGACATTTCGCGAGTGCACGAGCACACAAGTGTGCAGTATGCAGACTGAGAGACGGCCATGGTGTCGATTTCTTGGCAGTTGTGTCACAATGTCTCATTGTTTCACGAGGCTTCAGTTTCACCATCCAAAAGTCCAGTTCTGTTGTTCCGATTGCACCAGAGGGGAAACCAGACATGGGAGCAGTATGAAGCATCCAGTACATTTCAAAATAAAAGCCCCTGGAGATTTGTGATCGCCTGAACAATGTAAACAATACATCATTATTGAGTGACATCAGGTTAGAAGTCAATTGGTCAGGGGGTCTCGAATTTATTAATCTTTTTTGTTACCACGGACCACTGGATGTTTATCCAGCCTTCGCTATCATGGTTGTTATTGCGTGATCCTACTATTCTCCGGTGATTTTGTTATGTCATGGTTCCACCTATACAAACTGTAGTGGCGAGTGCTCTGTGACTGACATGGTCCCAGAGGGAGCTGCCACACGGTGGAGGTTGGAACAAAGCCGCAGAAGGCACCGCACATGGACCCTGTGTAAATCCAGCTTTAAACTGTCTGTCTCTCATCATCTGCTTAGCGCTGTGAAATTTGGGCCCCTGGATTTGGACACCAGGGGTGCGATTATGGTTAACACGTGTTGAGAATCAATAACCTAGGATAAATTAAGAACTGCAACCAATGCTGATTGGTCACAGAGAATAAAAGAGAATCTTGACAGAACCTACATTAAAGCAGGCTAAGGTCAATGACTTGCCAAAGGTTGAGTAAAATATATGTTTTGACCTATTTTTTTTTCTAGTTTCCCCTTCCTGTGAAACTACCTTTAAACAGAGTAATTCTCCAAATACAATCAGTTGTCAGGAAATGCTGGAAGACAACTTACAAAGCACAATTACACCATGAGTTAATCTTAATTTAACAATAATTTTGCATCATCTAGTTAATGCTTAACAGAGGAAGTAGTAGCTTTGTCTCAATGCCCAGTATGAACACGCTGCAAAAGAATTTGTCCCTGATTCTCCAACTAGAAAGTACAGGAACTGCTTTCTAGGCTACTACCTGAAAAACAAGGACTGCATATAAATACTGTACAAAAAAGTTAAAGGAGTAAGTTAGAGCTAATTCAAGAAGTTAGAATTAACATTTAAGTTTAGAAATATATAATTGGCCAGCTGATTGGTGATGGACTGGGCAGTAAACAGAAGAGTTATGTTGAAATCCTGTTCCAAATCATGTTAAGCTTGTTACAGCAACATGAACAATTGTTCACTCCTGAGTAACAACATGGTTAAGCAAAATAGAAAGCAGAATTGACAATCTTAGGATCAATCAAATGAAAATGTGAAAAAACAAAAGACTGCATCTGCTAACCAGACTGCTAAGCTAATTGCAGGCAATGCACCGCTCATGTTAGCAGACATGGAAAAGGTACTCAACCTGGAAGATCGTATCATACCAAAACTTTCGGCTCAACTTGCTGCTGATTGGCCAATAATTGATTGACACGACCAGACAATCCAAGACATGAGCTGTGTTTCAAACCGCGCACTTGCCCAAATGCAGTGGAATTTAATGCGTAGTGCACACTGGGCCCGATTTACGAAAGGTTTGCGCTTGTTAAAACAGGCGCTATCTTCATTACGCACGCAATAATCCGCCAGAGCTGATTTACAAAGCAGGGCAAAGGGAGGTTTTGCGCTTGTTAAGGGGCAAAATAGCGCCGCTGTCCATTTTGCGCATCTGCTGCAGATGAATATGCAAACTAGGCGTTTCTGCCAGAAGGCGCAAAATACTGGGAGGAGACTATGCAAAACCTCAGTTTAACACGCGCAATGTGATCTATCAACTGTTCAAAGGAAAGCGGGGGCAAAAGATTGCGTGTAATTTAGCACGTCTGAAAAGCAGGTATAACTGGCAGCTTTACGCACTGATGGCTGAAAGAATGCTGCACACAGGACTGCAGACATGCAGCATCGGGTCAGAATCATTTCTCATGATGTGTTCAGGCGACACGTCAAGTTTTCATTATTTAATTAAATAACAATCAACATCACTGTTAAACACAGATTATTCTAGACATGAACCAGAACATCTACAGCTGCAGCATCATGGTAGTTAAAGCTGATATTATTTATGTCTTTTTATTTTCTTTTACTTTTTGCCAATGGCATATTTTTAAATTAAAATCATCTCCTGCTCCTCCACGCCGCAGCGACTGCTGCTGCTCTGAGGTTGCTGTCCTGCGTGAAGTTGGCCCCCACCCCACAAAAAACTCAGTGAAAATAACCAGTAACGTCGCACAAACTAATGATACTATTTTTTTACTGAGTTTTGCATGGGGTGGGGGGCAATTACGCAGGTCCCGCGCCTGGCATTGTGCCAAAGAGCGCGCAGTCTGTGCGTAATATCAGATCATCTTCAACAGAGTGTCCTTATCCATGTCCTTAAACTGGCCTCTTCTTACGATCCACAGAGAAACCTGCTGCATTATTTTTATTTATAGTTATTATGAAGAGTTCATTTGCAAAAACAGACAAACATCACTGTGGAAAAACAGAGTTAACTGCTTTTGTTGCTGTTGGGTACAAACGCCATATCTCCATTTTACATCATTAAAACTCTACTTCACGTGAGCTTGATTTTCTGAAAATATTCAAAAAGTAAATGAAGAGTTTATGTGCAAAAGCAGTTAACTCCGTTTTTTCTAAATGGCGTTTGTCTTTTTTTGCAAATGAACTCTTCATATTTATCTTATATTCTGTTTTTTATTTGCCTCATTATATCTCTGAAACTAACATCTCTCTATCGGGATTAATTTCATTTTGCGTTTACCACATGCTCTTCTGAACTTTCCGTGGCGCAGGGAGAGCGCACGCTAAATCCTCATTTAAATCCTGCTGTTTGCGCCTGTTACAGATTGCGCGTGTAATCTTTGTAGATCACCCGCAAACGCTAAAATGACAGCGCACGCTATTTTTTTTGCGAGGCAAAGACACTAGACTCGCAATTTGGAGTCTTTGTAAATCAGGCCCACTGTGTCTGTAGTGCACGCTATTGTTGCTAAATGCTGACCCGAATAGAGCACTGCACTTACCGGAAGTAACGGACTAGCATTTCTTGCTAACGTGTGCTAACTCTACTGAGCCGGTATAACCGCGGCCTCACACACAAGACCACATCATAACTGTCATCAAGGAGTGAACAGCTTGGTAGCATGCTACAATATGCTGAAGGGGTGTCCCCGATTAAGAATTTTCATGGTCGAACCTAATACGTCAGATCCTGCCATTCGTCAACGAATCGTTGAATCGTGTTTTGTTTTTTTCCCTTATTGATTCATAATCTCATTTGCATCTTTTCCTGCTCCAGAGAAAAAGCTATAACACCTCATTGAATAAATGTAATTTTTCATTTAGTATAAGATAACAACAGGACAGTCTCCATCAACTTTCATTTTTTTATATCACTGACAAGGCTGTAAGACGTGTCTGCTCGTTAAAGTCCTTATCTTATTTATTTAAAAATTTAGCAAACATTACAAGGTAGCCAGTGTCAGTGTGAAACAATTAATTAATTTGATTTTATCTTTCAGTTAACACTGCAGGCATAAACCTAATATCTTTCATTTGTTTTTTGTTTTTTTGCATAACAATTTAAAGTCGGGAAAGAATTAAAAGGGTGCAGCAGTCTGCGCACGGTCCAAATGTCAAACATATAAAGAGGAGTTCCATTAGAATAACCTTCACTGAATAAATAAATTAATTAGACAATAACAACAACACAAAAATAGGCTAATAACAAAATGCAAAGTTATATCCATGTAAAATGGAAAGTAAAAGTTGGAAAGTGCGCAGCAAAAAGGCAATGATGATAAATCCTGCCACAGAAAGGCCCGTGCTCTACAGCACCTGTTGCCATCTGACTCTTTAGAAGTTGTGTGTCAGGAAATCACATTACGAGGAGAGGTGCGCTCCTCACTTCGTTAACGATAAAGCCGACAGGAGAATCTCCTCAGGATGGAGTGGAGTGGGGGTGGAGGGGATGTGCAGAACATCACAGCCATCATTATTCTATAACTTGCTGGACTGGTACAGCATCTTCCCCTGACATCTCAACCCGTTTTTTGAGGAGCGGCTTCACAAAGAAGCGCGTTCAACTGATGCTGCTGATGCAGCGAGACCGCGGTCCAGTTCAGGACAAAGATAAAAGCGCTGCTCTAAGGAGTTTGATATCCACCGCAGGCTTCATGATTCAGGAAATTATGGTCCTTAAAAAACACGTTCTTTACTGATACAATTTGAAAAAGCCTCCAGCAGCGCCAGCACTGAGCAAAACTTTTGGGACTCTTTAGCCATGTTTGCCAGCTTTTCTGTAGCAAGGTCCCTCTAAATGTTTGGCTTTTGTAATGGGCTAATCATAGCTTCATTTCTTTATCTAAAAAAATGAATGAATGAAAATTAATGATCAACATTTTCACCTTCACATCTTTTAGACATACAGTATCATGTCCGCAGGAAGGTGTTTTAACTAGGGGGGGGGGGGGGGGGGGGGCTGCCATAGTTCATGAATGAAGAATGAATGATGTCATTCATATATTCATATGTATATATATATATATATATATATATATATATATATATATATTATGAACTATGGCAGAAAGTAGTGGGGTTAATGACATGGTGGGTACAAATTTTGTAAGTTAGGGTGGAAAATTCATTTCTTTGAGAGAAACTGTCTTACAGGGTGATGAAATCATGTGACATGTACACAAAACAAGAAAGGTGCAGGAGTATGTGAGGCCTCTTTGGTGATCAGACCTCATCGTGAAGTTGTAATTTCAAGGAGTAGATAATGCCTTGATATCTGCAAGAAAATCCCCCCATGGTGGTGAAGTGGGGGTTAAGAATGATTACAAGGATCTGGATCAATGCAGGACTACTGATGAGCTCGGTGGAAGCCCCTGTGGACTGATGAAATTTAAAGTGAAGGGGGTGGAGGTGGGTTGCATAGTTGGACCCTGAAATGCCAGATGCACAGACAGAAGCAGTTTTAAAAAATAACCGCAATGAAGGGATGGAATGTTTTTTGACTAAAAAACAAACAAACAAATTAAAAAAAAAAAAACACCAGTGCAGAGATAAAGAGCATTAAGAATAACCTCTGACTCATAATCATTATTTAAGTTAAATTGAAAATAAAACTTTTTTTTCTTGAATACCTTTTATGCCATCAGTGTTTAAATAAAAAAAAAAATTTAAAGCCCTTGCAAAGTAAATTACAACCCTCTTCATTGGTCTTGTATGACTGTATCCAAGGCTCTAAATGAAGTTATTGGATCACCAGCCAATGTAGTTGATAGATTGCTAAAGTTACCAGCCAGTCAGAATTCCCTTGCCATTTTTTTTCGCAGGTGGAAATCATTCAGATTATAAATGTAACATGTTTAACTGGTTTTTCTTTTTTTTTTCAATTGTGAAAATGCTGAACAACAGCAACATTCTCTCAATATTGTCTTTTCCAGTAAGGAACAGTTACCTACTAACCAGCCTTATCATCTTCCATGTCCAAACCTACACATCTGACAAAATTTAAATCTCTCTCCTTATTCAGCTGAACTATGCTCAAGCAGGAACTCATGGACAACCCTGTGTACACTAGAGTAATCAGACAGGAGCTTATCATTCTACTTATGTTATAATTCTACGTAATTCATATTACATAGGAATTACTTAAACAGCTGATTTAACTGCATGAGTGGAGGTAGTCTGACTGCTAACATGGGTGAATTCAGTTTGGGGTTTTCGAACAAATGGGCTTAAAAAACCTTCTGTAGCAACACTAAAGGGGCAACCACAACGTCATTACCTTCAAGTTTATTTATTTTCTAAATGCTGTCTCGTAAACGTACATTCACTGTCTGAAGTGCCCTTGAAGCTAATAGATAGCCTTTAGCAAATTCCAACCAGTAGCTACAAGCAGGTTGACCTAGTTTCTCTAAGGCTTCTTTTCCACTCAACAGAAGCCGGTTCTGGTTCGGTGCTGGTGCCAGAGCCGGTACTTAACTGGTTCAACTCCAGTTCCAGTTTTTCCACCGGTGGAACCTTTGAAGAAGTCTTGTGATTTTTACGTCATGACGTCCTTGTTAGATCCTTGTTACACAGCTGAACCTCTAGGTGGTGTTAATGTTTCAACACAAAGTTGCAATCCGCCTGAAAACCCATGAAGAATAAGTTATAAACAGGCAACTTGTCCCGCAGGACACATTATAGACCCCTTCAAGGTTTATAAACACAGTGACGTTTTTTTGGTGGACGGGGCTTAGTTAACGAGCGGCAGCTAGCAGGTTTTGGTGGCTGTTCAAACAAAGGATAATAAAAGTCATTCAAGATTAAAGGCAGGCCATCTTGAAGTTTTTTTCAACAAATAAGCTGCTTTGAGCCCCTAGGGGGCTCCCACTAATGTTTCATGACAAAACATTGGTGAAATGAAGGAGTTTGTGGCAGATAATCCCTTATTTTGAGGCTGCGCGAGGTTGCTCGCATCACTTCCATTACATTGGACATATGCTGATCTTAAGTGGGTCTAAATATCTCCTGAAAGATTTCAAGTTGCACCAAAACTGTCTGGGTGATGAAAATGAATGTATTTCATGCTAGGAAATAGGTCCAGATTGAAAAAAAGCCAAACTTCCCCTTTAATGAGTAATTGTGCAGAACTTCATTAGCTGTTGGATCCATTTGATTTGACTCAGGTGTCCTGAAGCAGGGAAAAGGTGAAAACCTGCAGGATAATGGTCCTTGAGGACCAGCTTTGGAGGCCCTTGTGGCTAATTGTTGGGTTTTCACTTATTTCTTGACTTGTTCCAGACTGGCCTGCATCTTCCTAACATGGAATTGTCCACATGGTGTGTCCATCAAACGAAAGTCCGGCGCCTGCCTGCAGCTGAGCAACCCTGAAAATTTGGCCTGACGGAAGTAGGCTTAGCTCATTTCCCTCGAAGACGCTTCACTAAATAGTCACTTTTGACTAATTTGTAAGATTTTATTTAGACCCACAGAATTTTTATCCACAGTTGGTGGGTTGGCAAGTATTGATTTAGAGCCCTGATTATGACTATTAGACACCAAAAGTTGATTGAGTCATTCATCAGAATGATGAAAAAAGTCAGTCAGAGAAGTATGAATGTGCAAAACAAAGAGCCAAGTCCTTCTTTCCATGACTCCCACGACTCCAGGACCCATGAAACCTTAAATATGATCCAAAAGACGATCATCAGGCACTTTAATCAGAACAGTTTGTTCAACACTAGAACACATCTGAAATTTTTTAGACCATCACTTGTCTAAGTTAAATCAATAGTTGCAAAGTTTGTCTGATTTTTCAGACATGTGTTTTTGGATTCTAACAGGAAACAATACCTGGAGAATAAGAGGCTCAAAGATAAAATGCAAACTCAATACAGAAAAGCTTTCAAAAAGATTCAAAGCTTATTTAAAAGTTGCCCCATGTATGTTTTGCTCTTCTTTTGCTAATAAGAGTTTGCAATATATTACATACAGCATTTCTGTTTTAAAATTCAGTAATGATTATAATGCACTATCTTTGTGATCTAATTAACAGCAATGCTTTGTACTAGTTCATTAGCCATATTAGCTAATAGAATATTTTTTAAAAAAAGAGAACGTGTGCAGTTTCTTTTAGACAAATAGTTTTCTTACTTTTCCTACAATAACAATGTCCCAGTAGAATATACAGTAAACCTATTTCTTTATCATATAAATTTATTCCTTCATTATGATTGAACTTATTCAGACAGGATAACCTTAAACTGTAAGTTTTTAATTATATTCCATCAAACAGTGTTTACGTGTCTAATTTAGTCCACTTTCATCTTCTGAGGTTGCTGCACAAAATGTTCCACAACATCATTACAAAAGAAAATCAAAGTAAACAGAGTGCAGGTGCAGGTGCAGCTATATGTGCTGGAATATGTGGACATGTTCAAACAAAGGATAATGAAAGTCATCCAAGATTAAAGGCAGGCCATCTTGAAGTTTTTTTTTAAGAGTGAACAGAGATTTTCTTTGGGTCCATCAAATGTTTTTTGCTGGGAGATAATCACACTAATGTTCTAACCATCGTGGGCTTTCAGAGTTGCTGACTGGACAATCAAACCACATGAATACCACATGGTGTGACCTGATGGTCTAATTCATTGCATTAGTTGTTTTTAGAGTTGCGCTGACATGGAGGACTGCACAGCCAAACAACAGTAAGAGCTCAGCTTTTTTTTTTTTTTTTTTTTTTTTTTGTGGTCTAAACACACCATGTCTTATGTAATTACCTCCGCCAATGATAGCCGCTGTGTTGATAACGTATAACTACAAATCAGCTCTGCTGAATGATGTATTTATGAACTCTGTAACTGGTAACCTTCCAGTTACAGTATTCCAGTGTTTATAATAACTAAATAATCATAAGCCAGCTACTACACTCGGTTATGTCATGTCGCTTTTCCAAACTGATTTAAAAACAAAAAAGAGAAAACACAGGACAGAAAAAACGTAAAGGATTGTTTAAGCCCTGATAGAAACCGTTTCATTTTATGAAGTTGTGCTAAATATTCTTAAAGTTCAGATCATACATGAGGTGCTGACATAATTAAACGTGATTTTAACGGCGGTATCAGCTGTGCACATTCCTGTGACATGCTTGTTCTCAGTGCCCCAGCACGTGAGGAGGAACGCGAGTGTTTCCATCTTCACCTTCTGGAGTTTAAAACTGATATCTGTGTCTGAGTTTCAGCTGGCTGGCGTTTTTTCAGACGCACGTGCTGTCTGAGGCGCCATGCACGTTCATCCTGTGGATGTGCACGTGTCTGTGGGTGGTTGCATCACAGGAAATCAGAGAACAGCTATAACATGCTGTCATGTAAATCTGATAACTAACATCAGTTTAGTTTTTAATCCAAGAGCTCAATATAAACCTGTTCTAGAGGAAATGAGACCTGGAACCAGTTTGTGACCTTGTGCTGGATAGAAAAGCAGATCACAATAAATTAACCTGACTTTGTAGGCGGTGCTACGTCTGGTAGGGCGGGCGCCCTGCCTATATAATGATAGCGAAAACACACGGGCGGGTATGTAGTATGTACTCGACTGTGATGTTAGATTTTAGTGAACTTGATAAAACACAAGACAGTTAATATTTGTGAATTTTTTCTCCGTTACCGTACCGAGGAAAAACTGTGATCTGTGTACCGAGGTACATACTGAACCGTGAATTTTGTGTACGGTTTCAGCCTCATTTTTTAATCTTTTAATGTTATTTAGCGGATTTGCTTATTCAAGTGTTCCTCTATTTACCATGTGCCTTTTTATGCTATTAAGCTAGCTGACCTGTTACATGCCAGTTACTCTAACTGTTAGCCTTGAAGACATATGCATGTTTAGTCCTTGAAGACATATGCATGTTTAGTCCTAACTGTAAGGGATTTATTAGTAATAATTAATACCTTGAATGTGTATATTTGTCAAACAAATGTTCCTCATGGCTTTGTATTTCTGTGTTTATAGACCACACTCACTTCCATCCAGGCATTCACCTTAACTAGCCTGGAATTCCTCACCTGGAAGCCTGTCGTTTGTTGCATTACTGTGCTTTTGTGATTGAGTTACCAGTAAAGACAGTTAACTGTACAAGCGAGTCCTGTGTGTTCTGACCAACACCCCATGGTGAACATCACAACTCCTTACCAACACCTAAACAGTCTTACATCAACATCACCCTAATGGGCCAAATGTTTGGAATTGTTCCATATAACTCCATACAAATGGCCCAAGTGTTTGGTACAAAATTACAAGAAAGGATCTCAATGAGTTCTATAATGTTTTGAAAGTTGATCTGGATCCAGAGAAATTTACTATAGATACTATGATCCAGAACACACAAAAATAAGGGGGGTTGAGTTGCTTAGTGGAGGTCTGCACTCTCTGAGTGCTTTTCTAGTAAGGTAAATCTATTCAGCTGCTTGTTTATGTAAACAGAAACTCGGTGCATTTAGTCATATAGACATGGTCAGTACAGACAGCTGGAGTTTAAAATGAGCAGCAGAACGAGAAAGAAAGTGGATTTAAGTGACCAGAGGAGAGTTTCAGAAACTGCTGATCTGCTGGGACTTTCACACACAAGCGTCCCTAGGGTTTACAAAGAATGGTCTGAAAATGAGAAACTGTTAAGAGCAGTAGTTGTCTAGATGAAAATGCCTCACTGATGTCACAAGTCAGTAACTACTATTGTAATTGCAATGTATTAGTTTTTTTTTTTTTTTTTTTGGGGGGGGGATTACAGATGGAAACTAGTATCTTGTTAACATCTGCTATACTTACAGAACAAATATATTCATTCAATACACTGTCCCAGTGAAGAAGAAAAAAAAAAACTCAATTAACCACTGGCTCCATCTAAGTATGAAGAACACCATCTGACACATGAAGAACACCATCTGA
Organism: Atherinomorus stipes; assembly: GCA_023101725.1. Lineage (NCBI taxonomy): Eukaryota > Metazoa > Chordata > Actinopteri > Atheriniformes > Atherinidae > Atherinomorus > Atherinomorus stipes. The sequence goes on along the minus strand of JALJCO010012117.1, from coordinate 134,031 downwards.
ACACACAACTTACCAAACCTTGAGTCAGATGGGCTACAGTAGCAGAAGCATGAAGGTAAATGAGTGCCAGAAACAATGAGTTTGTGGATTTGATTTGAAAACTTGTAGAATGCTGTGGAAGAACTTGTGAAAAATAAATAAATAAATAAATAAATAAAAATCTGAACTTGTACACCAAAAATTTCTGTTGTAAAGAAAAGTCACACTGACACATGAGCAATTTGAAGTTGCAGAAAAGAACAAATCATGTGAGACTGTGTAGGGGAAAAAAATATACTTTTTTTTCACACAAATGTGCTTTAAATGTGAATGCATAGAAAAATTATGCGTTTATATATTTTTACCAAGCGGCAACCTCTGGTGGCTAACTGTGAGACCAATGTTAAAGTCTTGGAAAGTGCTAAAAAATTGTAGTTCACTCTTCATCCACTAGGGTCTGCCTGCAAAACAGAGCAAATCCCCATAGATTAAGACCAACCTCACATGTTTACAGCAGAAAAAAAACTTGTTTGCAGCCTGGTTCAAAAATCATTTTAGGTTTAATACGTTTAAGTTTACCTTCATGTCAACTGTGAAGGGGGTGAATTTAAAACTCATCCATTTAGATGATATTTAATCTTGAAATGACACATAATTAGGGGCGTGTCCTTTTGATTGACAGGTGGCAGACCGGATGGACACACATCTTTCTCCTGCATTTGGTCCATGTTTGTTTTGGTCGGTGTGCCATCGTTAATAACAATTCATGGCACCACAGGCAGCAAACCTATTACACCAGCAAGCTCTATTGTCATGCTATTGAAATGAGTAAAAGCATGACAATAGCATGACAATGACAAAAAAAAAAAAAAAATACAGAACAGTTCTGGAAATTTGGTTGTAAAGAAAAGGGAAAATATAAATGAACTTGAGGAATGGTAAATAGTTTTAAGTTGCAACCCAGTCTTGCCAGATATATTTCCTGTCATTTTGTGGGGAACAAATCTCACTTTGACATCTTTAATTTGCCACCAATATGTTGTTTGGATGATGGTTTCTGCAGAGGAGACGATAGCTGTTGTTTTGACTCATTGGTCGCTAACACGGTGGTCCTAATCAGGCACCGTGGAGTGTTTAATTGACCCCCTCATGCAATTAGCATTAATTAGCACCTCTGTTGGTGGATGTCGCAGCCAGCAGACCTGCACCATAAATGTCCTGCTGTTTCAGCCATGCACCACTGTGTCACTTTAACCCCCCTCCTTAAAAAAAGACTGCTTGAATCCAAATCGGTTCCTGAGCCGACCAGCCCCCTCACAGCTGCTCGTCATATAAAGGCATCTTGGCTCTGCTGGAGCACAGAGCTAGTCTCATGAGCAGATGCACAAGGCTGTGTTTGGATTATCTTTGTTTGACACCGCTCTGCTGGAAGTTATTATAGCTGGTTACTTTGCAGCTACATCATGCTATAATGGGTTTTCTCTTTTCATTTTATTTTCATGGAATAAAATAATCCTTAATAACCTTCAAAACTGGAAAAATGGAACTAACTGGACTCTTTAAAATTTTAGTTGAATACTCCTGATTTACAGCAGATCTATTTTTGTTCCTCATTATTGTCACAATGAAGTAAACTAAATGGTGAAGAATAATTCTGATTGACATTTTATCTAACAGCATGTGATAGAGCTTCCCAGTATTAGACCACCTCTGTAATAAAGGAAACCGAGGCAAAAAAAGAGAAAAAAAAGACAGGTTATAGGCCATTTAGCACCAGATTCCGTGGTAATCTTGAGCTATCCATTAATATTATGACCAGTATATGATCTAATACTTAAATACATATTCATTGACATATTAATTTTTCAGCCTGTCTTTTACTTCATATTGACCCTGTAGAGTGTAATGTAATTATTTGATTGGCCTGCTGTGGAAACATAATGTAAAGTTTAAAGAGAAAACCAATGTATTCTTGGAACCACAGCGGTCAGGACAAAACGACTTATACCCTCACTGTCACTTCAAAGTGTGAAGTCTTATGTTTGTTGTGTCTGTTTGTATAAGGATCATTGACTGAGAAGTTTTTAGAACTGAGATTTGCCTTCAGTTTACCTCACTCATGTGACAGACGGGTGCAGTTTGCTATGCAGGCAACTCTTTGAGGGCGGAAAGTTTAGACAAATCAAAGAAAAGTCAATCAAAAAGCCTCCCTGTTTGCGGCAGCTTATGTGACACGATTGATTTTAAACATAAGAAGCAAAGCAATAAAAACTACAAAAGACTGTTTGGTGGATTTAAGCATTTGACAAAGGATCATAATGGTGCTGTGTTGAAAAATAGATTTTTATCTGTTCTAGTGACATTGGTAAGAGAGATGACAACGTCTGTCCAGTTTAAGATTCCCTTTTCTTTTTTTTCTTGGTTTTTTTATTATTAATTTAGCCAATAAGTCATTTATTCCTTCCTTTCTCTCTCTCCCCTCTCTCAATCATTAATCTATCTCTCTTCTCTTTTCTCCTTCTTCTTCCTTCTTCTTCTTCTTCCTTCTTCTTCTTCTTTCTTCTTCCTTCTTTTTTTTCTCTTTTTTTTCATCCCCATACTATCACATCATCACCCCCCCCCCCCCCCCCCCCCCCCCCCCCTCTCCTCCCCCCCCCCCCCCCCCCTCCCTCTGTCTTATCCATGAGTTTTTAGCAACTTGTATCTTCTTTGCTGTATTTCTGGATTTTCTAAATTTAAAATTTAAAAATAAATCTTCACCAACACCACTGGGGGCAACCCCCCCCTCACCTCCTCATCCATTTTTTTTTTTTTTATTTTTTTTTTTTTTTTTCATATATCTCTCTCTCTATCTTTTCTCTCTCTCTCCCTCTTTCCCTCTCTCCCACCCCCCTCACCCCCATACCCAAATTCTCATTAAATTTTTTAAAGAATAAAATATCAAATTAAAATAAACTCAACCTCCTCCCCGCCTACCACATCTCCTCCCCACCCCCCACCTTATCCCTAACGGAATTAAGGCCTGCGTTTCAAAACAATACCCCCCTGTAAAAATCCCCTTTTTTTTTTTTTTAGTATTTTTTTATGCAATAATGCCAACAACATAAACTATTTTTTAACTGCTATGTCATCACTCCTTTAAGTACTCCAACATCTTCTGGATGAATCATCCATTTTGAGAGCTACAGTAGACTGAAACCTTTTTTCATGGTCATGGGGTGAGAGGCCTGGTATACACTGTGCTTGGTCCAATACAAGACAAACAGAGAGGCAGAAAACCACACACGGTCATACCTTTACCCAGGGTCTATGCAAAACCATCAGTTTTTTTATGTACTGTAATTTGCGGGCTACATGCCACTACCTTTTTCATATGCTTTGAACACTACGACTACAACAAAGATGAGGCTAATCCATGGATCGTTATAGGCAAATGAGCCTATAATGATTATATTGGACATGAACTAAGCCCTATAACTGGAAATTTTGAAGATCAGACATGCAGAGGGAAAGTTAGAAGAAGGCAGCTTAAAAATGTTCTTTTCTTTATTTCAATTTCAGCCAACGTTGTTACAGGCTGCTGAGAAAAAAAATATGGAACGTGGCCTTTATGTTTGTTACTGGTGGAGTATTTAATTAAAAGTAAAAAAAAAAAAAAATCTTTTTTTTTTTGAGCAGGCTGTCTCTAGACGCAGCAAACGAAGGCACTTTGATGCCCCCCCTCACTGCGCCCACTTGACACGCGCCCTCCCCAAGACCCTAGGTGTGTGTCAGGTAGAGTGGAGGGGGAGAGAGGTCTTGCGAAGGGAGACCAGAGGGGTGTGAATTCTCTGGGAGTCGAGCCTTTGTCGGCATTAGGTACCCCTGCCTCCCGGGATCCCTCCAGGGCAGAGGGAGCCAGGCACGGCTGCCCCCACGGCCAGGTGACCGGCATTCTCTGCAAAGGGGCCAGCAGTGGCCCCCATGCTCCCCTCCACCCACACTCAAACACACCTCTCCCATGTACCCTCACCCGCCCACTCACCCCTATACACTCCCTCCCAAAAAATCTTTCTGTGTATATATCTCATGTTACAATGTGGACACCTGCTACTTACAGTATGGACAAGTGCGGTTTGTATACAGTACGCACAGATATTATTTTCCAGTGGGTGCGTTTTGTATTCAGGTGTGCAACTGAAAAATTTACTTGAATATTTTTGGGTTTTCTAAAGGTAAAATCTGCTTATTTTCAGTGAAATACCTCACCAGCTAACATTATATCCTAGCCAGCATTTCAATGTGGGGCCCTTATGGGTTAAATTTTGGCTGTGTATAAGGAACCCACGTGGGTTTGTCCCCGCTTTTCATGGTGGCCCCACCTGTGCTTTCCCATATAGCCTAAAGGCATGGGCTTGAACTGGGCAAATTTGCAGATCTCATAGTTTAAGTTGCATGGGCCCCCATATGTTGAAGCCCACATGGAAAACACAGGTGGGGCCACCATGGATGAACATGGATAAACCGTGAATGAACCCACTTGGCTCCCTCATATACGGCCAAAATTTAACCCATATGGGCCCCACATGCAATGCTGGCTAGGGTTGTGCTAATATGCTAGCACTGGCCAGTAGTTAAAAGCCAAAACAAAGCAATCAATTCCTACAACTCAGAAGATCAAATCTTCTTTTGCTTCTTTATATTTTATTAATCTGTCTGATCCAAGCCTATCTCTCTAACCACCAGGACACCCCTCACCTCCACTGTTATAACCAGTGATTCACAACCCTGGTCCTCAAGGCACACTATCCTGAAGGCTTTCCATGTTGCCCTGTTGAAATACAGCTGACTCACATAAATGGGTCAGTAGCAGACTGATCCAGAGCTTGTTAGAGATCCATTTAATTTGAATCAACTGTGTCCTAGCAGGGCAAAATGGAAAGTCTTCAGGGTAGTGTGCCATGAGGACCAGGGTTGGGAATCAGTGGTTTAGACATTTTACACAGTTTCACTTGTAACGCTACAGTAAGTTTGTTGGTGATAATAAGGTGTGTTCTGTATTTGATCATTATAGATGTTGGAGTTATTGGATACCAAGGCAGGGTTTGAACCTCAGTCTTCCGAGTAAAGCTTGTTAAATACTTTGCGAGAACTTTCTTTTGTTCTCAAGGTTGCAAAAACAAAATGGCATCATTTTCTTCTTGCAGATGTGACCGAGGACGCTTTGCAGCTTGTTCTCAAAACTCAGCAGCGCAGAACTTCCTTTTCGAGAGGCTCCGAGAAGTATTGTGTACATTGTACACAATACGTGCATATTGTGTACAAAATACACAATACACAATTATGTGTATTGTATTGCCTGCCTCAAATGTATTGTACTAGAGGCAGGTTCCCAACGCCACAAACCCCCCCCGTTAACGGAACACACCCGGGAAAAATAGAAATGAAACAACACGGCAAAAACACCCACCCACACCCTCCCCACAATATACCCGCCCCCCGCTCCCAGGACACTCCCCCACAGGGATATGACTCCCTCTATACAAGCCACCCCCCAAAAAAACCCCGCCCCCCCCCCCCCCCCCCCCCCCCCCCCTCCTAGGCCGCATTCTCTTAACTTACAGGAAAAGAGCCTTTACTACAGATGCAGGCATGAAAAAAGTTCCCCTTTCTGCCGACTGCCAGCCACTTACCAGTGACTTGTCTGCTAATTCCATCGCACAGAGGAACGCCCGCATTTCCAGGGGGAGCGATTTCAGAGCATAAATGAATGCCCGGAACAAGGACGTTTCCACACGGCAAGTTTGGACAACGTGCGTGATGACGTATTCACGGGAGAAATCATTCAGCCAGTGATAGTGCAGTAATACTGCACCACTTCTGGCAGAAAAAGGCACCCCCTCACACACCGACAACAGCGCCGCCAGCCCCCCACACATATCCAATTTTTATTTTTGATTTAGTTAATTACCAAAAAATAATTTTCTCTTTTTAATTAAATAATAATATTTTATTTGTTTTGTTTGGTTAGGAGAGGGGGTCAGGGGAAGGGTTAATTTTTATTAATTTACATAAAAAAAATTTTCCATTTGGAATTTTTGACTTAATTTAAATATTGCGACAAAACCTTAAACCAATTTTGGCCCCCCCCAAAAAGGAACTTTTTCATGCCTGCATCTGGACAGCACCTCTTTAACTGCCGTAGACTCCTTGATAAACTTCACTAAAACTTTCCATATTAGAAACATTCTAATAATCAAAAACTATCATGTTAAACCTATCTTTACATTCAAGATCTTTAAGTATTTATTCTGTTTGTTTAAACTATTTTCCCAGGCTTTACATATTCAAGGATGTTCCCTGGTTTGTTATCCTGCTGGTTTAAACCTAATACCCCCCACCCCCATCAAATGTATTATTCATCCTGTGAGACGTTTTGATGTGGGGAATGAAAGAGCTGGCAAGCTTCTCGATCTAAAGCCTCAGGTAAAAAAGATGACTGCAACTTATCTCCAGCTGGGCTCCGTTATAAACAATCAATGCCATTAAATCCAAATCAAAATCAAAGCATCCAAATCAAAGTATTCTATGCATGTGTATGGGAAATAGATAAATTGACTGCCTCTCTTTAAATCGCTCTCCCTCGCACGCACACAAACCCTCTCCAGTCCACAAATCATCCTCGAATGATGTTGTATATGAGTAATTTATTTTTAACATTGCAGCTCTGCACAATGTGATTCACAGTCGCTTAGAGTTTCAAGGAGCACATCAGCTCCTGGTTGTGAGCTCTTGTAGAGATGCCGCCTCTCTTGTCATCACCTTTGATCGTGATATGCATATTTCATGGCCAATGTAATGTCAATGAGTCCTAGACTAATCCACCTCAGAGCCACTGGGAGCACACCCAATGATAAGGGTGAGTGAACTCAAACAGACTGAGATAAATATTGTATTTTACGGGAAGAGGAGAGAAAGATGCAGTGGAGCCGAGGGACGCCGAGTCAGCGGGAGGTGAGATAGCAGGAGGGATAGCCAGAAAAAGAAGTATTTGAAGAACGAGACAAAGGGGCAGACACGGAGATGGAGAGATAGCAGTAAGGGGGGGAAGAAGTGGGGAGATTATTGCAGGCCAAATGCTGCTGTTGAGAGACGCTGAACACTGGTTGAGCTGAATTTCTGTCAAGTTTACACTTTCCCTGCTGTGTTGACCCTAAAAGCATACAGTATTCAGGTCAGCCGCAGCTTTTTTCAAACACTGTGTTGCCTCATCTCCGCGCCATGCATCATTAAAGTCAGTTGATTTCCTCAAACAAGCAGGAATTGATGAAAGAAATTTGAAGTTCAAAAATCTGAATCTTTTATGACTGCTGCATGTTTTAATCATTACAAATATGTTCTCACCCCAAGATCATGTACTTTCCAATATGGCCATTGAGAGGCAGATCTAAAGACACCCCGGTGAGCTGGCAAATGGTTCATACCTACCACGCAACGAAGCAGCAGGGGAGCACAGGAACCAAACCGGCAGCCAGATTTAAAACTCATTCATAGGAAGGCAGAACATATGAGCCTGACTAATTTGTCAGACACACAGGCTTCCCTTTCTTTCCCTCCCTTCTCTCTTGTAGTTCCTCCACCTTGTTTCCTGAACCGCCTTGCAGCTGGAGCTGAGACAGAAACACGTCTGATACTTGGGAGGCTTTTGATAGGGGGGATTTCTTTATTCTTATTTTTTTACTCTAAGAATCTTCTCCTATCCTCTTGCACAGGCTCTCTGGAAGTGATGTGACACCACATAAATGATTACGGGGTCCTCAGTCCCCCCCGGCAATGAAGGGAAGAGGTTATGTGTTAATTTACGAAGAGAGGTTGTATTTCATGTCCAATGATTAGCCTTCTTAGACCTAATTATGTCCCTGGAGACAACTGCACTCCTCTCCTCCCTTTTGCGCAAAACCTTTCCCTTTTCCCTTTCCTACTCCACTGCTCCACCCCCATCTCCATCCTAGTTCTCTCTTATGAAACAGAGATTAAATTTTCTTTTCTGTCAATGCTTTTGGACTTTTTTTTCCCTTAAAGGAGTAGTACACCCACAGAATGATGTGCCTTCATTTTCTACTCACCCTCATGCTGAGCAAGACTCTGAAGCATTTTTTTAATATCTCAAATGCAGCCGGAGATCTGGAGGGGATTTCGTTATCCACCGACTTTCCTATAATGCTGGTGACCGGCGCTCAAAACAAAAAGGTCCATAAAAGTCCACAAAAACTTGTCAATATTCCTCCATACTGCTCATCCAATGCAATCCAACTGTCCTGAGTGGGTAATGTCCATAATTTACTAGAAACAACATCATTTAGTGTATTTTTATAGCCTTAACAGTAGAAAATCGCATTTCCCCGATGTGGGTTCATGAGAGTTCACAACACTACAGAAGCCACGACAGACAAACCAGATGAGATCACGCATTTTTCTTTCTTTGTTTAAAATCAATAGCCAACCCCTCCTGTGTTTGTCCACAGCTTGGTTGCTCTTAGCACAATGTAAACAGCAAATTTCTTCTTCTACACTTGAATTATTGGCAGAGTAGGTGCTGAACGGTGCAGCTTTCGTAGTGTCGTGAGCTCGCATGGACGCGCATTGTGGAAGTGCGATGTTCTTTAGGCTATGAAAATATACTAAATGATGTAGTTTCGAGTAAATTATGGACGCTACCCACTCAGGACACTTGGGCCCCGTCCCAATACCCACCCTAAGCCCTACACCTCTGCATGACATGCGCACTTGGCAGAAGTCAACATTAATGGTTGGAGTGTGCAGGTTGCAAGTGGGCAGAATTGGGACAGAATTGGGACAGTCATGGTTCCTCCATCATCTTCCACCACAAAGTCATTTTATGTCACTCTTCCAAACCTCATCTTCCTCTCTTCCTGTGGAGGAGACGTCATTTTCAGACCTAAGCAGAATAAAGTTCATTTCATCTGTTTTTGTAAAATATATGTTATGAAATCCACACGGGTTTAATTAATAAATAAATGAATTACTGACCTAATTTATGTAGGTGGTTGTATAATTTCACCAGTACAGGGTTAAATAACTGTCACATTCTAAACTAAATGTAAAATAATGATTAAATTTTCTGTTCTGTGACTGTTCTTGTTTGCATAGAATATCCACAAATGTCCAAGTGTCCATCAAAAAACATGTATGTCAGGTAAACAGGTCTCCTTTGTTACAAACGCTGCGTCTCAGTGGGACTTACCTATGTAAATAAAATTTGAATAAAAATTAAATATAGCTACTTTTATCAGTAAAGTGATAACTTTTGTTTTGAGCACCTGTCACCAGCATTATAGGAAAGACAGTGGATAACGAAACCCCCTCCAGATCTCCAGCTGATTTTGAGATATTAAAAAAATGCTCCACAGTCTTGCTCAGCATAGGTGAGCATAAAATGAAGTTGTATCCCTTTAAGTAACCCAAGTCAGCCTGAACTGTGTAAAGTGTGGTGCGTAATGGAGTAAAAGAGGTAAGGATGGACAAGAGGGGGAGAAAGCAACGTGAACATAACTGATTTTTGGTAGAAACAGAGATGAAGGGAGAGGCAGGTAGGAGAGAGAAATGATTTTCACTACACTGAAACCCTCCTCCCTTGATTGTGCATCAATCCCTGGCTATCTCTCAGCTGCAGATGGACGTGAAAAGAACCCGATTCCAAGTCGGTCTGAAATCTGAATAAAACATGCTCTCTGCTTTACAATTCAAGGCCGCTACAAAGACATACAGGGCCGTCTAAACTTGTAGAAGTGGGGCTCCCACTCAACAGATGCCAGTCTGGCATGCTGTTAGGAGTAATGGGAGTGTGATGGTGATCAGCGAGAGTAAACACAATACCGCTGGGTCTAGAAACCGTGTTCTACTTTCATGAAAACACTCCGAGTCAAGACTGATGAACAAGCTTTGGAGGATTTTACAAACAGAGCTTTTATGCATTATTAATGAAACAATGGATTTCGGACTGAATTCAAACAGTAAGAAATGCATTGCTCTGATGTTTCTGCTGCTACAATTTAATAAAACAGGATAGGATTTATTTACACGAACTCACAAAAGTGGTAATCACAGAAGGAATGTCAAAACGAACGTAATACTGAATGTAACAATCACCACTTTCTTTCTCCACTTTTGTAATCTTTGTTAGTAAAACCCTCAGTGATTTAAAAGCTACATGCATCAGTGAATATATTTGAGGCAGTAAGAACTGTTGGTTTGTCCCCCCCCCCCCCCCCCCCCCCCCCCCCCCCCCCCCCTCCCCCCCCCTTCCCCCCCCCCCCCCCCCCAACCCCCCCCCCCCCTCACCCCCCACCCTTCCCGGACCCAGTTATATGCCCCCCCCCCCCCCCCCCCCCCCCCCCCCTTCACCTCCCCTCCCCCATTATTCTGTCCCTTCCCGTTCTTACCTCCTCCCCCGGGATTTCCCCCCCGCCCGCCCGAGAGGGGCCCGTCTCCCCTGAGCTCCTGCCCCCCTCATCATTCCCCGCCCTGGAGTCACCCCCTCTGCGGGTCCCCTCCCTGCCATTCTCCGATCTGACTCCCCTCCTCCCCCCCGAAATCCCCCCCCCCCCCCCCCCCAACCCCCCCCCCCCCCCCCCCCACCAACCCCGCCCTCGCCACGTTGGCCTGCAGCGAGCTTGCCTGCGGGCTGCTCTTGCGTTCCTGATCCTGCCTTCTTATCCCCGGGTTCCCCGCTCGCCCCCCCCTCCGCCTTCCCCACCCCGCCCCCCCCCCCCTCCCCCCCCCCCCCTCCCCATGCTCCCTTTTTGCCCCCCCCCCCCCCCCCCCCCCAACCCCCCCCCCCCACCCCCCCCCCCCCCCCCCCCCCCCCCCCCCGCCACCAGCCCCCCCCCCCCCCCCCCCCCCCCCCGCCCCCCCACCCCGCGGCTTGCCCCAGCCCTCCCGGACCCCCCCCGCCCCCCCCTCCCCCCCCCCGCCCCCCAGGAGCCACCCCGCGTTCGGCGGGCACCCCGTTGTCGGTGCATACATGACCCGGCCTCACCCCCCCCGGCCCCCCGAGCCCCCCTACGGCTTCCCCGTGGCAGGCCGCGGGAATCCAGCACCCGTCCCCCCGGCCCCCCCCGCCCCCTCCCCCCCCCCCCCTGAGCCGCCCCCCGGCCCCCCTCCCCCTGGCCACCCCTCGGGCCCCCCTCCCCCGCCCCCCAACCCCCCCTGGCCCAATCGGAGGAGGCCACCGCACGACGCCCCCCCCCCCCCCCACACCCCTCACGACCCCGCCCCCTCCCAGCCCCCACCCCCCCCCCACCCCCCCCCCCCCAGCAACCCAGACCACCCCCGATCCCCCACACCCCACCCCCCACCCCCCCACCCCCCCCCGATAGCCCCCCCACCCCCCCCCCCCCCCCCAACCCCCCCCCCCCCCCCCCCCAACCGGGACGTCCCCCCCCCCCCCCCCTGCCCCTCGCGCGTCCGCCCCCCCTCCCCCCCAGACCCGAGGCCCCCCCCCCCCCCCCCCCCCGGAACACCACCCCCCCCCCCCCCACCCCCGCTCTGAGATTCCGGGACCGACCCCCCCCCCCCCAGCCCCCCCCCCCCCACCCCCCCCCCGCCCCCCCCCACCCCCCCCCCCCGCCAGCCCCCCCCCCCCCCCCCAGTCCCAACCCCCCCCCCCCCCCCCCCCCCCCCCGGGGGGGCTAGTCCGTCAACCCCGCCCCCCCCCCCCCCCCCCCCCCCCCCCCCCCCCCCCCCCCCCCGCCCCCCCCCCCCCCCCCCCCCCCCCCCCATCCCCCTCCCACCTCCAACCCCCTCTTTCCAAAAAAAACCCAAAAGGAAAGTGCTCATAAGTTACAAGTTTGATATTTGGCAAGAGAGTTCAAAGCATCAACACCCAGACTGACAGTTTAATGTAATAAGAAACAGACAAATAGCGATGGTAAAAGTCAGGAGTGGGCATGTAACAATTTTTGGAGCAAAAAGAACACAGCAAATGTTGCAGTGTTAAATCAACACTTAAAGAGTTCAATTTAACACTTTATAGAAGTGTATTTATCAGAACTGGTGTTGAATTAACTGTTTATATACATTAAATTTTAGAGTAAAATTAACTCATAATTAATTTAACACTGGCTTACCATTTTTAATAGAACTTAAAATGAGGTTAAAGTTATACCGTGTAACTTTTGGCCACTATGGGCACTAAACCTGTAACTTCCCACAGGCGCCTCAACTGTCTCAAAATTAAACAGTCTCAGTCTGTGTTTTGCAAAAGTGTTGCAGACCACTTTGAAAAGCTGATTTTTAAGTCATCAAGCCATTCATCAAAGCGTTCCAGGTTACATGATCCAATGAGAGACGGGCCCACTCCTGAGTTACAATGCCTGGTTTTTGAGAATGGCAGTCCCCTCGGAGCAACAACATGCATCAAGTGCTCTATATTGACCACAGAAATCAGATATAGTTACTTATGTTAATAATAATGTTAGAATATAATGTATCATAATATTTGGCTAACATTGGGTTCAAAAGTTACACGGTATCACTTTAAATAACACTGGAGAGAGTTAACATGATTCTCAGCAGGGTTGATAGGTTACTCCACTATGGTGACAAATTAACTAACACAAATACTTTTTAACCCTGCATTGAGTCAGTGGAGGTTAACAATGGAGGCTCATGATTGTGTACTGATATTTTCCACCATGCACTGAGACAGAAATCCTGTTCAGGATGACGTCACAGAAAATTGGGAGAGTTTACTTTGACTGTTGTCATGAAAATACTCTGAAGATGAGCAAACTTACATCTTCAACAACATTCCTTAATTTCAAGGCCTTACACACCAAGGAGAGCCAAAGGGACCACATATACAGTTTACTCACAGAAGGGTACAGACGGTACAGAAGGGGATTCACAAAGCATGACGGGAATCGTCAAGCCAAAGAGGGTGGAGTCTGAGTGCACTTAGCTACACTTGATAGAGTCATTTTTCTTTGACATACTGTACACTGAAAAGAGGAAACTTGTTTTAACTGAAAATTTCCACCAGCACTGCTGGTCATCAGGGGCATTTTACTCTTGTTGTTGTTGGATTTATTCTAAAAGAGTTAATATGATTTAATAGCTCAAATTTTACACTGGAGATTTAATTAAGTTTTTTTTGTTTGTTTGTTTTTCAGAATTTCTTTGAGCCTTTAATAGCAAACTGCTACTTTCTATTGTGTGGATGAGCATGGCTTTATACATGCTGGTTTGAGACAACACCTGTTAAGTTAATGATGCAAATACAAGCAGATGGCTTTGCTGCAACATTTTCAACAGATATACATACAGCAGCAAAATGCTGATGACCCAACTAGTAAGGAGTTTTCATCATACACTCACTGGTCACTTTCATGAGGTATACCTGTTCAATTGCTTGTTAAAGGGGATTGTTTTGGCATGCTAGATTTCCCTCCTCAGTAATGAATGTTAATGATACGCAGCTTTACCCAGCGCAACCTAGTTACTTAACTCTGATTGGCTACACCTTATTTGGCTACAACCTTATTTGGAAACCTAGGTCAAGCTGAAGGTTGCTAGTGGTCAGAGTTTGCCAAAGGCTATCTGTTAGCAGTCAAATGGCCATTTCAGACAGTGACCTATCAGAAAAGACTTCATTTAGAAAATAAACTTGCGAGTAATGACATCATTGTAGTCATCTCCTTCAGTGTTGCTGCAGAAGTTATTTTTAAAAAATCCATTTGTTTTAAACCCCCAACCTGAATTCCAAAAAGTTTAGCAGTCGGGCTAGCTCGATTCACATAAATGTAACCACTTGAGGTGGAGGGCACAGGGTAGAAAGAGAGGGGGGCTGCTCACTTCATAGTAAGCTCTAATTGGAGAATATGAATTACATGAAATGATAATCTACGTAGAATGATAAGCTGCTGTTTGATTTAACCATTTTTAAATCAATTTTTGAAACAAATCTGACTGTCCATGAACAGGGACTTTGATACTCACTCTTGACATTCACATGGCCTCATCAGTGCTCATATTAAACCCCCAAAACCCAAGAAAAGGGAAATTTGAAGTCATGGCACCTTTAACACAATTGGGTAATCACCCAATCATATGGCAGCGACTCAAGGCATTTAGGCATAAAATGGGGAAGGAAGGGGATTTAAGTGACTTTGAACGATTGCACTGCAGACTCAAATCTTAGCAAGTATATTTTTCTCATTTCTAGACAAAATATCTCATTACACTCAAAATAAGACAAAATTGCTTAAAGACAAACATTTCAGTAAGATACAAAATCTTATTTCAAGATTTTTTTTCTTGTAATAAGCAAAAAAATCTGCCAGTGGGACAAGCAAAATTTTCTTGATAAGACTTCTTGAAATAAGACGCTTTGCCCTAAAATAAGTTTAAAAAAAAAATGTCTTTTTGCTTAAGCAAAAAAAAATTCTGCCAATGGGACAAACAAATTTCTCTTGGTTTCTTGAAATAAGATGCATTGCCTTAAAACAAGATCTTATATCTTACCAAAATGTTTCATTGTTCAGCAATTTTGTCTTATTTTGAGTGCGATTAGATATTTTGTCTAGTAATGAGAAAAATATACTTGCTAAGATTTGAGTTTTTGCAGTGTGGTCTGAAAAATTCAGTGAGTGCTGATTTACGGGGATTTTCACACACAATCATCTCCAGGTTTTACAGAGAATGGTCTGAAGAAGATAAATTATCCAGTGAGCACCAGTTGAAAAAACAAAATATGTTTTTGATGTCAGAGATTAGAGGACAATGGGCAAACTGGTTTGAGATGGTAGAAAATCAAGAAGCACTGGTTCTAAACAAGGTATGCAAAATAACATCTCTGAACACACAACACGTCCAACCTTGAAGCAGATGGACTGCAGCAGCGGAAGACCACACCGGGTGCCACTCCTGTCTGGTGCTGGAGCACATCCTTTATTAACTGGCCACACAAAAAATCTGTAACGTCATCTGAAAAACCTGCCAACAAACCCCGCTCTTTTTTTAGTTAAATGATTGTGTTTATAACCAGCTTTAGTGCGTACTTCATGTCACAGTCATTAAGCAAGCCTGAGAGTTAATTATGACAACCCAGTTTAATTCAAAGAGTCAACAAATGTTTATTCTTAAACAAACTTAGCTATTTGTTACAGTTTCTGAAGATACGCCTGTCTTTTTATTTTATATTAGCGTTAATAGCAGAAGTTAATGCTTTCTCACTATAGTTGTGTAGCTGAAAAAAAAAAACAGCCATGCATGCATGAACAGATTCCTCGTCCCTTATCTACAATTCATACCAGGAGACCCTGATCAGAAAACAGAGTGCTCTGGTGGTCTCAAATCACATCTTATATCTCTTCTTGTGGGAGTCTTTTTTTTAACCCCAAAGGGTGCAATATTCAGTGCAGAAAAAAAACAAAAAACAAAACTTGTTTTCACATGGAAAGTTATTTGCTGCTGAGTAAAGAGATTGAAGTATGCAGCATATTAATTATTCAAGGCACAGTTACTCCAAAATAATCAATCAAGGCACATATTTTATTCACTAAACAGACAAATTCAGCAAACAGAAGTGATTTTATTTAAATGTTTCATCCTTGGTAGTTTTACTTAAACAAAGTACCTAAACTTCTTCAATGGGAATTATAAGAAATTATTCACAGCCCTGGGTCTCAGTTTATAAAATCAGATAAACTAATTTTACATTGCTGAATATACTGATGGGTTTTATGGCATTGGACCTTCTTTTTTTATAGGTCTGTAGTGAAAAATACAAAAAATACACTGAAAAAATAGCAAGAACAGGAAGTTAATGGACAGAAAACACGTTTTGTTTTCACATGATTATAGTTTAGATATAATTTTAGGGGACTTTTGCGCTCAAATGGTCTTTATGTGACAGCAGCTTGACAGGAAAGATGAGAGCAGAGAGGGAGACAAAAAGCAGGTCATTTGTCATCACTCTCAGAATATTCATAAATGGGCAGAGCAAGTGGCAACTTCTGGTGCCCAACTATGAGGCTACCCGGAAGTTCTCTCTTTATCCACTAGGGGCTGTCTGCAAAACAGTGCGAATCCCTTTAGACTCCCATGTTAAAAAGACCAACTTCACAGCAGAAATAAACATGTTTACAGCTGGTTACAAAAAATCATTTTAGGTTTAACAGGTCAAGTTTATCTTCATGTCAACTATGAGGGGGTGAATTTTTTTATAACTCATCCGATAAGATATTATTTAATCTTGAAATTACACATAATCAAGGGCGTGTCCTTTTGATTGACAGGCGGCAGACCGGATGTCAACTTGCCAAACGGTGGCTAACAGTTAGCTCCTTGTTTGCTCTCGGTAAGGTCTCAGTCTGTAGCAGAGGAGCATGATGGCAGTTTTTAGTCAGATAATAAGTTTAATTGTTTCTTACCTTTACACCGCCGCTTAGGGAGCTAATCTTTGTTATACCCTGTTAGTTTCGAGTTAGCTTGGTTAGCGTTTAGCCCAGAGTATGGCAGATGTCAATCATTTGCCCAGCGGCCGCGCTTTGCCCTTTTTAGTATTATCTTGGAGTAACGACACACGTGACACGGCAAGATGGCGACAGTGGGACACGCCCAACTGGCTTCACTTGTCTCTATTCAGATGAGACCGGATACTACGTCCATATTATGTAGAGTCTTTGGGGCAGAGACAGGGTCACTGAATGTGCAGGCAAATGATTGACAGCCAGCGTACTTTGGGCTAAATGCTAACCAAGCTAACCCAAAACTAACTGAAGATAAGGAAGATTAGACCCCAATCAGTGAGCTACAGGCAAGGCATGCTTGGACTTGCTGTTAGCTGGATGAAAACCACTGTTGTGCTACTCTGCTACAGGTTGGGGTTTCCTGAAAGCAAACAGGAGCCAACTGAGAGCCACCAGCCCACAGGCTGGCATATGGCTGTCAATCAAAAGGACACACCCTTAATTATATGTAATTTTAGGATTAAGGCCTAGTCCGCACGGAGCTGAAGCCAGTTTAGGTGTGAAACCGATTGCAGAAATCCGGGGAAAGGTTTCACCATCCCTATGAAACCGCTGTAGCACATCATTCAAGGCTGTGGGTGGCGCTATGATGATAAGTGTAACACTCCAAACCTAGAACAAGACACAGCGCATGCGCAAATAAAGACTCACTGCGTGTCGCTGGAAATCAACAAAGGGAGAGCAGAAAGGTAAAGATAGCTGAGGATTTACGAGGCAAACGCTAAAGGTTTCTGCACAGTTGAAAACAGTCGCTCACAGACGCCATTGCTGTTGTAAATTTTTTGTCAATGAACTGTATTGTTTTTGTTAACGACACCAAAGCGCGTTGCCCCCCCCCCCCCCCAAACCTGTCAAGGTTCCACCTTGGAACCTGGTTTCAGAGATGACCGGTTTCACGAGGCTAATCCCTGGTTTTCCTGAGGATGACAGGGGAGATTTCTTAGATTTTTTGATGGTTTTGCTGCAATTCGGCACCGTGTGGACGGCCCCTAAATAACATCTAAACAGATAAGTATTACAAATATTGTCCCCCCTCATGGTGCATTCAGACCAAACTCATTTTCAGCATCAAAAATGTGGACGCTGGTCCACATAAAATCAGACGATTGACATCCAGAAACAAAACTGCTTTTGCCGTGTCATGCGTGTCAAGCTGCTTGGCTGCTCAACAAAGCCAAAGAAAGATGTTGTCAGGCATCTCTGAGCCATGTCGGGATTCATCAGATTGTTCAGAGGTCTTTGTTTGATGAACTTTGATGAGTTTCACCATTTACTCCAGGAGCTATGTGCTGATGATGGGCACTTTCAGCGCTACTTTCATCTGATGACAGTTTTTCAGCAGTTTCCATGGCTTCCGCATTAGCTTCAATGTTCTTCACTGGAGTTTGCCACTTCATCAAAACTAAGTATTTCATTGTTAGAGTACCAGAAAGTCATTGCAATGAAGCAAACATAGCGGTGCATAAAGACCTAAGCCAGTCCCTCCAGTCATTCTTGATGTTGCAGTCACAGCTATTTATGCAAATTCAGCCAATCCTCATGAATTCTGCATGCCCATGCATTTGTGTCCAGTCACTGCAAGTTTAAAGTAACTTTGACAAATCACAGCACTTCTCTGCATTACCTGATATTCAACATACTTCTGTGTTTCTGATTTATATTTTTTAGAGATGTCTGCAGGAGGAATGTGTTGGTTTTGCCATCCATAATTGCAGTGAGGCATCGAGCATCACACTTCCCCAGTGTTCCCCTTCCCAGTGTTGCTCAACTTTTAAGCAGCCACTTCACAGCATCTTGAAGCAGCTGGAATAGGTTTGAATTCTGGCTGGAGGCTAGTTGCTGCATGTCACTCCTTTCTCTGACCCACCTTTCCTATCTAATAAAGGTCCCAGAGCCTGGAAATTCTTCCCCAGTGTTGACCAAAAAAGTGATTGTAAGCTGTTTTGTACCATGTGAAACACTGTAGTGGAAGATAAACAAAAGCTGTCCACTCGCAAACATTTCTCTACAGCAAAACATGGCCAGACAATGTCTGACATGCAGATAGAGGAGGCAAATCCTCACAATGAGTGACATCATTCAGATCTGTTGTGAATGCTGAACGAATCAGTATAAAGGCTACTATCCCTCTTCACTAATTTTTTTGGTCTATATATTTAATGAATTGTTGTAACTTCAAGGGTACTGCTGAACGGTAAAATACTGTGTAATAATTGCAATATAAATGTAATTCTATACCAATATTATGTATTAATTCCACATGCTTTTGCAAAAAACCCCCAAAAAAACAGCATCTTTTACCACCACTCCCACAAAATCTGATATTTCAGGTTCTAACAATCACAAAAAAGACAAAATCCTGGAGAAAGTTAACTTAAAGGGATAGAACACCCACAGAATGATGTGCCTTTATTTTCTACTCACCCTCATGCTGAGCAAAACTGCAGAGCACTTTTTAAAAATCTCAAATGCAGCCAGGGATCTGGGGGGCGTTCAATATACGCCAACGTTCATATAATGGAGTTCACCGGTGCCTAAAACCAAAAGGTCAAAAAAGTCCACAAAAACTTGGCAATAATCCTCCATACTGCTTGTCCAATGTAATCCAAGTGTCCTGAGTGGGTAGCGTCCATAATTTACTTGAAACAACATAATTTTGTATATTTTTAGAGCCGAAACAGTAGAACATTTTATAGTCATTCCATTATGGTACATGACATGGCAGCATTTTAACAAGTTTTCAGTGATACATTCGTAAATAAGTTGCATGAGACTATCAAAACTAAAACTTTACTCATCTAGTAGAGTGAAAATATTATCCAGGCAGGAAAAAAAGCAAGAAAAGACGTTTTGCTCTGCAAAAACTAAAACTCTTACCAAGAATATTTTTCTAATTTCTTGTCAAAATATCTCATCACACTCAATATAAGACATAATCATACAAGTAAAGAGAAATATTTCAGTGGGAGATAGCAACTTGTTTTTAGACAATGCATCTTAACTATTTTGTGAAGTAAAATAGTCTTGAAAAAAAATCATGCTGTGAGTCATATCTCAGATAAAACAAAGTTATTATGAGACACAAAACTTCACAATACAAATATAATATAGCTAAAAATGAGTTTTTCCAGCTAATTATTTCCAGGATTATCTTGAAATTAGCAAAGAGTCTTATTTCAAGAAATCTCATCAAGAGAATTTTCACTTGTTCCATTGGCAGATTATTTTTTCTTATTTTAAGAGTGGCCTTTTTCCAGTGTGAAAGTCATTTTTTGCCCCAAGATAGCAAAGTTGTCTCCTTAGAAAATGCCCACCTAAAGGGCTTTCAAAACAGCTTCCTATAGGTCACAAATTAAAGCAGTAATTATTTCCCCACACTGTAAATTCTAACTAGTTGGCTTTACTTTAAAAAAAATATGCAAACTGGCTGCCTCAAAAAAATAATTATTCAGTAATAGGAGTGATTAAGTAGAATAAACTAAACTTTTTTAAGTTTGTAGAACTTTTCTGTACTTAATATATCTGATTAAGCTGTAAGTGAATCATGTTGGGGAAGAAACTTGATGTGATTAATTTCACATAAATTAGACGAGATGTTTCACACTATCTTCCTCTCATTTTTTACGAACTTGATGACTTCAAGTTCACCTTATTTTAGCTACAACTAATGTCAGACCACATACGTCTCTGTCGCGGTGCAGCAGCTGCTGGATAGTAGATGTTAAATACAGGAATAAACAAACAAGTTGAGAACAGTAACATGACACTATTACATAATTTATAAATCCCTCATTTGTGAATTATCTCAAATTTATTGTTAAAAGAAGTGAACTGAATTGTGGGAAGCCTGCTCCCTCACATCCCTAATTTCCCTGTACTCATTTTAAAGGGACTAGAGGTAAGATTAAGAACTAAAACTCGCAACTGGCGCTTTAGGTAACTGCAGCCACGAGCCAAGCCGTCACGGGAGCGTGCACAAACTGAAGCTGTAATGTTGTTTACTACGCTTTTTCTTCATAGTTACACTTTTTTGTGTCTTTCAGTTGATCTGGATCGTTTGCTGGCGGCAGAAGAATCCATAACTATCACTTACAGTGTTTGAATTTACCGCGACCGTCTTCTTCCTGTATCAAAACTGTCGGAGACGCGGATGCAGCATCATTTGACGTCGCATCAGCAGGACAGCGCGGGAAATTCGGCCACCGAATTGCAGTGCTTTAAGACCCTTTCAGATAAAACGCGGCAAGCACACGCGGATGGCGGCAAACCCATTCATTGTGTATGTGGTAACACCGCGGGAGCGCGTTTCGCCATGTCGCGGAGCTCCGCGGCACGCAGGGTGGGCGCATGCCGCCGCGGTGCTGCTGTGACAACATCCTAGCGCCTCCAATAGGAGAGGCCAGTTCAGGGGAAAAAAGTGGTCCTTGGTCAGCCTGAAGTAAACCTGGAAGCAATCTGTGTGAAAGAGTGCAGCTCCCGGACGAACCTGAACTCCCCCAGGTCCTGACTTGCCATCAGAAACAAGTGGACCCACACCCTTTTATCTGCTGCTGATCTCCTCGGGAGAAAAGCTCTTTGCTGCTTCCTCATCTGTCGCTTAGCAACGCGTGCCGGACGTGCTCGCTGCCTGTGCTCTACCCCGCGGTGAGCGCACCGAAAAACGCGTTCTGTCTGAAAGGGCCTTTATGCAGCACACAGCCCGTTCAAGCCAACGGAGATAGAGACGTGGGTGGGCTCGTTCGTTTTGGTTTTTAACACTTCATCACCTATAAGTATTAAAAAAACTGGACATGCTTGTTTATTCTTTCGTAATTCCTGCCTCTAGTCCCTTTAATTAAGCTGATTCAACTTCAGTAAATTAAATTATCTAACATGTTGCCCTCCGAAGTTCTTACAACTTATCTAAAATACAGTACTCACAAAAAGTTAGGGATATTCAACTTACGGTTACAATTTAAGAAAAATGTGAAATGTTCACACCTTATTGATATTATATCATGAATGTTGGGCATCTAACTGGAACTATGATGTGGTAAATCCTCCATCTCAAACAATTTGGATTTTAAGTTCATTCTCACATCATACAAAACCCCAAATATCCCTAACTTTTTGTGAGTAGTGTGTTGTATCACTAACAACTAAGTTAAAATTAAGTTCTAGATTCTATTAAAACCAATATTACAATTCACAGTGCATTGTTTTCCCTTTTTCTTCAAGTATTGCATCATTTACAAAGATGCATTATGAAGATGTGGCAGGGCAAAAATGGGTCTGTTGCCAAATAGCAACAGCAAATATCTCTGTCAGTATTTGTTGGTTTTTCTGTCCTGTCATTGTTTGTTTCTTAGGCTGGTCATACTTGGTTCTAACATCTATCCTGATCACTTCACAGGTGTACAATGAGGTGGTGTAGCCTACTTTTATCTATATTCTTTTGCGAACCTGAATGCAGTCCATCCTGGTAAAGCATTGTGAGACCACCCATGGACTTGACCAGGATGTTTTCTTGCTCTCTCTTATTTTCTGGAAAAATTACATTGTGCACTAAAGCAGCATCAACCCACCTCCTGCTATGCTTTGATGTTAATTTGCCTTTTAACGGGCCTGACTCGAACCGGCTCGTTAACAGCTGGCTCGGTTCACACATGCCAGAGGGCGGCCTTGCATTTCCTTGCTGTGCAGATGACTATTGTAGCCCATGGACACAACATAAAAGCTGCTATAATCTCTATTTAGGTATCAGTCAAAAGCTTGTGTCAAGAATCTTTACATGCAAACCGGACAAATAAAAGTAGATACATGTAAGATCAGGAAGAGCTGGTAGCTACGTGGAAATTATGCAACTGTAATATGTGGAAATATATTGAGAAAATGATCCTAAGTCATGTATTTTATTTATCTCTGGGTTGGTCATGTGACAGGCTGGCAATCCGTCCAGTGTCCCTCACCTCTTCGCCTCTCACCAGATCATTTCTCATTTATTTAAAATTTTGTTGGACAGGGACAACACCTTAAAACAGTTACGGAAAATATGTCACAAAAACACTTTAAAACTTTCTTTTTTCCTGTGCATAAATGCTTCTATCTACTCCTCCCTCCCCCGCCTGCTACTTCTGTCCTGTCAAATTTCAGAACCTCTCTGCTTTTTTTCTCCTAAATCCTACATTTTTAACCATGGATCTGGCCAGCTGGTCTGTCAATGCAAATGATAAAAAATTTTCCACCCAGCGACAAGGTATGAAGTAGGGATGCACAATATGATCGGCCTCCTATCGGTATCGGCCTATATTGGCCTTAAAACTGAGTAGCGGGCATCGGCCACCCCACCAATATTTAACTGCGGTATCGATCTATTTTACTAACGAAATCTTGCGATATTTCATTCTTCTATAACAAAATCTTGCGAGAATTCCCCAAAATGTTGTGATATTTTCATATGCTGATATCATATTGAAAATTTTAAAGCGCAGCATCAATCTTTTTCACGAACAAAATCTTACAATTCATCGGTCTGTTACGAGATCTTGCGAGATTTTGTAAGTAACATAGATCGATACTGCGTTTTAAAATATTGATTTGATATTAGAATATGAAAATATTGCTATATTTCAGTGTATCAATATTTTTTCCCACCCCTATTTTTCAAAGTGTTGGAAACGGATAACAAAACTACTAGCAACTGGCAATGACTGCTTCTTTTTTTCAGCTTTAATATGGGTATCAATATTGTTTATCGGCCACATTAGTATTAAAATACCGGCATGTCAGATATTGTCTAAAATTCCAATATCGTTGCATCCCTAGTATGAAGGCAGCGTCTTGTTCGGGCAGAATGCACCCTGCTGGTAACGTCATGGACTCATGGAAGATCTGGAGGATCTTATCCCTTTCTGCTCCTTCCTAGAGGATATGATCGGGTTTATGATAACTGGGTTCCTGCTGTTTGGAGGGAGCGGGTACGTGGTCTATCGGGAAATTCTAAAGCTGTCTTCAGCTGATGGCAGGCTGCCCGATGAGCTGATGCTCAGGGTCATCAACACTCACACTCAAACTTTGTGCGATCAGAATCACAGGCTGGAAGCTCCATGTGGCAAACTGGTGGCGATGTCTGATACTTAAGGGAGATGGATACCAGCTTGGAGAATTTGGCGACTGGGATTGGGGGGGAAACTAACAACGATTTGAAGCATGAAAGTTCTTTTTTCATGACAAGCAATTTTTTAAAGGAGTTGTAATTTACCTTGACATGTTTCGACTGTCACTTCAGTCTGACGTCATCTGACGTCCGTCATGACGTATCTTTATCAGCTGATGGAATCCCGA
The DNA here is from genome assembly GCA_023101725.1 of Atherinomorus stipes. Taxonomy (NCBI): domain Eukaryota; kingdom Metazoa; phylum Chordata; class Actinopteri; order Atheriniformes; family Atherinidae; genus Atherinomorus; species Atherinomorus stipes. The sequence continues at coordinate 110,197 of JALJCO010012117.1, read as the reverse complement.
AGGACTCCTGGGTCCTGATTAAGGCACGTCATGGGGGACGGAAGACTGAAGTAACAGTTGAAACATGTCAAGGCAAACTACAACTCCTTTCAAAATCTCTTGTCATGAAATAAGAACTTTCATACTTGAATTAAAGAGAAGACAAAATTAACTTAGTTACGCTAACAACGATTGGCTGACTAGGAACCGCCGTAGACATAAACAAGACCTGCCTGAGCCAAAACATCCTCCTTATTTCAATCTGGCTCCCCCACAGCAGCCTTGGAAGCTGGCTTATCTCAACTTTCGCCCTGGAAGAAGCTGCAGAAGGAAGCTCTGTATCCCCCAGTAGGGGGTGAGTTTTATGTGCGTTTTTTATCTTCACCCCCTTCCCCTGTGTCATCCTTTTCTTAATGTGTTTAACTGGTGCCCACCTCTGCAGCTGCACCTCAGTCTGCCCAGTTTCTGTTCTGTTATCATCTTGTTTTGTTTGTCTGATCTTGGAATGGTTTGTATGGAAGACAACTTTCATTGTACTAGTGTTGTAGTCAAGACCACACCACCAAGACCAAGGCATTACTGAGACCAAGTACCAAGACAAGACATTGCCGAGAACAGGGACCGAGACAAGACCAGGACATTTCAGAGACCAGAGACTGAGACCACTTGTACAAGACTGGGTAATGTCTTGGTCTGCGTCCCTGGTCTCGGTAATGTCTTGGTCTTGGTAGTGTGGTCTTGACTACAATATAACATTGTACTGGGATGGCGGTTCAATGACAATAAAGTTCAGTTAGCAGCTGGGATGGGCTCAGGACCCTGCAACCCTGAAATGGAATGAACATGGATGAATGGATTTTGGGGAGTCCTGTTAAGTACAATGAGAACATTTTATTGTTGAAACATCCAGTGGATTCCCAAGAGGTTTTGAGCTGATAAGGTGCTGGCTGGCGTTGCCTGTACCAGTGGTCATCATTCCATTAAAGGTTTTGCATCAGTCAAATCACAACCTCATATTTCCATCAGAATTTGACGAGTTGAATGTTTCTGTGTGCAAGAGGTGTGCAGATGAGCTCTGCGACATTACAGATCATCCACATTTATGCTTTTCTCATTTCAAGTCTCTTATTGAGCTTATTTAAATTCTTGTTTAATATTTCCACAAGAAGTTATTCTTGGACAAATCTGACGCTTGTTAATGTCTGAATAATGATACAGCTCAGTTACTGAGGGCATTTCTGATTTTGCAGTCACTTCAATGATCTTCTGATGTCCTGTTTGTTGCTTAGTCAACAGCTGAAGTCTTGTGTATTTGCAAAAATAGCCTGTAACTGAGATTCAGTCATGAGTGGCGAAAGATTAACTAAGACCAGGTGTGAACACACTTATTGGATACCAATTCCAATAGGTTTGTTGTCAACCAGGATGAATGTTTGCAGCAAATGTTAACAGCTTTGATCTCCTGTCCACTCACCTTCCGACCAGTCAAAGCAGAAAGCTGCACACCCAATATCTGCTGGTCCTCACATCTCTGCCTGGGGCATGCTCTGCAGGAGGGACCAACTCTAATTAAAGGCTGAGGGAAATGTCTTGGTTTTCTTAGCTAGGCTACAGTACATTCTACAATTTGGCATTGTAAAATTTCATATGGACCAAACTGGACTGAATTGAATTATGACTGAACTGAACTGCATTTCATTGGAGGTGTACTGCCCTGAAATAAGCTTTATTAGTGCTATTTGAGAAACTTCAACAATAGGTTCATTACTTTGGAAAATCTTACAGCCTGAAAACTAAAAGCCAAGCCAAGCAAAATTAAACCAGTAAAAAAAAAAAAAAAAAAAAAGATATGAAGCTGGGGAGACTGCAGTATTACTATTTTTCCCAGGAAACCTAACTTTTTTGTTAGACTAAATTATAACTCCCAGAAATGCGCATTTCAAACCTAGATTACAACATTCATCCCCCGGATCTCTGCAAAGGGTAAGAGTCACTCAAAAAAAACATAAAGAGTTCAGATTCACTCTTAAATTTTAATTGTGTTCCTTCAGCTCTAAATGACACTCTTTCTCTAAATGTAGCCCTTGGAGAGTGGTAGGTGCAAATACTAAGTGATTGCTTAGATGAATGCAGAATGTACCATGAACTGGTGCAGCAGCAGCAGCAGAGCAGAACAGTCCACTGATTGGCTGAGTGTGCAAAGTGCTTGAGTCTCTGTAGTGTTCTGTGCTTCAGGCAGGCCTCTTTCCACACAGATATATGTGAGATTCATCTCTAGATTTTATAGGTTTTGTATGATTTCATCTCCACATGAACCTATCATAATAAAAAGAAAAGGAAAGGGAAACATAAAAGTTAGCTGTGGAATACTTTTCCTGTCTTGTTAAAGATTAAAGCCAAGTTAATTATGATATCCTGCTATTTGTATGTTTTCACATGTGTTTCTTTTTAATACTGTATTACACAATTCTAGAAGCCTTTTCTTGTCCATTTTTCAGCTCAAGTATAAAGCTATTTACAAATGGAAAAAAAAAAAAAAAAAAAAAGAAGCACCATCTGTTTTAACTCTTAGCTTCCAAGGATCAGAATGGAATGAGAAATGGTCCATTACTTGTCTTAATTTTAGGTAAGTAAAATATCAGCATGTCATTATTAACACGATTTAACAATAATAGGTATGTTCATTTATTTTGTTTGCAATGTTTGATGTCATAAAAAAAAATCAGTGCACTCACAAAACTGAAAAAGTACATAAAAAACAAAATACTTTAAAATGCCATAAAGAGTATTTTATTCATAATAGAACATAGAAAATATAGGATATTACCTCATCATGTATTTCATGATGCCCTAACTGATTTGGTTTTCATAAAAGAGATGGTGAACAATTTCAGCCTGCTGCTAGATTTGTTATGTTCTATTGTGTATCAAATATGGGTTTACGACATTTTAAAATCAATACAATCTGTTTAGACAAGGGATGATGCATGATATTGGAATTTTGGACAATATCCGATATGCAGATATTTCAAAACTTATGTGGCCGATAACTGATATCGATACCCATATTAAAGCTGGAAAAAAATAAGCAGTCATGGCAAATGGCAGTTTTGTTATCCATTTCCAACACTCAAAAAAATAGGGGTGGGAAAAAACATTGATCTATTTTACTTACAAACTCTCTCAAGATTTCATCGTTCTGTTACAAAATCTCACAATATTTTGTGAATTCCCGTGAGATTTTGTAACAGAGCGATGAAATATCACAAGACTTTGCTAGTAAAATAGATGGATGCTGCATTTTTTAATGTCAATATGATACAAGCATATGAAAATATTTTGAAATTTTTGTGAATTCTTGTGAGATTTCATAACAGAACGATGAAATATCGCGAGATTTCATTAGTAAAATAGATCAATACCGTGTTTTTAAATGTCAACATGATATCAGCATATGAAAAAAATGTGATATTTCAGTGTATCAATATTTTTTCCCACCCCTAGTCTTTAGAAGTTTTAAAATCTGTAAATTTGAAGAAGAGTAAGATGTTTTTTTAGGGCTTTAGAAACAGCGGGCTGATTGGTTAAATATCAACGCGATAGCCGATGTTCGATACTCAGTTTTAAAGGAATAGTTCACCCTCAGAATGATTTAACTTTATTTTCCACTTACCCTGATGGTGAGCAAGACTCTGGACCACTTTTTTAATATTTCAAATGCAGCCGGAGATCAGGACGACTTCTCGTTTCCCCCCAATGGAGTTCGCCAGGGTCTGAGCCAAAAAGGTCCATAAAAGTCCACAAAAATTGTCAGTATTCCTCCATACTGCTCGTCCCATGTAATCCAAGTGCCCTGAGTGGGTAGCGTCCAGAATTTACTTGAAACTACGCCATTTAGTATATTTTTAGAGTCTAAACAAGACTGCATTGCATGCCTAGCAAGCATGCCGATGCACGTTCACGAAACTACGGAAGCCACGGCAGACAAGATCGCGCGTTCTCTTTTTCTTTCTTTCTTTCTTTTAGATCAATATCCAACCCCTCCTGTGTTTGTCCCGGTTTGTCTAGAGCGCTCGCGCTCTTAGCACAATGTAAACAGTGAATTTCTTCTTCTACGCTTGCATTATTGGCAGAGTAGGCTCTGAATGCCTAGGCTTCCGTAGTTTCGTGACCACGCATGTGCGTGCATCACGAAAGTAAACAATACTCCTTTTTAGGCTCTAAAAATATAGTAAATGACATTGTTTCAAGTAAATTCCACTACCCACTCAGGACACTTGGATTACATGGGATGAGCAGTATGGAGGAATATTGACAACTTTTTGCGGACTTTTATGGACCTTTTTGGCTCGGACCCTGGTGAACTCCATTGGGGGGAAACGAGAAGTCGTTCTGATCTCCGGTTGCATTTGACATATTAAAAAAGTGCTCCAGAGTCTTGCTCACCATCAGGGTAAGTGGAAAATAAAGTTAAATCATTCTGAGGGTGAACTATTCCTTTAAGGCTGACATCGGCCGATACCGATAGGGGGCCAATTATATTGTGCAGTCCTAGTTTACTAGTTTATACTGACATCATACAAAGTGTCCCAAATTTCTTTGAATCAAAAGTTGTAGTTTTGTTTAATGTAAACCATGAAACGGATGCAGATGGAGGGAAAACTGGCCTGATATGTAACATTATGCTGGTTTGGGTGCTGGTGCTAGTCCTTCAGATACCCACATTTTGTGGGTAAAAATGCCATAGATCTTGGATAAAAATCACAGATAACAATTAATACTTTATTCCATATTGTTGACATGACAAGTGTTTTACTGTAGGCGCCAGGGTGCCCCGTCAAGGCTCACTGATATTTCCCCCTCAGGTTCTGTGTTTCAGGAACAGAAAACACAGCTGGAACCAGGGATGGTGGATGATAGACTGTCTTCTTTATGTGACAACTCCAGTCCCAAACACCAGGACTCCTCCTTGGACCAGGTTAGTTCATTTTAATAATGCATTTCTCCGCTGGTTTGATGATTGCGGTCAACATTTAAACCTTCTTATTCTGGCCAGGTAACCCCGCCCCCAGCCACTGGAACCAGTTCCATGAAGCAGTTCTTCACTCTGGCCCAGCAGAGAGTTGGTGGCTGTTTAAAACCAGTTTCAAGAGCAAGTAGCTGCTTAGGTGGTGGAAAACCAAAGAACCGGTGCTTATTTTGGCTCTGGGTTTGAACCAGCACTGGAACCAGTTCAGTATAAAAAGGGGTCCCGGGTAAGCCAACATACGTTGCTACTCCAATCACAGGGCCTGTGCCAGCTGACCTATGGCTAAATCCAGGTCTCATACGTACCTGATGAACCAGTCAGAGCGCTTATAGCCGTCTCTATACACTTGGACAGTCTTTGTGCAGGCGCCCATTAAAACACATTAGGCATTGCCAGATTTCTTCAGTTTTCAGGTCTTTTGTTGTTTTAAGATTAAACAGAGAAAAAAAAAAGGTAAGGCAGTGTGCATGTGGTAATGCTACATATAAGATAGAGAAGCTGGGTATTTTTTATTTTATTTTTTGTATTTTTTACCCCTCCTAAATCTAACAGACAGCTGCAACGGTCACCATCGATATTTATGCCACTGTTGAGACTATATTTCTATGAATAATTATTTTCCTGTCTATGTACAAAAACGAGACAACATCAGCAAACAGGCATAGATAACACAGACTAAACACAGAGTTGGGGCCTTGATTGTAAAGAGATCACACCTGCAGTGCTCATTACAGCTGATAAAGGAAAAATGCACCATTCCTTCTCATTTTCCTTTTATCCAAGGATTTTGACTTCAGGAAATAAGTACGGGGCAAATTTTAACAAGTCAAAGTCAACTGTTAATATTTGTGGGGACTCAGGGCTTGCCTCTAATCGCTAACTTTGATCACAAGCTTAATGGAGCATTGATGTTCCTTAGAAAATAAATAAACTTAAATTACTTATCAAGGGTGGGAATACAAATGACCAAATTATGTTTCCCTCTTCACTCTATGCATCCATAGTTTTTTGTTTGTTTTGATGTAGCTTACATTCTTTTAGGTTTCAAAAGCCTAAAGGATCTCCCAGACTTCTAGATGATGGACAACTATAGATCACATATATAAACTGAATGGATTTTAAAAATGTATTATTGTCTGTATTTTTGTGCACAACCTATATGGGTGTGGTTTTTTTTGGAAGACTTGCTTTATTTCACATTGAACAGTTTTAAGGCAGAAACACACCGGGCCGATTTTTGGCCGTCTGGTGTCGCAGAGTCTTCTGAAGTTGGGGGTGAGTCAGTTTGGTGTGTTCTGTGTCGCCGGCTGTCTGCAGCCACCGCGAATACCATTGGCGTTCTTTTCAGCCAACTGAACATGTGTAATCGGCGTCGGCCAGTCGTTCAGTCGGTGATTGGCTGACCAATCATATTGGAGGAGGCTTGACCTTGCTGGCGAATCAGCAAACAAGTAGATCCGAAATGAAGGTAAACAAACCAGATGAAGAGCGGACATAATGCAAACTCTCACACATTAGGCATTGTATTAAAGATAAAGATGTACTTTATTAATCCCAATTAGTGAGCCAATTAGGAAATTATTTCTCTGCACTTAACCCATCTCAGATTGAACCTGAGAGCAGTGGGCTGCTATTTAAAGGAATAGTACACCCACAGAATGATGTAACCTTATTTTCCACTTACCCTCATGGTGAGCAAGACTCTGTAGCACTTTTTTAATATCTCAAATGCAGCCATGCGATCAGGAAGGCTTCCCGTTTCCACCCAACTTAACTTATATAATGGAGTTCGCCGGGTCCGAACCAAAAAGGTCCATAAAAGTCCACAAAAACTTGTCAATATTCCTCCATACTGCTCGTCCAATGTAATCCAAGTGTCCTGAGTGGGTAGAGTCCAGAATTCACTCGAAACAACGTCATTTAGTATATTTTTAGAGACTAAACAGTACTCCATTGCATCTCCTGCGAACACGCCGATGCGCGTTCACAAAACTACGGAAGCCGCTGCAGATGAGATCGCTCATTCTCTTTCTCTTTCTTTCTTTGTTTTAAATCAATATCCAACCCCTCTTGGACCTGCTTGTGTTTGTCCTGGTTTTTCCGCAGCTCTGGCGCTCTTAGCACAATGTAAACAGCAAATTTTTTTTCATTTTTTTAAATGATGTTCCGAGTGAACTATGGGCGCTACCCTCTCAGGACACTTGGATTACATTGGACGAGCAGTATGGAGGAATATTGACAAGTTTTTGTGGACTTTTATGGACCTTTTTGGCTCGGGCCCCGGCGAACTCCATTATATGAAAGTTGGGTGGAAACGAGAAGCCTTCCTCATCGCCGGCTCCATTTCAGATATTAAAAAAGTGCTTGAGAGTCTTGCTCCATGAGGGTAAGTGGAAAATAAAGTTACATCATTCTGTGGGTGTACTATCCTTTTGGGGTGCCTGGGGAGCTGTTTGTGGGGGTTAAGGACCTTGCTCAAGGTTCCACAGTGGTTCACCTGAGTGTTGTGTTGGGGACTTGAGCCTGGGTCTGCTGCGCCCCCAGCCCACAACATTAACCACTATGCGGACCTTAACTAGCAGTCCTTGCTCTCTGCTAACAACAGCAACAGCTTTTACGTGTTTTTGTCTTGAGAAATGGTCCGTCATTTCCAGTTTTCATTTTTTGGGGTCACAAAATAGATCAGCGTTGCCTGCTGTTGTGGCGACATTGTATTTTGCACATGTGCAGAAGGTACACCCAGGTCCGGAGTCTGGCGATGACCACAACGGTTGGCAGTCTGTCCGGTGTGTCTTTGCCCTTACGTGTCAGCAGCATGTAATCTAAAGCAGAAAAGTTCGGGGACACAAAAATCTTCACCATTGACTTGCACGTAACATTATGCAAATTTATGTGTCAGTGGCACATAATTTGAAGCAGTTACATGTCTGGGACACGTAAATGAGTGTTAGGACCTCAAGGCCATTCGTGCTCATTTAACATAGTTTTGTGAGATCAGGTTGACTTTGTAGGAGCGCATTTGTCTCTTATTGGATCATGTTACCTGGAGCACTTTGCTTTATAGCTCCATGACTTTACTATCAGCTGATCAAAGTGGTCAAATAGAGACTGTTTAATTTATGTGACAATTGTGTGGCCTGTGGGAAGTTATAGGTTTAGTGCCCCTAGTGGCCAAAAGTTATGTGGTTTCCTTTTAAAGGCAGGGTGGATGATGTTTTCCAGTAGCATTTTTTACTATATTGCTTAAAGTCTTCTTCACACCTCGATTGCAGCCAATTAATTAAATGTTCTGGCACAAAAATGAAAAGAATTAATCACCTGTGGAACGGACAGGACTGAAAAAAAAACCATCCAATGAAATTGTAACAGCCCGTGCTGAATGATTATATGTCCACCAAACTCGATTGCCGTTTGTCCCCCACCCTCACACACATGCGCGTGTTCGCAACACACCGTGAGCGTCTCACAGTGCACATAAACGTAGCTGCTCCCTACTTCTATGCAGCAGTTTGCTCTTAAAATCCACCGAAAACCCCCCCCAAAAAACGGATATGGATCAAGTCATGGAGATGTTGGTGTTTGCAGCGTGAATGTTTTACATCGCGGAAGGAGATGGAGGTGAGGGAATTTTTACTTTAAAAACGTGGTTCCTCTACTTGCAAGCTAACAAGCTATCCACTAGGCTGATCTCGGTTATCTTCCCCGACAACCATTGGCGCACATATTCCTGTGCTCTGGAGGCGTGGTTTAGGGTTGGTGTATTTTTTAAAATGTAGAGTGCTCAAACCGCTTTTTCCAGGATCCCCTACCCCACCTTTAATTAATCTTTGTCAAATTAATGTTGTACCAAATATCTTATCAATAGCTCTAACAGTCATGAATTGTTCTTTGCATGTGGTAAATTGTTGTTGTCTTATGGGGTTGATAGACATTTTTGCATGTAACAACTCTGAAAAATGCATATCCAACCTTTTTATTCAATGTATCATGAGCAATGCCATCTGCAAACATTGGACTGAAACAGAGGCAAAGACCATATCAAGATTTCCCACAACAGCCTCTTTAGACAAATAACCAGTCACTGAGCCCTTCTCCATTGTTTGTTGTAAACCCCCGCAGCAAGTGAAAGAAACTCATTCACAGCAACTTAAATCTCATACAATCTATTCATCCAGCACATGCAGAAAGAAAAAAACAGACACATTAACCCTGAATTATCCTTGCCTGATCAATATGTCAAAGCTTTGGCCTTGGCTTTAATGATTGGGCTGTGCTAGTGTATTAGCTTGATGCATTATGAATCCAATAGCTCTGTCTGCCGCTGTGTATGTGTCCCAACATAAAAAATAGCTACATAATAGAGAACAAGCAGAGCATTTAGTCTTAATTTTCTACAGCATGGCTAAAGAAAAAAAAAACTGCAATTATTAATATTGTTTTGTGTGAACGCTGTGAATGTCTTCATGGCTCCTCTCTTTCCCTGTCCTCCTCTGCTGTCTCTAATTAAATGGGCCGAAACAGCCTTGTGTTTTGCTTTTATGTGTTTCAATTTTGTCAGCAAGTTTTCCCACAATGTATCCATCTGAATTTCAAATGATAAATGGAAATTCTGCTCTTAGCGAAGTAATTCCATTAAAGGTCCACATTATGGAAATAAAGACAAAAACCAACAGTATGTAATTCAATTTTCTGTGTTTGGTTTCTCATAGGGACCACAGTGGATAAGACCATCTATCGAATTTACTAATATTTAAGTGCCTTGTCTTCCCCGAAAACCACATTACACCATGCATAAATGAAACATTTGCATTGAACCATTCCTCTAAAGTGTATTTTCCTTTTACTTTACTTAGCCTGCATGAATTACATATTTGGAATTTATCTCCACAATAACCAAAATGCCGTCTCCACTGGACCGCATCCTCCTCCTATTCGAAGTTATCACATTTGATGAAGTCTAGTTTTGCAAGTTTGAAAGTAATAGCCAGCCTCTGTAGCACTAAAAAGATTGATGAAACCCACCGCGCATGTTTAAATAATGTGTAAGACATAACAAAGGCCACTGCCAGGGGTTATTTTCCTGGTCCTGGCATGTGTTTGGCTGCAGCAGTGGTAGCCTTTACATGGATATGGATCTCAGCCCGAGGAGATGTCTCAGCCTTGCTGTGGGATCATTATTCCGATGGACAAAGCCTCGGTTATAAATAGGTTCATGGAGTTCTTGGGCAGCACACTCTTTGTTTTCAGCTGGTCCTATTTGTCTTATTGATCTGAATATGTGTGGCCAAAGGACTGCAGTGAAGGGACATTTAGGTGGTATTGTCGTTTTGCTTCATATAGAAGCATATATTTTTAATATATTTTTTATGTGAGAACTAACTAACTCACAGATCTTAAAGTTGGGGCCCAAATGCGCATTCACATTAAACTATTTTCATGTGGAGTTTAGTTCATTACTCAAAGGGCAGTCACATTCCCGGCAGGATTAGATGTGCATGCACCTGCATGTTCGCAAGAGAAAAACCACTGCAACACTGCGTCCTTGCACCATGAGTGCTCAAAAACTCCACAGGGCTTCTCCAAGTCATTGTCCTTGGGCGAGATACAGAATCCCACGTTGCCTTCTTTCCATTCATCAGTGTGCGAGTGTGTGTAAGGTAAAGGATATGTGCTCAGTGTGTTTTTTAAAAAGGTGCTGAGGGTTTATGAATGGGTCTTTGCGAGGACAACCGCACTGAAACAACTTATGTGGAGTCTTGTTGTAATTTAAGTGAGGAGGATGAACTTCAGGGAAGCTTGCAGTCTGCAAATGGGGAAGCAAAATCTTGTGTCAGATGTTTGTAATTGCATGGGTGTGATATGAGATATTTTTTATTGTTCTAACTTAGGCTGCAGTGTACTGAACTTCATAGCGATGCATTAAAATAGATCTGCACCATCTTGCACAATCTGAAGAAAAATTGCATACATTTAATAAGTGTAATAGGTGCAGTTTTCACAAAACAGCTTATAGCCACATTAGCAACAAAGCCACTTTCTGAAAGTCAGATAAACTCAGCTGGAGGAATAAAACTGTGGTGTTTTAACTATTTGTCCCTGATTTGCTTTAGTTATTGAACATGCAACGTCTCATGATGTTGTTGATTGTCTGAATACAGTATGTGCTTACTTGTTATGGTGTGGGGTTTTTTGTATCCCAGTTCTGCACCTGTGTTGGTGTAGAGTTTGGATACCTGTTTTTTTTTTTTTTTCCACCTACCTATCTTTCCTCATGTTATCGTTTTCCATATCTGCAAAGATGCGCCTTGAGTGGCTGCGTGGCCTTGGATTTCAGTGGTAAGGTGTTCTGACATCACGCTGCCTGATCCCGTTTGTGTTTAATACAGTATGTTGTTTTTTTGTCTTGGATTGGTTGTACTGGAAGATGAATTTTCCTTTCAGGGATCAATAAGGTATCTTTGAATCTCTAAAGCTCTCACTGAAATATGGGTCTGATCAAATATGTGTAATTTCCTACATGGTGTTTTAAACGGCTCAGGTCCAAATTTACCGGTTAAATCTAGAGTCAACGGCCCTCATTTACCAAACGATCGTACAACGAAAGTCTGTACGTACGACCATTTCCACACAAGATTCTGCATTTATCAATTTGGACGTGAGCGTAGGATGCAATCAAATCTCATGACACCTCTGAGTTCCTGTACGCAAGTTTGAGTCAGTGAGGGTTTGCAGCACAGCGCAGCAGAACATGAAAATATTTATTAACCAAACAGCAAACTGTCATTTAATAAGTATTTACATATCCATCATTAAGAATGAACCCATTTGCAAAGAAAAAGGAAAAAAGGGAATAAGAATATATTCCCAAAATGACAAAAATAGCTGTAGCTGTCTTTAATTCCTCAATTTTTCTCAACAAATTATTAAAATCACAAACATATAGTTCTAGGAGACAAGTGCTTTGCACTCTTTGTGCATCTCCTCACCCCGCTGGTAAAACTACCACATAGGAGCGGAGGTAGGCATCAGTACGCAGACACGCGCAGGTGCCCAGATGGAACGCTGCTTCGGGCTGCTGGGCAGGTGGGCGTCGGACCAGCGGGATGAAACGCTGCTTTAGACTTGGAGAAAATCTACAATACTAACCTGTCCTGTGCAGTGCTGCGCATCGCTCGGACGGCTTATGGAGAGTTTTTATGCGCAGTCAGAGGAGCAGCAGCTGATCCGTCATTTCTAATAAGTAATCTATACCTTAAAGTTGTATAAGTGCTCAATCAGTAGACTGTCCCTTAGCTTTGCTAATGCAAGTTATCTTTTCTTCTGTCCCTGTCTGGGTCAGGCTTGGATCCGACCGGCATCAACCTGTCAGTGTTGACGGATTCTTAACAGGTGGGGGCCAGTGAAACATCTTTTGGAGGCAAGTTTCATATTGAACCACTTTTTCTTGACCCATTGGCTAAAGAATTGTGACGTTGCTATCGGATGTGGGCTATTATTAAATTTCATAACTAATAAAACGAATAAACATATAAGCCAGGCCTAGATTGAGACTTTTATTAATATCTCAGCGTACCGGTGAGGCTGACTGATCCTCCTCCGTGCAGCGTTTTTGTGCACGTCTCTGACTTTGGTTTTTAAGCTGCCAAACAGCACCTCTTTAATCTTTCCCACCTCACAAATGAGGAATTCTGTCTTGATCCCCCCAAAAGTTTTTTTGAGGGGCAAAATCTCTCCTCTCCATGGTTCAACCTCGCTGGGCAAAGCCTCATAATCATGCATGTTTAAGGGCGTAACCGTGGGCGTGACATTTAAATGTCGATGGATTTCAGCCGTGGTATTTATCAAGACTCTTTTGTTCGTACGAATTTGGTCCGATACAAACGTTTTAATAAATCACACAGGGGTCTAATCATACAACCATTTTTATGATCAGATGTGCGATCATTTCTACGCTCATTTGATAAATGAGGGCCAAAATGTTACGAGCCAACCGGTGTTGAATTTTTCAGTTTTATTTTTTGTATAATTTCACAGTTTCTTCCTGCATTTTATAAATACAATACAAAACAATACACTTGCATATTTTTCAGGATGGAGGATTACGTCAAAGTCAAAATTCATTCCAACCTGTTGGTTTCCTTAGCTAGGTTATTATGAACTGGCTCATATTGATGTGTCTGTGAAGTCCCCTGAGATGACGCTGTGAATTAGTGCCATACAAATGCAGCTGAAAATGAACATAGCCTAATAAAATGTTTGGTTTGTACTTTAACTTTCAATAGATGTGGAAAGCACATTTGTGAGGATTTCAGTGGTAAGGTGTTCAGACATCGCTCCAGTCTGCAGCACTGGTCTGTGCATTTTTCAGGCGAGTGCATAATGGTTTGTAAGTGTGATATCTACAACTCTGTTGTAAAACGGAAGCTCAATTACATCAAATGAAGAGCAATTTGGGAGCTGGAAGAACTGTTTTTTCTTAAAAAGAAGTCAATCTCCCATCACTATAACGCAAATTACTACATCTCCCAGTAATGCTGGGCATTCACGTCATCCAATCATTGACTGTATTCCTACTTTATTGTGTCATTTATTAGCTACTTCAAGAAAAAAAAATCCTGCCAAATGAGGAGGGAAATTCAAACAAGTAAGACATTTACATGGTAAAAATGTGGTGTTTGGACAGTGTAAATAGGCTGGTTAGTAATTGGTTAGTAAGTCACTTTGCTCCTTGCCTTCCAAGGCAAGGAGCAAAGTGAGATCATTTCTCCACAGTACATGGTATTGTGGAATATGCTGTGGGATATATTGTGGAATACGACAAAGATCCTTGAATCGTTGAATCCTTGAAAAAGAAAAAAATCTTCAAGAGAATGTTGTTCAGCATTTCAATTAAAAAAAAATAAACATCAATGATTAGAATTTGGAGAAAGGTGCTTGATGAAATGTATTCAGTAGCGCTTATAATTTGGATTAGTTTCCCCTGAAAAATATTTGGCAATTGTTAAAAAAAAATAAAAAAGAATGGAGAAATAGTAGCCAGTACCTTTTTAGATGTATTTGACACATTGGCAGGTGTTAAAAATAGTTAATTTTGAGCATCAGTATTGCTCCAGTTGGTCCTACAAGAGCAGCAATCCTGCAGGTTTTTATTGTATTCAACAGCCTATTAAATTTACAGTGATTCAGTCAGATGTGTTGGAGCAGGGACACACTGAAAACCTGCAAGGTTGCGGCTCTTTTAGGGCCAACTTGAGTGACCCTGATGTAGAACCCTGAGTGCCAGGTGCTGGTTAAGGCAAGACGGCTGCTTATTGAGACAACAGTTGCATGAACTGTTCAGTTTCACTACTTGAATGTTCAAAATTTATCATCCAGTCTTGATGAAGACATTATTTAAAATTGCACACATCCAAATTTTGTCAGTAGACCCCACCAATTATGTCCTTAAAAGAAAGGTTACTAGATGGTATTAAATTGCTGCGCTATAACTATCTTAAAGGTAGAGGTAAAGTCTCCCCAGCATTTCTGTTTGCAAACAACAGTATTGAAACTGAGCGCCCCTCCCTCTCAGGCTAATGGCCGCCTCGTTCTTCAGTCTATTCAGCTTTAAGCTTCTCCATCAGAGCTCAGTCTATGTGGGTGCCTTTGTTGCCTTCCGCCATGTTTTCATAAATTAGACATTGCAAACTGCGAAAGCTACCACTTTTCCAGCCAATGAGCAGCATCACTGGGAGTTTTTCAAAGAGCAGTAATCAGTCACAGTTTTGGCGGTAATTAAATTTAGAAACAATATTACTAATCGTTGGTAATTTTATTACGGTTAACCATTTTACCGGTAATGGTTACATCCCTAGCTCCAATCATGAGCTTATTCCCAGGCAGCGTCATGCCCTTAGCTCTGTCATTGGCTGGCGATATAAACAGAAATCTCTGCCCAGAAATGACAAAAAAAAAAAAGCAAAAGAGCGAATTACAGGCAGGAGGGAGAGGGAGTTGCATTCAAACTCACCACGGCACGTGAGTAGAGGCCCAAAGGCGGGACTGAGACGGATTTTGCTTGCATAAGTCAAAAGTTTATTTTCAGGGGGGGAACTTCGGACTCTACCTTTAAGCAAATCAGACCTAAGTGGGTGACCTACAACAGTAGAGTTGTGCTGCAAATGTTTACATCCAAACCTGCTACAACTGCATTTTACCTGGTTAAAAAGATGAAAAAAAAAAAGCTCTGAAATCTAGGTTGAGGTGGTGACGATCACTTAGGCCCCACTATCTCTCCAAACGCCATCTTGCTGACAAAATCTTGTTTTGACACTTCTTGAGGTTCTGTGTGATTTTAACAACTTCAGTGTACATCTAACACCCCTTTCTTACCACCTGCAGGCAAACCATCCTCTTTCTGTCTGAGCAGTTTGATGTAAAGAATTTAACTTTTCCTTGGAAGAAAATCTTAATTTACATATTACACAGACTTTATGCTCTCTTGCGTACATAAATGGTGACGTCTGTTCAATGCTGTACAGCCTTCATACAGTATGACCATGCATCTTCTGCATTCCCATGGTTCTTAAATCAGTTTGTCCACTAGGCGGCAGTGCTGAGTTCATAGTGAATTTACCTGTTTTAATGTCAGTTTACACCGCTTGGTATTGGTAAAATCCAGTCCAATAATTCACAACAGTAATCCCAATAACAAGAAACTAAAGACACTGAAAATAAATAAAAATTTACAAAATTATGATTTAGTGAAATAAAGTATTGCTTTTGAATTGGAGTAAGAAATAATAACAATAAAAAAACAAACAAACAAACACTGACCCCCGGTGGTATTGCTTTCTTCTGCGTTGAGTGACGGACCAACAAGCCCCTCGAAAACACACCAAATTACGTGCATAACCGACGCAGATGATGGACGAAACGGTCTGCCCATCTGTGTATCCGTCTTCTGCGTCAAGCATAAATGGGCCTTTAGCTTGAAGCCAGGAGGAACAAATTGTTTCAGGGTGGACCGGCTTTCTTTTCCCTGGATGAGGATGAGGATAAGGTGATAAGGATGCCTAAACTCCACCATGTTGTTCAAAAGGGAATAGATTAGGGATGTCCTGATCCCGATCTCGAGATCGGATCGGCCCAATCTTTTCCCATTTTCCAGTGCTCGGAGATCGGCGACATTGGCTGACGAGTTGTGCCGATCTTTACGACAGCTGCCGTAAAGTACCTGCTAGTTATGTTTGAAAGTAACTGCGCAATTTAAACATTGGTGGCGGTGCAAAGCAAGCATGTCAGAAGTGTGGAAGAGTTCTCTCGAGAGTGAAGACAGTCCTATAGCAACTTGCAATGTCTGCAACATGTCAATTTCAAGAGGAGGTAGCAGCAGAGCTACATTTAACACTACAAACTTGACCCCTCCTCCCCTTTCATGGGGACTAGACAAACAACGCGTGCATGTCATTTTACGTGACAACGCGAGGTACATGAAGAACGAAATGGATGAACTGGGCGTGCCAAGTCTGGGCTGTATTGCTCACTCACTCTAGCTCGCAGTGCATGAGGGTTTGCTCCAACGCAAGGAAAATCATCGGTCATTTTAAGCACTCAACTCTGGCATACGCAAGACTACAAGACATCCAATCTGAGATGAAGGTACCTGTAAAGCGCTTAGTACAAGATGTGCATGTAAGATGGAATAGTACACTGTACATGATGCAGAGCCCCTTGACCAACAGCGCACCCTGAGTGTTTATGCTGCAGAGCACAACCTCCCAGCTACTTTAACTGTAAACCAGTGGGGACTGATGGGGAGGGCGGTCGAGATCTTACCTCCATTTGAGGAGCTAACAAGAGCTGTCAGCGCTGAAACAGCCACTACAGCTGATGTGATTCCTGCAATTGCAGCCCTGAAACATGTTCTTTCCAGAGAGCAGGCCACTGAGGAAGGAGTTAAGACTATGAAAAGGACCCTATTGGAGGCAGTGGAGCGACGTTTCAGCCACGTTGAGACTGATTCACTGTATTCAGTGGCCTCATTGGTGGATCCAAGATACAAAGACAGGCAAGTCCCTTAAATGTATATTTTGTTGCAGAATCAAATTCATGACTTGTTTCAGAATACTGTATATATGCACTGTATTGAAATTTGCATTATTTTTTTTTTCAGATACTTCGCAGATCCTAATAGCTTGGGGCCTGCCAAAGACGCTCTCATTAGAGAGGTAGAGAAGATAGAGGAGGTGAGGAGAGCCAGCAATGATGTGACAGAAGAGCAATGGTCTAGTAAGGAGCCACGTCTCAGCTCAGACACCAGCCTCGGCAGTGTGTTTGACGAGATCCTGCAACAGAGTGAGCAGGAAAGGAAATCTGTGACTTCATCTGCACCGGTTCAGGTGCAAACTTACCTCATCACTCCATGAGCAAACCATTCTACGGTCTGCAAATCCTTTGACCGATTGGAGGGACAATGCTGCCCAATTTCCCTCACTGGTGGGAATTGCTCAGAGGTATCTCTCTGCCCCATGCACAAGCGTGGACAGCGAGACTCTTTAGCGCTGTGTCCAACATAATGGATGAAAAGAGAAGCCATCTCTCAGCTGACAGGGTTGAGAAGCTGGTGTTTCGTAACAAAAACCTTCATTTCATTTTGAAGTGACTGAGTTGAGATATTTGTGTGAGGCATAACTGGAAAGAGCATTGTGGTTATAAAAAACTTTGATATTCAGGTTTGGCTATTTAGTTGTTTGTAGGTCTACATATATGTTTATTTATGACTGAAGAATGGTCTTGTTGATTTTGATCATGTTTCACTGATCGTGCTACTTTTAAGAGGCACTCTCAAGTTTTAAATTCATTTGATTGAATTCTGTGTTTACCTACTTTTTAAGTTGGGTTGAGATGTTTCAAATTTAGTTGTATTGTGACTATTTGTCAATCTGTTTACACCACATTTAAGTTGATCAAGGGGTTTTTAAATTTGCTCAGTGGTCAGTGCACTTTATTTTTATCGACTTTATGGCACCCTATGTTAAGCACGTATAAGCTATAAGTGGATCTTTGATAGCACTTTTTTTTTTTATAATTCGCTACCAAGTCAGTGTTTTGCTTACTTTTGTCTGAAATATTAAATTAAAGCTGACCTTTAATTCTTTAAGATTTTGATTTCATGGGCTTTACAATAACAGTAACGCTTATTGATTAAATTAGTCTTTTAAAAAGTTGAGTTACTTGCTGAAATATGTTTCAGTTTTAAAAATTTCAATACTAAAGGCAAAATATTGGATTGGGACTCAAAATCTGATCGGATTTGAGGTTAAAAGATCGGATCGGGATCGGAGGCCTAAAATGCTGATCGGGACATCCCTAGAATAGATCCTCGCTGATAAATTATTGCTTAAAATCTCATGTATGCACCTTTTAAACTAATGCTAATCAAAGTGTCTACCCAAGCTGTACTTTATAAATTTGCATTTATCTAAAAAACATTTTCTGAAGCTCACATTACTAATCAAAATTGTTTATATGCATTTTCATAGGATTGCAGTTTGGCCCTAAAGACAAGAAGCAATAGTGATATTCTTCTTCAAAAATAAAAAGCAATCAGAATAATTACTAAATCTTCATTTATACAACCAACAAACCCTTTGTTCATTAAGATGAAAATATTAAAATTTGAGGATCTGGTCAATCTCAAAACTCTTCTAATCATGTACAGAGTAAAAACGTACAAGTACCACCTGGTATCCAAAAGCTTTTCCAAATGAAAGAGAACAAATTCTGTCTGAGAGGAACATATATGTTTATTAAACCAGCAATAAGAACAAATGTCAAGCTCCACTGCATTTCTTCTAGAGGTGTCCAGTTATGGAACAGCTGCAGTGATGAAATAAAATCAATGTCTAAATATTAGAAAATTAAAACAAATAGTGAAATACAATATAATAAAAGGATATGTGGAAATGAATAAGAACTAATGATGACCATGTATTATGTATATTGTGATTCATTATTAGAGTATTTTGAAGTTTTATGTTGTGCATTGTGATTTACAAAAAGGCTATGATTATTATTATTATTATTTTTGAGTATTAATAAGGATTACATAGTGTTTATGAGGATTATGATTTATTTATGGTGAAAACTGCTATATTGTGATTTATAATAAGTGAGTAAAGTTACTGAGTATTATTGAATATTGTAAATAATCAACATGCTTTCATTGTGGACTGTATAATTTTGAAATTTTTGTTCTTGTTAAGTATGGTGTATTGTGTCAAGAGATTTTGTTAATGACAGTGAATGTTAAATTCAAGTTGTCTGACAAAAGGGTTTTGGACTTGATAAGTTTTTCTAAACTTCTTCCAAAACTCCTTTTCGAACTGTTATTTTTTTTTTCAGTAATGTTGTTACTTACACAAAATGTGAGCGTTGTTTTAAATTTAGTTCGAAAGAACCAAAATAAATAAAAAATAAAATAAAAAATATTAAAGAGCATAAGACGAATGTTGACCTCTCCAGATGGACTGTGCTTTTGATGATGCACATTAAAAAATAGCAAAGCAACAAGATGTAGAAAATAGGCAAGCTTTGAGGTGGTGGCACGACAGCTGATTTTACTTAAAGCATTTAATTACCTGAATTCTGTTGGTGGAGAAAAGTGATAGCAGAGAATCGTGAGACAGAATAGGCCAAATTGAAGCTTTAGTTGAAGAGAAGCACTTTCCACTCTGCTAATCTGCAATAGAGCAATTTCTCACAAGTTCATCTTCAAGGATCAATGGAAAAAATGAAGGGAAAAATAACTTGGTGGTATTTGTGAAAAATTGACTTCTAATTCTAGCCTTCCACCAGTGCGTACAAGAGTAGGTTAATTTCTGCTGCGCAGCATGGTCTCATTGAGGGCTGAAATCACAGATGTGCTCTACGGGGCTCCGCATTGTTACACCAGCGTCAGCAACTTTCCCCAGCACCTAGCATATGTGAAAACTCAGCCTGGAATCCATCCATGAGGAAGAGAGCAAAGGAAGCTTTGCTGACCCCAGACAAAATCAAACGGAGGGAGGTGAGGGATGACGAGAGGGAAGGAGAATGGAGTCGTGTTTGTGTGTGTGCACATGCCCGTGGAGGGGGTGGATGCTCCAATTTTCAGCGGATTAAAACATGGCCATAAAACTTTAATAATTCCCTCTTTATTGACAAAACGATGACTGACTGGGATTTATTTATAGCTCATATTAAAAAGAAAACAATTTAAGCTGTTAAAGATCAAAGCCAAAAGCGTTTTTCCTGTAAAGACTATCTGCCAAAAATTAGTTTGCACTAAAAACATCAGAAAATCAAACGAAAATACTCAATCTAGAGAATATTTGGACCTTTTTGATGCACTGAGGCTGTCTCAGTATGAAAATGTTAACCCTCCCATTACAAAACCAGCTGCCTGATGCAGTATGTACTGTAGGAGCGCCGAGCTTCACCGTACAGCTCTGAACACTGAGCATGTCTTGAAGTGCTTCATAGCAGAATGCTGATTTATTGTGTCTGTCCTGCAAATCTTTTAGTTCTGTAACTGTTGTGTACGAATGAGTTCAGAACACATTTGTTTTTCGGTAAATGTTGAGTGTAAGTAAAAATCTTGAACCTGAATTTGTTCAGATTATGTGAGATCCTGTAACAGTAACAGACTGCATTTTCCCTGGGCTACATACACTACTTACAAAATGTCAGGGATATTTGTCTTTTTGTATGATGTCTGAATAAACCCAAAATCCACTATAACCTTTCCAGGTGAACTGAATTAGACTTTCTCTAAACTTTTCAATGCACAAGTACATTGTTTAATGGTCAGATATTTTTGCACATCATGCTGTTCTCCAAAAATATGACAAACCACAAAAAAATACAAAACAAGTGTCTAACCTGTGACTTGACCCCTACAGTAAATGTTCTGGTCTGATGACATCTTGTCTCTAAACAGTCCTCTTCATCATCCTGTTCACATTTAGACCATCGTTGCCAACTTAGCGACTTTGTCGCTATATTTCACGACTTTTCAGACCCCTCCAGCGACTTATTTTCAAAAAAGCGCCTAGCGAGAAATCTAGCGACTTTTCCTGGTGATCATGGAGACAGATAAAGTTTATATCGCTCCACCTGTTCATCAAGAGCTGCCTGCCATCAGCCCCTCCCCCCCTGTTTCCCAGCACTCACTCACTGCTCCCGCTGTCCCTTAGCAGACAGCAGCCCTCCTGAGCTGCTGTGAGATGACCACGCCTCCTCATCCAGATTATTTCCCATGATGCCTTGTGGCACACCTGGGTCTTCTTTGCACCATGACTAAAGTGTGTATGTCACCACTTCAGTACCCTTGTTAATGAACAATGTAGCATGGAACTTCATTTCATAAGTGTTAAAACTGTGCAGATCCAAGCCTGACTATAGGATGGGAGATAGTTTGTACTGTAGTCAGATGTCACATTCAGGTGAAAGTTTGTTCAGACTACTTCGACTTGTTTCATGCATGAACCTGTCCATGTGTCCCAGGGGTTACCTGAGAGGTATTAAAACACTAGTGGAGGAAGAACGAATGGCAACAAACCTCTGCAGACTCTTGTACTCTGTTGAACCCGCTTTCCTGCTGGCAGCATAATAAATGATATAAAACAACATAAACTGATGGTTTCATGAAGAATTTCCATGACATGTTCAGATGCTCCACAACTTTCCTTCGGCTATGGACCAGTTCCAAAAACGTTACAGCAACAGACAGAATGAAACAGTCTGATGATACTTGGAATTTGCTCAATGTGGTTTGTGCAGATGATGAAGTTACACTGTATTACCTTGTTACTAATTTAACTAATTATTAAAATTATTTCTGAGACTGTGGTTAAAGCAGGGTTTGCACAATATCTTACTTTAATCTCTGCAAATGGAAATGATTTTCTTTTATTTTCTTTATATTTAAGGAACAATTTAAAGTTCCTGGTGCAGTCTATTTTTTTTTTAATCTAAAAACACTTTTTCTTTGAAATGTAATAATTAGTGCTGGGCAATACTTCAACTTCTTTTATCACAATAAACTGCAATTTATAGCAATTTGTTTCATAAAAATGTTACCAGCAAGAGACTGTTTAATAAAATAAAATATTTATGACAAAGCAGGATGAAAAGTGGAATTTAATGATTAAAAGGTAATAAGTCAGCAGGATGAATTTCAGTTGTGGAGCTGCCAACCTTCTGAACACAGTCAGGGTGTGAATGTTCCTGTCAGTGACAGACAGGGAAAAGGCTTTTTTTTTTTTTTCTGTCTTGTTGGTTTTGATTCTGTTGGGACCCAGCCCCCACCACCCCTCAGAGCACTGTTAAAGCTCAATAAAAGAAAAAGCTGGGACTTCCGGTCTCGGCTAGATGGAGTAGGCAGCAGGCGAGTAGAGCTCCGACAAATTAACACTTATTAAACAAGTTTAAACCTCCAAACACCAAGAAAACAGAGGGAAACCTCAATGTTAACCCACTTGGTAACAAAACTCCTGATATGAGGAAGAGTCTACGCAAGGGGAATCAGCAAGGAAAGAAGGTACAGAAAACGATAACTCCATATACACGAGGCAGTGCAAAAATGGCCGACAGCGCAGAGGTGACCGCACCGGAGAAAACACCTGAGACCACGCCCGAGACCATGCTCTCCCTGCGGATACTTCGAGAGGAACTACAGACATCCAGGGAAGCGGTGCTGGCTCAGATAAAGGCTGAGATCGCAACATCGTTTAAAGAGATTAAAACAGATATTGTCTCTCTCCGCGAAGAGACGAAAGCTGACATACGGGCTGTGCGAGACGAGCTCGCCGGTGAGCTAACACGACTCCGCTCGGCACAGGCAGAAACAGCGAACGAACATAAAGAGATGGGAGCCGCGCTTGGCGAAACGATGGATAGAGTAACTGCGCTGGAGAAGTCACAACAACTAATCGATAAAGAATGCAAGAAAATGCAGGACAAATGTCAAGACCTAGAAAACAGAAGCAGGAGACAAAATCTAAGGCTGGTTGGTGTAACAGAGGGTGCCGAAGGACGCAACATGCTCAAATTCCTCGCGGATTTCTTCCCCGCCGTGCTCGGAGCCGACAACTTCGGCTCTCCTGTGGTTATAGACCGGGCACATCGCACACTGGCCCCGCGGCCGGCCAACGGAGAGAGACCGCGGGCTATTCTTGTCCGCCTCCACTACTACACGGACAAGCAGAAGATTCTGGATCTGGGCAGAGCCAAGGGGCGACTGACGTACAAAGGAGACCAGGTGTACATCTTTCCAGACATGAGCCCGGAGGTCAGCAGACAACGCGCCGCCTTCAATTCAGTGAAGAGAAAACTCCGGGAGGCCAACGTCACGTACGGCCTGTTCTACCCAGCCAGGCTCGCCATCACTGTGGATGGCGTTAGACACTCCTTTGATTCCCCGAAAGCTGCTGAGGATTTCTACGACCAGAAGATCGCAAAAGTGGACTGATCCCCATAAACGCAAGTAACAGTAGTGACTGAGTTTGATATCAGGTATGTTGAAACTTGTGATATCAATAACCATAGAGGATGAATCAAGACTTATGTGGAAGTTTAAGAAATAACTGGTTATATATTTGATCCTTTGTTTTTTGTTTTTTTTTCCTTTTTGATTTTTCTCTCTCATCACTACACCTCGTTCTGTGTCAGCTCTCTGATTAAGTTTTGGATGTATATATTCTTGAACCTATAGTATAACCCTTTGAAGCTAGTCAACCATTGACACAAGCTATATGGTCATTATTGTTTTTGAGAGATGAATGAACCACTTCACTGACAGCTCTATTTTCGTTACTACTGTGTGCTCCTCTTTTGTGTTAAGGGCAGGAGGGGAGGAAGGGAAAAAGAAACAAAAAAAAAAAAAAAAAAAAAAACAACTAGAGTTTGGAGGTTTAAAAACAGAAACATATTTAAATGGAGCTTAGAGGCTTCTATTTCTTTTCTCTTTTTGATACTTGCCGCTCCCTCTTTTGAGGTGTGTTGAATGGCAGGGTGCCTTAAGATTTTGATGTGCCATTTTTTCCCCCACCGCTTGTTTGGGAAGGGTCGGGGGGTGGGTTGGGTAGATGTAATGTTCAGAATGTGAGAAGTTAATACACGTACACGTCTTGTGTTTTGTTTTTGTTTGTTTTGTTTTTTTTTATTTTGTTTATTTTTTTTTTTTTTTTTTTTTTTTTGTCTGCTCTTGTCCTTTTCCTTGGGGGGGGGGGGTTCTTTCCTCTGCGTGGATGTGGGACCATCTTTGTTGCCATCTTAAGATTAGACCATGGATAGGAACCCAAAGAGATCTTTCATGAATGGTGTGGAAGGGGTGGTGAAGCTTATTTCCTGGAACTGCAAAGGGTTGAATGGAGCCGTGAAAAGGGGTAATGTATTAGCACATTTACAGAGATTGGGGGGCCGGTGTGGCCTTCTTACAAGAAACACATCTCAAAAACCACACACATAAACAATTATACAAGAATTGGGTGGGACATGTGTTTCATTCTAGCTTTAATTCTAAATCACGAGGTACTGCTATTATAGTCAATAAAAATATTCCCTTTACTATGTCAGATATAATCTCAGACACAAATGGCAGATATGTGATAGTAACTGGGGAAATTTATAACACTCCAATCATTTTAGCTAATGTTTACGCCCCCAATTTTGATGATGAAAGATTTATAGGTTCAGTACTAGCTTCTTTACCCAATCTCCACACCCACAACCTGATTCTAGCTGGCGATTTTAACTTTGTGATGGATCCAGTGCTTGATAGATCATCGAACAAACAACACTCATTGTCTAAATCAGCGAAACTGTTACAAAATTTTTTAAAGTCAGTTAATGTAATAGATGTATGGAGATATATGAACCAGAACCAACGAAAATACTCTTTTTTTTCTCAACCACATCAATCCTTTTCCAGGATTGACTACTTCTTCATAGACTCAAAACTACTTTCAGCAGTAAAATATATAGACTATGAAGCTATCGTTCTATCAGACCATGCCCCACTAAGACTGCAACTTAACTTTCCCTGCAGTCACCCAGCCAGAACATGGCGTATGGATAACGGTTTATTAACTAACAAAACCCATGTGGAGTTTATCAGATCCCAAATAGCCTTATATATGCAAACCAACGAGACTCCGGATGTATCTAAAAGTATTTTATGGGAGGCCCTAAAAGCATATGTTAGAGGACAGATCATTTCTTACTCTGCTCAGATAGCCAAAATACAAAATCAGAGGAGAAAAGACATAACAGGACAAATTCTCGAATTGGATAAACAGTATGCAGTATCGCCTACTCCTGACCTACTTGATAAGAGAACAAGCCTGCAAACTGAATTCAATCTTCTATCCACAGTGGAGACAACTAAATTAATAAATCGGTCCAGGCACAGATACTATGAACATGGGGAGAAGATAGGAAGGCAACTGGCTCATCAAATAAGAATATCTGAGGCCTCTAGGCTTATTACTGAAATTCGCACTGGATCTGGAAATATAACAAAAGACCAAACAGAAATAAATCAAGAATTCAAACAGTTTTATTCTAAACTATATACAACAGAAACAGCAGTTAACTCTGGAAATATGCAAGAGTTCTTTGATAATTTAGAGATCCCTTCTATCTCCCAGGAGGATAGGGGTTTGTTGGAGGAGCCTATAACTCTAGAGGAGGTCACCTCAGCAATACGCAGTTTACAAAGCTCGAAAGCACCAGGCCCGGATGGGTATACACCCGAATTTTATAAGACTTTTGGTACAGAGGTTGCACCTCTTCTTCTGAAAGTTTTTAATGAGTCATCTGAAACAGGGTTTCTTCCAACAACATTTTATCAGGCAACAATTTCTCTAATTCATAAAAAAGGAAAAGACCCACTGGAAACAGCGTCTTACAGACCAGTGAGTCTATTGAATGTAGATACCAAAATCTTGGCTAAAATCTTAGCAATCAGACTAGAAAATGTACTCCCAACAATAATTCATGATGATCAAACAGGTTTTATTAAAAATAGACAATTGACTCATAACATCCGCAGACTATTCAATATAATATATACATCCAACTCCAACTCACTCTCTGAAATATTATTGTCACTAGACGCAGAGAAAGCCTTTGACAGGGTCGAGTGGGATTATCTCTTCTCGGCCCTGTCGGGGTTTGGTTTTGGCCCAAAATATATTTCATGGATCAAGCTCCTCTATGCATCTCCAATGGCTTCAGTACAGACAAATAGGATTAAATCTGAGTACTTCAGATTAACTCGTTCCACAAGGCAGGGGTGTCCATTATCACCACTGCTTTTCGCATTGGCAATAGAACCTCTTGCGATCTCTTTACGGACTTCAAAAGAATACAGTGGGATTCATAGAGGAGGCAAGGAGCACAAGGTTTCACTGTTCGCAGATGATTTATTAATATACATCTCAGACCCTTCTAAATCAGTCCCTGCAATAATCTCAATTTTGAACAAATTTGGACAAATATCGGGATATAAAATAAATATTAGCAAAAGTATACTATTTCCAATAAAGACCACAAACGGCCAACAACTCTTAGACAAATTGCCCTTTAAGATCTCAACTCAGTTTAAATATTTAGGCATTAATATTACCAAATCTTTTGCAGACCTCTACAAGGAGAATTTTAAAAAATTACTAGACATTATAACTGAAGACCTGCAGAGATGGTCCCACGTTCCCATTACATTAGCAGGCAGAATCAATATAATTAAAATGACCATCCTCCCCAAATTTCTTTTTTTATATCAGTGCATTCCCATTTACATTAAAAAGGGTTTTTTTCAAAGCATTGATAAAATAATTACAGAATTCATTTGGAACAGAAAGAAACCTAGATTAAGGATGATTTTTCTACAGAGACCAAAATCAGTAGGAGGTATGGGGTTGCCAAACTTTAAATTTTACTATTGGGCGAGTAACATTAAAATGATGACCTACTGGCTACAAAAAAGGCCTCCGCTATGGTTCAGTATAGAAAATGCCTGTTGTCATCCCTCTTCTCTTCCAGCTATGTTGCTCTCAGCTCTGACCACTGTAGACCCTGATTCATTAACTAATCCAGTTGTCTCCCATTCACTCAAGATTTGGTCCCAAATTCGGAAATTTTATGGGTGGCAGTCTTGTTCGCTTCGAAGTCCTCTTATAGAAAACCACGCCTTCGCACCTTCATTTACTAATACGATATTTAGAGATTGGTTTGAAAAAGGAATCCATTCCTTCCAGGATATATTCATTGATCAAGTTTTTCCAACATTTGAACAGTTACAGGAAAAATACAATATTCCGAGGTCTCAATTTTATAAATATTTACAGATAAGGAGTTTTGTTATTCAGAATAATCCATCATATCCAAATTCTCCCAACCAATCCTCAATGGAGTTGTTACTGGCACAAGATCCTTCTAAAAAGAGAGGAATATCCAAGTTATACGAAAATTTATCAAACCTAGCAGATAAACCTACTATGGATCATCTGAGGTTGGCCTGGCAGGACGACCTAGACAGGGAGATCACGGAGGAACAATGGCAGACAGCTCTAGCACAAACTCATAGATCTTCAATATGTGCAAGACATGGTCTCCTGCAATTTAAAATAATACACCGGTTACATTGGTCAAAACAAAAGCTTCATAAAATATTTCCCTCAGTAGATCCTTCGTGTGATAGATGCGGACTCGGACCTGCAACACTGGGTCACATGTTCTGGAGTTGCCAAAAGCTATCAAATTATTGGGTCAATATTTTCCAGATGCTATCAAATATTTTACATAGACCTATTAATATAGACCCATTGGTGGGGATTCTAGGAATTATTGATTCAAGTATGACAAAAAGCAATATGGAACATAGTATGATTTTGTTTATCAGTTTACTGGCACGAAGACTGATACTGCTCAACTGGAAGCAAAAGACTGCCCCAACTTATTCAAATCTTATGACAGATGTTATGAGACATTTGGAGCTGGAGAAAATTAGATTTTCATTGAAAAATCAGGAAGGAAGGTTCTATAGAATTTGGCAACCGTTTATGGATTATTTTAACCACAACACATAACTTGATGGCAAGTGTTTTTTTAACCCCCAATGGAAGGAATGTAATTTAACTATCTTCTTTTGATTTAATTTATTTATGTATTATTGTTATTTAATTTTTTTTCCATATTGTTTAAATTTCTATTTATTTAATTATTTATTTTTTGTGTGGGTATACAGGTATAGATATATATATTTATAGATATACACATATGTATAATCTTAAATTGATCCCCTTCATAAGCCTTCTTTTTTCTTCCATTATATATGTGTATATGAGTACACAAATACCTGTATATGTAAGTGTATGCGTGTAAATGTGTATGATGTTTGTATGACTGTTATGCTTTGTGTTTAAAATGAGAAAAATCAATAAAGAGAGTTGGAAAAAAAAAAAAAAAAAAAAAAAAAAGAAAAAAGCTATTCTGTGGTGAGTTTTAAAGTTTAGAAAGATTTTACAGCTTTAAAGTGCTGATGACACGATTTTGATATTTTTTGCCATGTTTTATAAAGAAAAATGTTCTTCATGATGATCTATTTAACAGGAAAAGGGATATCTGAATAAATGGGTTATTAGGAGACATCACCGTATATCTGCATATCTGACCAGACTGTGGCGCTGCTTGCTGAACCGGACATGACATAAGCAAGTGGACACCTACCAGCTCTGTTATCATGAAGTCGAGTGGCTTCATTAAGGTTTTCAACGGATTTTTCCAGTTTCACTGATAAAGAGTAACAGGTATGCCTTTATGCGTTATTGTCGATTAACGTTTTAAAACTTGCATAGACGGCGGTTGTTTATCTGAAGCTATCCTGCTTACTGGAGCTTCAGCCACCAATGTGTTGAGACTTCTAACACATGGAACTGCAGTCATGTCTGCTGGAACGTTCTTTTTTCATCAGCATTTGCTACTCAGAGCAGTGATGCAGTTATGAACAGAGACACCTGCTCCTCGGCTTCTTCCAAATATGCGTCATCACCTCCATCCTCATCTTAATAAATGTTGGAACCATGTAAAATGTAATTTTCTAATTTTTAAAGGCTAATCATTTGCTACAAGTTAGCCGCAGGCTGGCTGTTAGCTGCAGCAGTGAACATATGTGCCTCTCCAGTGTCACTCTCGACTCCGTTGGACCAGTGCAGTTCTTGGCCCAGTCGGTGCAAGTCTAAATCACTCCTTAATGCCTTCAGCACATGACAGCTTTTTTGCTGAGCTAATAGTCATTCAAGGGCGTTTGAAAAAGTTATGTAAGAAAAATGAATGAAACTTAGACCGTGATGGATATTTGGATGGATGTTTTTGAACTCTGACGAAACATCATATAAGCAGTGTTGTATGAAGTACCCAAAAGCCATGCTTAAGTAAAAGTGCCTTACTGGAAAATTACTTAAGTAAAAGTTTCCTTCTAGAATGTTACTTGAGTAAAAGTAAAAAACTAGCTAGTATTTACTGTACTTAAGCATCAAAAGTAAAAAGTACTGTTAATAAAACGTAATCAAAAATTTGAGTTTAACATTTTCTTCATTCCTGTTTAATTTAGTTTTTAAGTTTTGTTTAATTTGCAAAGTGTAAAGAGCTTCAGTACCTCCTGACAAACCAAACCATATATAAAAAAAAAAAAAATCTGAGACTCCTGACACGATAATGCCACCATTGATTTGAAATTTACCCGCTGGCCGCTGCTTTCATCTGCCGCACAACGGGGTAAACCAATGATAAAGTCTTCCGGTCTGTATCTCCAACATCATTGGCTACTAGTCCCACTACAACAAAACAAAGATTGTCCATTGGCTATCACAGTCCTCCTTATTTTGTAACAATTAAAGAGGATGCTGAAGTAAATGTAATGGAGCAAAAGTATTGATTTTTTTCAGAAAAGTAGAAAAAAAGTAATAGTAAAAGTCATTAGAAATAGAAGTAGTAAAATAAAGTATAAATATAAAAAATACTACATAAGTAAAGTAAAGTATTTTTACTGTGTTACTATACAACACTGCATATGAACAGGTATAGTCTGGCCGTATTTCCACCAACTTATTCTCTAAAATGTAACGGACTATGTCGCCGCGAGCTACCATCTTGAAATCATGTGATCTGTGGACGCGTTTTGATTGGTTGCTAGATCTTCTGCCCTCAGCAGACAGCTTAAGTTGAGCGCACACTGTGAGTTTTTCACCTTGCGAGGCAAAAAATATCAAACGTCTTTGATTTTCACCTTAAGGCCTCATGAGGCAGAAAACTCACCAAAAATAAAGAGCACACAGCGAGCTATCTGCTAACCAAACGGCCTCCAATGACTTTTTGCTCACCAGAAAGCTCCCGTGTGCGACAAGCATGACAGTTGTGAGTCTGTTTGACGCCGGTCTGCCTCCGCTCCTTGCAGTTCTTAGTCCACTCGCTGTGGGTCTTGCAGGATGGAGCTGAACCGAGTGGACTGGGGGCTGGGAGGAGGACTTGGAACTGTAGGGAGCTGACCAAGGGCACGTTCAGAAAGTATAGTCTGGAAGACTTGGTCCATTTTGGGACTCAGTTCAGCTGGGGGCAGGGGTGGTCTTTTGGACTGAGATTGCGTTCACGTTGCTCCATAGCGAAACGGGCCAAACCTTGTGAATAATGTTCCCAATCTCAGGTGGCGCTGCATTCGGATTCACCATAGGCGAGGACAAGACATACAACAAACAAGAAGGTTCTCACAACTTCCGTTTCCTCCACAAAACGTTGTTTTTGTGCGTACTTACAAGGAGCTGGAATATGCTTTCATTAGACCAAATATTGATTAAAGCTTTAACTTCCTTGTCACTCCACGTCTGACCACGAGCCATCTTTATAAGTACTGCAGTCCCACACGTGTGTTTGTTGTCGTAGCGTTTACCCATGTTGCCCAACGTTTTACCCACAATGCCAATGCAATTTGTAGTCCACTTCTGTATTTGGTCCACTTGAATCGGACCGAGACCTGTGTTTGTAGACAGACCCAGGTCGCTTGTTTGATCTGGATCAGAGTCTGTTTGCGCATTCACAACTCCCCCAAACGAAGCACACTTTCTGAGCAAACGGACTTTGATTCGAATCAAAAAAGCTTTGTGAATGCGCCCTTACAGTTTTAAGTCCGGTTGATGACTGTACGGTCTGATGTCTTCAAATTCCTCAACATCATCACACTCTTCTGACTGGCAGATGATCCCACGACACAAACCAGTTCCAGTCTAGCTGTTCTGGAGCATCTTTCATGTTTTCTACTGCTTGTTGTATTGTTGTGTTGTAAGACTACAAGAAGTCAAGGTCGTGTCACCCTTTGAGGCTGTTCAGTTTTGAGGGTTTGTTGTCATTTGAGTTAATAAAAGAGGAGGTGTGACTTACAGCATTAACAATTGTACCTCCACATTTGTTGATCCCAAACAAAAACACAAACACATAACAAGGCTGACATCTATAAGTATCTTGGTTACCATTACAGTGTTCTTCCAGTTCTAGGAAACTGTGATCACTCCCATATGTCCTCCAAAGAGTGAATCTGAGTTCGATGAAGACACTCCACCAATTAGAGGAGTGTAATGGCACAGAAATACCAGCAACAAAACAGTCTGTGTCTATATTTTCACTGCTCTTCCTACCACTGGAAACTTCCTACTGTGATTAAATAAGTTCACTTGCTTTTCACCAGCCTTCTCCATTAAAGGAGAAATGTTTCTTAACTTGTCACATGCTAAGATATTACCCCTTCCCAGCAGCCACACAGAGTAATTTTCATTCCATGTCCATGACTGGACTCCAGGCAGGAAATTGTCTTGTGCTCTAATGATGCCGCAAAATGAAACTGCGCACTGAAGTTTAACACAGGCTGTAATAGAAATGAAAAGGAGGAAAATGATAAAAGCATAGACAGTTACAAAGGCGCAATTTAATGTGTTTTTATGCTGGCACCATACGCGCCTGAGTAAGAATCGGCATTTTACTTGTCATGAGGGTGTGTGTGTTTGTGTTTCTGTCTGTATGCATGTGTGAGGGAGTAGTTGGGAAACTGGATGACCTTTCAGCAGACCTCCCTCACTGAAGCTGTCCTGTAGTGGTATTAACATTACCATTTCAATACACTGCCAAGCCTGGCTGGCAATAAAATATTCAGCTGACCTTTAAGGCAAAAAAGACTTAGTTAGAGTCTGTCATATCATTTAACCTTAAGACTGTACGGTGTAAGTGTGAGCTGTGTCGCTGTGTGCCCCTCATTACCGACCACACTCTGACAGAGTTGTCTCTTTAACTGAAAGCAAGCCTGTGGCAAAGGGACCAACCTACTGATCCCACTGAGAGCCATTTATTCCATCCCTGCCTCTGAACACGGCTGCCAGATTGAAGGCTCGACCTAACGTCTTACTGTCATTCACATGAAAGCTTATTTATATACAAGTGAAGCACAAGCAACACATAAATATTGTATAAATATTGCATATGTTGAATTGACCCAAGGGTGAAAGCTTCCTTATCTTCCAGCCATTCATGTTTGAGTTTTTGACATTTGTTTTTTTGTCTTTGTGCACACAGGAACTCATTTAAAATGTGATTTATTCAAAACCAACAATTTCAGAAAAGGGATATTTGCTAGGACTTGGAACAGTCAACAGAAGATAATAAGTATCTTTATTAGACAATTAGATTCTATGGTCTTTTGAGATATGGATCAAAAAAGCTGCAGCAGTGATGAATGTATGAGCTTCTTGTCTTGCTGGCTTGGGAAAACAGCAAGTAGCTTCTGTACAATAAGTGTAACACAGGAACAAAGGGAAATCCACTGGAACACAACGAGTTTTAAAGGTGCTATAGAAGATGTTTCAGCATTTCAGAAAGCAGAGACTGTGAGTTTTTGAATAATGCGCATGCGCAAGACCAACGTTCTAGATTCATAGCTCCCTCCCCCGACCACAGAATAACGTGCACAAGCCACTCCAGTGTTTATCAGACAGCAGGTACAGATTCTCCCATCATGTCACAAATGCAAGTAAAACAGAAATTGTTGTCTGAACATTGCTAACTGCTAGCAGATTGAAGTTAGCTACCTGCTACATCAGAGAAGAGCGCGTAGCTTCTGGCACGCTGTATTACTCTCACCAATCAATCACTCCCATTGATCACTCTCGCCTATTACCTGTTGAATTGACCGTCAATCACTTACTATGGTTGTAAGAGTGATTGATGAGCCAATAGACAAATTAAAAATGTAAGGAATGCAGAGATGACTTTCACAGCTGATGTATGATAATATTAATTTATTTAAAGCTTTTAATTAAAGGTTGATTATGGAATACGGACAGAACAGCGACATCACCCGTGTCTAGGTTGTAGTTGCAACAGCCACTGGGATGCCAGGCTTGCTGCTGATACGAATGACCAGCAGTCTGCATTGTGTCCAACAAGTATTGTAGAGGAGTTTGTAACTGACAGCTAATGTTAACTCAACTAATGTTAGCCACGTTAGCAAACAAGTTAGCTTACCGATCCAGGAGGAAAGTCACCATTTCCGTGCTTTCATGCCATGAAAAATGTGTATGTAGATCCATTAGTGTAGGCTTCACTTAAATTCAGCCAAGTATTTGCTCTTCTCAGGTCACTCCTCTTCAGAAACAGATGATATCTCCAGGGCTCTGAAGCAGCTGCTGGACTTGATGACTCCACGGTTTCCCCCTGTGCCAGCCTATTTGTGGCCAACATACTGTTGCAACACACAGATCGTATTTGGTAATCTGCAATGGCGGCGTGTATTGGTTTGTAGATGTAAACCTAATGCCATTGTCAAACCCATTAAAATTTATTTTAAAATTACTTTCAGACTAAATATATATATTTTTTAGGAAATGTTGTACTTTCATTCTGCAAAACTCCCAAAAGATCGGTGGAGTATTGTTTTTCTTTAAATGTAGTTTTTAATGAAATGTTCCATATTCAACCTTTAATCATAAACTTTTAGAAAAAAAAGTGCTACCCAAAACCATATAAGGTTCTTCCTCATGTCCTCATAGGGCAGTGTTTCTCAAACTGGGGGGCTCACGGCTCTGCCGGAGGGGGTCCAGCCAGGCCTATAGTTTTTGTACTTCTAACAAAAAATTGGTGTCTTTAAAAGTACGAATGAACAAATGATGATGACTCAAATGCCCACACAGAGGTCTGATGAGAACCCTTTTATTTCCCAAGGGTTTCATCCAGATCTCATACAGGGAGTTCCACTGAGAATCCTTTTGTATTCAAATGGCTTAGTCAACAACCCATATAATATCTCTTTTGATGATTACACTGATAACCCTCTCCTCTTTTAATGGTTATAGAAAGCATTAATGCGACATATCAGTCACAACTATTGCATAGAATATACAGTGTATACCGTCTTCATCCAAAATAGTTAAGGTTTTTGAATAAACAAAGATTTGCAGGAAGTTGAATGCTTTTAAATCTCAACACATTGTTGAAAGATAAGGAGGGCATGCTCTCTGAAGAAAGGTAATATTAGTCCTGTGGGAATAAAGGTGAGCATAGCAGGCCAGTAAAATCAGCAATGTTACAGACAGACAAGCCAGGTTCCCCAGGATGTCCTTGGAGTCGTCAGATGGATGAGTATAATCTCCAGCAATGGTGACTTAGGGGCCGTTCACACGAGGACGATTGCGGGTAAAAACGGCTAAATATTTCATCAGAAGTGCCTTTCGTTCACACAGCAATGGCGTTATTATGGGTTGAAGACGCAAAAATCTGAAGACTCATTCCAAAGTGGAATTCCTGAGGACGCAACGCTGTTGCGCCCTCATCTGCACGGTCCAAAATGCAGAAATGATGGTGGAAAACACAGAACGACTGACGCCATGCTCATGTTGCATGCGCCTGACATCACACAATACAGGAAAAATAACGTCGGTCTACCTAAGCCCAGCAGATCTCCACGTTGCAAGCTTGTAATTGAGTGTCGTTTGGAGAAGTCATTCTACCTCCTCATCTATCCACACAAAGTTCCTCCTTGCAGCCGCCATAGTTGTTTTGATTTTGAAGCAAACAGAGACGAACGATTGTACGCATGCGCGCGGACACACTTGCGTCCTCGTATGCATGTAGATTTCTCCATGACGATGCTTGTGTGAACCCGGATAAAAAGATGAAGACGATAGGCCACTTTTGCGTCTTCTCTTCTGATCGTCGCCGTGTGAACGTAGCCATAGAAAGGAAAGACAAAGTCAGTTAGTACCATACAAGAAATAATGGCTACACCGGATGAATTACCAACAGTAATTGGATGATGCAGTGAGAATTATTTGAGTATTGGGTCCACTTTGATGGTAAAGTTCAAGATGTTTTAGCAATAGCAATAGCAACTTTATTTATAATGCACTTTTAAAACAACAAAGTTGACCAAAGTGCTACAGTGAAACATAAGGTAAAACAACATAATCAGAATAAAATCAATGGAGCTAACTATGTCAACTTTGGGCCTAATGCCAAAGCGAACAAATAAGATTTAAGGAGAGACTTTAAAACTCCTAAAGAAGAAGCCTGTCAGATGTGCAATGGCAACTTCTTCCAAAGTGTAGGTGCAGCCACCGCAAAAGCCCAGTCCCCTCTGAGCTTCCTACTGGCCCTGGGCACAGCTAGGAGGAACTGGTCAGCCGACCTAAGGGATCAAGAGGGAGTGTAGGGGCAAAGGAGCTCAGAGAGGTACTGTGGGGCAAGACCGTTCAGGCACTTAAAAGCAAATAAAAGTAGTTTAAAATGGATCCTAAACTGCACGGGCAGCCAATGAAGAGAGGATAGAATTGGGGTGATGTGCTCATGCTTACGTGTGCCAGTTAAAAGACGTGCAACTGCATTTTGGACAAGCTGTAGTCAAGAAATGCAAGACTGACTCATCCCAAAGTTATTTTGGAGGTCTGTAAATCACAGCGCACAGTACAGGGTGCGTGGAAACCAGTTTGAAAGAAAGTAGTTCAAAACTGGAAAAAGCTGTGGCCAGTGAAACCTGTTTACACTTATACATATTTTTGTAGACAACAGCAATTCCCCCTCCTCGGCCCGATGAGCGCGGTGAGTTGAAGTAGCTGCAGTCAGGAGGCAAAAGTTCAGCAAAAGCGCTTGACTCACCGACCGTTGCCCAAGTCTCCGTTATACAGAAGAAATCCAAGCCATTGGACAGAAAGTAATCCTTAAGGATAAAAGTCTTATTTGACAATGATCTGGCATTCACCAAGCCAAATTGGACAGGAGCCGGGTTATCCGGCCCGAGGAGCCCAAGCAATGCGGCGGAGAATGTGTACGTCCACTCCACGCTGGCGCAGACGAGGAGAAGAGGAGCGGTGGGGCAAGAACAGCTCAGAGCCGACAATCGGTATCAGACAAGAGTTGGGTCGATCCAGCAAATGCCGAAAATGGGACCAGAGAGAAGCAGCTCCATGCCCTCCCAGGAGAGGAGTAGATCCAGACATTACACGAGCCTTCAGTTTCACAAGCCTCCCATGGCATCTGTCGCGACAGTGACCACGTTTCCGCGGGTGCAGCACAGGAATGCAAAAAAGGTGAGCAGGGATACCTGACAATAAGGGAGGCAGTGGTTTGTGTCCACACACACACCAGAGTTCTCGCTGATGTGCAAAGATCCAACAATGTTCGGCGATTATACACCAACAGGGAGTTGACATTCTGACTAAGTAAGGTTAAAATACAGAGTAATACAATAAAAGTTGGCAGTGACAGACGGCAAGCCACAAACACCAGTGCCATCTTGACCACACCCTCAGCTTTTTTGTGTTGCAGTTTTAATAGGGCAATGGGGACACTGAAGATTCATGACATCTCACCCAAAAAGGCATTTGCAAAGAAACCAAAACCCTCTTTTTTTAACCCAGTGGAACACATCATATTTTGTCCAATGTCTTTAACTCATCTGCAAGAAAATACAAAAAAAGAAAGTAATTTCAATATTAAGAAGATAACCTTTCTCCATGAAAGCCCTGAACTAGTCATGCTTGATAAAATAAGAAAGTTGATTTAACTTACCTTGATTCTCTGGAGTTTTCAGATATTGTCACGCTTAACCCAGTTTCTAACTCAAACTCATACACTGGTGATCATGAGGGAATTGTAATCACCACTGACATGCCACACCTGTTTTTTCAAGAATAGTCCAGAGGCTTTTCAGCTTTCACAGGGCAACCAGCTGGGTAGCCTGCTCCCAGGACCCACATGTAAAAAATCCTATCAAATCCCCCCTATTTTTCCCCTTTTCCCTTTTTCCTTTGTGGCGGTTCTCCCCCTTTTTGGTGGGTTAGGGTGGTCCCTAATGGTTGTTTTTTATTAATGTATGATTTTGCCTGTTGACACATGAATTAGTTTTTTCAGTTTGCTTTGATAGAATGACTCGATAGATGGTATATATGAGCTTTGTCACATGGAAAACTGGATGGGTTTTTTTTTTTTGGGGGGGGAGAACAGAACAAAAGTAAAAGCTACTGTTAAGCATTGGGAACATGATACTCTCCCTTGTCAGTGTGTTTGCTTCAGACAGATTGCATGCAATTTATCTGGAAGACAGACAACTGAGACACTCAGCACAATTTTCCCAAATGTTGACTGGTGGATGTCCTGACATGTGCTCATGTTAAAGTAGGTGTGGCAAGGTTCACAATGAGGGCCCAGGCAGGATTTGATCCCCAGACTCCTGGGTGAAATTCATGCACACTGACCATTCAGCCAAAGGGACATCCCTGTGGATAAGTAGCCAGTTTTTTTTTCTTTTTTTTTCTTTTTTTTTTTTTTTTTTTTTCTTTTTTTTTCTTCTCTTTTTTCCCTTTTTTTTCTTCTCCTCCCTTTTTTTCTTTTCCCTTTCTTTTCTTCTCCCCCCTCTTCCTCCCCCCCGCCTTTCCCCCCCCTCCTCTTTTCCCCCCCCCCCCCCCTTCTTCCCCCCCGGGCATATGATCCATTGAAGGCATAGTGACAGGACCCCACACTGTCACAGAGGTATAATAGTACCTGGTGGAAATTCCGTCCCCTTTAATTTCCATAGCCAAAAATGGGCAACCAAACAAAAGCCACATCCACGTTTCAAGATAGGTGCTCATGGGGCTGATTTCTAGAATTGATTTTATGACAGCCAATCTGCAGCCATGGTGTAGAACACATGGTAACATCCAGTGAAGCTCATACGAGGCCACATACTTCAGCATGAACACGTCATAACATCCACCAATCTACATTCAGTAAAATGGTGCGTGACCTGACTAACCTCCTGGAAAGCGTCAACAGCTAAATTGCATGCTAATGCCTGGGGCAGCAGTAGCTCAGGTGGCAGAGCAGATTGTTCAATGAGCAGAGGGTTGGTGGTTTGAATCCTGCTCCCCCAGTCAGCCTGTCCTTGTGTCCCTAGGCAAGATACTTTCCCCTCCTTGCCTCCAGTGTCAGCATCACTGGTGCATGAATGTTTTGAGGTGCCCAGAGAGGCTGTTGGTGCAGATTGGTTGCCATTTTTCTGTCAGTCTGTCCCAGGGGGAGCTTACCATCATGAAGGGTGTATGAATAATTGTTACAATAATAACAGTTTATTCTTTATTAATCCCAATTGGAAAGTTTAACTCTGCTTTTAACCCCTCTCAATTTAAACTTGAGGGCAGTGGGCTGCAAATCACAGTACCCAAGAGTGGGAGCATTATGTCATTTATTTATTTCTTTAATAGAGACAACGCATATAAAAAGAAGGAGAAAAACTCCTTAATATGCCAGATTTAGCCAAAGGCTAGTTTTCATCTGTCGTTCCCTGACAGATCTTAAAAAGCTCCCTAAAATATGGAGATACAGAAATATAAAGTATGTAAACAGTTATTCTTACAAACCTAAATTAGATTAGATCAAAACCACATCAAAATTAAAAAAAAAAAAACAAAGCAAAATTGTTGAAATCTATAGAGCAGAAAAAAGGCAGAACAACTACACAGCACAAAAGTGAAATCACATACCACTAGAAATTTCAGAAAAGCATTAAACAAAGACCTATAAAAAAACCAACAAGGCAAAGATAACTGACATGTAAATCTACAAATATTTATGACAGAGCCACAAGGTTTTACACTCCAGAGATCTTCCCAATGAGAAAGCAAAACAAAAATATAAATACATCAACATTTTAGAGGACTTCTAATGTTGGCAGGCTTGGTTACTAAGGGCGCATTCACAAAGCTTCTTTGATTCGAATCAGAGTCCGCTTTGTTTAGGGGAGTTGTGAATGCACAAACGGACTCTGATCCGGAACAAACAACCGGACTTGGTCCACCTGCAAACGCAGGTCTCGGTCCGATTCAAGTGAACCAAAGACAGGAAGTGGATTACAAATTGCATTGGCATTGTGGGTAAACGTAATAGCAACAAACACACGTGTGGGACTGCAGTACTTATAAAGATGGCTCGTGGTCAGACGTGGAGTTACGAGGAAGTAAAAGCTTTAATCGATATTTGATATGATGAAAGCATATCCAGCTCCTCGTACAAAAATGTCACTTTGAGGAGGGAACAGAAGTTGTGAGAACCTTCTTGTACGTGCGTCTTGTCCTCACCTAAGGTGAATCCGAAAGCAGCGCCACCGGAGATTCCCATTCTTGGTCCGTTTGGCTCGTTTGGCAATAGTGTAACGTGAACGCGATCTCGGTCCGGAAGACCACCCCCGCCCCCAGCCGACCCAGGTCCCCAAACGGACCGAGACTCGTGGACTATGTTTTCTGAATGCGCCCTAACTAGCTATTCTTTTAAAAGCAAAAAGAGGGTAAGGATATTTGCCAATGTTATTTCACCTGATTACCAAATTGGGGACTTGAACCTGGATTTCCTACACCAAGGCCTGCAGTGCTGACCACTGGGCTACCCTTTCTCTCACAATGTTGAAAGCTCAGAATGCATTTAAAAAAGCTATATAGAGCTCATCCATTATTATTATTTTTAACTAGCCAAAACAAACCCCTAAAATTCTGTCCCCTTGGGTGCATGCTTTATTGTCTATTCCTGTGTAATCTGCACTGTGGCCCTGATTGTTTCTCTTTTAAAAATGGTGCTGGAAGCCAGCTCCATGGTATACTGTAACTCTTCAGCTGACTGGTCAGCACAGTTGTCAGTCATGGAGACTGGGGTTCAAAGGCCAGTCTTTGAACACTGTTTTGAAAAAAAAATTAGAGCATTCCAGACACATGCATTTAAAATACTTTTTAAAACATGAATATTTGAGGGTGATGATCTCCTAACCCCCAGATTCCACATACTCCACTCTGCTCTGTTCCGCCCGGCACAGCACAACAAATACTTTGCTATATTGTCACCCATCCAACAGGACTTGAACCTTTTCTCCAAAAAAAAGGGTTCTTTGTAAGAATAATGGTTCCTACAGGAACCCTTGAAAAATCAAAGATGGACGCTTTCACTGAAAAGGATTTTCAGATGCAAATGGTTCGAGGAAGAACCTCCACCTTTCACAAAGAACCCCTGTGGAACCCTGATTTCTGGAAGTGTAGCATATGGGAAAGTGAACCCAATTTCATCGAATATTGCAAAATTGTTGAAAGAAACATTTCTTATAATGCCTTTAAACTGCAGACAGCTCAGTGAGTATCGCCACAAATTTTGCTACACATCCTCTGACTTTTACAGTCACATGGACATTATCTTAAAGGCCGACAACGTAACTTTTTGACTTTAAAAATATGGGTTTCTGAATCGTTTTTATGGCACACCAACATTCATTATGCGCATTTTTCACTCGAGATTTTGCAGGCCAAAGACAGCTCCAGGAATGTGCCTAATTACTGTCAATATGCTCTCATACAGAATCAGATTCACAGAGTGTTAAGGTTGAAAGGTTATGTTCCTTTTAATAACATTTCGTACCTGTCAAATTTAAAATTTTTCCTTTGGTCACATCATATATTATATTGAGTATTGTTCTTGTTGTCAGTACTGAGTTATATTGTAACCATAAACATAACACTGTTTTACAGAACCTGGGTGGATAAAACGAGCCCAACTGAGCAAACGAGATATTTTCTGTAAATTATCAGTAAAATTGCCGGTAAAATTATCGGTAAAATGTTACAGTATTACCCAACTGTGTGTGGCAAATGTATCTGAAATTTTTATGACTTGCAATTAATTTAAAGATATTGGTGTAAGGTGTAGTCAATCAACAAGATGACATCAGGTGTGGATGAACGCCGTGTTTTATAACATCAACAGGAATCTGTCAAAATCTGACCTTCACAGCATATATTTGTGCAAATGTGTGATAACGTTACCTGGGTCGATATCTGAGAAGCGCACAGAAAACATGTTGATGTTTATCAGGCTGGAAAAACAAATTCCATCAATAAAGAGTTGTATTCTACCAGTTTACAGTAGGTGTATGGACAGAGAATAAATGCTTTACAGACAAAGACCTAAACAGAACTTACTTAATTAGCATTGGAGTCTAGCCTATCACTGAATCATGCAGATACTGAAAAGGACTGAAAAAGAGGTGATGATTACATGCCATTAGATGGTCACATTAGATACCTAAAGCAAAGACTCACATACCTTTACCACTCAGATGTTATTTTGGGTAATTATCCTCAATAAATAAACAACCCATTAATTTAGTTTGGTGTTTGATTTGTTTTTCTGGCTTTTTTTTATCCACCCTTTTTCACTTGTGTGAAAATTAGTTTTAGCTCATAATTGTGCAGGAATACAAAAACCTGTAAACTTTAACACACACATC
Organism: Atherinomorus stipes; assembly: GCA_023101725.1. Classification (NCBI taxonomy): domain Eukaryota; kingdom Metazoa; phylum Chordata; class Actinopteri; order Atheriniformes; family Atherinidae; genus Atherinomorus; species Atherinomorus stipes. The sequence goes on along the minus strand of JALJCO010012117.1, from coordinate 68,333 downwards.
AAATTGCATGAGAACCCATTTGCGTGGAACAAACAAAATGGATGCATGCCCTTTGGGAGTTTTGGCGAATTAATACTGTTGACAGAACAATTAGCATCTTAGAGACAGGATAACCTTTACTCAATACATCTTTATTATTCTCGACCTTCATTCTCGCTCCATTTTACAGTAGTCTTGCGTTCGCCTGTGAATGTTTGTGAAAGCCTGTTCGTGTGTGGGTGTGTGAGTGTGAGAACTTTTCTGAAGCGGTGTGTATAAGTGTAAAGAAGAGTGTGGGGCTGGGACCCTGAGGAACATGTGAAGTGCTTAATGTGGTGAAACAGGTGCAGTGAGACAGAAAGGGCAGCCCAGCCAGAGCTGGTAGGTTAGTCACACTCTGACCCTCACATCACAGAGCTGGCAGCGCTGTAGGCGGAGAAGTACAAATTGCTCTTTTTCCTTCTCCCATTCCCCTCCTATCCCGTCTCTTTGCTGCCTTTCACTAACATATGAAATCACAAGCAGAAATATTGCTGTTTCCTGGAATTGCTAGCTCCTTCGGCACTGAAGATTTGGAAATATCCATAATGATTTGGGGTTTACATGATCGTCATCAGCCATTGGAGGCTTTCGCATCACAGATGTGACGTTCATGAAAGAATCGATTCCTTTGAAAGACTCTTTTAAATGAACATCAAGAATTGAGTCGCAGTTGTGAGCCATTTCTTTGTTAGTCATTCTTATTTATATCCAAATTGTCCATGCTGCTAACATGTGACATGTGGGTTCTTTCACATGAATACATCTAAAGAGAAAAATTTGCACTGATGCTGTTCAGTTTTTTTCTATTTTTATTTATGTTTTTCCAGTATTTCTGTATTTTTCTCGCATTTTCTTGAAAAATATCCAACATACAATCTAAGCCTATTAATTGAGTTTACCATAGATTTACTTGGAAACCTGTTGCCTCAAACCTTTATAGTTTTTGCATATGCTGAAACTACACATGTTAAAGCATAACTTTCTTTTTTTTTTCAACCTGGACCTTATTTCTAGAAATATATACGTGCATTTACGCAACGGTATAATTTCTGCATCACTTTGAGTCCTTCGGAAGATATTACGTCGAGTTGCCCTTTGAATATAATGGCGGAGATGGGGCAGCCACTATATAAGACATTATCTACAGGAAAACTCCTTGATTTTCGTCAGTGCTTTCAGTAGAATGAACGAACGAATAAGTACTATTGTCCTGTGAGTCCAGATTTAGCTTTCCATTAGTTATCGCTGTGTTTTACAAACTTTTCGGGGCCGCGTGTTCACGATGCGCAATTCTGTAGTACAGCTGAGAAGAGCAACTCACTACCAAGACAACAAAACAAATAACACAATTTGCGAAACTCTGAACTCACAGGACAATAGTACTCATTTGTTTGTTCATTCTGCTTAAAGAATTGATGAAATGAAGGAGTTTTTGCTGCAGATAATGTCTTATATCAGTGGTTCTCAAACTGGGGGGCGGGCCTATAGTTTTTGCACTTCTAACAAAAAATGGGCATAATATTTAAAGTACTAATGAACAAATGATGGTGACTCAAAAGGCATTTATTTTTGGTTTTTTTTTTCATTTTGCATTACTAAAATGTTCTTTTTTGGAAATTTTTTTGAAGTAAATTGTTTTGCATGGAATACAATTGTATCCAGTTTGGCATTTGTAGAAACCAGATTAAATATAACCAACAATTCAGAATATTTTCTGCTGACATTATGTAGTGATGGAGTGTAAATTTAAGTTATTCTGTTCCAAATCATACCTTATAAATTGCTACCACTGATTATTGATTAATCACTATGGATTCAATTCTAAATTGAAAAAAAAAAATGAGCCTGTCATATGAAAGGCTCTTCAAAAATCTCCTCATGATCCGGCTCCCTTCAAAGAGCCATAAAGCCCATCTCTTTATCACCTAATGTTTGTCTTACCAAACTGCCTTGTGTACTTTCTGCTGTGTTGTGCTGTGTCTCCATCCAGTAATTTTTCGCGTCACCGTTGCTGATGTTCTCATTTCGAGTCCCCTTGCGAGTTCATGGTGTGAAGTTTATATTTGCATGTTGGTGACTTCACTTGAAAAATGTTTATCGCCTGTTTTCCACATTTACACTGCCCACTGAAGTCACAAGGACACAAATATAAGTTGATGTATGTTGACAAAGAGGGAGACTACTCATGAGCAGCTGATTGTCTCTGACAGCTGTGACAGAGTTGAATCCTTTGTTTTGCAGCTGTAAGCTTAGAAATTTTTGTCGAAATATGACAAAAGGAAGCGGCCCTATCATCTTCAATCTGTCTCCTGTAGAAATCATCCATTGTATCTGAAAACATACAGTTTCTATCAACTGAAAAAGGCAGGAATGTAAACTTGAAACTTTTTAATGAAGGATTTATTTCTGTGAGCTACCCACTGAACATTTTTTGGTCTAAAAGCCGTGTAATACATGTCTAATAGTCCTTAGACATTTAGGCTAAAATCAGTCTATCACTGGTCAAAAAATGAGAGTTTATTAGTTGTATAAGCTTTGACTAAATCTAAACCACATTGTACATTGATCAATGACTGGCCAAATGTTTTGATCCAACATTTGGCCATCATTTAAACAGTCTACAGTTGTTTTGATATTTAATAATGATGGATTTGGGCTAAATTATAGACTGATTACAGTTAGGTGAATTTCGGTCTAAACTTAGACAAGATGTCTTTGGCTCTCAGGGTAATAGCTCATAGCTCATAAGGTTTTGTGCATTTGTATAAAAACTCTAATCCAGAGGTGTCTAAATTTCATACATCGGTAGGCCGAAAATAACTGGGTGGATGGTCGTGAGTCAAAACTAAAAACTCATATTACAGTGTAGAAAATTAAATATGCTGAGCCGATAGCATAATTGTTCAAAATAAAACCTCTTAAAAAGTAATGTGGAAAATGAAAAACGGTATTCTTTATTGTGTTTATCATTTGTTTTTCACATTACTTCCCACTGAGCAAGAAACGTCTGTTAGACGTCTATTTAGATGTCTTTTAGGCCAAAAATGCTCAGTGGGTTTGTATGAGGTTTTATTTTGGACCACATCTTCTTACTTATTCTCTGACCATGGACCTCCAGAGTCAGTCATTTTATATTTTTTTTAAAAAGACAAAGGGCAGCGGGCCAACAATAATTCTCCCGGGCCAACTTTGGCCCCCAGGCCCCAAACTGGACAGCCCTGCTCGAACCTCTTGAATCGTGCCATCCATCCATCCATCCATCCATCCATCCATCCATCCATCCATCCATCCATCCATCCATCCATCCATCCATCCATCCATTTTCTTGCCCCTTATCCAGGGTTGGGTTGTGGGGACTGCTGCCTTAGCAAGAAACCCCCAACTTTTCTCTCTCCAGCCACATCCACCTGCTCATCCAGGGGGATCCCAAGGCGTTCGCAGGCCATCTGAAAGAGGTAGTCCTTTCAGCATGTCCTGGGTCTTCTCTGGGGTCTCGTCTGGGGAGGACGTGCCTGGGACACCTCACCAGGGAGGCATCCTGACCAGACGCCTGAGCCACCTCATGTCGCTCTTGTCGATGCGGAGGAGCAGAGGCTCTACTTTGAGCCCCTCCCAGATGACCGAGCTCCTCACCCTAACTCTAAGGCAGAGCCCGGCCACCCCGAGATCTGCAATCGCTTTCTTTCGGCCACTACCAACAGCTCGAGACCATATGTGAGGAACGTACATTGCCAGTAAACTTCTGGCTCAGCAATTTCGTCACCACGATGGATCGATGCAGAGTCCACATCACTGCGGACGCCACATCGATCTGCCTGTCAGTCTCCCGCTCCATTTTTCCCTCACTCATGAACAAGACCCCGACCCCAAGAGGACATCCCACCCTTTTCTGGCTGAATTGTGCATGATCACATTTTCACAATATTAAAATGCCCAGGGTTTCACAATCTCAAGATATTTCTGAGTTGAAGCTACATATAAAAATGTCAGGTTTGTCACCGTTGTAGTTCAGTGCTTTCCTAACTTGAAATTCTTTAGTTTGCAACTTTGATTTGGTTTTGAAGTTGATGTTTGGCTTCGGCATGTAGCCTGAGGGAGCCTGAAATCAATCCACCATCTCCGGTTGATAGACAACAGCTCAGCCACATGAGCTACAGCCACCCTAAGCAGCACTACATTACTTTCAGCTGTAAAACTCCATGGTTTTGAGTTATTTTGATGGTACAGTGACATTTATTATGTACATTCCTGGAGCTGTTGTTGCCCTGCAGCATTCCAAGACCGAGAAACTGCACTTCACAACATTTTTTTTCCATTCCAATGCATCATTTTACACCAGCCTTTAGTGTCACACGGTAGCAACTGGATATGAACACATTGGACGTTTTAAGCACGCTCTATGGCTAAACCCAAGAGGATATTATTAGAAGAAACAAGAAAAAAGGGGAGAGAGCAAGACATAAGACATAAGTAAACTTTAGACTAGTTTTTACTCGCTGGAGACAGCTCAGAGAGGGGGAGACAGTGTGGAAGATGGATGTTGAATTAGCTGTTGTTAGGGAGTGCCAAAGTGGGAAAATTGATCATAGTTCAGTAATGGCACTTTAAGTATAAAAAAGTCATTTGTTAGCTTTAGGTTAATTAAAGACGAATTGGTTCAGGTCAGGAAAAATGATTGCCTACGCTAAAACGTGACACTCATGCAGCATTGGGTGGCTCAAGTGGATGAGTGGGTGCCCAGCTTAGAGAGGCCGAAGCTCCTCAACACAGCTGATCCGAAGCTCCAGTTTGTGGCCATTTCTCTTTCTCTCTCTTTTTCTTTCCCTTCTTCTTGTTTTGTTGAACGAATTTGAACAATGAAGGCAAATAGTGCAAAAAAACTGTTTATGAATGGATCACGTGATGAAAGGTTTCACAATGCAAACCACCCAGCAAGGACATGGAGATACTACTTCCTGGGAATCATTAGAAGCCTCTCATAGCCTAATATCAGTTATTTAAAGCTGCAAAATGAGACATAAGGGAATGTAAAATGAGTATTACCCTGTACTGTGTGCAGTTTAATATCACATTTAGCTGTCTGCTTCCTTGACTTTCGTCTTTTAGGACTATTTGTCTGGTTATTTGTCAGACTGAGATGCACTTGTACCATTCAAATTTTGGGGGGATGTTTAAGGTGTCAGTGTCACGGGGGTGGTCCTTTGCTGATACCGGCGACTGCAGGAGGAGGGGGGAAAGAAAGACAGGCCTCGCCAGCAGGTGGTGGTTAAAAGAAATAAAAGCTTTATTAAAGAAATAAAACTAATAAAAACTACTAAACTAAAAAGTACTAAAATAAACCTAAAAGTCCAGCCTAAAAAGTAATAAAAGAAAAAGGATAAAAAGGGCTAAAAGGGGCTTGCAGGGCTGGCAGCGGCCGGAGTCTCTCTCGGCGTCTCTCTTGGCGTTTCTCTCTGCGTCGTCCCGGGTCCATGGCGGCTGCTCCTCCCGGCAGCCGCCCTCTTGGCCATAGGCTCCCCCGGGACTCCAAGCCTGCTTTGTGGCCCGGGCAGTCACTCCTCCGGGCGGCCGCGCCTCTGGCCGTAGGCCCTCAGTAGGCTCCGCGGCCGCCCTCCGACTCCCGGGCCACTCTTCTGCGTCGCCGTCGCCGTCTCCACTGCTGCCGCCGCTGCTGCCCCACCACTGCCTTGAAGCCCCCCCAGCCGGGGGACTCATGTCCTCCCCCGGCTGCGCCTGGACCCAGTCCTCAGTCCTTCAGCTCCAGTCGCTCCTCCAGCTCTTGTCCGCACACCGGCTTTTATTCTTTCCAGCCTTCAATTAAGTCAGGGGAGGAGTCCTTCTCCCCAGGTGCTGCCAATCAGTTCGTTAAAAGCTCCCACTAGCTTGGGAATAAAAACAGGGTTAAAACCACACAAAAAACCATAAAAAGCATGCTAAAAACCAAGCTAGTGGGCAGAGTCCAGTCTCTGGCAGCACCCGGTTGTTCACCCTGTGACATCCTCCCCTGCTTTGTCGGTGGTCGTCCCGACCACCTGCCCGTCCGTCCATCCCTCTTAGCCGGTGTGCGGAACCCTCTTGTCCAGAATCAAACAGGTCCTGGGCCCCATAAAAAAACAGATTAAAAAAAAAGGAAATCTAAAAAATTAAAACACCTACCATACTGGCGAGGGACCCCTCCTCCGCAGTAGGCCGGTATCCTGCCGACAACGCCAAAAAGTGTCGTGGGTAACCCCGACTACTGTCCCTGGATCCTCCCGAGCAACAGACAACACGTAAACGTAAAAGGTTTAAAAGTTTTATTTACATCAAAAAGAGATTAAAATAGCATGACCACTAAATTGCAAGACTGGGGTTCCCCTCTAAAGCAGAAGTATCACTACACCTCCCCCCTTTGTACACAGCAAGTAAAACTCCAAAACAAATAAAACCACACAAGGGATGCAACAATTCAACCAGGGGTGGAGGCAAAAGTGAGTCTTCACTAGAAAGTCTTTAGCCCTAGAGCACCCTCTGTCTGCTATAGTGGAACAAGGCCCAATAAACATAAAACAGACACCAGGCTGATACCTGAGCAGTCCTTAATGCATAGGCCCAATCAGTTCTAACAGGTATCTGTAACTCACAGTCTTTGCCCTACATCCACTTGGGACGTCTTGATGCCATGAAGGGTTTCCACTGAACCAGGGATATCCAGACCACCTCTCCAGAGATTCTTTTCACTCACGGTACCGAAGCGTTGAGGGCGAGTCTCAGTACTCCCCACGAGTTGGTCTCCACTGCCTTCCTCCGTCAGGTCCCAGTCAAGCAGCAGCAGCTGTCAAACAAAGCAGGGTACTCAGGACACACAGAAGCCAATGTGAATGGGTGATCTTCCCCCACACGCCACCTAGGCGGACAGACGTTCCTTTAAGATATACTTAGAGCGCGTTGGATTTCCAATCCTGAAGTCTGTCGTCAGCTCACCAAATCCGTCCTTCTGGTCTGGGAACCTGCTGCATCAGCCCTGCTGCTTCTTCTCCTTCACACTGTTGCTGTCCACTTTTATAGAGGGAGCTGCCATCTTCTAATCAGGTAATTGGGATCCACACTTGCTGATGGCTTCCACCTGGCTGTCATTAGCCAGTCCCACAGTCCAATCAGTGTCCCAGTGCGAACCACAGAGCCCTGACAAAGTGGGCCCACACCTCACTCCAGCCAGCCAGTCAATATAGGAAAAACAGTGTTACTTGACATTTACCTCCCCCCTTTAACTGTGGTCGTCCCGACCACTGCCTAGTCACCATACCTTACTGGGGGAACCCCAAAGTTACCCCTCTGGGAGCGCCTGAGTTCTGCCGGTGGTTCCACCTCCCCAGGGCCCCCTTGGATTGCCCCATTGACCTCTGGCTCAGCCCCCATACCAGGCTGGGGACGCCCTGTGAACCTACTGTCCTGCAAAAGGTCATTTGGCCAGAAACACTCTTCTGCATTAGGGGCGTTCTGCTGCAATTCCTTTCTCCCCATGTTATCAGAAACCCACCCCCCTGGACATGGGCGGAGATTATTGCGATGTATGGTTCTTGTGGGCCCCGTCTTACCTTCGGGACGTATAATGTAGACTGGGTTTTCTGGACTCAGCTGGGAGACAACAACAAAAGGCTGTGGAACCCAATAGGGTGCAAGCTTCCCCCTGGCCCTCCTCCGGAAGTTCCTACATAGGACCCTCTCACCAGGTACTAAGGGAAGAGCTCGGGCTTTTCGGTTATAACGACGCTGGTCCCACCCCTGACGGTGACAGCTATGACTCACCACTTGGTTATAGGCAGCAGTCAGTTGTTGTTGATGGTGGTGTACCCAATTGTCCAAAGGGACACGAACCTGGGTCGGGGGTGTGTTCAGGGCAGCATCGATCGGCAGCCTTGCATGCCTACCAAACACTACATAAAATGGTGAAAGCCCTGTGGAACTGTGAGGGGTATTATTATAGGCTTGCAACAAACAGGGCAACCGCTCGGCCCATTGACCCTGCCCCTCCTGGTCCAGAGTGTTTAACAGTCCCAGGAGTGTCTTATTAAACCGCTCACACGCACCATTCCCCTGGGGATGGTAGGGTGTTGTACGGCTTTTTGTACACCCGTACAGCTGGCACAGCTGCTTCATCATCTCCGACTCGAAGGCTCCCCCACGATCTGTAAGGATGCGTTCAGGGCACCCAAAGATCTGGAGAACATGCTTCCAGAGAGCCTTTACTGTAGTAGAGGCGGACTGGTCCTTAGTCGGAACAGCCACTGCGTACCTGGAGAACAAATCTGTCATTACCAGGATATATGGATATGCATCTCCAACTCGCCCAAGGGAGAGATAGTCCAAGGCCAGAATCTCAAATGGGTAATGACTCTTCACCGAATGAAGTGGGGCTCTGACCTCTTGGCCCGCATGACCCAAGACACACTGTTGGCACTCAGCAGCCCAACGCTGGGAGTCCCCTCCCATCCCCTCCCAGTAGACCCGTGGCCTCAGGACTTGTACCATGCGCTGCCCCCGTGCATGGCCAAATGCTTGGTGACAAGATGTCCATACTCCACGGCGGTCCAAACTGGGCACAACTACTGGATAGAAAACCTGTCCCGTTTCTGGGTCTTTGTTACACCGCACCAGTATGCCATCACGCAAGTCCAGGTTATCCCAGTTTCTTGCCAACTTCTGGCCCTGGGGGGTAAGGCTTGACAAGTCCAACTGCTGCCAGACCTTGCCTTGCTCCTTCCACTGCCTCAGCTGGGCCAGATCAGGGTCAGTTTCCTGAGAACTTTGCCAGCTCACACCAAAGCTCTGCTCCTCTTGGAGGGCTACAGCTTGTACACTCTCCCCCAGGGAGGGTTCAGATGAAGTCCCAACCAGGTTGCTATCAGCCAACACTGGCAGCCTGGAAAGGGCATCAGCATTCTGGTTAGTGGACCCGGGTCTGTGGCACAGCTCAAAGTCATAATTTGCAAGTTGAGCCGCCCATCTTTGCTCCGTTGCACCCAAATTAGCAGTTTGCAAGTGGGTCAATGGCAGATTGTCGGTGTATACCTTGAAGGGTACCCCCCAGAGGTAATCTTTAAATTTCTCCGTCACTGCCCACTTCAATGCAAGCAGCTCCAGCTTAAATGAGCTGTAATTCTTATCATTACGCTCAGCTGGATGAAGACTGCGGCTGGCATATGCAATCACCGTTTCCTTTCCTTCCTGAACTTGGGCCAATACTGCCCCAAGGCCTTGAAGGCTAGCATCAACATAAAGGCGGAAAGGCAACTGAAAATCGGCATATGCCAAAATTGGGGCTTGGGTGAGGGCTTCTTTAAGTCTCTCAAATGCAGCCTGACAATCAGCAGTCCATGTGATCTTGGCTGTCTTCGCTCCCTTTGTTCCCTGTAACAGCCCATTTAGCGGTGCTGCAATTTTGGAGAACCCCGGCACAAACCGCCGGTAATAGCCTGAAAACCCCAAAAAGGACCGCACCTCCTTAACTGTAGCAGGGACTGCCCAATCTCGCACTGCTGTGGTTTTATCTGGGTCAACAGATACACCACATTGTCCAACGACATGACCCAAGTAGAGTACTTGGCGCTGGAACAGCTTACATTTCTGGGGGTGAAGTTTCAAACCATGGTGCTGCAGTCGGCTGAACACCTGTTCAAGATGGCTGAGATGTGCATCAAAGTCAGTAGAATAGACAATGATATCATCCAGGTAGATCAAGAGGAAGTCATTCACCTGATCCCCCAAACACCTCTGCATTAGGCGTTGGAATGTAGCAGGAGCGTTACATAACCCAAAGGGCATGCGCTCCCACTGATACAGGCCCATTGGAGTAGTAAAAGCAGTCTTTTCTTTATCACGAGGGTCGACTTCAACCTGCCAGTAACCACTGGCCAGGTCAAGTGTTGAGTACCACATAGCTTTTGTCAACCCAGTCAAAGATTCCTCAATCCGAGGAAGGGGAAACGCATCCTTATGCGTGACTGAATTGAGCTTGCGGTAGTCAACACAGAACCTCCAGGACCCATCCTTTTTTCTGACCAACACCACGGGGGCCGCCCAAGGGCTTGAACTCTCTGTGACAACGCCATTAGCCAACATTCCCTGCAACAGGGTACGCAGTTCTGCGTAAAGGCTTGGTGGAACTGGCCGGTACCGCTCTCTGACTGGTGGGGCATCCCCTGTTGGGATGGAGTGCAACACAGCACTGGTCCGTCCATAATCCTCCTCATGGGAAGCAAAGACGTGAGCCCATTTATGTAACAAATTTGTCAACTTCCCCTGTTCCTCCTCACTCAACCCATCACCTTTTAAAGAGAGAGCAGGGTGGTCACTGCTCAGATGGGTACTAACCAGGCAAATATCAACTTCTACCTCGTTATCGTTAGAGGGTCGCAGAACCAACTCCTTTTTGCCATGTATATCACTGGGGTCAACCTGTGAAATCTTGGCCAAAGGCCTACGAGAGGGCAATTCTATGGGGTAGGAGTGGGGATTACAAACCCGAAGGGGCAGTTTCCCAGCTTGCATTTGCACAACTGCTCTCCCCACTCTCCATTCACTAACATTGTCCCCCAAGTCTTCCACTAGACAGGAATGTGACCGTCCCATGGCCTGAGGGACCTGAGCCCAGACTATGGTCTCAGTTTGTGGCTTAAGGACAACCTTATCATGTGTCTGCAACCGGGCAGTTCCTTGGAAGTCCTGCAGGTGGGCTGTAGCCTGCACATTACGGCAGACCTTAAATGCCTTCTCCCAAGCCTTACCTTCAGCCCTGGGTAAGGTGGATTTAAATGCTGCCAGTCCCGGGTACCCATCCTGGAAAAGTGCCCCCCAACAGTTACCTATAACATTCATCCCCAAAATCCCATAGTCTGACTGGAGACACTGATCCTCCACTATGATTACCCCTTAGCAGGCACCAACACCCCCCCACCTCAAAATCTAGGAGAGCGTAGCCCACATATGGCAATTTCAGCCCATTGGCAGCTTTTAAAGAGAGCCAAGGGATCTCTGAAGGCCCACCAACTTGCTTTTGCCTCACATGCTTATGAAACAAGGACTGGCTAAACAGGGTAACCTGAGAGCCTGTGTCCAGAATACAGGGAATGGTACTGCCTTGCACCTTCACTTCAACTTCTGGACACTGGCCAACCAATGCGGGCTTGAGTGAAATGTCAGCCTGGGTTTCTTCCTCGGCCACCTGCCCTCCGGTGGCCGAGGCAGTTAAAAATCCTGAGACCGGGCTCGGCCGCGGAGGCAGTTTCTCTGCATGTGCCCAGGACGGCCACAACGCAGACAAATAGGCCTCCCCTGGTCATCCCACCGCAATGCTCTGTCTCGTCGTGAGGAAACTTCTGGAGGCTGCCTGGCCCTGCTGGGTACAGCTGAAGGCCGTGGTGGATCAGGGTCCCTGCGAAGCTGCTCACGCAGTTCACAGAGAATATCATCCTTTAAATTAGAGAGCTGCTGCTTTACCTCTGTAAGTACCTCCACTTTCAGGGCCTTCCGCCACTCCTCTGTAGGTTGTGTCGGAAGGGGGGCCGGAGGGTGCATTTGAGTAGGGGTATAAGTCCTCCTTGCACCTACCTCCTCAACAGCATATTGTTGCTCCCGCTCTATCAACTTTGCCTCTTTACTTAAGTCAGCAAACTTAAGGGTAGGGTTACGTCTAACTAACTTTTGGAGCTCTAGATGGACAGGCCCAGAGGACAGCCCAGCAACCAGCTGAGATCGCAGCACATCGTCATCTGCCTCCGCATGTCCAGGCTCTTTTACACGCCACCTAGCGTGGCACTCACGTAAGCGTAAAATAAAGTCCCCCACATCTTCACCAGGTAGTTGTTTGCATGTATAAAACTGTGCCCTCAGCTGAACTGCTGTCGCTTGGTCACCATAGAGCCTCTCCAATGCCGCAAAGATCTTGGCAGGAGTATCACGGTCTATGGCAGCAAGGAGCAGTATTTCACGTCTTGCATCCCCCTGTAGGGCGCTCAACACAAAATCAACACTCCGGGCTGGGTTAAGGTTCTGGGCCCGGAGGAAGATTTCGATTTGGGCGTGCCACTCTGTGAAGTGCATTGAGTTAGCCTTCTCACCAAATTTGGGGACCCAGGGCGCCCCCAACAGCCACGGCATGAATAATGCATTACCTGCAACCGCCCCTCCCTGTGCCCCAGCGTCTGCCATGTTGTCCATGCTTAGAGAGGATCCTGCCGACAACGCCAAAAAGTGTCACGGGGGTGGTCCTTTGCTGATACCGGCGACTGCAGGAGGAGGGGGGAAAGAAAGACAGGCCTCGCCAGCAGGTGGTGGTTAAAAGAAATAAAAGCTTTATTAAAGAAATAAAACTAATAAAAACTACTAAACTAAAAAGTACTAAAATAAACCTAAAAGTCCAGCCTAAAAAGTAATAAAAGAAAAAGGATAAAAAGGGCTAAAAGGGGCTTGCAGGGCTGGCAGCGGCCGGAGTCTCTCTCGGCGTCTCTCTTGGCGTTTCTCTCTGCGTCGTCCCGGGTCCATGGCGGCTGCTCCTCCCGGCAGCCGCCCTCTTGGCCATAGGCTCCCCCGGGACTCCAAGCCTGCTTTGTGGCCCGGGCAGTCACTCCTCCGGGCGGCCGCGCCTCCGGCCGTAGGCCCTCAGTAGGCTCCGCGGCCGCCCTCCGACTCCCGGGCCACTCTTCTGCGTCGCCGTCGCCGTCTCCACTGCTGCCGCCGCTGCTGCCCCACCACTGCCTTGAAGCCCCCCAGCCGGGGGACTCACGTCCTCCCCCGGCTGCGCCTTCTGGGCCCAGTCCTCAGTCCTTCAGCTCCAGTGGTTCCTCCAGCTCTTGTCCGCACACCGGCTTTTATTCTTTCCAGCCCTCAATTAAGTCAGGGGAGGAGTCCTTCTCCCCAGGTGCTGCCAATCAGTTCGTTAAAAGCTCCCACTAGCTTGGGAATAAAAACAGGGTTAAAACCACACAAAAAACCATAAAAAGCATGCTAAAAACCAAGCTAGTGGGCAGAGTCCAGTCTCTGGCAGCACCCGGTTGTTCACCCTGTGACATCAGTGCTTATTTTAATAATTTAACATACTGCTCTTAAACTTATCCTTCCTGCACATAGGCTGTTAGGTTTAAATATGTAGACTAAGTCACAGTCTGTTCATTGATCTCTCATGATCTTTGTGGAAGCTTTTGTCACATTCAGTAGGTTTTAACTTGTCACTGTCTTTGTTTTTTATATTGGGACCACCTTGTTAAAACGATAGAACATCTCTTTTCACAGTGTAAGTTTTGTTGACTGTCCAGCAAGCAGGTTTACACCATCAGTGGTACCTCCAATGTCATTTATAAAATAGTTTGAAATGGATTCTTGTGATGAGCCCGCATGCTGTTATGTGCATCAATAGGTGGAGTGATGCTGAATAGGTGCATTGCATCAGATCCTTTGAGGTACTGAGTATGCTATCAAGACAAGCACATAAGGAAGTACAAAACTGATTCAATTGATGGGTCCATCAGGGAGACAGTAAACATTATTCACAGTTTGATTATTCTTTTTTCCCCTTTCATTCAAACTTATAAATCAAGTCAATTGCTCATTCACAGCGCTCCATGGATTTCCCAGAGGAAACTGGTAGAATAATCACTGTTTATTGCACAGCATTAATCAAGGAAGTGCAGATGTATGACTTCATTTTTTGTAATTTAGTTGTCAATTAAATAGTTACAGTACAAAGCTGTCTCTCTGTGTGTGGTGCATAGTACATCCTTCCTGTCTCTTTTTAGTGTCATATTGAATCTCAGGGCAAGGTGCTATTATATTTACTTTAGTGTTTTGTCCTATCAATCATGTCCTTAGGGAAATGGAAACAAACTTCTCTTAAAAGCACTCTCTCATCCTTTAGACAATATTTTACTAGCCCCCAAATTCTCAAAGACAATGAATATTTCAGTCTTTGGTTTGTTCTTATTTTATCCAACATCTCACAAAAATGTTTGATTCACATGTGAAGGTTTTTCTTCCCCCTCTATGTGCTTTTTTGGGGGGGCATTTCACAGCTTGCATTTATTGGAGCCAGTAATTTCCATTTCTTCATATTAAACCGCCCACAGGAGGACTTCAGCATGTAAGGGGTGTAAATTGAGTGCCAGCTACACTCAAGACGTTGAGTTGGCCATGTAAGCTGACAGGCATTGTAAAAAAAAAAAAAAAAAAAAAACACCCCCTGAAATATTTGAGGGATGAGTTCCATTGCCAGCTTGTACAAAAATGGGGCTCATGAAAGCACTTGGAGTGGTTGAAGTTTAGTGCAGTTTGATTGTAGTTTTATAACTTCTTGGGGCAAAATGGTGCAATCCCAACTTGAAAATGTGACTAAAGCTCAAATGGATTGGAAACCAGGGGATGTTGGCATGTAAATGGTTTGACTTGTGCTGCTTACAAGGATCCAGAAGCTCCCCTGAAAACTCTGTGCCCAAATCTCTGATTTAATTTCAACCTGACTGCATCCAACTTCTTTTTTTAACTTGTAGTAAATGGAAGAAAGTACTTTGTTTTTTCAATCAATCAAAACCACCCTTCATCCTGTTGACAAAAGCGCCATTAGATCTACCCCATATCTCCTTCCAAGTTGCCTCAAAACAACATGAAACCATCCAGACATGAAATGTCATACACTCATTTGTGATACTTCTCCCTCTTAAACTGAACATGTAAGAAAATCCTAAGTAAATATGGTCAGGATAAATCCAGGGCCTGCAAAGCTGTCCTTCTCTGTGTATTTCATTTCACACATATTTGCACAGGGAAATTACATTTTAGTTATCTAATATAGTCAAGAGCTACAGGTAAATAGCATATTCCTGGAAACACAAACATGACGCCAAAACATTTTCTATCAAAGCAAACAGCAGGGGAAAAAAAGTATCACCTTTACAAATGAAATTTGCACTTGATTGCATCATCAGAATACATTTTTGGGAGAACCCTAAACTTGCTTATACTGACATGATACACTGACATGGTCCCTCTTCACCTCAGTGTCTGAATGTTTGACTAATCCAAAAGTTTCCTCCTTAAAACTATCAAGACCATGTCTGATCTGCCATCCCTGTTGCTCATGTTTCAGTTAGCCATTGTCAGGGATGTACAAAACGAATCGATCAGTCGGACTGGTGCACATAGTTAACTATGTCTAAGAGTCAACTGACTTTTGTTTGGGGCGAGGGGAGAGTTATGTTTCACTTTGCAAAGATGCAGAACTAATGCTTACAGCACTAACTAAAGCTACTTGAAGGAAGGGTAATTGCTATAGTTAAGAGAAAAAGTAAACTTGATTATTCCCATCCACTACTTATTTGGACAAATAATCAATCTGGCTTTAATAGTCTCTTTAAGTAGTGCTCCTTGGGGAAGTGGGCAGACATGAGGATCACTCAGGTTCTTGTCCCAGACTGGCCATGGTGGTAAACAACAGTAGATCCCTGAACAAGGACCTTAACCCCTAAATTTTTTAGGCACCAAAACATGGCAGCCCTCTGCTCTCTAGTGAATCTAGAAATATGAAAGTTAATTGCCCACTAGAGATTAATGAAGTAAATACTATTGGTAATGTAAGCTACAGCCCCATTTCCACTGAGTGGTGTGGGTCTGGTTGGTATGGTACAGTATGGCTAGAAATGGTCCAGCAGGGTCAGGCTAGCGGTTCCATAGCAAGTCATACCTTTGGGCTGAAAGTTTGGACACACCCCCATTAGAGAAAAGGCTAAATTTACAATAGTAATTCTAGTAAAAAGAAATTGCAAAAATTAGTAATTATATAATTATATAATTAGCATTATATACTAAATTACAAATTCATAAAATAAAACATTTGTATATATATATATATATATATATATATATATATATATATATATATATATATATATATATATATATATATATATATATATATATATATATATATTCAGGGAGCTATTGATGTGAAATGTTCACCAGATGTTGGCAACAATCCATGTAATGCACACATACTGTACAAAGAAATCCTAACATTTATGTCCATAAATTTTGTGTAGAATAGTGAAATGACACGGGGAATAAGTATTGAATATGCTTACTGAAGTGTATTTAATACTTAGTACAAAAACCTTTGTTGGTGATTACAGCCTCAAGATGCCACCTGTATGGAGAAACCAGTGGAATACTTTGCTCAGGTGGGATTTTTGCCCATTCTTCCACACAAACTGCTTTCAAATCTTCAAGGTTTCGGGGGTCTTTTCTGTGAACTCGGATCTTCAGTTCTTTCGGGTCAGGTGATTGACTGGGCTATTCTAGCAGCTTTATTTTCTTTTTCTTAAACTACTTGAGTGTGTCCTTGGTTTTGTGCTTGGGATGGTCGTCTTGCTGAAAGATCCAGCCTCTTTTCATCTTCAGCAGCTGCAGTTGCAGCAGATTCTGGTCCATAATGTCTCTTTACTTTTATCCATTCATTCTTCCTTCAATGATATGAAGTCTGCCAGTACCACATGCTGAAAAACAGCCCCCACCATGATGTTCCCACATCCAAACTTCAATGTTGCTATGGTGTTTTTGGGCTCAAGTGTGGTCCCATTTCTCTTCCAAACATGTCTTTCTGAAGGTCTCCACGAGTGGTCCTGGGCTGTTGGAGAGCCTTTCTGATTATTGTTCTGACTTCTCTGTCTGAAATCTTGTGAGGAGCACCTGGCCGTGGCCGGTTTATGATGATGCCGTGTTCTTTCCACTTCTGGATGATGGCCCCAGTAGTGCTCACTGGAACTTTCAGAAGTTTAGAAATGCACCTGGAACCAATGCCTTCAGTGTGTTTTGTAATAATAAGGTTGTGTAGATCTTTAGACAGCTCTTTGCTTTTACCATCATGTAATGCTTCTTGTCTGACACCTTGGTGATGAGAAACTTTTTTAAAGGCATCAATCAGGACTAGGGATGGGAATCGTTAAGAATTTAGCGATTCCGATTCCATTATCGATACCACGTTTCGATTCGGTTCCTTATCGATTCTCTTATCGATTCTCATTGAATGATTAAATACAGTATGAACGGCTTTGGTTGCAATAACTCTTTCCATTTAAAATATGCATCACCATTTTGCCTTCAACTTCACCTTAAAGTTGACTTCAGTTAAAAAACAACTCATAAAATACAACTGCAGTGATCAACTTCTGTACAGAAACAGTTTCTGTGCAGAAAAAATAGCATGTTTACCTTTTGATGAAGAATACAAGATATTTTAGCACTTAAAGGGAACGAATTAAATAAGTTAGACTTCTTTTTACTCCTTTTGAACATGTTGAATTAAATTATTATTATGTGTGTGTAAATATGTATGAATATGTTTGTGTGTGTTTTGTTTCATTTGTCAGATATTTTGTTATAATTTACAGAACAGTACACTGAGCAGTACACAGTAGTACATGGTAGTACACAGCAGTACACACCTGACACAGAAGATGCTGCTGCTTTCCTTTAAACATGTTCAAGATAAACTAAAGACTAAAGGTTAAGACATAGTGCAATATTTTATGAATAATCTCTAACATTATTACAGTGAACAGGAATTTTACGTTACCTGCAACGTTGCAGACTGAAGGTGTGCTGAGCTGAGGCTCCCCCCCACGAGCGCCACCACGGTTGCTTAGCAGCGTACAAAAGGCTTTATATTCCGACAGACTAACTGCTGTGTGGCCAAAAGTTAAAGGTGTTTCCTCCCTCTGATGTGATCAACGTGTAACTCGCGCTTATATCGCATTTTTTTCATGAAATTCAACCAAACTTTGGAGCACGTTTGCCGCGACGCCATGTTGGAGACGCGTATGTGATGTCAGTCAGCAAATGCGTCCGACATTTACGGAACCAACAAGAGGAATCGATAGGCAGGCAGATGAACGATTCCATGGAATGGAGCAACAAAGAAACGGTTCTTTACAAGAACCGGTTCTTGATTCCCATCCCTAATCAGGACTAAACCAGCTGATATTACTTTGCACTGATATGGGACATCATTACTTTCTAAATACTGACAGACTCCAGCTGCTTTCTTGGCTTTTTATATCTTTTTGTCCCTCCATTTCCTCATGTGTTCAATACTTATTTCCTGTGTCATTTCAGTATTTCACACAAAATTTATGGACATAATCCTTGCTCATGAACAGTGGAACAAAATACATGTCAACAGGTGCAGTGCAGAAGTCTGATTGGACGTTACAGCTGACAGCTGCTGCGCTTCTGAAGGTGGTAATGCATGTGTGGTCATGTGACTCCACCCTGCACAGCATCTTAAAGAGACATGAACATTGCCTGTCTACACACAGCCAAAAGAGACAAAAATAGTCTTCTTCTTCTTCTTCTTAAAAAAAAGATACAGAACATGGGCGCATCGGTGATCCTTGTAAGTTTTGGTAACAATGAATGTTTTATATATTCCTCAGACCATACTGTCCAACTTCAAGTGCTACTTGAAGGCTAAGAGGTATGTTGAATGTGTTTTATTCCTCATCTTTCATGTTTTCCACGGCTTACATTATACATGTAACTCAATGGGCGGACCGCAACTCTGTATGTCGCCGACAACACATCATGGCAGCTAGGGTCGCGACTAAATTGCTATTAGCATTTAGCCGAGCCTCCTAAACATCGGATATTTACATAAATACACGTCTGATTAACTTCTGACTGCACAGAACTTCTTATTTTGTCTTGGTGTGTTGTTGTATGGCAAAGTTACTCGAAGTTAAGGTCGTGTCATCGGCACTTTAAGCCTCAGCTGGGGAGGGGTTTGAACAGTTCCAACCACGGCCTTCCTGTGTGGAGTTTGCATGTTCTCCCCGTGCATGTGTGGGTTCTCTCCATAAATCCGGTTTCTTCCACCATTCAAAGACATGTATGTTAGGTTATTTGGTCACTCTAAATTTACCCTAGGAATGAAGTGAGCATGAGTGGTCATCTGTCTTTCTGTGTTGGCCCTGCGATAGGCTGGCGACCTGTCCAGGGTGTACCCTGCCTCTCATCTGATAATAGCTGGGATAGGCTCCAGCAACCCCCTCCATCCTAAATTGGACAAGCAGTACAGAGAATGAATGAACATATGGGTTTTAACAGGATTGCATTTACAGTACCCACACCACCTGTGGTGAAGTCACCACCAGTTATTTGACACTGTCCCTCAAAAATGTCAAGATTACCTTGACTCTTTGCTGTTCTCAGTAAAATTAGCACATCTTAAAATTATCAGGTGGCACTCAGGTGAACCACTATGGGCCCTTGAGCAAGGTCCTTAACCCCCACAACTGCTCCCCGGGCACTGTAATTGGCTCCTTGCTGCTCTAAAGTTAAACTTGAGATGGGTTAAAGACAGAATGAATTTCCTAATTGGGATTATTAAAGTATAACTTATTATTATCATTATTATTATTATTATCTTAAAGTTGGATTTTCTTATTATCTACTGGGAATTGTATAAGGGCTGACCTAATAACGCCAATTCAGTTATCAAGGGTCTGAGACATGAATTTGCTTGAGAAGACATTTAAAGGTGAGAGAACAGCACAGAGCCATGTCAACACCTTTTATCAAGGCAGAGCAGTCAGCTATAAACAGCAGACTGCATGACGAGCTCAGAGGATGTCCTCCACCATATGTAATGCACGGCTTCTCGGAACAGATGCAGGTTGACAGCAGAACATATGTACAACTTCTACATTAATCATGTGTAATAATGGAAGTAATGGTGATAACAATAAAACCAGTAATCATCAGTGTGAATCACAGCAACATGGATCCAAAATTAATTATACATCCATAACAGTTTCACCTGATACCTTTTCTTTAAATCCACAGACTGAGTTTGAAGATCTCTCTCTCCATTTCTCTCTCTGAAACTCCAGTCAATGGCAGCAGTTGTGTAGACTGATTGACAGTTTGTGGTGAAGCCCTCATTCTCCAAGATGCTCCATCCACAAAATGTACCTTCAGGAAAATAACAGTGCCATGTGGCAGCCAGTAGTTCTTCTGATATATTCTGACACATTTAACTTGTCCTCCACTGTAGGGATTACTTTTACTCAACTCCAACTGTCAACTCATAAAGCCTACCTACAGCAGCTTAGAAACATTATTTCCTAATGTAACTTAGCGTCAGTTTGAAACGACTTAAGTGTGATTTGTACTGTAGAATTATTATACCAGGCAGATTTATGCCAGCCTGTAGTGAGGGATGTGAACTGCACAAATGCACTGGTTGTTAGCTTGTAAATTGTAGTTAATGCATGGAGTCCACCCTGTTTTACTTTTGGTTTCATTTATTATAGTAACAGACAGTTACATAGTGATTAATAAATAGTTAAATGAACAGAATAAAATAGTCATAAAATGCAAAAGATGATCAAATACAATAAAAGAAAAAAATAGGGAGGAAAGCAAGTAACTAAAGTATGTTTGATTTGTAAGATGTCATGCACTGAAGTGTTACACCTAGTATCATGAATTTTTATAAGATTAAATGCCCCACCAACAAGTTTGAGCTTAGGGAGTTTTCTGGCCGAGGGGTGAAACATCTTCAAGGACCAAGACATCTGTATGTGCAGTGCCTTTATTCAAGCTGTTATGATTTCTCTGTTTTTGCTGCAACCTTGCAAACAACATTGACATTTGTTCATCGCGTACCTTCTAGTGGAAGGACAAGGCAAACTGAGGGCACATTCATATGAGGATAGTCTGAGGGATTCACTTTGATTGGGGAGGGAATTGCTGAAAAAAGAAGCACTTTCCTTTCAGTTTAGTCTGCTTTCATAATGTTCTATAGATGCGTAAGTTTCCAACCAAAACAATGGAAGTAGCCATGTTTGTTTGTTTCTGCTAAGGACTTCCAGTTAATGTGGTTACAGGGTATTTTACACTGAAGACATGCGCAAATAGACAACACACATACAAAGAGCTTCCAAATTCAATCATTGAAAAATGGGTATTAGGAAACCCAAAAAGGGTTCTGGGACATACTACATCGTGCCATACATGGTTGCAGCAGCTAGTGAAAACAAATAAATATGTACGTTGTGAAGTGAGCAAACTTACCATAGAACGGCCATGGCGCGGTTGCATGACTGACCGGGTCCAGCTGTAAAGGTGCAGTCTGCAGTCTCCACCTTTCCATCCTGTGTCACTATCTAAGTGTAAGTGTAAGTTTCTGTTTACCACCATGGATTCAACAAGGTACAAAAATTAAGGATGTTCGATATTATTTTATGTATTTTTTTTATCTTTATCCGATGTTGTCCAACCGGTAAATTCTGATATCTGATATCAACTGATACCAATATATGCAGAGAACTGTGAGGCTGTGTCTCTCATATTTTGAGATATACAGCTATACTCAGTTCTGAGAACAAAGACTAGCCTTAGTAAAACTAGCCTGAAAGGTTGAATATGGAACATTTTGATTAAAAGTTATATTTAAAAAAAAAAAAAAAACAACCTCTATGGGTCGTTGGGGGGGGGGGGGGTGAAAGTACATTTCCTAAGAAAAATTATATTTAGCCTGAAAATAATTATAAAATCAATTTTAACTGGTTTGACAATGACACGTATGTTTACATCTACAAGCCAATGCAGGCGGCTATTGCAGGTTGTCAAATGCAATCTCTGTGTGGCAATAGTATGTTGGGCACAGTTAGGCTGGCACAGGGGGAAACAGTGGAGACGGTGAGTCAAGCAGCTGCTTCAGAACCCCGGAGATATTGTTATCTGTTTCTGAAGAGGAGTGACCTGAGAAGAGCAAAAACTGGAGTAAATTTAGGTGAAGACTACACTAAATGGACACACATGAACATTTTACATGGCATCAAAACACAGAAATGGCTAATTTTCTCCTGGATTGGTAAGCTAACTTGTTTGCTAACTTGGCTAACGTTAGCTGTCAGTTATAACTCCTCTGCAATACTTGTTGGACATGGTGCAGGCTGTTGGTCATCTGCGTATCGGCAGCGAGCCTGGCAACCCAGTGGCTATAGTGGTTTTTCTGCCGTTGCTACAACCTAGACACACGTGATGTCGCTGTTCTGTCCGTAATCCATATTCAACCTTTAACTTAGTCAGAGGAGTTCATTTTGGACATCTGGCTGCCATATATCAGATACTAGCAGGGATTAGTCAACATGTGGCTAATTATAATGTTTCTGACAACTTGGTAACTTAACAAACAACTTAAAACCAGACATATGTAGTGATCTCAAGCCCAAAGGTCTCAGCAAAAGGATACACACGTCTAACCAAATATACTTTGGGACACACACTGATTGATAAAGGCCATATTTGGATGTAAAGCAGACATCCCAAGGAGGAATTTTGCTCAGAGAAGGACCTTCTCTGAGCAACCACTAATTTCCGGTCCTGAGTGCAACTCAGGAGAGGACCTGCATTTTGGTAAAACAAACAAAGGCCAATTGGTGAACTTTGAACCCATCCTCCAAGCTTGGAGATACTCCTTCACAGTATTTACGACCTGCTATAAATTGGTTCAGTATAGCCAATTTTGTAATGTGTTCTTAACATCCAAGAACTGTTTTATATTATCAGGAAAGTAAGCTCATGTTAATCTCATGATGAAGACTTTTCTTTTGATATGCAACATGATATACTTTGGTGATTAGAAACTAGACATTTCTTCCCCAAATTCACATCACATGCATTCCAGGATTTGCTGCATAAAGGTGAAGAAAGAGACACTTTACCCAACTGCTGAAATCCACTTTTATGTTAGAAATGGACTTTCTCATATCAAATGATGTGGATGAAATGATTAATCCAGGTGTGCCTGACCTCAGTTACTGGCCAGACACACCTGGATTTATCAGTTTGCCAGTAATGAAAGACAGGAAGCAAAAGACCTACCTTAAGTTCAAGAAGTAGTGGAGTTGTGCATAGAGCCCATTAAAGCCCTCTGGCCGATTCACATAAGGTCTGTGCGCGCCATGTTCGGGCTGTGCTGTGTTTTCATCCTGACATCCATGTTGCGTTCACGTGCAAACACGATGTCTGACAGAAGAGAGTTCTACTGCTGCTGGCTTCTAGAAGTGGTAATCCAGCTTCAATTAAGAAATTTTTTAAGTTGTCAATGTGAAAAGATTTTATTCTGATCATTTTGAAGGCATGACGTTAATAATATAGCTGAGGAAGTCCGCCATGACTGAGTCAATGTAGGGAAACACTGCAGTGGATGCTTGATAAGACTGACTTTGCCATCAGTCCCACGTGGGTGCTCGATATTTCCGTGGGTGCTTCGGGGCCCAAGCACCCAGCAATCAGCGCCTATGTTTATGCCCAATTCCAATTCCTATTTTCCTCCCTAACCCTAACCCTACCCCTAGCCCTTTATCCCCCTAAGAAATGGAATAACCCTTAAAAATCCTCATGCGGCATAGTAAACTGAAATCATAGCTGTTTCATGAAGAGTTTGCAATGCCGTCTGCAGCAGCATTAATCTCCCTTTCCTGGGCGATTGGATTTTTTTTTTTTGGCTTTGGGCCGAAAAACGTAAAAATGAAAAAAAAGAAGACGCCTTTGACTTAAAGTGCTGATGACATGATTTTGAATTTTTCTCTATGTTTTATAGACCAAACATTCCTCATGATGATCTATGGAACAGAAACAGGCCTGGCTGCTTTGATGAATTATTAGAAAACAGTGCTGCATCTGACCTTACTGTGGTGCTCTTTGCAGAAACTGGACATGACGTTGCGAGTAGGAGTTCTACATCGCTATCAGTATGGATTTTAATGGGTTTATTACAACTTTTAAGTTCCTTTTCCAGTTTTACAGACGGACAGTAATGGCTCAGCCTTCTGTTTTATTGTTGTTTGACTGTTTAAAATCTCATAAGGACGGTGTTAGTTTATTTATCATAAATACGGATCATAAATACATTAGAAGAGGATGAAATAGATGCTCTTACCAGTGTCTTTCTGTAGGAGCCTCCTGCAGTCTCTGCTGGTAAAGTTCTCCCATCTGCGGACACCGTTTACTGGACATGATGAGACTTGAACACACAGAGTTGCAGTCACTTCTCCTGGATTATTCTTTATTCATCAGTGTTTGCTTCACAAAGCTGTGATGTCCAGCTGTGAACAGAGACAGCTGCTGCTCGGGACTTCCACGGTCATAATAAATCTGCTTCCAAAGATGCATCCTTCCCTCCGTCCTCATCTTTATAAGCAGGAACTATTTAAAACTCGACTGGTACCATGTAAGTTGTTATCTTCTTTTTTTTAAAGGCTGATTTTTTACCGTGAGTTAGCGTGCTAGCGGTTAGCCGTGAGCTAATAGCCCTGATGTCTCTCCACACTTCCTCCTGACTCTGCCTTGTACCGTGCTGGTCCTGGTCTGCTCGGTGCAGGTCGAAGCAGCTCTCTAACAGTGGTGGGTCCACTTAGTGCTGGTCTGGGTCGTTTCTTACAGTTCTCAGTCTGCTCTGTGGGGGTCTCTTGCATGGTGGAGCTGAACCAGTGGACTGGGCTTATGAGAAGGTCCGGTTCTAAACCGTTGTCCCCATCTACCTCAGCATCATCACACTCTTCTGAACTTTCTGATGATCCCACCAAACAAACCAGTTCCAATCTAGCTGCTCCGGAGCATCTTTCATGTTTTCCACTGTTTTGATTTTACATATAAATCAACGAGCGACCGTGACTGTCTCATTTCGTGACGTAGTGTCTTAGAGAGGCTAAATGCTAACAGCTAGCGAGTTTTGGCTTTTTAACATCAGATATTTACGTGAATATCTGATTGACTTCTAAGTGCTCAGAACTACTTATTTTGATTTGTTGTATTGTTCTATTGCTAAATTTCTTGAAGTTAAGGTCATGCCATCAGCACTTTAAGCTTAGCATTAACGATGTTACAGACATGAACAGATTCACGAAACTAGTTACGAAACTTGTGATTTTTTCCCCTTTTTAAGAAAACTGTAAGAAAAATACTCACATTTGTGCGTTTCTTTGTATTTCCTTACCATTTTTCCCATATATCACATGAAATTGTGGGAAATATCATACCACTTGTTTTCTAGCATGCCCCTGGAAAACCTCCGTTCCGAGGGCCAGATAGCCCTACCACTTCCCCCTCCCCCTTGGTCTGAACCAGAATCAGGACATCAATATCCCTTCACATGAATGGGCAAAACTAAGGGATAGGGCCAAGGGCTAAGGCTAAGGGGAGAATTGGAATTCACCCTTAGATGCGAAGTCACAGTTTAGACACTTTTGTATTATTCATTGATTTATTTATTTATTGTGGTTAGTCATCTTTTTGGAGACCAGCATGATATGCAATAAATATTTAGCCATTGAACAATGTATATGCACATCCAAAAGTTTAAAGAAAGTCTAATGTAGTTCACCTGGAAAGGTTGTGGTGGATTTTAGGTTTATTCTGACATCACACAAAAAGCCAAATATCCTTAACTTTTTATAAGTAGTGTTGAACTTGCAAGAAAATGCAACAGCCCACAACTCCAAACATTTTCCATTATCCATAAAATTCCTTAATTTATTAAGACAATATGGTGAAACTGAAAGGAGTCCATCACTCAACTCACAAATAAGTATGGATATTTGTTATTTATAGGTCATTGTCAACAGCACACACTACAACACACCCACCAGTCTCCTGCTTACACCTCTGTGGGTTTGAGAGGCAGCGGATGCAGCCGCAGCGTGATTTGTGACAAAGTGATCACTGTTAACAAGCGTCTGATGCTGGTGTTCCGCTTGCTCTACGGCAAAATAAAAATGCAACGATTGCCTTGGCGAGGTGCACATGTTGCATGTTGTACACACTGATTTTCTGCTACTGATCTGAGTTAGCAGGAGGGGAAAGAACAGAAGAGGATTTGAAAAAAGCCACAGGAGGTCCCGCCCTTCCCTGCCGAGAATGTTATGAACTTGTCTGAGAGACGGAGATGTAGGTCCCACGGCTAATACAATATTTATAATTCTCGTCGCACCAGCTGTAGACACAAACAATGTATAATGGATCAAATATCTTTCCTAAACAACAATCTCATAACCTTCACCTTGAGGGTGAGCACTGTTACCTATCGAGCTCTTCCTTAATTGCATGTGCATGTCACCAGGCAGCAAGTTTGGGATCAAAATGGGCGAAGGTCTTGGTTATTACTCTGCTGTGAGTGCATTAATACAAGTGTGTTTGTGTGATGTGTGCGCATCTGACAACAAGCACATCTCCTCTTCCAAACCCACTTTTGCCTGAAGTAAGTGCGCATCTTCAAAGGCATAGAGAGCTTGTTTTGAACTACAAGCAGGTTTGCCTTCTCCCATTCTTTGTTCTACTAATCATCCCATGGGCACAGACCGTCCATAACAAAGGATGGAACAACAAGCCGCTATCTTGTGAGGAAACAGGAAAATAGATATCCCCATTGTGCATAATTTAGTGCTGCTCCCATTTCTATTTAGCAACCATCTGAGGGAATCAGGTTGTTCACTGAGAAGAAGGAAGAGATGGGAGTGGTGGAAAGGGGTGTGGAGTGGGTGCAGAACATCACATTTTTTTCACATCTTTTTTGCAAAGCATGGCAGGTAAGCCAGTTTATGTGCAATGTTTACTCTGAAAAAGCATGAAGCTACATGTCATCATTAGTTACCAGGAGCTGAAGCTGCAAGGCTGAAGTCAGGACGCTGCACGATTTAACTGCGCAAATACAAAACACATCAAGTGATTTCATAGTGTAGGGGCAGACTGTGCTTTGTGAAATCCATGCAGATTCATTAGGTATGTTATGGTGTTTTTAGCAGGCTGCTCTGCTTCAGATAAGGAGGCCCTAACATTTTTCATTGGTGTGTTTGTACATGTGTGTGTTAAGGAGAAAAAAGAGGTTAAGAATGAGAGAAGGAGTCGCTAGCAAGTGAAAGAGATGGAGTCAGACTTGGCTTGCCGGTGGCAGATTGCTGCACACTGACTTACTGGGAAGGTAAAACCACAACCCTCAATCTCTAAGCCAGACACTAACTGTCTCTCACATGCTCTCTCTCTCTTGTTCTCTCTCTCTCACACACACACATAAAAGTCTTTCCCCAAGCTTCCTATGCTTAGCACAGCTATTCAGCTGAGCAAAAAGCACTGAGATACAGAGGAAGTAAAGTTTGAAGCAAGACTGCACACATGGTTCTGCTCTGGCTTTGCTCACAGCACGTATAAAACATGTCTACATTTGTTTGCACACACACAAACAGCTGATGCAGTGGCTCCCAGCAGCATGGATATATGATCTGAAAGCTTCCTCCATCCTGCTTTTGACACTGCAGCAGGCCAAAGAACACTGCATAAACTTAGAAGTTTGTGTATAAAAATATGAAGAAGTAAACTTTTTAAAGTTTACTACATATATACACAATCAGTCAAAACAACATGACTGAATCAATGTGGTTTCAGGACAAACTACAGTACAGAGACAGGTCTTATAAAGATTGTTAATGAACTTGGGTGCTACTTTGACTCAGAACCTTTCTGTCCAGGTGCTGATGCATCTTAGTGATGTCTTTGATCCAGCAGATCACCGGATTTCATTCGACTGACTGAGAAGTCTGGTGTGCCTGTACTGTATTAAATGGTTTTATTTTTACCTCACAGATTGACAATTTTTCGCAAGTATGGTTACATGTTAATGTACATGTTCCTCAATATTCCATGAGTTTCGGTGTGGGGCTCCTCTAGGATCAGTTTTAGGCCCACGCTTTGTTAGTATATGAGCTGCCACTTTGGGGATGTCATCAGAAAGGACAGCACTGATTCACAGCTATGCTGTTGTTACACAGGTTTACATCACTGTGTCTCTTGATGACCTACAGTCAGTGAATGTCTTTTCAAATTGTATATTAGGTATAAAGTAATGGATGGCAAAGAACTTGTCATGTCATGTCATGTCATTTTCTGTACCGCTTATCCAGTTCAGGGTCGCGGGGGTTGCTGGAGCCTATCCCAGCTATTATCAGGCGAGAGGCAGGTACACCCTGGACAGGTCGCCAGTCTGTCACAGGCAAAGAACTTATTACCGCTTAAACAGGGCAAAATGGAAGCTTTAGTTAGTGGTCCTGAAGATGAGAGATACAGTCATCCTCAAAATTATTCATACCCTCCAATTAATGTGACTTTTCACTGTTGTGATGCCTATAAACTGTCTTATACACAGAAGAAAGCAGTAGAAATTAAATACAAAATAATGCACTGACCATTTTTTTTGACTGGAACTATTAAACTTGGTATTACTGCTTTATTCCTTTTAACAATCTTCCATAGCACAACCATGGATTTTTTTGCCAGTGTCACATGTGGACTGCATTTGTAACCACACCTCAAGAGTGAATTACAGTTTTAGTCTTGCCATGAGTAAAGAGAGAAGAATAAGACGACAACTCATAAAATTTTCCCAACTGTACCACTGCCAAATTGAATCTGTCAAGTGCCAAGTGATCACTCCTGAGGCAAGGAGACATCGTCTTCTGATGGAAGAACTCTAGATGGATTTGGATTCGAGCTGTCTAAAACTATTTTTATAGCACAGCACGTTTGAACCGAAGTTTTCAAAAGCAAAATATTCAGAAACCAAGACTAAGCAGGTCAGATTAAAGGCTTTCCCAATTGAAAATGATAATGTAAAACATGTCAAATAAATGTGCAAAGGTCAACACTGTGGCAAATAAGCCAGTTTTAACAAACGAGCAGAGAACAGTCAAATAATTGCAGCTCAGTGTGAATGTAAATTTGTGTTGCTCTACTTATCCAGCCAGGATTGAAAAGCCAATTCTTTCCACTCCAGTAAAGACTTGGATAATTGGGGTTTTATATTAAGATTGACACCAGATGAAAGTTGGTTATTAACAAAGGGTGAAGCATGGCAGATTGTTTATTAGAATCCTGTCACTATTTACAACTCAAAACGGTAGTGCCTTGACATTGAGAGTTCGATTGAAAGTGAGGTCTGAAATTTATATTCTGGCAAGGCAACGCTGAGATGTGGACTTTTGTCCCCCTGCTGCTTTTCAGGTGATTTAGCCACTGTCAGACTGTGGTGGGAAAATACAGTGTGATGTTCATTTTCAGCCTTAAATAGCTGTTACTCACCTTGACAGTCACTGCTACTATGAAACTGTGGTTTAAAAAAACAAAAAAAGAGGTTTTGTACGGCAGATATTTTAAGTCAAGAATTTTGAAGCCAACTTAAATACATTCAATAAGAGGCAAACAATGATATTGATTTAAGCTTATACTGAAATTTAAATTATTATCTTAATGTAGATTATCATTCTAATCAGGATTGAAAATCTGAACGGGAGCATATGTTTTGACTGATCATGGTTAAACCTAATTGAGAATTTTGAGAAGGAATTTAATATAATTAACTACAATATTTGTGTTTAATATTATTATTATCATCATTATTATTATTGTTATTGTTAATAATAATAATAATAATAATAATAATAATATTATTATCATCATTATTATAACAACATAAACCACTGTGACCACCCAGATCAGGACAGGCCAAGGTAATTATATTAAAAACATCAAGTCTTCGCACCCCTGAGGTTCTCTGACAGGTTGTTTTTCAGATGAGGACCATAGTGATGGAATGACACCTCACCATAAGTTTGGTTTCTGACTTTGGAAACAACTATAAGGCCAGTAGCAGACTTCAGAGTCCATAATGTAAGAGAAGGTCTGATAAATAAAAAAGCAAAGACCATTAAGATATCTATAAACCACTAAAAGAACCTTAAAATTTATCTTGAAATGCACGAGGAGCCAATGCAGACCTTTTAAAACTGGTGTAATTTGTTCGCGCCCTCTGGTCCTCGTCAGAGCACGTCCCGCTGAATTCTCCGAAGCAACTGTAGGTTAAATATACCATTTTTGGAAGACCAGAGAGCCAGGCATTAAAGTAATGCATAATAGTAGAAACAAAAGCATGCATTAGCACATCTGAAAGAAATGGGCAGACTGGTGATGATTTTGAGATGATAAAATCCCATATTTGTTACATTTCTAATATGTAAAATAAAATCCAACTCAGAGTAAAAAGGACACCCAGATCTCTCACTAAGTGACGGTGATTAAAGTGTTTTACTTTTGGTGAAATGATCTACAGTCGTCCTCAAAATTATTCATCCCCTCAAATTGAGGAAGGAAAAAAAATAGCTGTAAGTGAAATGAGTTGAAATTGACAAAAGTAATAATAAATAAACATTCTATGAAAATCATGATATTGGTTTTGAATTGTGGTTTGAAAGAAATATATACATATATATATAAATAAATTAAACAAGTAAACAAGCATGTTGGGGCTCTGAAGCAAAAGTTTTGTTGAGCAATACTTTGAGACAGTCATTGTAATCAGTTTTTTTTTTTTCTTATGTTCAAAAAGCCTGTTGACAGGTATGTTGGTCCACTGTTCATGGGAAAGGTGCTTTAATGTCTCTGGGACTGTATTTTTTTTCCCAATTTTTTTCTCTGACCACAGTTCAAAAGCATATTGTACAAAACTAAATTATAATTTTGTACATTTTTATTTATTATTAGTTTCTTTAGTTTCTTGTTGTTTGAATTACGATTGTGAATTTAGTCTTACCTTTAACATTCAGACATAATGACAGCGTTGCACTTTATTCATTCTCTCAACCAGCTTTATGAGGTCATAGTGCAGACCTGTTCCAGCTGTACCAGAGATGTTCGATGCAAGCCGAGTACTTCCCACTGTGTTACGGTTCATCCTAGTAACTCATTGTGAAATGTCTTTGTCAAATCTGGCTCTCTGTAAAACCCTGACAATATAAGTTGTATGGCATGTATTACCATTTGATTAACATTAGCGTAAGTCATAAATGTAACATGTTTAAAAGACAGGATGGACGTTTTCTTGTTTTTAAAATATCAGATAAAACCCTTTCATCTGTTTTCTGCCAGTATCTGCATTTCCATTACATAAAAAAGAGAGAGAGATAAAAGAAAAAACCCTCAAATATCACAAAACAATTTTTACGCGCTCATGAGGTGGTTTTTCAGACGTTTAGATAAAGTAGTATGTTGCAAAAGTGTATGGAAACACTTTTTTAGCATTTAGACGCCATCAGCCAGGACGCAAAGGAGCAAAAAAACAGGTTCCCCTTCTTGATTATGATGTTTATGATCATTTACAAGCATTAACTGTGGAATCGGAGTGATGGAATAAGTTTTACCACTCAGCAAGCAACAGAGTTCATTTTTGGACAACATGCAGATATAGTTTAAGTTCTTGATGTATTGGCCATGAGTTGTTTATGTCATTTCCACACATTAGTAACACATGACCATGACTCGGTTATCTCATTCCCACATGTTAACTATTTTTTGCCATGATTTAATAATGCGTGGCCACGGGATAACATCTTATGGCCCTGCCTTAGTACCATGTCCCCACATGTTATCGGCGGGTCCACACTTACAGACTGCCTCTGAATTATCATCCGCTCCTGATGAGGAAGCAGCAGTAGCGCTAAAACGTAAAATGTTTGTATCTCCATTCTCCTCAAAATGGACACGGGACAGGATTTGAAGAGTATTACAGCTTATGTGCTGAACATCATTCTATGGAAACACCTCACAATTACACTTTTTTTTTTTTTTAAAGGATTTTTGGGCACTAGTGGCCTTTATACAACAGTGTATAGTGACAGGAAAGGGGCAGAGAGAGTGGGGAGTGACATGCAGCAAAGGGTCCTCGACCGGGAATCGAACCGGGGCCAACTGCGCTGAGGAACTGTGGCCTCTGTTCATGGGGCGGCTGCTCAACCAACTGAGCTAATCACCGCCCCACAATTACACTTTTTTAAAATTTAAAGACTAGAGGCAGGATTAAGAAATGAGACGAGTGACGTGACTGTCACTTTGGGTAACTGCAGCCACCAGTCAAGCGGGCACAGGAGCACACAAAAACTGAAGCTATAACATTGTTTACAACGCTGATAAAGTCTTATTCTTCATAGTGCCACTTTTGGGTGTCTTTCAGTTGAGCTGGATCGTTTGCTGACAGCAGAAGTATCCAAAACTATCCCTTACAGTGTTTGAATTCACCACCACCGTCTCCTTCCTGTATCAAAACTGTCAGGGACGCTTATGCTGCATCAATTGACGTCACATCCGCAGGACTGCACAGGAAATTTGGCCACCGAATCGCAGCGCATTATGCAGCACACAGCCTGTTAAAGGCAACGGAGAGAGACGTGGGTGGGCACATTCTTTTTGGTATTTAACGCTTGTTTTCTTTCATAATTCCTGCCTCTAGTCCCTTTAAGAAACATTGCTTTAAAAAAAGTGTAACGGAAACCCAGCCTTTGTTCGTCAGTGATGTAAAATATCTGGAAACTGAGTTTCAGTTTAGCTGGTTGGTACAAAAACCCTTGGTACTCTAAAAATTTAAGTTCTACCGTATGTGCTTCTTTGTGTTGCAACTGTGGGCTTTTTGTGATAAAATTCAATCAATAGCTTTTTCCCACCACTGTTTGCTGACAAAGGCACCAAACAGATCACAGAAGGTGTGGCAAGACCAGAGCCACAGGTCTTTAGAAGGCAGTCTTAACTCCTTCTGTTAGGCTGGGGCAGGCCTGTCACAGGGTTTCTCATACATAGACCAATGTGCGGCGCACAGATTCAACTCAAGTGCCACAAATTGGATTTTGGAAGAAAAAAACTCACATCACACCGTTCATTCATACCACTCTTTCTCCCTTCCTGCACACAAACACAGATGTGATGGAGGCATGGTAAATGTCTCCCGCACTTCCTGCCCTCTGTCCCCGCACTTTTTCAGCTGTTACAACAGTTTAATCCTTCACTATCATGCGGTAACGTGTTTTTCTGAGCCATCTTTGAGCGCACCATGGGACGCGCTTATATCAGTATGCGGTAACAGAAGATTCCAGCAAACCGGTCAGAGCCAACAAAAGGCAGAAAACTTCGCAGAGTTTTTCCAAACAAATTGTTTTTCCATACTCCATGGGAAGCAAGAACTTTGTTCTTGCCTGTGAGGCTGCAAGAATAAGAAAAAAAGTTTGTTTTCGTCAAGTCATTCCATAATCCAAAAGAAGCTCTGTGAAAGGGTGTACGTGGGGGGAAGAGGGGGGGGGGGGTGACTGTGTTCACCCAGTGATTATAATACATTTACAGTAAACTTCGTCCGTGGCAGGACGGAGTTGCACATGCGGTGGTGTCCGTGTATTTAAATGCCACGTGTGTAGTTTACATTTTCATACTTTCTCACCACCTCAATCAGCTGTTTATTAAAAGTATCCGTTCAACATCGCATCTGCAGAAATGAGGAGGTGAGATGTATCTCCCTGCTTCAGGCATCCGTTTTCCCCGTCCACTTCAAATGTCCGAACAATCACACCTCGGAGGTCCCCGAGAAGAAAGTTCTACTCGGCCGAGGGGTCGAGAACAAGCTGCAAGCCGTCCTCAAACATGTCCGCGACAACAAAATGATGTCATTTTGTTCTTGTGGCCCCGAGAACAAGAAGAAATTTCTTGCTTCTCGCGGAGAATGTAGCAGCCTGAGTTGAGTAATGCTGTTGCATCCAGATAATGTAGCTAAATGATGAATAGTTATTATGTGAAGCTAGTTAACAAGAATAGTAGTGTTTTGTTAACCAGAGGTGGAAAGTTTATGTGCCAAAAAGTATAAATTCTGACATGCTTTTGGACCTGTCTGTATATTTAGAACACAAACAAGCTCATCTACCTGCAGAGGAGCTGTGCTAATTAGATTCAGCTGGTTTAGTGATTGGTTGTAAAATCTGTTGGACAGGATTTTTACTCTGGACCAGTGATGTCCACCTTTGGCTGTTACATATGTTACAGCCTTTGCTAATTAGTTCATGCTAGGAATAAACTCAATCCTCTTTCATTTCTGAGCAGATCTTCTGCGAATTATTGCTATCCATATATTTAAACTAAATCTTTATGGCTAAGAATAGCGAGGAGGTCAGACAAGAGACGACAGACCAGAGCAGCAGCAGGGATTAGGATGATGTACGGTTTTCACTAGTAAAGGAGAGATTATAACTTGCTTAGAAAGATATCCATTTCATGGTGAAACCAGGTAGAGTTCTGTCAAAAAAAGAAATAAGATAATTGTCTTATATTTAAGAACTTACTCTAAAGAACTAGGATTGAGCTGAATGATAATTTCTAATGCTTCCTGTAGCTCTGAAACTGACTCAACAGACAACTTTGAAGAACAGTATCAGTATAGACTAATCCAGCCAAACACCACAACTAGACTGTCCGCCATTACAACGGTGGCGTTTCTGTATGTGTAATGAGAACAGATCAGACTTTTTTCTTAACAACATGGAGGAAATCTGGAAGGACTGTTGCATTCCTGGTTGTTGGAACATTAGAGGAAAACTTTCATTGTGGTAATAAGTGAATAAGATCACGGACATTTATTTCATGAAGATTTCTGCTGTCTGACAAAAGTGGACGCTGCTGCTCAGTCCACTGATGTCAGTGTGTTTGTATCGGGGAGGAATATCGGACACAGAGCAGAGGAGGAATAACTTGTTGCCACGGTGGAGAAAACACTGGATTTAATCCCCAGCAACAAACACAGTAAATTTAGGCGAACACTCATTAATCTGACACTTTATTTCACATATTTATGCTCCTGAAAATGATGCATGCATAACGTTATTATGCTAGCTAATGCTAACAGACACAGCTGTGGTGTTGTTGCAAGTTAATGACTAATCTGGGAGATATTGTGAAATATAACATTATTTGCTCTGATCAGGGCAACGGACCAGAAAATAAACAGTTCAGTCAGAAACACAAACGGATCAGGAAGACGTTGTCCTGCAGCCTTTAGTTTCATCTGCAGGACATGTGAAGGCTACGTGGTCCGTACAGTCCTTAAACAATACCAAAAAGCCAAATATGTGAAAGAACTCTTTGAAAGAGTTTAGTTTTTTAAAACTTTCTTAAGTAATCACGAGATTTCCGTGTTATTCCAGTGTGGCTTGTCATTAAAGCCAGTTTCCGGAGATGAATAATAGTTTAAATTAATGCTCCGATGTAAAAAAAAATAAAAAAAATGTCAGAATACTTTAGAGATCTCCAGATAACATACCTGTAGGTTATCATCACCATTCACGCTGCTTTCCATGTTAACAGATAGGATGTAATTGGGACTCGCCACCGTTGCAATAACGACACCGAAAGATGGCACAACACACAAAATGCTAGTCAGATTACTTTATACAGGGGTATATTTAATATGGCAGCTCAGGAAGTGTTTGGAAGCTGCCCGCTTCACACACTTTAGAAACACCCTGATGACCAACTCCACTGACCACCACGACACCACAACCCCTGATTACCCCAGCCTAACCAGGGTAGCACCACACATTGCTGCCTGGTCTGTGGGAAACACTGCTTTCAAATATATATACAGTATTTAAAAATATAAAATAACTGCAACCAAATGCAGCACCCTCTGGCACGTAATAAATATTAATAAAAGTTCTAACAATATTAAATGTGAGACTTGGACATTTTACATTATCAACAACCTGAGTATAATGTGCAAGCAAAGTAATGGCAGGCATTGTAATTCAAAACACGATGAACAATGAGGACTAAATGTGAAGAATTCAAATAAAGCTCTATAAATCATAGAGGTTGTTAAAAAAAAAAAAGAAAAAAAATCATTTTATTGAAAAACAATTGCATAACTGTTGTAGCTGTGTATTTTTCTGAGCTTGTCCTGAGTGAGTGTTGAACAGTAATAATTTCAGCAACATTTCTGGTCTTTGTTTTGATTTCTCAGTAGTTTCTTTGCAGCAGTTTGACCCCGAAGCGCTGATTCACACAGTCTCCTCGCAGCAGCTGATGTTCACATGTGTCTGTTGCTTCCTGAGCATTGATGTGGATTGTAATCTGAGGGTGGTCTCTGAGGGTGGTGACTCTAATAAACCTCTCTGTAACAGAAGGAACTATTGGTCTTCCTTTCCTGAGGCTAAGCTTAAGAAAGGTAGATTTACCACGTTGTTTTATAACAAAAGAAACTGCACTGGACAAAACTTTTAGTGACATTCTTCATGTGCCTCTGTGATGAGGAGGATTTGCATCTCCATTCTGTTAAACAGTTTTATATCAGTATCACTCTGCCCCCTGTGACTCATGTCTGAACATTTAGTGTCACTAAAGCCTCTACAGTCTGCCTCACTGAGAAGCTCTCTGTTGAAGATGCATGTTGGAGGCCATAAGAAGTTCAGTGTAAAACTACTGTCAATAATAGTATTCAATTCCAGTTCCTGTGTCCTTTCAGTCTTCCAGTTGTTAAATACGAACACATAGTCCTTCAAGCTTGAGCTCAGAGGCCATTTACTGTAGTTGGTTACGTGACCATTACACCAGGGCTCCAGACTAACTATTTTTATTAGGAGCACAGTGGCCCCTAACTAAAACTTTTAGAAGCGTAAGCAGGAAATTTAGGGGCGCATGCTGAAATAAACTTGCAAAGCAAATATACACATTTCCTCTCATTTTTACTGTATTACTGATAAATACCTGAACAATAAATGAAGAAACTACAATTTCCACATGTCACGGCATATTTCATGTATCAGACTGGCTCTGTGTTCACTCAGAGTGTTATGTTTTAGTTTTTTGGTGCCAGTTTTATCAGCAAATTTGTGTTCCCTGCATGTTGTAGGCAGTGGTGCAATGGATCAATGAACTCATGGTTTGGATTGGTTTATGGATAAATATCCATGGTCTTCTAACCTGGTGTCACCTGTAATGAAGCAAGATTTACATTAAGGACAACAAATCTGCAGGGGGCTTTTATTTTTTTAATTTACTGGATGCTTTACTCTACACTGCTTTCATGTCTGCTTTTCTTTCTTTTTCTGATAGTTCTACGCTTTCTCAAAGCGTTCTTCATCAAAAATAGAGATGCCGCAACGAGACATTTCTGATTTATGGCGGCCTGGAGTGAATTAAACCATTGACTAAAATGATGTGTTTAGCTGTGCACAGAATCGGTATGCGCCTTTACTGACCAGTAATTCTGTCAGCAACAAAATATACCATAATAGAAAAATAACCCTTGCAAATTTGTTTTTCGTACATGCACAAGTAGATGAGAAATTTACTCGCATTGTCTCACATTTTAGTCACAAAATGTGACCATTTGATCCCTGTCTGAAGCTCTGTATAACATATTTGATCTGAAAAGAAAAAGGAGCATCTACCTGGAATCATTAATAAGACTAGATTAACTAGATTATGCAGATATGAAAACCACCTCCAGTAACACCAACTCTAAGGTTTCTGTCAGAGCTGAACAAGAGGCAGAAGGCAACCTGGACAAGTTGCAAGTCCATCACAGGGACACAAGCGATTGGTCAAAAGAATCATCACTTCACCACTTCTCATGATAAGAAGTGGCCTAAGCAGCAACAGTATCAAGTTTAAATATACCTTGGATTTGTTGTTGTTTAAAGCTGCATCCCAAGAAGACAGACAACAATCTGTTGGATGTCCTTGGAAATTTGCCTCAGCAGTCACACTCACTGCTGTGAAGCTACAGAGCGAACAAAAGGCATTGCTTCTTGAACGGTATGTTGTTTTCAGACAAGTTTACATAACCATGAATGGGAAATGCATAATTTCAGTTTTCTTTTTAAATTACTTTGGGCACTCATGCATATAAAGCAACCAGGACTTTAACAGAACTAGAATATATAATGATTGGTGTAGTCAAGACCCCACCACCAAGACCAAGACATTACTGAGATCAAGTACCAAGACCAAGACCCAATCCCAATGTTCCCCCTACTTACAGCTACTAGTCCTCACCCACTACCACTACACCCTCAAGTTGAAGCAACAATGGGCAGAGCATTACAATGTTTCCTCGGAATTCGGACTCCACTTTCTGCATTTATGTTCAGGCATGTAAGCAACTGCTTACTGACATTTGCACATACATCTCACCATAACAGCACACCAAGCAGCAACATGGAGTTAAGAGTTACAATCTTTTTTTAAATTTTATTATTCATCATGCTTCTGTTGATTAATAAACAAAACAACCACATGGAGAAGAAGTTGCCATTGACGACTGTTGTCTCTTGTCTCTCTAAACTGCCGTAAAGCCTTCGCAAGCTTTTCATCATCATTTCAGCCTAGCTAACGTAGCTAGTCTGGCTAGCATAATGAACGAATGTGTAATCTTTATATATGCACATTTGTGAGTTTTTGTCTCCGAGTCCTGTTGCTCTCCAGGGGTTGCTATTGTTGTTTGATTCAGCATGCATATGAAGATGTAAAGCTTTCTGGGGAATTCTCTCTGGCCCTTCTTCAGCAAGTCAGCATCTGAAATTTCTTACTCTGAAGGGCTAGATTCATACCCCCTACCGCTCGTTATGTCCACTACCCCTACATCCAAAGGGTCGTGGTAGTGTGTCCCTCTCATGTGATGAGGGACACACTACCCTCACGGGAACGTGCAAAATTTAGGGATAGGGCTAAAAAGTACGGCTTGGGGGTAATGGGACTGGCCCCAAGACAATACCGAGACCAGGTACTGAGACAAAGACATTACCCAGTCTTGTACAATGTCTTCATCTCAGTTCCTGGTCTCAATAATGTCTTGTGCTGCCTTCATGTGGTATCGCATTTATGGTAAATACCAAAGTCTGACATGAAAATTGCCCTTGAACACCCACTCATGCCATAATTTCCAGTGGAAAGCAGAAAAATTTTATTATGCCGGAGTTGCTGAGATGAGGTAAATTTTGACCTTTAAATATGGCAGAGATCAACAAAAATATCCTTAATGGGATGCATTACATCATGTTTGAAGTTTTCTGCTGTTGTTACATGGTTACTTTATTGTCTGAATAATTCTGTGACATAGACCTTTAACAACATCGCAATTTAAACTTAGTTTTGTTTGTAAAAATATGCTTATTGTTTTTTGCAATATGCTTATTGCTTTACCTCCTCAGAGCAGATGCTAGCTAACGGCTAGTTTGCTAGTCAGTTGAAGATAGCCTCCAGTGTTTAATTTTATTAGGACAACAAATCACTTGAACACAACACATTGGTAATTTCCACTTAACAAGTGGAAAGGATCATCTTTCCCATACCACATGAAGGCAGCATTGGTCTTAGTACTTGGTCACGGTGATGTCTTGATCTTCTCTCAGTACCTGGTCTCGGTAATGTCTTGGTGTTGGTGGTGTGGTCTTGACTACAGCACTAGTGATTATTTCCTTTAAATAAAGGCATTTATTTCCATTAAGTATCGTAAATGATCCATTCAAGGATCTGTGAATCCATTTAATCATGGCCACTTGCTTAGCAACATAAAACTGCATTAATGACATCAATACAAAGACTGTTCTTCCGTTCATGAGGACAAGTGTATCACTGAGGGCTACAAATGTGAATGCTGTGCTCCATCTAAGTATGCGGAGAGAGCGTGAGGGAAAGTATTCTTGGTAAAGTGGTGCAGAACTGCAAAATAAGCTTCTCCTTGGATGAGACCCAAGGACAAACTGATTTGATTCTCAAGGCTAACTCTGTTTCTCAATCAAAGTCTAATAGCAGGTAACAAAGTTTATAGCAAGAGCATGTTGGAGCTCTTGAGACCCATGATCCATGAACAGCAGTGCCTTGCTTTGAGGGCATAAACACCTTCTGTCTAGATAATAATTAGAAATAAGCAATAGCGAGGTGACTGAAAGAATGGAGCACCGTGTATGAAAACGACATTCTACCTGTGAAAGAAATATTCATTTTTTTTCCCACATTGCTGATGTGTGACCTTGCAGATCGCTATTAAAAGGAGAAAAAAAGGAAACCTTCTTTGTCCCAAACTTGGGAGCGTTAGGCTTTAGGCTGTTTACTGGCTCCCTGCCGTTGCTATTGCAAAAGCGCAGCTGCCTCCTGAGATATTCTACACATGACATTTATCCAGGGGAGGGCAGTGACAGATGCTTCAAAGCAGCTTTGTGCCACGGCCAAGAAAGGCCCCTCGTCACATTAGATAAGGCAGGGGACTATCTTATTAACCTGTGTGGCGCTGCCATGTTGAAAAGCACATAGGACCAGCCGTTGCACACCTGCCTCGCCTGCAGCAACCTACCTCACAGCACACAGTTCCCTGACGAGGAAAGAAAAGAAAATGCATACTGTCTCATGTAGTTTTATGTTTACATTGACAGGCTGCCTGGCATGGTGTCATTAATATGTTCTACAGCCTGAGAAGCTGCAGTCTTACATGTGGATGAATTTCATATGCATGATTATGCTTGATGAGGAAAGTTTCCATGTGTATAATAAAGGTGTAATCTAGAATTTAAGATATATATATCATAAATTCTAGGGTACACTGACAGATATTCTACTTTGGATCAACTTTTAAAACAATCACTGTAAGTTGTTACATCTAAGACAACCATATTTTTTTCTATTTTTCTCAAGTTAAATTTCTGATTCAGCACAAAGTTGAATTTAAATTATACCTTAATCAATATATTTAGTAAGTCAACCAATGATCACATATGGTGGTGAGTTTATCTCCTTCTACTGTCCTTCACTCATTAACACCCAAACTGAACAAAATTTTTCAACAACTTTCTTTGAATGTGAACATAACAAAGGCAGTAAAGGACATGACTCAAATTTATAGGATAACAATCATAAAAGGTCAATTCCTGCTGAATTTGTATTTCTCATGAGGCTTCGTAGTCCAGATATGTTGAGTTTTGAAAATAGCCCCATCCCGTTTGTTGCTGCAACAACTCAATAAATTTACTTTGAGTGAAGTAAAAACTTATTTCAGATTAGAAAGTGTGGTTTTAAGTTGATTTGACAAAAAAAAGAAAAGAAAAAAAGATTTCATCACCAAACCAAGATAATGAAGTTACTGTATATCAATGTACAGTAGATAAGTCTTTCATATCAACTAAAGCCCAGATACTCTTTTTACAGTGTACTAGTGTCTAGGTTACTTTTCTTACTTCTGTGAAATGTTCCTTGTGCACAACCATAGTTTCTATGTGCATTTAAAGTTCACACACAATTTTCCTGGCAGTCCATTTAGATAAATAAGACACCCTTTATAGATAGTTTTCAATGTACATTTCTACATGAGTATACAGCACATTTACTGCACATGCTGAAGACAAAGTTTGCATTTGAAGGTTGGAGATATTGCAGAGTAATGAAACACAAACTGAAGGTGCATTCTTGTATACTTTATACTTGGTGTACCAAAGCTACTTGATAAAATTTAGGAGATATTGTTTGTTTTTTTTTACCGACATCTGATAGCCAATATTGTCCAACTCTTAATTTCCGATATCTACCGATATATGGAGACAACTGTGAGGTTGTATCTGTCATATTGTGAGAGGTACAACTACATCTGTTCTGAGAGCAAAGATACCAAAATAGCTTTATCACAGCCAGAGGAGTTCATTTTGGACATCTGGCTGCCATATATCAGATACTAGCAGGTATTAGCCAACATGTGGCTGATTATGTTTCTGACAACTTGTAACTTAAAACCAGACATATTAGAAGCAGCTTGAAAGCAAGTCAGTCTGTAGCAGCAGCAGTCACATGACTCTGAAAGGAATGCTGGGATATGAAGTTTTTCCACAATAACAGGGACTTTTCTACATGCTGGAGCGGTGCTGATGGAACCAAGTCTTGTAAGATTTCGTTGGAAAAAATATTGGTCCAAAAAGACCTATATTTTCCATTATCACATTTTAATGCAGATATCGGCCGATAGTATTGGTAGGCCAATATTATCAGACATCTCTAGTCTTAATGAAGTATCATGATTTGACTTTGCTACCTGAATAGATTGTGCCCATATTTTACAAAGCTTGCGCTATAAGTTTCTCCAACATTTCTTGGTTACCTCATATGTGATGTCACCAGCAGATAATGGCAACAACGTGGTCTTGTGTTGTTGATTTTCTTTCATACATTGATGGATGTCTAACTAAATCTGTCCCACTACCCTGCATGTTGAAGGTAAAACATAAGGGGGTCCTGATGAAGTCTCTATAGGCAAAATTTGGAATGAGATTAGGCTGATGTGTACCTTGTTTGAAAAGAAAATAGCAGTGTGAAACTGATATATATGGGATCCAGAAAACAGTGTGAACTTTGAATGAAAACCATCCATTTTTTCTAAGTTGGTATAAAGCAAATTGATGTCTTGCTGTCCTGATGTATGATTTTATTTTTTCTATGTTAACAACTCACATCTTACTGATTTTACTAAAATAAGCTGATTTCTGTTCCAGATTTCTCTGATAGAAATCATGCTGGGACAGTTTTAACACCTAAAGCCAGACACAATCATGCTAAAATTCATATTTGGCTCAGAGCCACAGAACATTATAGTACAGCAGTTGGTTATGGATTTTGTTAAGAGCAGCATTTCTTTTTATCTTTGAGGGTTTTATGACAACAGTGCAGCCAAAAAAAAAAGAAAAAGGAAAAAAAAAGCTGTAGCAACTGAGGATGAAGACTTAGTTTTCTGGCATTCATGAATCATTTCCTTTAAAAGCAGAAGCGGTGCATAAAAATGACATTTGGATTCAGAGCACGTCACAGATGATGTAACTTGGGTTTGACAGGTGTCACTATGAAAACTTACATTTGTTTGTGTGTATTTACCAACTGCGTGGGCTGCTTTGACAGTATAAACATGATCAGCCCACACAGAAGAACAGAATAATTAACATTCACGAAGAAATATTTATCAATTCTCAAACTAAAATGATATTTTCTCTCTGATGTCTACAAATTGCTGTAAAATTAGATTATTTTCCTGTATTTGGTTTTGTTAATAGGCTTCAACACTGTAAAGTTGTAAGCAAAATTATGATCTTAATAATGGCCTAATCCGCCTTATATGTAGACTCACTTGCAAATTAAGGAATGTAATAGTGTTTGGAAAACATAATGAAATAAAGTCATTAGATGGAAATGTTGCAGTTAAGCCTAATCAAGCTTAAACAAATCTCATTCTGCCAGTAAGCACAGCAAAGCCTCCTCCTGCAGACTGATCTGGTGTATGTGTGCACACACTTCCAGCATTCTGCGTAGGGAGCTTGGTGTGGGTGGTTGGAGGGCGGCTGGAGGTGTGTCAAAGTAAAACTAATCAATCTTTTCTTTATTCCTTGGCATTTCCTGTGTTTACCCCAAAGTTGTGCTCCAACAAAGCAGCAGAGAAGAGCCAACAACCATCCGCCGATGTTCTGAACGCCTCCTCGGGCACAAAGTGCCGAAAAAGAAAACGGTGGGTGCAGATCAAGTGGGAAAGTCGAGACTCATCCCAAGTTTCACTTCAGTGTTTACCAACAGCCCTGCCTGACCTTTACAGGCAACTGTCTCTATTGATCAAATGCATGTGCTCTGTCGCACCGTTAAAGCCCTGATTTGTTTGGGGCTGTTCAGCATGCCAGCTCCTATCTTCCTCCGGAACAGAGCTCTACCTGAAAGAGCCGGAGAATGGTGAGGCGACGTCAGCCAAAGGTCAGAGTGACTGTTATGAAATGTTGAAAAGTAACAGTGTTTAAAAAACACAGAAAATAGTTGTTTTTAAAATGAATT
This sequence comes from Atherinomorus stipes, assembly GCA_023101725.1. Classification (NCBI taxonomy): domain Eukaryota; kingdom Metazoa; phylum Chordata; class Actinopteri; order Atheriniformes; family Atherinidae; genus Atherinomorus; species Atherinomorus stipes. Next base: position 24,590 of record JALJCO010012117.1, on the reverse strand, counting down.
TGGTATCATACAGAAGAGATTTCTTATCCTTTTTTGTACATAGAAGAAATAAAATGCAGTTTTCAAGTATTTTTCTTATACCTTCTTACCTTTCTTATACCTAATACCTCAAATGCAGCTGGAGATCCGGGGTGGGGGGGGTGGGGGGGGGGTTCATTATCCGCCAATTTTTATATAATGGGTGTGACCGGCGCTTGAAACAAAATGGTCCATAATCCAAATGTCCTGAGTAGGTAGCGTCCATTATTTATTAGGAACAACATCATGTAGTATATTTCTATAGCCTAAACAGTAAGGCAAGGCAAGTTTATTTGTATAGCACATTTCATGTACAGGACAATTCAAAGTACATAGCACTTCCCCAATGCGCGTCCGTGTGAGTTCACGACACTACGGAAGCCGCGGCAGACCAAACCAAACACTTTTTCACACAACTGTTTTAACAATGGACCAGATGACTGAGAGTGAACAGGTTTGTCAGAGAGCTCAGTGGTAGACTTTGTGGGGGCCAGTTTCTTCTGTAGAATCAATAAAAACTAGACTGATTGAAGATAGTCGCTGTCAAATCTGATGTTAATATTTTTAATAACATTTACTAAAAACTACATTGTAGTCCCTTCACCTAAGACAGGCAGCGAGGTTTACTCTGAGATGGGAGTCTGGACAGATATCACCAAGGAAAGGATGAATGTTGTTCTTTTTTAAATAAAGAAAAAGATGTGCTGGTAAACTGGGTGAAGTAGCCTTTAAATTCATTCCAGGATAACAAACCCCCCCCCCCAAAAAAACTCTAGAATATACAGAATTCCTCTTGTACATTGCAGTTTTGTACTTAGGTTCCAAATGCACAGATTGCAGCAGTGGCTCAGTGCTGCATTCACTGTAACACGCAGCTAGCAGTAAATCATGTTGTCATTATAAGCCTGGTTATCTGTTGGCTTACTGTTATTTACCTCAGTGATTAGGCAAATTCCATGCTTGCCATTATTGCAAAAATACTGCATTTAATCAGCAAAACTGAAATCTCCCTGTATTGATCCATGTAACATGCCAAAAGATCCCTCAGCTCACTATGAAACTCCACAGGATTTAAATAATCTATGAAGTTACAGCAGATGTGCCAAAGGCCTTATTTCCTTATGAAGCCTGACTGGTTTTCTGGTCAGGCAGTTCTGCTTACATCAACAAAAAATGGTTTAAAAAATGCCATGGGGAAGATAATAAAGGGCATTATAATAGGTCAAGGACATTGAAAAACTAAGGTCAATACTGGAGGTTAAACAGAATAAATCCATTTTTTTGCGATTTCCTGAAAGTTTAATCTTCTAGCAGGAAAATTCAAGGTGGTTTGTCTTTGTGTGTGCTCTGGTCACAAGTACAGCCTCTTTAGGTTGTTCAACATCATTTTTGAAGAAGAAAAAACAAACTTCTGTTTGACTGATTACATGCTCCTCTGTTGAAGCTGATTCCCATGGTCAAACAGATATCAGACGCGTGCATAAAGTGTCTTTTTGAATCCGTGCTGTAACTCTGCTAATATTTGAATCTGAGAGAAAATGTATTAGGTATAGGAGCATTTGTCTGAGGAAGTAGTGAGGAAGGGTGATGGACCAAGCAGTGTTACAGGATCTGGGAGTCTGAGGAGTTTGGAGAGCTTCAAAGGCTTTTAACTTAGTTGCATTCCCAATACAGATAGAAGAAATGATAGTATGCTGTCGTGATGGACTCCGTCCTCATGTTTTTTTTTTTTTTTTGTGTGTAATAATAATGACAATAATGGATTAGATTTATATTGTGCTTTTCAAGGCACTCAAAGCACTCACAGTAGATCCATTATTCTTTCACTCCTAATTCATATGTGGTGATGGTAAGCTACATATGTAGCCACAGCTGCCCTGGGGCAGACTAACGGAAGCATGGCAGTTATTTCGCGCCTACGGCCCCTCCGACCACCACCGGCACCATTCTCACACATTCATACACCAGTGGTGCCCCCACTGGAGACAAGGAGGGTTAAGTGTCTTGTCCAAGGACACGACGACAGATGGCTGGGGAATCGGGATTCGAATCGCTGATCCTTCAATCATTGGCCGACCTGCTCTACCACCTGAGCCACAGCCGCTCTTACAGGCCTAGAGACAACTGTTTCAGTGTACATGGTCATACTGTAGCTGGCATTAATTTGATCTTTTATTTCCTTTTTTGCCACCGTCATATTTTAACTTTGATTGTAGCGGCTGGACAGAAGCACAGTGTGTTCCTGGTTGTGCAAGCAGCCGTTGGCATTGTGCCAAAGTGTGCACCTCGTGCGTAATAGATGTCAGAGACCATTATTAAGGCTGCAGACACTCTGATTTGCTCAGCAACACCTGATCTTTATGATGTCCTCATAAACTGGCAACTTCTGAGACTGTACCTGTTGTATTACATTCATTTTTATATTTATCATGGTTATTCTGAATTTGATTTTCATTTCCATCTTCCACTAATATCTACATCTACATAGGGTCGTATTTCCTTTGCGCTGTCATCTCTCTGAATTTGCCACAATACAAACCTCCAAACACGCACAACCTTCATTTATATAGGGTGTCACGTGGAATACGAGACAGATGAAGTTGGTAAACAGGCGGCCGTAACATAGGAGGTGGGTATTGGCAAAGATTATATTGATACGATACAATATTGCGATAATGTCACACATATATATTGGGATATATTACAATATTCTATGTACTTCAGAAAAATTTAAAATGCAGCTTGAAATTAAAGGGGCACTCAGTAACTTTTTTACCTCAATAAATGCTTTTCGGAATCCCCGTGGGGCTAAACAAAGTGTTTACGGAGCGATTCAATGTTTCCCCCCCTCCCGCCGGGGCCTCTGGCTTGCGAGCAGCTAAATACAACTTTGCCTGCGCCGACCCGAGCAGAACTTGCGACAACAGAAACCGCTGTACGGTACTCAGGTCCCCTATCTACCGAGCTGCTTCCAGCTCTGATTTGAACCAGACTACCAGCGCTAATTCGAAGAAAACATTTCTTTAGCTTCACACCACCTAAACACGGCTCCTGGCTCTCATAACCAACTCTTTGCTGGACCAAAGTGATTCATGTAGCTTGCGCTGCCTGGGCGCCGGGTGAAGCATCACTGCTTCAAGCTCAATAATCACTTGTCACGTCCGCAAAAAGTAAATAAAAGTTCGTATTCTTACCTGCTGCCCGCCAAAACCAGAGAAAAATATAATCCACGGCATATTTACCCGCAAATTGCGGGTAAAACGTCCCGTTTCAGAAGAGACAGGTCTTTGCTTTGAGCAGAGGGAGACGTGGTGCTGCTACCAACGCAGCAACGTAGCATCAACAAGCTAGTAAAAGCTTAGAAATATATCCAGGGATCAAAATAGAGGAAAGGCAGGTAGAGAAGCCGTCTGTGTGCTGTGGGGGTGTAGGGGGGGTTGAACTTTTAGACAGTGAAAGGATGCCACTAGGGGGAGCCCCGAGCTGAAGTTACTGAGTTCTGCTTTAAAGTTGTACCTATGTACATACATCAGATGACTGAAACAACGAAATGAGACAAAATCAATTAAATTTAATTTCTCTATGTCCCATTTATTAAACTTGGACAGGTTTCTTTGCCACTTAGATCTCATAATAAAACCATTTACAATGGTCCCCCTGAACATACAGTAAATTTTTCTCACTTTGGGAAAACCCAACTGAACAGATGTGCAAATAAAATAAATATAAAGTGCTTTTGAAAACAATATTTGCACTGCTGAACTGGAATACTAGACATGTACAGGAATTCATGTGAAATTAGTAAAACAAAACAAATATGAGTATATGAAAACATATTTTTGCATATAAGAAATAAACATTTCAGTCAGTGCATTATAATCTCAAACAACTGGGTGGTCTAAAACCTGGACACATATTTTAGCTTTTACTTTCCACTGTGTGTAATGTTTAAGCTGACCTTGCAGATTGCATGTAGATATCAGTGGAAAGTATCCACTTTTCTACATGCTGGGCAGCTGCTTATAGAACAAAATCTTGTGAAGAGAAATAAGAAAAAAAAGAAACTTGAAAAAAAAAGAACAAAAAGAACAAAATCTTGCAAGATTTAACTACAGAACCATGAAATCTCGCAAGATTTCATCAGTAAAATCGTTCAATACCCCTTTTTAAATATCGGTATGATATCGCCATATAAAAGTTTGCAATATTTCAGTGTATCAATCTTTTGTCCCACCCTTTTCCAACACGTTTGCACCTGCATTCATTTGCGCTTTCACTTTAAGTAAATCACCTGAAAATGGTGATACAATGTCTGCCAATATCTCCAATTCATTCACAATACAATTTTGATTAAATTTGATTTGGGATCTACTGATCGATGTAAAACAAAATTACAAGTAATAAACAAGGTTATTGTTTCGTAACAACTGTCATAGGATCTGCAAAATGAAGCCATTTTCATAATAAAAGTTGGTTTGATATTGATTTTTGGTTGAAATTGGGTTTTTAGATTAATTAACGATGAATGCATCAATCTATATCGATGTATCGGTATTGTTTCACCCCTACAAATTCCTACACACAAAATTGGATCTTAGTAGATCTGACTGAAATGTAACTGGAGGGGACCAAACCGCCTAGTTAAACTGCCACAGATAATACAACTGCTCTCTTGGGGGGGGGGGGTTACTCCCCAAAACAACCGCTGATCAATGAAAAACAGGAGTAAGAAGAAGAGATAATGTAATTTAGTTCATTTAGTCTTCTCTGTAGTTCAAGTATCAAAGGTCAACTACAGCTCCTTCTAAAAAAGAAAAAAGAACTTTGACACTTGAAGAAGAAGAAAGTCGGGCTCCGTGATTGGCCAGAAGTGAAAATGGAAATCTTTCCACTTCTCATCATTACTCTCATAACTCGAGCATTACTCTCATCAAAACTGTCCACAAGACATTTTCCTTTTATTGTTGATGTGTTGACCTCGGCTTCTTTGAACACAAGCTGTTGGCTTTGTTTTTCCTCCTAAACAAACCTGCAAAACATTAGCTTTCTTTAAGAAAATTTTGATATTGCATTCTAAATGTACACCAGATAACCTAAAATTTAGATTGAAGACAGGTGTGCCTGGGTGTTTACTAAACAGAAAAGTTAATGTCAAACGGCATTACATTAAATATACTGAGGGATTTATATCATCTCAGGTGCTCCATGTATTTTAACCATTTCAACTGAACAGAATTGCATTTTTCTTAAACTGTCAGTGTGTTACTTCAAGATTAAGGTCATTGGCAAATTTAAGTTTACATTATGGATCTCAGAAGTGAAATTTCCAATGCAGAGACAGATTTTTATTCCAGCATCTGAATTATCTGGCAAAGACAGGAAGTCTGCCTTGCACATTTTAATTAGGTCAGCTTTTGAGCCTGTAAACATACTGTGGCTGATATTTCTGCCAGCACATGCACCGCCCTCATCCAAAGTAATCGTGAAGTTATTATTAGTAGTAGTCATATTGCATTGTATGTTATCCATGCAAGAGCTCCTGCACATAGCAATTGCTACATCATTACAGATTATGAATGAGAGGCTTTCTTTGGAGTAAATCCAAAGGAATTGATGAGGATAAAATCTTCCAATATTTGATGCACTTGAGTGACATATTTTTTTTTCTTTTTGAAAGGCATGTCGACAATCTTCAGAAGAATCAGTTGTGTCTCCAGTGTTCAATAAGTCCATATAATTGCATCTTAGCAGTGTTGACAATGTGCATCAACAGCCTTTGAAAAATTATTGATGCCCAACTCAGTATTCATTAAATACACGGCAACTATGACAGGGGGCATAATTCAATTCTCTTTGCACAGAGATCTCTCTAGCCAGGACTATGGCCACAGAATAGCAATGCACCAGGCTACGTTATTATACCTATCAAGCACACTAATGATCTACCTCAGGGGCAAGCGTACACCCAAGTAATTTATTGGAGCTGGAAGAAATCTACAGGTTAATGCCCTCCATCAAAAGTCCACTGAGAAATGCGCAATATCCCACTGCACACATGTCACTTTGCCACCCTCTCTAAACCACATTACATGATGGCATTTTCTGTGATTGCCACTTCTGTTATCTTTTTTTTTTTTTTTTTAAATACCACATGCCACTTGACAGCCCTGCAAATGATATGTTGATGGGGCCTGAGTGTTCCTGTCAGTTCATTGTTGGTTTGTGAGTGTGAAATGAAAGGTCCGCGTTGGGAGGCAGCCTAGGTGTGGTAGCTATCACAACAACCTCAGCCCACCCTCACCGCCCCCTCTTCTTTCCTGTTAATTCCTCTCACAGTGCTGTGCTTGAACGAGCATACGCTGTGCTTGTTGGAGTGACGTAAACAGCCACCCACCCAAAATGCTGTCACCGCCATCGTCCTCCCCTCCCCTCCTTCACCCCCACCACCTATCCCCAGGAGCTGCAGAGGTGACAGGTCATAAATCCCTACAGACATGGGTATGGGGGTTTGAGAGAGCGGTAAGGAGTGTGGGGTGGGGGGTGAAGATGATGAGGGTTGGGGGGGAGGGGTTGTAGCTGCAACACAAACCTGAAGGAGATTTCTCCTCATGCATAGAAAGCTGTTTCCCCCTCACCGACAATGTCTCCCTCGGGGATTCTTGCGCCAACTCACTGCATGCAAAGTAGTCTCTCCCTCTCTCTTTGTGTCGATCTCGCACACTCTCTCTCTCTCTCTCTGTGTGTCGCTCTCCGTGCAAACGGGGGACGGGTCTCGGGGAACTTTATGGCGCAGGATAAAAGCCGAGGAGCAGCGTCTCATGGAATTCGCCACCCTCCCTATCATCCAGATGATCCTGAATGCCAATTACCCTACTCAGCTCTGCAGGGAACAGCCTGTCACTCAGGATGTGGCTGGTGTGTGTCGGGCACTGAGGAGTTTGCCACTGGATGAGTCAAAATCTACAATATAGTAGTGTTGACTGCCGGACAGCAGGAGAGATGCGACCAGCCATCTCAAAGGCATGGAAATAAACCGCCTACACACATTTGCACAGCCTCACATGCATATCGGCAGGTCAAGTTGGCCTCAGTGCTAACAAAACTTTCTCAGGATGTCGATTTTACAATCAGTAATTCTCAAAAACAGAGATCAATTTTAAATTGCAACTTGCAAGTTGTTTTATTTACAAGATTTGTGAATTATATTCAAGAGAAATGTGTGTGAGAAAAGTTACCAAAATGTCTGGTCATTGAATGATGTATAAGAAAAAGTAGACATTCTGAGAAGTATACTTCTCAAAACACTTTTTCTTTTCACCAACACATCCGTTTACATCACCTGTGGAAGTGTCTCTGTTTCAACACTCTTTACAATATCACTTTTTAATTTTGTTGAAATTTATTGGTCATGTTTTAGTGATTTTTCTGTAGGTAAATGATTGTGTTTGTGCATAAACTCCAGCCTGTCAGGACATGGAAGTCCATGAAAAAGGACCAACTTTTCAGTCTAGATGCACCTTGTTCAGGTGAAGAGGTGGGACTTCAATGATGAAGCAGAAACAACAAACCCAAATGTGTCTGTGTGAGGAGATTTACGTACCTGGAGACTTGATGGCGTTGGAGTTTAGAGAGCAGAATCATGTGATATAGATAACAGTTGCGTCTGTATATACATGAGGCTGCTGGGACACCAGTGCATCACACCACAGAACTTACTGTCATCCAGCATTGATGCACAACCAGATAGGACAGGAAATGTCTTCCATAAGTTTTGGTTTTTAGTTCAGTAGTTTGTCATTTTGCTCTTCATTCTCTTCCTCTTGCTTTCAACTCTGCCACTGTGTAACATGACTATGTCTTCTTGTTCCAGGTGAATGAATTGGTAAATTTTGGGCATTGGGCTTTAGTCAGTGTCCTATTTAATACTCCAGTTAAAAATGGAACATTCAAAAACCTTGTAGGAGACTTGGAATTAGCCTCATAGCGTTCTTGCTCTCGCTTCATATGACTATTTTTCTGATTAAATTTTGTATATTTTATTTGTTGTATGATTGGTGTTTTATTGTACTGGTCAATAACAAAAACTCTTGGTTTGTTTTAGTGTTGAAACTCAATGTTTTAAGCTGCTGTCTTGGCCAGGCCCCTTGAAAAGATCATTGCATTTCAGGGGACCAACCTGGTTAAAACTAGAGTCTTGTATGACAGCTATGTACTTTTTAACAATGCACAGCAACCAGCCATTTTCCAACTGTCTTTAACTTTATTACCTGTTATCAAAATAAAAAGAAGCTATTTATAATTGAACACCAGGTATACAAAATTTCAAAAACCCCCACATAACTACTGTACAATAACACATAACTCATAATATGTAACATATAACCCCAGATAAATTATCACTGACACTCCAGTAAAGGAAAGTGCATGTTGGTAATTACATATGCATGCACTAATGATCAACATGTTATAATATCATTTATATTAAATATTGTTAAACATGTTTACTAAAAGGGTAGCACCAGGTGAGCTCAAAATTCTACATTTATTTTAAATATTATGAAAATTTTTTAAAAATATGTAAAGCAATTTGTAGTTGAATCAAAACATGTTCTATGACCACATAAAATTTTTATTTAAAACTCAAAACATATTTATTTAATGCTTTGTCAAGTACATTTAAAAGTTGTAAGCATTACATTAGTGTAAACTCATCATAATTCTACTTAATGCATAACTGAAAAGCACATCGTATTCAATTGTGTTAAACCTTTTGGGACTCATTAGTTGCCAGTAGTTAGCTTTAGCATATATGCTAGTACAGCGGTGTCCAAAGTCTGTCCTCAAGGGCCGCTGTCCTGATGGTTTTCCATGCCTCCTTGCACCATTACAGCTGACTCAAATTAAATAAATCTAAAAGCCTATGAATTTGAGTCAGGTGTGTGTTGGAGAAGGGAGACATGAGGCGCATTCGGACAGAGAGGTTCAAAGAACGCAGTTCCGATAACTACACTTCCCGAGTTTAGTTATAAGAATTACCCTTCGCCTTCAGCGTGCGTTCGCACATAGGGAAGACCTCGTTAGGACCATGTGACTTTTATTCAAACTATTATAAAAGCTAACTTACCAAGCTTTCCCTTGGTCATTTGTATCATGTAATGGAACAGCCCCCTGTTGGAAAGCTGCCCTAACGTCTTGTTTACGTTTTGTTGAAGTACACCCGGACACTTTAGTGGAAGGACCGGGGTTCGTACACTCAAGTGGCGCAGACTGTACTGACACAATTTGCAACTGTATTTGGTTTTTCCATCTCCTTTATTCAAAGCTATTATAAAAGCTAACTTCCCAGCTTTCTCTTTCCTTTCCCTTGTTTACCTTTTGCTGAAGTGCGCCCGGAACCTTAGTGGGCGGTCCGCCCACTAGAGTGTCCGGGTGGCAGCCGCAGATTCTACTGCTATACTTTGCAGCTGTATTTGGTCATAAATTAATATGAAAATAATTGCTTTTGGACGTTTCAAAATAGTTATCGATTCGGGTCGTGCGCCATTGTGATCGATTTAATAATGAATTCGTACACTCCTATTGTAATAGATCTTGTTGTCATTACAATCTAGGTAAACAGTTAAACAGCTGTCAGTCACTTTTAAATATGGCGGAGCTGGAAGAAGCGGAGCTCACGCAAGGGGCGCGGCTTGCCAGTTTTTCCAATCACCAAACATCTACGTATTTCAGTTCCTATAGAACCCCGAAAAGACCCTGCCTCAGAATAGGAGATAAAAAGGTTATAGGAACTGAGGTGTCCCTAGTTCCTATATGTCCGAATCCGCAAAAAAACAGCCCGGTTCCCGAAAAGGTTCTAGGAACTCCAAAAGGTTCCCACAGTCTGAAAGCGCCTATGGAAAACCTGCAGGATTGTGGCCCTCTAGGACCGGAGCTGGACACCCCTGTTTTAGCAGTTTAAACAAGCAACTATCTTCATAACACGAACACTGACTCAATGAAATGTGGTTATTTGCTGCGTTGTTCCTGTCACACAGTGAAATACTGCAGTTTAATTATATATTTTTTCTTTTGTTAACGACCACAAAGACTTGGAAGGTCAGCAGTTATTGAACTAGCTCATTTTGAGCATTAAAGGTTAAAGCTTGGACTGCCAGCCTTAGGCTAATTACTATATATGATCTATATCTCCTCATACAGTAAATTTACATTATTGGCTAAAATGAGGACTCATTATTTTACTTCTTTCTCCCTCCACACCAGATTTGAGAATAGTATTATTGAACTATACTGATTGTATCTAGACCTTCTGTGTGTGTGCCTTCCAATGATTAAGAATCTTCTGCCTCAGTCTGCAAGACATTTAAAACTGAATACATCTGCATAGCTATGGCATAAAGATGAATAACACAATTAACAGCCTGGATTTTTGTTTCATTTTCCAATACTGTACAGGAACAACACAACTCCTGTCTAGGAGCATACTGTTTGTTTTTCATTCTTCTGAATTTTAAACCTTTTGAGTTTCATTTTCTAAATTGTTAGTCTGGAAGAAGACGTCGTTACTTGAGAGTGCGTAGAGTCACAATGCAAAATAAATGAATTAATGTTACCATGGTGGATAATTTCACAACACTTCTGACAGTCATGTGAAGGTCTACTGTATTTGAGTACTTTGGTAGAAGATCATGACAAGCAGTGGCTGTGGTTCCAGCATAAATGTACAGACACATAGGCTCAGTCACTGTCATTGTAATGCGCTGTGCCCCACCTGTCCCCATATACAGTATGGTTGCAGAAAAAGTTAATGCCTGTAAAGGACCAAAAACATAAATAAGAAGGATAAACATGTCATCTCTGGATTTGTCACAGAATCAGTCAAATCATATTCAGTGCAGGTGAGTTCTTCTTCCTCTAGGAAGGAATTATATTTGTCTACTCCAGTTCTTAAAACAGTATCAGAAATATAATATCTTGTTAGCGATACATGTACATGTAGAACAGAGTTAAAAATTAAGAGATTAAAAATGTGTTTGAGTATGTATATATATATATATATATATATATATATATATATATATTCACAATAGTTACTTGAATAACAAAAAATAAGTATAAGTAAAAAGTAATTGAAAAGAATGAGTGATATAACTTAACTGAAATCTGATTTAGTGAAATAAATTACTGCTGTTATTTGTGGTTGAAAATAATCATTTAAAACAAACAAACAAAACTGCCTCAGCCAAATTAGAGGATTTTGCTCATGAACAGTAACCCGACTCCGCCAGATGGATTTGCTCCCGCATATCCATCTGGGAATCATCCGTTAGAGTAGTTTTGGGAAGGGGCGAAAATACTGGTTAGCTGATTGGATAAGGCATCTGTCTAATACCATCTATGTCGGTGATAGACGGGCCAAATCAACCAGTCAGATCAACGAAGCATATACGTACTAACAGAGCAACGACTAAAACACAACCAGCCAGGCTACTCTTGCTGCTGCCGGCAATGGCTCGTTAGCTTAGCAAAACGAAACATGTCAGCAGTAATTCCTATAAAACTTAAGTAATAAAATGGGCGATCGCCACCGCTGCTTTTTTTCTCCTCAACACCCGTTTTTTTTTAACCGGGCTCTCCTTCTTTCTCCGTCACACCTCAACCCCCCTCAAAACCAATCTATTGGACGTTCTTTGGTGAACTGCTACAAATTCTCTTTAACGGAAAGTAGTCAGACTGATCTGCGAGTGAAAACCTGGAGCTCGCGAGATCGGGATGGTCTCGTGAGGCTACATGAACAGTGGATATTACCTTTCAACAGGTGCAGAAGTCTCACTGAATATTACCAAAATTACTTGAGTGTTTAGGACCCTGATCACGATTTTTTTTCTTTTTCACTGTTTAATTTTTACTTTTCTTTTGAACTGTTACCGCAGTTCAAAAGCAATGTCATGACTCTCATAATCTTTTTTAATTTAATATTACCATGGTCAATCACAGCTTATTTCACTTAGCTGACTTTTTTCCCTATCTATCTATCTATCTATCTATCTATCTATCTATCTATCTATCTATCTATCTATCTATCTATCTATCTATCTATCTATCTATCTATCTATCTATCTATCTATCTATCTATCTGTCTGTCTGTCTGTCTGTCTGTCTGTCTGTCTGTCTGTCTAAATTTATTAGAATGTCAGAAGGAATCAACATCAAAATAAAATTCATGCTTTTTGACCTGACAAAGCCACAGTACTGACATTTCATTACTCAAAGCTTATTTTAGGATGGCCTGCATTATCTTTCCCTTATCTTTTTTCCCTTTTTTCAACCCTTTTTTGATGAATCAAACAGCTCTGTGCTATCGGTCATTCTTGTGCACAGATGCTACCCAGATCCTTCTATGTACTGCTATTTTGGCTTTATTGCCAGCCAGCTTATCCAGCACTGATGGAATTGTTAAAAAGCAGATATGAGAAGAATCTAGGAGGACCGGCCTTTGTCAGTGCATGCGTTCCCATCAGATGAGCATACGATGATAAGAATCAGAGCAACGCCTGCAGGTCGTGTCGCTCTATGCATAACAATCTATGGCTGTGTGGCGGAAGAAAAAACAGTGACAGGAGAGAAGGGGTTGCTGGAAAGAAGCGTTATGGTGATAAATATGTATAAGGTGTCTTGACTTTCCTTTTTGGCAAACCTGAATGATCAATATTGCACAGCGCTCTGTTTCAAACAAAGACAAATCAAGGTCTTGTTTGTTCTGTCTGGAGCTATTTACAGGTTTATAAGGCAGTTGCATTTGTTTGTGCATTCTGGTTTCAGGTAGAAAACATGCATATCAAAGCATAGAGCAGCAGTTATAAACTGTTTAATTAAGTTGGGCGAAATGCATAAAACAATAACTTGGAAAATATATGATTTCTAACTAAATAAAAAGGGAAATACCGTACACCTCTCCTGTTTGAAGCACACTACCAGCATGGCTTAGCATACATTTTGCAAAAGCTGTGTGAAAAAGTGCCACAGAGACCAGCAATAAAGGCCACTAAGCAATAAGGAGTAATAACTAAAGAATTTTACCCTTTGATAGCACTAAAATATAGCTGAGGTTTCTACAAAACAGTGCTCTCTACTCCAGGAATCAACTTCCTTCCTCAAAAGGCCTTCCTTTTGCCTGAGTAAGAATTTCTTCTATGTATGTCTATTTCCCTGGTTTAATAAAGGTTAAATAGTAACAACAATAAGAATTCATTTTATTCATAGACACCTTGCATGATACTCAAAGTCACTGTGCAGATGAAAGCAAGGTATGAGTACAATGAAACAACAATAAAAAATAAATGAATGTGATAAATAACAAAAAAAGCTGTGACCTGAAGTGTGGGAGGGAACTTACACTATATGTGCCAAAGTATTCGCTCACCTGCCTTGACTCACATATGAGCTTAAAGTTATACCGTGTAACTTTTGGCCACTATGGGCACTAAACCTGTAGCTTCCCACAGGCGCCACAACTGTCTCAAAATTAAACAGTATCAGTCTGTGCTTTGGAAAAGTGTTGCGGAGCACTTTGAAAAGCAATTTTTAAGTCATTAAGCCATTAATCAAAGCGCTCCAGGTTACATGATCCAATGAGAGACGGCCCGCTCCTGAGTTACAGTGCCTAGTTTTTGAGAATGGCAGCCCCCTCGGAGCAATGACATGCGCAAGTGCTCTATATTACCACAGAAATCAACTATAGTTAACTTATATTAATAATAATGCTAGAAATAATGTATTGAATATTTGCGAACATTGGTAAAAGTTACCGGTACACTTTAAGTAACATCCCATTTTCATAGGGTTCGATATGACTATGGCCACCCTTTGCACCTAGAACAGCTTCAGCTCTTCTAGGAAGGCTGTCCACAAGGTTCAGGAGTGTGATTATGGGAATTTTTGACCATTCTTCCAGAAGCGCATTTGTGAGGTCACACACTGATGTTGGATGAGAAGGCCTGGCTCTCAGTCTCTGCTCTAATTCATCCCAAAGGTATCCTTTCAGGTTGAGGTCAGGACTCTGTGCAGGGCAGTCCAGTTCCTCCACACCAGATTCTGCATCCATGTCTTTATGGACCTGCTTTGTGCTCTGGTGCACAGTCATGTTGGAAGAGGAAGGGGCCAGCTCCAAACTGTTCCCACAAAGTTGGGAGCATGGAACTGTCCAAAATGTCTTGGTATGCTGAAGCATTCAGAGTTCCTTTTACTGGAACTAAGGGGCCAAGCCCAGCTCCTGAAAAAAACAAAAACAAAAAAAAAACACACACCACAATTCCTCCTCCACCAAACTTTACACTTGCCACAATGCAGTCAGACAAGTGCCATTGTCCTGGCAACTGCCAAACCATGACTCGCCCATTAGATTGCCAGTGGGAGAAGCATGATTCATCGCTGCAGAGAATGTTTCCACTGCTCTAGAGTCCAGTGGCAGCATGCTTTACACCACTGCATCCCACGCTTTGTTTTGCACTTGGCGATTTATGGATGGATGCAGCTGCTCCACCATGGAAACCCATTCCATGAAGCTCTCTGTCACTGTTCTTGAGCTGATCTGAAGGCCACAAGAAGTTTGGAGGTCTGTAGTGATTGACTCTGCAGAAAGTTGGCGACCTCTTCTCACTATGCGCTTCAGCATCCACTGACCCCGCTCCATCAGTTTACATGGCCGACCACTTCATGGCTTTATTGCTGTCGTTTCCAAACACTCCCATTTTCTTATAATACAGCTGACAGTTGACTGTGGAATATTTTGAAGCAAGGAAATTTCATGACCGGATTTGTTGCACAGGTGGCATCCTATCACAGTTCCACGGTGGAATTCACTGAGCTCCTGGGAGCGACACATTCTTTCACAAATGTTTGTAGAAATAGTCTGCTTGCCTAGCTGCTTCATTTTATACACATGTGGCCATGGAAGTGATTGGAACACCTGATTCCCATAATTTGGATGAGTGAGCAAATACTTTTGGCGATATAGTGTATATTTCTCATTATACATAGCTGGTTTGTCCAAAATATTTAAACCCCGTGTTAAATAGCGGTGTGTGCTGTGTTAATTGTTTTTGAACTCAACAATGAAAATTGAGCTCACTGCTCATGAAAAATGATTTTGAATAAGAGTTACGCATGCCCAGCATTGGTCCTCAGAAGCTGCCTGTTTTCACCTGCTTTTCAGATACCAAAAATATAAGCAAAAACAGCCAGGTATAATCTGTCTCATGGTTGATAAATAGCTTTGCGAGTGTTAAATAATATATTTGCATTTTCTCCTCCCAACACACGCACAATTATGTGTAAATGCCCATATTGCATATTCATTGCAGCAGACATGCTATCTGGAAAGGACGTGTTACAAATTTTGTAACTTTAAATGAAGCAGCCCTTTTTGCACGCTGTTAGTAAATCAGTTTGTATTTTTTTTTTTTTTGCATGTGTGATGAGATTGCTCACGTTTTTATACACGCGATCCTTTGATAGATCCGGCCTTTGCAGCCGCAAAACCACTAATACACAAAAGTTTGGAAAACAGAATGTAATCATTTGCCAGTCTCAAAAACTAACATTTTATTCACAAAATAACTTGAAAAGAAATTTATAATGTTGAAAGTGAGATATTATTTGTTTAGTTCACATTTTCAAAATGCATCACATTTCTTTAGAAACTGGCTGTTTAAGCAAAACCTGGTTTGGCATGAACATACCAAAAGAAGCTGTACCTACTTTTGATTTTGTGGAGCATATGTTGCTTCAAAATCTGTATAAATTACCCATGCCTTGCACACAAATAAACCCGCCATGTCACCACAGACGCTTGCTTTTGAAGTGTCCACTGATAACAAGCCAGATGGTCCTGGTGGATGCAGCAGCCTTGTTTGGCAAATACAATTTCAATCTTGATTTGTTAGATCATGACACATTTCCTGCTTCACCAGGCTAGTTAGCCTAGGACCGGAAGAAGCATTGATTTTGCGTTTATTAAATTTATTTATTTATTTATTCATCCATTTATTCATTCATTTATTTATTTATTTATTAAGTGTTAAACCAAGGAAACAATAAAAGATAGATTTATTATTGAAAAGGAAAAATACACATGCAGTTGACTCATCCTCAAAATGATTCATAGCCTCCAATTAAATAATGAAAAAAAATCAGCTGTCAGTAAAATAAGTTGGAATTGACAATAGTAATAATAAATTAATATTTTACGAAAACCATGACATTGAATTGCTATTGTGAATTAGCCTTTTCTCTTATTGGAAGGTATGAATAATTTTGAGGATGACTGTAAAATACACATAATTGGAATTTATAAAAATAAAACATATAAAAATAAATTGAAATTAAAAAAAAAATCAAATTCAACAATAAATAATAAATAAATAGATAAGATAAAATTCAGTTAAAAGCAAAGTTAAAAAGGTGGGTCTTGAGCCTCTTCATAAAAAGTCTCTGCAGCTCTGAGGTTCTCTGGTAGCTGTTCCACAGACAAGGGCCGCGTTTCCCAGATTAGTTAAGACACTCTTAACGCTGAGGTCCTTCTTAAGTCACTTCTTAAAGGTGCCTTGTTTGGACGTTGCGTTTCCCAGATGCGCTCTTAACTCAGGAGCTTCTTTATTTTCAGGAGCGGCCAGACCCACTCTTTCGAACCTTCTTTAACGTTCCCCCTGCTAAGGGAACAACAGGCCCATCTACTGGTCACTTTTGGAAACGACACTATTTCCCATGAAAAAAAAGTAGAAAATGGAAATTATTAAAAATGGACCTATTCACGGATCAGTTGTTGTATTTTGAGTCATGTTTTCTCACTCATGTCATAATGTCAATCATCTATGATGGAAGAAAACTGTAGTTACCGAGTGAATGACAGAAAATATTGTGGTTAAGTTTAATCATTATGGCAAGATAGGCCTCCCTATACTTAGCTTACGTTAGATAAAGCTGTGGGTATCAACCACAGAAACAAAAACATTGCTGTAGGAATTGTACGCAATCTATGAGGACTCACGTCATATTTACGCATTTGTCAGCTGTTCATGATGAGATGCACCTGCTTCGCTCAATAAAAGCATGGCCATTTACGCATACCCGTATCAGACATCATGGCTGCTTTACAGCAAATTTTGGTAGCAAACCAACAGCGTCGCCGTAGACGGAGTGACACTGTGTATGTACATGCTTTCATGCGCCAGCATTTCAGTCCTCTAGATGTGCTGTCATCGCGCTATTCAGATGCGTTACAGGCTACCGCGCGACGAAATCGAGCGGATCATTCAAATAGTTGCTCCACACATCAGGAGGCCCACAAGGTGCAACTTTGCTCTGAGCCCAGAGGTGCAGTGCCTGGCTGCGTTGCGTTTCTACGCGGTGGGGAGCTTTCTGGAGGTAGTGGGGGATGGAACCGGACTCAGCAAGGCGTCGGTGTCAGTCGCGCACACTGCAAGGGCTGGATGGGGACATTTTCAGCGCTATTGATTGCCATGCCCTGGCCTTTGCTTCTATGTCTTTTTTCCCCTTTGTCCCTCCAAAGAGAATGCTTTTTTTTACCTGCCACTTCTTCAATCAGAATCGCCATCTCCTCTGGCGTGAAGGCCGGAGAGCGCTTCATCCTCTTGGTGGGGTTCCCTTCAGCCATTACGTCAACAAATAGCGTCAGAATGACCATTATTTATAGGGCATCTGTAAATTTCCAATCGCCTACACCTGTTTAGCACAATTTGGCCAATTACACAATATACAATGAGCTTTTCAATGAATATTTGCAATCACTGGTAATCACATGCATATTTTTAACAGTTTGTCTTCTTGCACAAACACATAAACGTATAAATGGGCTCAATATCAGCGTCGGAAAATAACCTCCACACTAAATGAATGGTGTCGATCGGTATACCTGACCTCGATTGCTTTTTTCAGCACCCCCGGAAGTGGATAGCTTCTGTTAGGACCTTCTTAAGATGTAGCGTAGCAAAGACGTTTCTCAGGAAATAAGAACGCGCGAAAGAAGCAATCTGGGAAACGGGCGTATCTTTGCGATCCTTTGTTGGGAAAGGATCGCAAGGGCCGCGTTTCCCAGTTAAGATTCTTCTTTGGATTAAAGAAGGCCTCAAGGAAGCTCTTCCCAACAAAGGATCGCAAAGATACGCCCGTTTCCCAGATTGCTTCTTTCACGCGTTCTTATTTCCTGAGAAACGTCTTGGCCACGCTACATCTTTAGAAGGTCTTAACAGAAGCTATCCACTTCCGGGGGTGCTGAAAAAAAGCAATCGAGGTCAGGTATACCGATCGACACCATTCATTTAGTGTGGAGGTTATTTTCCGACGCTGATATTGAGCCCATTTATACGTTTATGTGTTTGTGCAAGAAGACAAACTGTTAAAAATATGCATGTGATTACCAGTGATTGCAAATATTCATTGAAAAGCTCATTGTATATTGTGTAATTGGCCAAATTGTGCTAAACAGGTGTAGGCGATTGGAAATTTACAGATGCCCTATAAATAATGGTCATTCTGACGCTATTTGGTGACGTAATGGCTGAAGGGAACCCCACCAAGAGGATTCCTGAAACATGCGTGTGTGTCATATCGATGCTCAGTAGTAGAATCGGGAAACGGTGGCTAGGTGATTGAAACACTGAAAAAGGGTAACATTTTCTTGTTCTCAAAAAAATAGATCAACTCCTGGAACTCCTGACAAGCTTCAGCCAAAAACGATATGCACCAAACTTTCAAAAACTTTTTGTCGGGTTACTGTTGTCTGGGGAAATCTTGGAGGATGTAATCACCTACACACATCTTATGTTAAATGAGCTCCACATGGCAGCATTTGGTAAATGGGCGACATACTGTATCTGGTGCGTAAAGTGTGCGTCCAGGATGACGCACGTGCATTCAACAAACAGTAATCCCGCAAATGGTTGACGTGACTTAATAAAGAATGGCTTGTTCTGCCACTCACTCGTGCCCAATTCTTCAAAGGCCTGCGTAAACGCAAAGTAATGGGAATGCTCCACATACTACACTGAGAGGTTGTGTTTGCCATTTTTGAATCACTGCCCAGTGCCACCTATGATTTTTAACATGACCTTTGTGCTGAGGTTGGCAGAGAAAGGTAGTCAGGGGGACCTAAATAGGTGGTTCGGGTGGTACTGAAGTGTTTTATAGTTCAATATCAAAGTGTGGCCGGAGGGGGTGGTTTGGTGACTGGAGGGGGTGGTTTGGTTTGGGGGTGGTTTGGTGACTGGAGGGGGTGGTTTGGTTTGGTTCTCTGCACAGACATCTGAGGTGGGAATATTGTGCCCATTAATGGAAGAGCTCGATCAATTCTTGTCTAACCCGGACACCGGCCTGATGGAGAGCTGCTCGATCTTCATGAGCATTGTATGGGGGCAAGATCGTCGTCCTCGTCTTCCTCTTCCTCTTCCTCTACATGGGGTGGATCCTCAACCCCTAGGAGTATTGCCCGATTGTGCAGCATGGCCGTCACCACAATGACGCCACAGGACTTGGCTGGTGACAAGCGCAGCGCCCCCGACGAGCGGTGGATGGCTCGAAATCTTGCTTTCCACCTGCCGAACACCCGCTCTATGTGAGTCCTTGTGGAGGCATGCGCTTCATTAAACAGCTCCTCCGCTGCTGTAGCGGGATGGGTGACTGGAGTGACGAGATGACTCCTAAGAGGATAGCCACTGTCACCAAGGAAAAAGCTCCCCCGAAATCACCCCTGGCAGCCCTCTGCCCCACAGCTGAGTTGGCCCAAATGAAGCTGTCGTGTGTTGCGCCTGGCCACTTAGCAACCACGTCTGTAATTCGCCCCCGATGGTCCACCACAACCTGAACGTTTATGGCTGCAAAATGCTTCCTCCCAATCCAGCATGGGTCAGCCAAGGAGGGGTTTAGGATGGGAATGAGGGTGCCGTCCACTACTCCAATCACCCTGGGGATTCCAGCCATCTGGAAAAAGCCCTGGTGAACGTCGTTGGTTTCCTGTATGGTTGAAGCCATCTGTATGTGCTCCCTGGAATGACGGAGCAGAATTGATGTGACGGCTGCCACACTCCGAGACACCGACGCCTTGCTGAGTCCGGTTCCATCCCCCACTACCTCCAGAAAGCTCCCCACCGCGTAGAAACGCAACGCAGCCAGGCACTGCACCTCTGGGCTCAGAGCAAAGTTGCACCTTGTGGGCCTCCTGATGTGTGGAGCAACTATTTGAATGATCCGCTCGATTTCGTCGCGCGGTAGCCAGTAACGCATCTGAATAGCGCGATCTGACAGCACATCTAGAGGACTGAAATGCTGGCGCATGAAAGCATGTACATACACAGTGTCACTCCGTCTACGGCGACGCTGTTGGTTTGCTACCAAAATTTGCTGTAAAGCAGCCATGATGTCTGATACGGGTATGCGTAAATGGCCATGCTTTTATTGAGCGAAGCAGGTGCATCTCATCATGAACAGCTGACAAATGCGTCAATATGACGTGAGTCCTCATAGATTGCGTACAATTCCTACAGCAATGTTTTTGTTTCTGTGGTTGATACCCACAGCTTTATCTAACGTAAGCTATAGGGAGGCCTATCTTGCCATAATGATTAAACTTAACCACAATATTTTCTGTCATTCACTCGGTAACTACAGTTTTCTTCCATCATAGATGATTGACATTATGACATGAGTGAGAAAACATGACTCAAAATACAACAACTGATCCGTGAATAGGTCCATTTTTAATAATTTCCATTTTCTACTTTTTTTTCATGGGAAATAGTGTCGTTTCCAAAAGTGACCAGTAGATGGGCCTGTTGTTCCCTTAGCAGGGGGAACGTTAAAGAAGGTTCGAAAGAGTGGGTCTGGCCGCTCCTGAAAATAAAGAAGCTCCTGAGTTAAGAGCGCATCTGGGAAACGCAACGTCCAAACAAGGCACCTTTAAGAAGTGACTTAAGGAGGACCTCAGCGTTAAGAGTGTCTTAACTAATCTGGGAAACGCGGCCAAGGACTGTAGTAATGGAACGAGGCCTCGCCGTGAGTTTTAGATCTCATTTTGGGAATAACTAAAAGGCTGGTACCAGAGGACCTCAGGGTCTGTGAGGGCTCATACCAAGTCAGATAAATGAGAAGGCCCAAGACCATTAAGACATTTATAAACAACTAAAATAACCTTAAAATCAACTCTGAAATGCACGGGAAACCACTGCAGTGATTCTAAAACAGGTGTGATGTTTTCAACGTGTCCCTGCTGCAACACATCTGACTCAGACAATCAGTCAAACATGAACTGTGTAGAAAATCTTAATTGTTCCTTTAAACCCTGAATGTAAGACAGCACGCTGTGAGGAAAATGTCATGAGCGCAGATGAGAGCAATAAGACAAAAGGAGGGGTGAAGAGAATTGTTTTTCATGCAATGGGGACACAGAAAAAAGAAAGAAAGAAAAATTATTTGGTTGAACATAAAACGAATGTGATGAATTTCCCGAATAGGAAAATTTTCAGTTCTCACAGAAGCTCCGGGGTTTCCTTGCTGTCCGGTGTGGAGTGGCACTGCATGGTCATTCCAGTGTTGCAGAGCCAGGAGGAAAGAGGACCTGAAAGTGAAGCAGTGATTGGCCAGCTCCGGGGACAGTGGAGCTTACTGGGAAGTCATAGAAAATGGAATTGGGGGCTGTGTGGTGAGGGGAATCGGAGGTGGAGGGGTGGTTTCTGCCTTGCACACAAGCAGCAGGGTCTCACATTCAAAATGAGCAACCAGAGTAACTGAGCTGAGAGGGCATGAAGGGGGCTCACAAAAAAAAGTGAGTTTCAAGAAAATGTGAGCTGATGTATTATGAGAAAGTTAAAAGGGTGAAAGGATCTTAGCCAAAAACAATTTCTCATTTACAGTGGGGTAAAATGGGTTTTCTTGAAGCTCAGCTCATGCAATTGTGGGTAAGAAAACCTCCCCGAGACAGTGTTGTTTTTGTTGTTGAAACTTAAATAAAATGTCAGCATGCTTTCTGTTCTCACTGCATGCAACTTATCAAAAGTGAGATATCAAGGCTTCTGATAAACAAGCCCGATTCCTAAGTAGGGAGTGAAAAAACAGGTATATTAGCAATAAGTATGGCCAATTAAAACAATTAAACTGACGCGTCCTGCTGAGACATTCACACTTCAAAGCTGGAGGTGATGCAGAAGATTGTAACAGACACATGTATGCACATTTTTTTTATTAGCATTGCCAAAAACACTCACTAAATATTTGATATAACTACAGTAAGTGGTTAAAAAAAAGTGGGAAGATCAAAATAAAAAAGGGGGCAAGATTAATTCAAGACCAGAAAGTTACAGTATATGAAAGTAAGGAGGTTGTCAAATTATTAGGACTTTATTGTAAAGACACATGATGTAACTTTCCAACCTTAAACCTTTTCATTTCAGACTTCGAGAAAGCGCGGCCCCGAAACGTGGTGAGAATACTCTGATAACTTATGGGAAGCTAAATCTGGACTCACAGGACAATATACTCATTCATTCGTCTTGTTCATTATCCTAAAGTTTGGTGAAATGAAGGAGTTTTGCTGCAGATAATGTCTCACATGGAGGCTGCCCCGTCTCTCCCATTATAGGGATGCGCGCCGAAGGGCGACTCAACGGAATATCTTCCAAAGGAGTCAAAGTGATACTGAAATTTTACCGGTGAGTAAATGCACGTATAAACTCCCAGAAATAAGGTCTAGGTTGAAAAAAGAAGAAAGTTATCCTTTAAAGGTGCTATAGAAGATGTTTCGACATTTCAGAAAGCAGAGACTGTGAGCGAATTTTTGAATAATGCACATGCGCAAGACCAACGTGCTAGATTCACAGCTCCCACCCTCGACCACAGAACAACGTGCACGAGCCACTCTGGTGTTTAGCAGACAGCAGGTACAGATTATCCATTATATCACAAACACAAATAAAACAGAATGGTGTTGTCTGAACGTTGCTAACTGCTAGCAGAATGATGTTAGCTACCTACTGTACCTCAGACGAGAGTGTGCCGCTTCCAGTATGCAGTATTACTCTCGCCAATTAATCTCTCTCATTGATCAGTCACACCTATTACCCGTTGAATTGACCATCAATCACTCTTACTACGGTAGTAAAAGTGACTGACGGACCAATAGACAAATGAAAAATGTAAGGAATGCAGAGATGATTGGTGGATTTTTTTTCAGTTCCATTACTTTCACAGCTGATGTATAATAATATTTTTAAAATTAACGTTTTTAATTACACTTAGTGGATATGAGGGAGTGAATCCAATTTTATCGAATGTGCAATATTTGGGGGAAATATACTTTAGCAGTTAAATAATTAATTTGGTAAGAAATGAATGCAGGATACATGTATACAAGTATACATGTATATACACTTGAAAACAAGCTTGATTGGCTTCTAACTGCACAGAACTACTTATTTCATCTTTTTGTATTATTGGATTGCAAACAAAATTACATGAACTCAAGATTGTATAAGCACTTTAAGACACAGAGTTCCTGAACTTGCAAAGAGCTTTAATTCAGTCTGGCAGGATAAGCTGAGGTTCTCTACTTTTAAAGCTTTTTAATGTGAAAAAAATTAGACTGTTATTAATGTATTTATAAGGACAGAGACTTCTTAGCCTTAATCAGGTGTGACAGAGCCAAGAAAGTTCCTTTACTTAATGCGAATCTGTCACATCCATTACTCATGCAGAGTGATTGTTTAAAGTTTGAGTGATTTTTTTTTTTGTTGTTAAAAACACTGAGCCATTGTATTTAAGGTGTACTATTTCCAGATGGAAAATAAAATTGAATTTCATATCTTATATAAGGGGTGGGGGGGGGACTATTTACCTTGTTAGGCAGAGAATATATAAATATGAATGAAATGATATAATCCATGATAAATGGCAATAATAAATTTATACATGTATTCTATCTATGATTAATAATACATTTAAAATGAAGAAAAGTTGTTGGAAAATGATTAAACAAGAAAATCTTTAAAAAATGTGTAAAATAATACCTGCCAACTTGAGGTATTTTGCATATTAGAATACTTTATATATAATAGGGGGAAAGAAAAATTTTGTGAATCACATTGAGCTAGTTTGAAAATTCAAATAACTTTATTTTCTCATCTGACACGGCAAAGAAATTCATGTGACTTAGCGTTATGTGATGTTATATCCCAGAAATGACTGAAAATGCCATTCCCGAAGAAATGGTCTCTCTAATATTCTGTGTGAGCTTTTTATAAATTGTTATTGCTTTTTTGTTTCTTATTTTGTTTTCCTTGCCTATATTACAGCAGCAAGAGCTCATACCTCAACCCTCCAGAGACACTACGCGGCTTATTTAATCCACCTCATAAGGCAAATGCGTCTGATTCGTACTTTTTCCTATTGAAAATATCATTTAACGGAGTAGTGCACCTTACAGTCTGGTTTTTGAGATGTAAGAGAAAAAACAAATATACTGATGTTAATTTTTTTTCTTTAAAAATCACAACTTTTGTGGGTGAAAAATC